>JAWWMP010000001.1:14380007-14394767 GCA_035047865.1 Dendrocincla tyrannina
GGCGGCTGGGCTGCCCTTGCCCTTGGAGCAACTTTCACCCACTTTCTGGGACTCCAGGGGTAAGGGCTAATGCTGGTGTAAGAGAAAACAAAAACTATCAAGTATAGGATTATGGGATATTGGAAGGGTGAGCACATTACCAGGGAAAAGGGATAGATGCTAGGATGGGCTTTAAAAAAAAAAAAAAAAAAAAAAAAAAATTGTATTGTTGATGAAAATTTTCTATGTGCACTTTTAGACTGCTACATCATGGATTTGACTAACGATAAATTCTTGGCTCCATATACATATGCTGTTTTCCCTTCTGCTCTTTGCAAGATGCTGTGAATAAAAAATGTTCTGTGCTTCACTGGATTGTGTTTTCAGGAAGATGTAGAGTTTCTTTGCCACTTATACTATGCAAGATACTGTTGGCACATGGTAAATAGATAGTCACAGAGGCACTGGTGCATTGAGAAATGCCACTGAAATGTTAGGGCAATGTAATTTAAGAAAATTATTGAACAAATTTGGATGACAAAATTAGGTGATACTCTAGGTTATATGATGATAGCATTAAGAAAAGGCAGAAATACCTTTGTGAGAAAGAACAACCTTAATCGTGGTTGTAGGCTTGATTTTCAACCAAATAGTGAGGATTAAATTGCTGTAATGTGGCCGCTGAGTGCCATTTGAGACTCTGTAAAAGACAATTCCTGGTGTCCAGCAGCTGGTACAGAAAAGCCCAGGTCTGCCATAGGCTTCTGTGGTGGGTGTATCCCAAAACCCTGGGTCAGCTCAGGGACTGCCTATTCTGGTTTGGTAGCTGAACCCCACAGAGTTACTATCAGGGTAAACAAGACAGCACTTGGCTTTTTGTTTGAGTCAGCCAGACTTTGGGGAGACTAGAAAAAATCTTAAGGGGAAAGAGCTTAGGCTGAGAAAGGATATCCAGAAGTGGAATCATCGAGTGAACTCTGTCTTTCTGTGCTTTTTCGCCATAATGTCCATTGAGCTAACAGAGCTCTCCACATAATTAAATATTCCAGTATCTCTGGTAAGCAGCCAAACTCTTCTATTCTTCATAAATTTGCTATGACTCAGGGGCATCCAGTGAAGCTTATGGCATGAGAAACTGTGGATGATTGTTTTTTCCAGCTCTATGACCACACAGTATATTAATACTAATGAAGTCTCTCAGATGCATCCTGCTGATGTAAATCCCCAGGGATACAATGCCTTCTTCAAGTCTGACACTGGTATGAGTTATTTAATTACATCAGAACATTATTAAATAACATGAGAACTGTGGTCAATCCCACATACCCTTCCTTGGAGTCACAACTGCAGTGTAGAAGTTGAACTGCTTTTCTAACATTTCAAATGCTTTTGCAAAAAAGATTTTTGGGTTTTATTTATAAAGAAACATTTTAAAATGTTGAGCATGTAGTTTATCCTCTGTATAAATGCATAATTTAATGGATTAGTAGGAGCATCTTCATACACCATGAAGATTATGCACTTTCCAAACCTGTTTATCCTCTAGTTTTGGCTGCTTTGGTTCTTTGGTAAAATCTGCAGGCACCAACAGGTAGAATTTTTGACTTAATTTGTTTCTTACATAAAAAAAAATATGTTTGGAACACATCTGTGGGACACATATCTTTGGTATGTATCCAGGGTTGGGTTCAGCTGACCAGACCTGGGTTGGTTTTGGGTTTTTTTCAGAGGTATTGCAACAGGCAAAAAGGATCTAATATTTACATCTAGAAGATGGTTTCTTAGCTAGTAGCTCATGCCTGTAAGTCAGCAGCTTAATGGGTTTTTTTTTAAGATTCCAGTATATACTTAAGGCTTATCAGCTTAGTAGATTATTAAAAAGTCAGCTAATATCACAGGCCAGCTCAGGACAGAACCCAAAACAACAATAGGAAAAACAAAAATTAAAAAAAAAAAAATAAAAGAATCATGCACTAGATTTTACTTGCATCAAAAATATGTACATGTGAGACTTACATTTTAAAATAAGGTCAATGCTTTGCCATACATTTCCATGAAATTTAATATCAAGCTTTCCTATATATATGCAGAAGAATATGACAATTTGGTTTTCTTTTTAATTTTTTTTCCAAGAAAAATATAAAAGCTTTGAAGTACATAAAAATCCCATTTAGCATGGGAAGATGAAAGTATCCATGAGTAAGTACACAGAACTTGTAAATATGGCATTTAGAATAAAACCACACTTCAGTGTCTGGGCATAAATCAATCAGTGTGCAAGACCTTCCTGGGGCAAAGGAAGGAGCAGAGAAAGCACTTTGATAAGTTAGAGAAATTTGCTGGGTTTAAAAACTAGTTAACAACAAAACAGCATCAAGGATGAATAAAAACGATGTGAAGGCATCTGATGATGGGAAGAATCTTCTGTTAATATTCACTTATATTTAAAACAAACTGCCAGTCGTCTGCAGAAAGCACACGTTCAGCTGTCACTGAGGAGATTTGGCATTTCAGTCCCATCTGCTCCTTTCCCGCAGCCTCACTTGTGGCACTTTGCATTCACATTTGCAGTTTATTTGAACTAGAAGCTGTAGGTTTTTTTCTTTTTAACTCCAGAATTTTCTTTTTATATAGAACCTAATTGAACAATTCTTTGATTGGAGGAACTGTTTATTCATCACCTAGACAAGCTGTGGATACCACATCCCTGGAAGAGTTCAAGGCCAGGTTAGATGGAGCTCAGAGCAACCTGGCCTAGTGAAAGGTGTCCCATCCTGTAGCAAGGGGGTTGGAATGAAATGATCTTCAAGGTCCTGTCCAAGTCAGCCCTTTCTATGAGTCCTTGATTGTACAGTCAGTCTCTGGTTTGTATTAGCTGCATGTCCTTAGGTCACAGAGTCACAGAATCAACTAAGTTGGAAAGGACCTCTGAGATCATCGAGTCCAGCCTTTGACCTAACACCACCTTGTCAACTAGAACACAGAATTAAATGTCTCATCCAGTCTCTTCTTAAATACCTTCAGGGATGGTGACTCCACCACCTCCCTGGGCAGCCCATTCCAAGATCATACTCCTGTTTTCTAGAAACTGTGGTCTCGTGGGGTTCTTTACATGTGAATAGAAATGACAAGTGAATAAATACATTTTCAGTCATGAGAGATAACCTTTTCTTTCTTTTTCAATATTTATGTGAAGAGAATTTTGTCATAAATATAGTTACAACTTCTATTAAAAGAAGGGTTAATATTTGCATAACACCAGAAATCTCTTTGGGGATAAGATGAATATCATTACAATTTTTATCTTTAGAAATTAATTTTTTACAACAATGAGAGCTTGCTTTGGACGCGGTAGGTTTTTGGTGTTTTGGGTTTTTTTTTGTTTCTTTGGTTGGTTGGTTGTTTTTTTTTTTCCTAACAGAATTACTTTGTTACAGGCATTTCTAATACTCTACTGCTCTGAAAACACCAGTCAGTCTTCATGCACTGTTATGGATACTGTCTTACCTATATTTTGGTAATAACCCAAGCTATTCTGCCAAATGTTTACAATTCATAATGTTGAAGGATGTCGAGGTGTTATTAGAAATAACATCTTAGCAATGAAGACAAGATAAATACAATTATTTTAAGTACAGAAAATGCCTTATACTAAGATAAAAAACGTAATAGTAATACTTTAACTGATTTCAGTAGAGTACATAGAGTGCATGCTCAAATTTGTGATTAGCAAAACCAGGGCTTTATCACCCGTCTATTTTCACTAATAATGACTGTGAATAATTTAAATATAAATTATATAGTAATATTATATAATCATATATATTATATATTATATATATATTATATATTATGACATTATATAGTCATATCTACTTAAATGTGTCTACACTGAGGACTGCATTTACTGTAGAGACACGTGAATTAGATTTCCTCAGGTGGCCAGAACCAATCATGTGCTGACAGCCTAGAGCTCAGAGTGGTTTCATTTACACAGAATTCTGGCAGATTGAATCAACCTGCAGGAAGATGCATTATATATCCTGCTTTACATATTGCACGCATATAGTGTACAGTATAAGTTAAATAATAGTTATTTTTGGATATAGGTGTGTGAAGAAGTTGATAAACATTTTAATGACAAAGAAATGGAGACGCAAAATGGATGAGGAAAGGACGGGAATAGGATTCAATTTGTTACAGTAGATGCGCTTAAACCCATTAAAAAGAATTAGGGCAAGCCTGATGCCATATGTTTCAGTTTAAGAAAGCTTTTAGCATCGTATCTCACACTGTCCCTCTGGGACAATGGTGACCTTCACGATGTACAGTTTAGTTATTTAAAGGAGCACTAGCCCTAAATAAATGGAATGGGATAGCAAGGAAAGAATCATCATAATTTATCTTTCATTGAGCTTCATATGAATTTTGTGATGCAGAGTATATACATCTGCATCTTTAATATGGCTTCTAAGAGAAGGCAATTTCTATTTTTTGACATTCTCATATTGGAATCTGTCTCAAATAATCAATTGAAATACAATCATTAATATGTTGGGTTTTTTTTTCTGTATGTAAATGCTATATACACATAGAGATACAGAGGGAGCATATGACATATATATTAGATATCCATGTATGCGTTATATTCACCGTGATAACAGGTACTGAAAATTTGCTTAGCCCTTTCATTCTTCTGGCTTGAAATGAAAACAGATCATGTAGGTACATTCTCTGGTGTGAGGACTGTTAGAATGGCCTGAATTAAAAAACAAACAAAAAACAAAAAAACAAAAAAACAACAAACAAAAAACCAAACAGACCCAAATATCACTAACATCCAGCTTCTGTGTGAATTCACTGTCCTTATTTATATAGATCAAGAAGCTGACTTAAATTTACTCTTTTAACTTACTCAAAACTTATCTGCGTAAGCCAAGACTGAAGAGAACTACCAGTGGGAAGCTTCGGCTTTCTGAAACTAAAATTCAATCTGACTTCATTTTGAATTCAGGATGAACACTCCTGTCTCCCTGACTCTGTTCTCACCATTGACTCTGTCTTCCAGTTTTGTGTCACTGCTGGCCTATTTCATTTTTGCTGTCATTGCTCTCCTCCCTTGAGAGGTGTGCCTGGGATTACCTGTGGGCAGACGAGTCTCTTGAGCAGTCGATTCCACAGCAATTGCTTATAGTATGGTGTAAATAAATCCTGAACAATGCCTGTGGGCCCTGGCTGAGGCACAAAGACCGGAAAAACACCACAGTTTCTGTAAAAACACATAAATGTTGTAGTAGCATTAGCACTGTTGCCACTGTGTCACATTTAACACTGGGTTAAATTACAATATTTTATAAATGAACTGTGTAAATGCTAATGGCCATGCCTTCAACAAATGTAATTATAAAGGAATTTGCTGCAACTATCCCTGCCTTGGGAAGTTACTTGGTCGTGTGGGACATTGGCAGGCTTTTTTTGTTTCCTCTGAATCACATGTAGGTATCTGAAAACCTCTGAAGCAATTCTTTATATTTCACCTTTGGGCCTTAAGTGAGCAAGATGTTTAAGCAGATATTTAATCTGGAGCATCTTTAGAATGCTTCACTGGGATTTCGCATTTCATTGTAATTTAGGCACAAATTTGAAGCAATAAATGAAGGATTGATTAAAAAACAGCTTTAAAAAATGGTTCCTTAACAAAAAAGCATCTGCAGTAGAAAAATCTTGCAGTTCCCCATACAAAAAACCATAACTGTCATTATGTGGGAATTCCTGTGCAAGGAAACATTTTTAAAGGATAAAGATGTCTTTCATCTATATGATTTTCAATGTAATGTCTAAAATGGATGACACTGGTTTAAAACATTTCATTCTCTATGCTTTCTCATGGGAGAGAGAAACTTGGCTCCTAAAAAAAGGCAGCTTTTGACATTCTCAAGTCGAAGCAGTCCTTTTCACACCTTTCAGTTGTCCTTCATTGAGATTAATATTTCATATATTTCCATATTATATATTGACACTGTATCTAAACCCCTCATGAGCCTGGAACAACTCTCCTAAGATTTTAGAACTGTGCTTAATTTCAGCAAATACAACTCAGTCCCACAGAACAGGAAGGTGATTATAGAATCATAGACAGGCTTGGGTTGGAAGGAACCTTAAACATCACCCAGTTCCAACCCTCCTGATGTGAGCAGGGACATCACCCTGTAAATCAGGTTGATCCCTGGAGAGAAATCTGTGGTGAAGAACAGAAAAACACAAAGCAAAAGCAAGTAGCTTCTATGGTGAAATATTATGGAAGCTGCAAATATATTCTTCTGTTAAAGAAGCCTTACTGAATCACTGAGGATAATAAGAAAAACCTAGTGAAGGACCAAGGAATGATCTTTGCTAGTAGCTGTTATTTCAATTAGTTTTATTATTTTGAAATGTCAAAAATAACATGTGACTTGAGAATATAGAAAAAAAATTCTGTAACAGATATAAATGTGCTTTCTTGTACGAGGAACGTGCCTTATCTATATGGTATGCAATTTATTCCGATAAAATTAATATGATATAAAAAAAGGGAACAGTTGCATGTTTTGAAAACTTCTTCCAGACTTTAAAAAATCTGTGCTTATTAAAATTATTAAAAAGTTTCTGTTTATTTAATCTGAGGGGTCTAGATGCAGAAATCTGGATAATATCCTGCTTCAAAGCCCCAGTGATACACCAGCACACATGGACCCTGCCATCTCTCGTTTCTGCACAAAAGTGAACCAAGGAACAGCTTAAGCAGGGCTCAGTTTTAGTCTTGCAAGGATGTTTTCAATAGTGATTTCAAAAAGAACCCACAAATTCATCTTCAAATACAGCACCTGAAAACACTCCCAGATGTCAGTCATCTGGTGAGATATAGTAGAGGCTGACAGAGTTCAAATCAGGGGAAACCAGTACCTGTATGTGGTTTTGAAGATGCTTTAAATAAGAGGTACTCATTCAATGCTAGTTCCCTGAAGATGTGGAAAGTTCCCTTTTATTAGGCTCTATTTTTGCTGGGATCCCCATATTATTCTATTCAGAGGCAAGAGGGATTAAATTTAACACAGACAGAACCTATCAGTTGTCAAGCAGAGCTATAAATGGCATCCTTTATCCTGGCTTGTAATTTTCAGGACTGCATAACCTTACAGACAGGCTCTCTATTTTACAAGGATACAAGAGATAGATAGGTCTAATTCTAGTTACTGACTGGGGTGGAATACCTTATAATTTTCCCAATATTTTCTGTCCCTTTTATGACAGCACCTAGATTTACATTCAGTGCAGTTATATATCTATATATGTGTATAAGATAACTCACATATATTAATATTAAATATCGTCATGTACACCAGAACTGTTGATCTTTAGTTTTTACAATAATCCTAAAAGATAGAGATGAAACAAAAAGAAACTTATGTGAATATAAAATGCTTTATGTTCCCAACATATTCAAAACCATGGCCCTTCCACGTTTCTGATACTCCCACATGGGGTTCCCAGGAGATGGTTAAGTGGATCTAGTTTCTTCTCTTCGTCTCAAGACATTGCATACTGTTGAATAAGGATTTGAAACAAAAAAAAACCCAGCCACTTTCAAAGCTCATGCTGTGTAATTCATGACTTCCATAGCTAACTGTTCAGAAATTATTAAAACCAAAAACTAGTTAGTGTTTAAAAAGTAGTCTTCTGGTTTGGCTTTGCTTTCTTGTTTGTTTGTTTGTTTGTTTTTCTTTGTTGACTTCTCTTGCTGTCAATACAGCTTGTGGCATCTCTGTTTTGTTAAGAACTTCAGTCTTCTGGTGAGTTCAGTGACTGGCTCATTGCTGCAAACAAGCTACTCATTCAATTCAGGGTTTCATAACAGGGTTTCTTCTTTTGAAGAAGTGTATTCTGTACCAGAACTATTTTTTTTTAAACTGCTATTTATAATTTTTATGAGCATGTCTGTTCTTGCAGAAAAGAATATAACATAAAAAATCCTTTAAAATTAAAGGAAATTACATTTTTTTTTTTCATAATGAAAGTATAACTAAGACTGATCTTGAGGATAAAGACATAAAGTTGCTTTTTCAATGCCTCAAATATTTAAATCCTTTACTGAAATTAAAAAAAAAAAATCTGCTCTATTTGGAATTTAATTATTTATGTTGATCAGGAAATAATCTGATTAGCTGTTTCATATATTGACAGTAAGAATTGATAGAGATAAGAAAACACTGTCAGTATTATAAAAAGAGGACAATTCATCTTTATTTCAAAAGTGGCAGCATTAAATAGTTTAAATCACTAATGGTGAAAAAGAAAAAAAAAAAAAGAAATTAGAATACTTTGAGCAAGATTAATATGCAAAAATACCTGTAATTTTTTGTCTAGAAATTGAAATCAAAGGTTTTGTTTTCAATTTCAATGAATAATAAATGCTCGTGATAAATGACAAACACAGAGCATTTGAAAACAGAGCATTTGAAAAGCTCTGAAAGTCACTGATATCATAAATTGTAAGTTAGGGGGTCTTTTCCTTCTCTCTCTACGACCTTGCCTGCTCCTGAACACCTAGCATAAATACACTTGCTATCTATTTTCAAGCTCTCCAGATTTTGAAATCATGCACTTCCATAAAAAGAGTACTCATCCACCTAGTTTCACAAATGAAATCATAAGGACTATTTTAAGGCAAGTTGAATATATATAAGACAATAAAAAAAAAAAAGTGTAACCAATCAGGTAACTTATCTATTCCAGTAATTTGATGCTTAGGTAACTATCTTACCTCTCCTTAGTTTCATGTGTAGGCTGCAAGGCTTTCAAACAACCTTTGTTCCAACACTAACTTGCAAAACTTTGAGTAGTTTTTCCTGATCAGATAACTAGCTTATATTTAAGGAAATTGTCCAATATTCTTATTAGGGATGATATGCTAGATTTTTTAAAATGAGGTTTAATTAGGTGCTTATATTTTAGAATAAAATCATAGAATGTCCTGAGTTGGAAGGGACCTTAAAGCTCATCTTATTCCAACACCCCTGCCATGGGTAGGGACAACTTCCATTAGACCAGGTTGCTCAGTCCTGCCCAGCCTGACCTTGAACATTTCCAGAGACTGGGCACCCACAACATCTCTGGGGGATCTGTTCCAGTGCCTTACCACCCTCACATATCTAATATAAACCTATTCTCTTTCAGTTTGAAGTCATTCCCCTTCGTCCTGTCACTCCAGGCCCTTGTAAATAGTCTCTTAAATAGTCTCTCTCCATCTTTCCTGTAGGTTCCCTTCAGGTACTGGAAGGCCACAATTAGGTCACCCTAAGCCTTCTCTTCTCCAGGCGGAACAATCCCAGTTCTCTCAGCCTTTCCTCACAGCAGAGGTAAATGTTTCCAGGGAATCTGAA
The DNA here is from genome assembly GCA_035047865.1 of Dendrocincla tyrannina. NCBI lineage: Eukaryota > Metazoa > Chordata > Aves > Passeriformes > Dendrocolaptidae > Dendrocincla > Dendrocincla tyrannina. Next base: position 14,389,406 of record JAWWMP010000001.1, read on the forward strand.
GCAACATCAGAAACGCCAGTGGACAAGCAAAGTGGCACATATTTATACATTGATGATCATTTGACAACAAACAACTTGGGATGGAATTTTGGAATGCATATAAGGAAATTAGGCACCTAAACTTCAAGGGGAAGTTTTTTTCAAGAGGAACTATTTGTTGTTTTAAAAAGAATTTAGTGAATTTAAAGGATACAGTAGTCAGATCTCCGGCATTTAAATTGAAAACTGTAAGTTTTCTCTGTATAGTGACAACCTTTCCTAATACGTATCTGAACTCTCTTAGAATCTTTACTTTTGGCTTAGAATTTCTCTGCCTACCTACACAATTTATAGGGAATTGTACAGATATTTCTCCTAATTGATTTTCTTTTATTTTGAAGTTCAGTGAACTTTAACTGGCTTTACACGATTCTGAGACTTAATATAGAACAGCTATATACAAGCTAAAAGTACTACTATACATGAGATCATAATACGCAGTGTATACCTCAAACGGTTTTTCATTCTAAACTGCAGAAATATTTGTAGTCTTCTGGCTGGTCGAAGTTTATTATGATTTTTTTCCAATTTATAATGAAATAGGAACAAATACTGCAAACAGGAGTTCGTTTAATCTTAGCATTCAGAGTACTCTAAAGCCAAGCAAACCTAACAACCTTAGGAAGTTCATTGGGTGGTACATGAAACACATGTTGCTGCCAGGAAGCTACCAGGCTCCTAGTATTGTATCCAGTGTTTTAGGGGAACAAAGACACAAAAGGAAAAAAATTACTTCTGCAGTGCATGTGCAAGACTGTGAACTATTTCCTTTGTTCGGAATTGACCAGGATATAGAAGTATCTTAGCACATGAAGAATAGGAAATCGCTTGTCTGGTAAGGAAAAAGTTAAAAAGTAAACAAAAATCCAAACTAAATTAAAAACCTGTCCTTAACTGATGTGACAGATTTCCTATTGTTTTCACCCAGCTGTTATGAAGAAGCACCATTTTTTGGCTAAATGTCCTACTAAAGAAATGAAACCCACAGGGAAAGAATGGATGTAGTTTTGCTAGTCCTTTAATACATTGGAAGTACTGTTCCTCTTTTTATTTGGTTTGTGCAGCAAGTTGCTGTCTTTGCTATGAGTGAGTGAGTCACTAATTAAATATAGGACCAGAACATCAGCCAGCAACCCAACCTCGCTCATGAAATCACTAGACCAGCGAAAGATCTGGTGTGTTATTATTATGCACTGCTACTGTATTATCTCTAGTTACTGTAATAAACAGACTGGGAGGATGTTTTACCCCTCTGTTGTATTACCCATATATTCAGTCCAGCTCTTGGTAGCTGAAAATATTAGGGAAAAAAATCATGTAATGTCTTGACTGATGAATATGGGTATTGAAGCATGTAAATAAAAGTGCCTGACATACACCTGGAGAGAATTAATCAACCAAAAGCAATGCCAAGTAGGATATTATATGTTTGCAAAGTGCATACTCAAAATAAAGTGAATGTTTTATTAGAAGTTTATGATTCAAATGTTTAGTTTGATCCCTTATTATTGATGCTCACATCAAACATAATTCTTTTCCCTTCATTTACTCTCTTTTCCCTGAAATCCATCTAGCTTTAGGCTATAATTCTTACTCCTGATTTTATACCAATAAATATCGGTTCACTTTACCCCTTGTGTTGGTGACTTTGTATGTTCTTATTGCTAATGTGAGTTAATAGTGCAATATTTTTAATGGAGTTTCACCGAACTTGTACAGCTAATGCTGAGTATTACAAACTTTTGAGTTAAGTGAATATTGACCAAATACCTATATTACTTTTATTATGTTTTTGAGATACATGGAAACTAAAGTTACATCTATGTGTTAGATGTTAGAAGCAGGACAATCTGACCTGAAAGAAGAGAGCGAATTGTGAGGAGATGGAAGAGATCTGGGGAAAAGCCACGATATGTAAGGGAGGATGAAACAATCATTGAGGGCTCCAAGGGAGACAGAAGTGGAAGAAGCAATTGTAGAAGGGAAGAAAAAGAGCAGTCTGGCTCAAGAACAACAGTGGTTCTGAGGAAGAAATGAAGATTAAAGTGAACTAGGCAATAGAGGGAAGAAAAGGAAGAGCAGGGGAAGAAAAATTGTTATATATGAAAACTGATATTTGTAATTGTGCAAGTTATTAATATTGTTTTATTAGCACTACTGACAAAATTACCTCATAAAATATATGAGCTTCATTCTTGGACTGGGTGGATTCTATTGGTATTACCATATTCCAGGATAACATACACTCACTTGAAATTTCTTTCTCAGGAAAATGATGATCATTCAATCCTTTAGAATGTAAAACACCTGAATCATTCTATTAATACAAACTTAATGTCAAGTGTCAAGGTTTGACAATACCGCTTACTGCTAACACTATCCATGCACTAACTTTGACACTGCAGTGTATTCTCCTGTGGAAAGTTTGTTTAGCCCCGGTTTAACTATTTGGTGAGGCAATAGAAGAAAATACAAATTATAAAATCTTCAAATTTAAAATTATGGAAAGGATGACTCAGAATATCTGCAAACACCTCTCCCATGAAAACAGGTTGAAAGAGTTGGTACTGTGTAGGCTGCAGAATAAAAGGCTCTGGGGAGAGGTGTTGGGGCCTCAATACTTGAAGGGGGCCCATAAGAAAGATGGGGAGTTTTTAGCAGGGCCTATTGTAATAGGACAAGGGGTAAAGGTTTTAAACTAAAAGAGGGCTGGTGTAGACTAGATAGAAGGTCTTTTACCATGAAGGTGGTGAAACACTGGAACGGGTTGCCCAGAGAAGTGGTAGATGTTCCATTCCTGGAAACATTCAAAGTCATGTGGAAAGGGTTCTGACTAAACTGATCTGACTGAAGATGTTGCAGGGACTGAAGATGTTGATGGTCCAGGACTGGGTGAGTTTTAAAGGTCCCTTCCAAGCCAAAATTTTCTATGACTCTATAAAATCCCAGATTTGCCAAAGGATTTAGGATGATAGACTCCTCTGTAACTAGGGGAAATTAGTTGCAGAGCTGCTTTTGTTAATCTGTGCACGTATAAACATTTAAGGGCCTAAGCGAAACGTGGTGAAAAATTCAAGAAAAGGAAGAAGCTTATAGAAATAGCAGTCTAATATTTTTCATTATGAATGAAGGATTTCATTCAAGGAAGAAGTGAATCCCTTTCTTGGGATAGTAACTAACAATAGGTTTTTGAAAGGTTTTGATTTGTTTAAGACCATGCTTCTTTTCTTTGCCTTCGCTGTTACTTTTTCAACTCTTATGACCTTGTCTACTTATAGATACTATACCCATTAAATCCTGTTATTACGGTCTTTATTCAGCCTCATCAACTTCTCCAAATAGAGTTGAGAGAGCAGGAGAGGGAAGAAATATGAAAGTAGATTTAATAGGGATAGGTAGTGAGTCACAGTGTTTCATAGATACCGTTAAGATAACAAACAATGTATCCTCGATGAATAAATAGGGTTTTAAAAAAGCCTTCCAGCTTACTCCTGGTGATAGCTTTTAGAGTTTCAAGAGCTAAAGCATACATTTTCTTCAGTCAAGGTTGCACTTTGCAGTCATAAGGACATTAATGTTCCAAGTGACCTATTGAATGAAAGTCAGTCATCTTTTATACTCAGTGAATATATCTTTCTCACTTCATTAATGGAGAAGAGATTATGAGTTTATGAACTTGTTCGGTTTGGTATTGTTCAGTGGATGTTTTTTGTGACCCCACTGATTGTCAAAAAACATCAGTGACTATAGGATTGTGTGGGCATAACTGAGCGAAAGTTGGCATAGCAAGTCAAATAAAATTGGTATTTGTAAAATAAATGATTTCCCCCCCCTTTTGATACCTGATATGTATTTTAGTTGCATTGCAACTAGTACAGTAACTCTACTTTTGTACTGCTCATATGCTTGAAACTATGTATTCAAGTGGGCCTCTGTAAACCCTTTCAATAGAGGAAAATTCAGAAATCTAAATGTCATGTGGGAATCCCAACATTTATGTTCAAAATCTCCACCTTGTACCTACCTCACTTCTGTGTTTAGACATCCTACCAACGAATAGACTGAGGAGTAGCCACACCATCTGCACAGACATCCAATGTGGATGCTCTGATTACTTTTCCACTCCATTTCCCCTCAACCTTTTGTGTCACGTTGCCACTACCTCTGTCTTGACAATATCATCTTTCTATTGACTTCAGTCCTCTCAGTCATCTCAAAAAAAATATGCAGCTTTGTGGTCTACTAATCTTAGCCCCCGGGTACTTACCATAGGCATTATGTGGTATTAAAGAAAAGGTTGCAGTTTCAGTTATATCTGTGATTGAGCATGCAAATGTTAAATATATTTGTGAAATGAAATGAATTCTTCAATGAATTCTTGAATTCTCTGTGAATTCTTGCTATTAACCTGGGGTTTTTTTGTTTTTGTTTTGTGGTTTGGTTTGGTTTGTTTTTTTCCCCTCCTGATTTCCTAGAATCAACCATTGGAGAGATTTCTTGTCTTTGTAGAGTTTAAGAAATATCATTACTCATAGCTGATACAGTGTTTTAAAGGGGCTTTTATTGCAAAATAAACACTTGAAATATGCTGCTGGATATGAGGAATGGTCTGGATGGCAATGGTTTATAGTGACAATGCAATCAATTGTAGGTATTAGGTTTTACTACAGAAACAATTTGTCAATCTTTTTGTCAAAATGAAGCTTGACTTATCTTTCTGTTCAGCAGGACTAGGAATATCAAGGTCAGAGAAGACTGGAGAAATTTGGAAAGTATCTGGTTTGGGTTTTTGTATGTGTCACTCCAAATTTACCTTCTTAATGTTTTGTATAAGCCCTTGTATTAAAAAGAAATTAATCTTGCTGGAAATTTAATGCAGCTGATTAATTTTAGAGAAGCCAAATAAGAATAATTTAAATGGTTTTGGTTAGGATATATTTAAACCTTTCCAGAGTCTACTTAAATCACTTTGTAAGCCCATCTTTTAAAAGCATCCAGTGTACTTTGCATGAAAAAGGTCAAAACTGATGCCAAAAAACCTCGGTATGAAAAGAATTGCTGAGAGAGTTTGTTCTCTTAGCAGCAAAGGTATGTATTTGAGCAGCACTGGAAAGCCAGCCAGCTCATGCCAGACAAACTAGCTTCGATTCAACAGGGCAAAATGAGCCATTTTATACATTTCACTACATGATTACAACATACAATTTTGCATCGTAATAAGATTACATCTGATTATGCATATTAATGATTTGGCAGAGACTAGGCAGAGTCTGGGCAGAGCCTTCCAGAATCATCTTTTGGCATCAGGATTAGGTGGTCGTTC
>JAWWMP010000001.1:14394867-14439702 GCA_035047865.1 Dendrocincla tyrannina
AAGCTTACAGAAACTACTGGCTTAAGGCCATTTTGCTCTATTCAAATGTCTACATTGTCATGATTAACAGCGCTAGGCTGTTTGTATGTAGTTTTCTAAGATCAGGTCAGTGGTTTGAACAGAACCCATCTCCATGTTCTCTGATAAACTCAAGCAAAGCAGGTGCTGAACAGTTTCTACTGAGCCGGTTAACCATTTCTGGGGTTCATTCTTGTTTCAAAACAAAGCAGTTACTTTCTCTCATGAAATATTTCTTCCTATACAATAGTTTTTCCCCTGGTGATATGTACCAATGTATCATTGGGAAGGCAGTAAATGAACTTGTTTACCGTTTTGTTCCTCAATAACAAAGGATATTTCTACTGATCCGGTAATTGTTCAAAAGAAATTTTTGAATGCTTAGAAGCATTTTTTCTAGATGGCACTATGTAAGAAAACAAACAGTATAAGTGGAGGAATTTATCCTTGTAATCCACAGAAGCCAGCAGCAGAATGATAAGGATTTGACATTTAGAATCCTCTTGCACTGATAGAATGAGTCTCCAGTTGTCTTTTGTTGACCTTCATAGGATAAAATGGAAATCCAGGCAGAGTTTCATGGATGAATTAACCATGAAGAGACATGTAAAACACACAGATATTAAAACTATTTAATTGATTTTTTTTTTAATTAAGGAAACAGTTATGCTCAGAAAAGTAAAATCTATAAAGCAATATATCAGAATACTGCAGACAGCTGGGTGTAAAATATCCTACTAATCAGTTAAAAAAGTTAGTAATAACATACATTGGAAAGACTTTTACCCATTCTTGCTGGAGCAGTTTGTTTTAAAGAACACATTATCACTTCGAAGAATGAATTCATGTTCCAATCTGAGTCAGTACTGAGGGAAAAGTTGAAAGCTACACTGCACTTGCTGAAGAACTAATGTTCATTATCTACTTTAGAGGTATTTATAATTGGGGACTGCGGCTGGTAGATTATATGTTACATTGCAAACTGTCAGAAAGCAGAGGGCTTTTTCCATTAGCCAACTAAATTGCTGGACTTCATGTTCCCTTATCTGGAAATAGATTTGTGAGAGAATATGTGATTATGAAGTGTACCTTCATAAATGTTGGTTCTTTTGCTACGTGCCTTTCATGTGCATTAAGTAATCTCTTACAAGGCAAACTACAGCTGTGAGACTATGAATCCAGCTGTGGAAAGGCATTAACAATGTGTGGGAACTGGTTCTCTCAAGGGTCAAGTGGAATAATATGTAGATGTATATATATATAAATAAGAAATGCATTTCTTCAGAGAATCGTCACCCTTTCCCCTCTTGCTATCTGACCTTTCACTACTTTTTTCATTTATTTAGGCTTTTTGTGAAATAAAATGAATTCTTGAATGAATTCTTGAATTCTCTATGGATTCATTCTCTATGAATTCTTGTTATAAACCTATTCTAAATCGTGTTCTGAACTTTCTTCTGAGCAATGAAACAAAGCACAGGGAGTAGTAAACCTGTTTTATTTCAGGGTCTGTGGTAAAACTTTGAAAGTGCTTTCCCCTTGTGTATATGTACTCTTTGCCTTTTAACTTGAAGCATCATCACTCCTTTTTGTCAGAAACCTTAGACTTTTCTAATATTTAAGACTTCTTTCAACCATCTTAGCCTTTGCACATGGATATGTAAAATCTAGTGTAAAAATAAGATTAAAAGGAAGAGAAGGTAGGAGAACTCAAAGTGCACCAGAAACAGCTGATTAGTGCAATAAGCTACAGAGACAAAAGACATATTTAGAGGAAAAGAGCTAATAGATTTATTCTGAGCACTTGATATTTACTTATTTTTCATATATAGATTTATATATTTAGGACTTCAGAAAATAACAGTTAATGTTTTTGCAGTTAATGAAAAGAGAAACATTAAGTGCATCTTTTATAGTATTCTTTTATAGTACATTTTACTTTACCTGCACTCCGTCTCACACATTTTCATGTGTTAAGTTTCACATTTTTCTTAGCTCCGTGAGAATTTACTATCTAAAGTCCTGTGCTTTAAAATTAAAGTTTACCCTAGGGTCCTGCCAGTAAAAGAAATATAAATGTTATTATTCTTTTATGCTATTTTGAATTACTATTTTCATGGCTGCCACTTGATCTGCTGTGCTTCCCTGTGAAAAATCCCTCTGTTTGCAAAGTTTCGAAATGAGAAATTGCAGTTAATTTCTTCAAGAGTATTAACACCACATGAAGAAAAGAAAATGAAAAAAGGAGAAAAACCTCCCCTGGGTTTTTCCATTCTGTAGTTTAGTGCGTGCTGCATTGCACTATTTGATTGTACTTCTGTACTGCACATTTTTAATGTAGTTCAAAAGTACAATTATGTGCATTTGAATGATAATAAACAGGATACATTGCAGAGATTTTCCAGGCAACAAAAAGAGATTTGAAGGTCTCCATAGCGTTCATGTCTATTTAGAAGCATAGCAATTATCACTTAGCAGTATCCAAATCATACATTCTAATTAAAGATATTTTACCACTGTGATTACACTCAAAGCGTAGTTGCTTCTCACTGCAAACCACAGCATCCCAGCACTTCAGTGGTCACAGCTTGTCTGCCACCAGCTTTTCAGGCACATTATTGAACTGAAGTGAGGGTGGGCATTGCTGCACCGCACAGAAAGGAAGTGGAGAGAAACTGAAAACACACATCCAGCGCCTGAAACATTTTCCAGTTCACAAAGATATAGTTAAAACTCATGAGACAGACCTTCAACTTGCTTAAACAAGCTAAAATAGTTGTAGGGAAGATGTAAACACATTGAATATGTTTTCATTTTTGTGCCACTTTAATCTTTTTCTGGAGTGAATTAAAAAAAAAATCACACCCCAAAACAAACCAAACCAACCAAACAAAACCAACCAAAACCCCAAAACAGCAACAAACAACAAAACAAACAAACAAACCCACCAAAAAACCCAACCCCAAAAACTGTCTAATTTTCCATTCTTTTTTTATTACTTTGTTACACCCGAGTTACAGAACAAATTCGTTTTGGGGGGGGATTTATTTTTATTTTCTTTTGTTTACACTCAAAGCTTTTCAACGGTAAAAGAATCATAAACTTAATTGTTGCTTTCAAGAAGAAATGTTCCATTTGAGAACTTGGACACAAGTCTTCAAATAAGGCACAACAGAGTAAAAACTTATGAATTTTACCATTGTTTTCACTGTCAGATTTTTTGGTGATTTCTTAGGGGTTTTTTGTTCTCTTGGTCTGACATCTGTTGATAAAGGATCAGAAAAATATTGACAAACTACTTCCTAGGGCATTACTAACAAGGAAATAGGGAATCTTCACAGCAGAAGTTTAAGATAACATTAGTAGAACTTTGTCTCTTTGAAACAGAGTTTAAAGTCTGAATTGTGATATTTTTATATACTTATCACATTTCTTTTCTTTAGCTGAGTACTGAGCATGGAAAACAATAGTTTTAAGCTTAGACATGTTTATAGTAGAATGGCTTTCCTGTTCTTTAAACTACATTGCTTGAAAGGTTGGAAATCTAAGCTTTTTTTACTTGACACTTAAGAGAGTGAGATCCCTGGGACTGAAATTTTTGGCATATGGGTGGTATTTGACTTTTTTAAAAGACATGCAATTGGAAAATTTCCCTCTTAAAATGACATAATCTAGCTTTTAATGGAGTGAGAGAAGAGCAAGATAACAAAACATATAATAACTTTTTGTTTTTATTTTGCAAGAAATATTTTATAATTGCAACCATAAAGCATTATTTAATTTTACAATCACATTATTTAATTTTACAATCAATTTACCACTTTCTCTGTTTCTCTTCACAAATATGTACTTTTAGATCAATATAAAGGGGTTTTGCAAGTTGATTGAGAAAAAAACCAGTGTAAATAGTAGGTATATTTTCTCCTACAGGCAGCCACGTAAGCTCACTTTTAAATATTGTATTGGAAATACATGGGAATATCATGGATAGAACAAGTGTCTAGGATTAGATTAATCCTAGGACTAGGATTAACACTGTCGAGTGATTTCCAGTAGACTATTCTACTGATGTGATCCCCATATTTGGAGTAGTTCTTGGTTTCTCCCCTTTAAATTATGAGGCCAGAAGCTTGTCACTCCATTTTCAGTAGGAGAGAAAGGAAAAATCTCAAAAGCATCTAAATATTCTCTTTTAATGCCACCATATATTTATCCTGAAACAGCGATTCTGAGGTAGTTTCTTTTCCCACACCCTTTTTTGGGAGCTAGAACTTGTCTCAAGAGCAGTCCTATTGTTCTTTAAAGGAAACTACGTTTTAGCTCCAATTTCAATTTTTTGGTTCACATTTAGGTTCAGTTTCAGGGGCTGAGCAAACCATTTGACTCCCATTAACACCATATCTGCTACTGTGTGGCTTCTCTGCCCCATCACATCAATCCAGAAGGAGGTTGATTATAATGTTGTTTTGTGGAACCTGGGCAATCAAACCTGGAGCTATTAAATGAAGCAGTTGCCTAGCAAACAATGAAGCAAAATCCATGCAAACTTGTTGAATGTTTTCATGTTTTCAATCTCTGCATTCCTCTGAAAATACATTATTTCAAAAACATTTCAGTCAGCTCTAGTTTTTCATCAGCAGATACTTGTCATTGATGTCAAATGCCTTAACCATCACACAAGCATACCTTATAGTATTGCATTTAAAGAATAATTATACCTTTTCAGGTTTTCTATCTAATTGTGAATTTCTTGTAATCAAAATGAGATTTTTCTTTATGAATAGGAGAGTAAAATTTGTAATATTTGTAAATTAATTCCATATCAGTTTCCTAGAAGTCTTTGTTTTAAAAGTGAAATACCTTTATCTGTAGAGAAGGAGGGAGACAAACATACGTTTGTAAAGGAGCGCTCAGCTTTTGTATATCCTTTGTATCCCTGTGGTTTCTTTCAAATGCCTTTGGAGAAGAATATCTTCACATTCTTTAAAAAAGGAGAGATTCTGCTACTTGACAACAAACTTCTGTTGGGTGTATGCTTTTTTTTCAGCTAATCAGCCCCCTAAATAAGAGTCTTATTTTCCTAATTCTTTCAAGTTGTCAGTTAACAACCCTTACTGTGTCATGAAGAGAAAAGAAACCCAGTATTAAGGTTTTAGGGCTGCCTTTTTAATCAAATATACACTGTAAAAGGAATACAGAAGTCCAACCACTACATTAGAAGTGATAAACGCTAGAATTTTTGTGTTAAGGTGTCATTATCCACAGTAACTTTAACAACTGATACTTGAAGAAGAGAGGTAAAGGGAACGTAGAATTCCACTAATTAGCTTCAATATCTAATTTAATAAAATTAGCTATGAAAAAGGGATGTGCATAGCAGCTACATAGCTCTCAAAGCATCATTTATAGCAAAGGCAGGTTTATTGCAACTGAAGATTCCCAGGAGTTTGGTTTTTTTCTGTTTCAGTGATGAGGTATATTTTGATTTCCCCATAAAGGCAATTGTGAGGTGAAAGTTAACGATATCCTTTTCCCCTTGAGAACATACAGTGATCTGCTTTATTGCCTACTTTACTCTTTCCCTGAAAAGCTGTGTGGTTGCTGCGGGAAACATCATGTATTGAATGGGGAGAGGAGAAATTGTGGAAATCAGCTCCAAATGAGAGATTAGTGTCAGACTGCACAGAACCCTCACCAGCATTTCGGAATTGCAGATCAAACAGAATTTCCTCTTTTTGAACACAATTCCAGCAAAATACTTACACATGGGAAATGAAGCCAAAAGAAGCCTCCATGTGTTGAAGTGCTCAGCTGGATCAGGACCAGAGGGGCTGACCAACCTTTGCTTGTTACATTGATTTCATACTAAGTGTCCATATGTTTGTAGGGAACTGTTCTTCATGTAATGCCTCAAAACTATTTTACATTATGAGCTATATAGAAAGAAATTGCTTCAGCCAGCTCTGCAGTACATTCGCGGTGTATTATGCTGCAGTGGTTAATAGAGCACAACCACACTGTAAAATGGCTCAGGACAAAAGCAGAAGAATGCTGAATCTAATTAAAAATGCAAGGGAAAATGAAGCAGGCAGAGTGTAATTACCTGAGCTGAAATTTAGCCTGGACATGAGAATTAAAAGCTTATTCTTCGGAACCTTTCTTGACTTCTTAATAAACATTAGAGGTAGAGGGTATTGCTGAAACATTTGCCTATGCATGTTCACTTTGAATTTACATTGAATTTATGCAATTCACTCTCAGCATTAACATACTGATAAGCTACAAGTTAAGGATTACTTACTGCATAATCTTTATATGACAAGGAGCTGTGTCTGCAGACATGTTATTCACTACTAAAGTACTATAATTCATGTGGGGTATAGAATGCAGTTGCAATGAGGGCTACCAAAATCCAGTCATTATAGCCTTGGCACAGAAATGATAGAAAATATGAGGAAAGCCAGGATATACTCTCCACAGATAATCCAAGGTATGTACCCTTATTTCTATTTTCTACATATAGTGGAGACAACGGCTCTGGTCCAGACCAGGGAGATAAACATACCCAGTACACTTTACTCTGGATGGGTTTGTGGATGGGTTTTTCACATGGCGACACAAGAACTCTTGATCCTTCTTCCATCCACGTGCTCCCTTGTTGGTTTCCTTGTTGGTTAAGGAAGCAGATTTGAGTTTTGTGTTAAAGTCAGCACTATGAGTTCACTTTGTTGTGCTGCACCAGCTGCAGTGACCACAAGCTGGGCTGCCTAGCAAGCGCTGCCCTGCTTAGGTCCATTTTCCTGTGTTCTGTCTCTTCTTTTTGATACTCTTGTACTTCATTTATGCCATCCCAGTCTCTTCTCAGAGAGCCTGCCCAGTTATGTTTTCTGTGGTTCTAGTTTTGCTACACCTATGGTCAAATATCATATCTATAGAAGATAAATGGCATTTAGAGGATAAATGTTGGCTTCACAAGGTTCTAGTACCCTGGACATACCTAAGTCTCATCTCTAAGTACCTGTGAAGCCTGGCACAGACTGTCTCACGATTCCCTGTGCAACCAGCTATAACATCTGCCTTCATCCTTAGCAGTGTCTGTGACTTGTCAACTTCTCACACTTACCTGTCAGGTACAGCAATTTCCATCTCCTGTCCAGTGGTCATCCATGGTATCATGCTTGGTCCACTGGAGATATAACATTTTTGAATCCGACTGTAAAAGCTTCTAGTGCAAGGAGATCATCTGGCAAAGATGAAATTCACATATCAGAAATATGATCACAGATCTGAAGTTCACAATGACTTTTTATGAATAAAAATATAATGAACGCAACTTTAATCTGCGTCTCTAAATAAAGTTTATGGTAGTCTAATGGTAGAGAAAGAATTGAAAAAACGGAGGGGAAGAAAGAAGCAAAATCAGCAATTATTCAATCTCAGTCATATTCATAGGATCACTGTGAGCAGATTTTTGGAGAGTGCTGTCTACATCTGGACCTCTGAACTTCAGCTGGAAACAGTAGCAAGGTGTTTTCAAAGAAGTCCAAGGACAGAGCAACGTGTAGGATGCTTGCAGATGGTGACAGAAGCCAAAGGGGATTCAGAACATTTGGTGGGGTTTAAGCTAGAGATTTGAAGCATGAAGGAGAAGAGGATTGAAAATTGAAACGGACTGTGATCATGATCTAGAAACTTGGTCTAAAAAGCATTGAAATCTCCTGATTAGGAGAAGCTGGAACCTATGAGTTCGAGTTGGGGTTAGCTTAGAGGAGTTAGAGGTGGATTAGATTTTGAAAGTATGAGGAATTTGGGATTCTTATACAGCAATTATATATATATAATATGTATAATACATATACATTACATTACATATACAATATATATAATCCTGCTTTGGCATTTGGGAGGTCCATGGAAGATCATTTTATCCTGTTGTCTCTCTAACACATGGGGTCTCTAGGCAACCACTTCCTCTTCACTCCCCTTATGTACCCATTGACTTTAGTGGGAGGGGAACATTTACATGCTTGCCAGTATTGAAGACCCAGAACTAACTCTCTGTGACTTTCAAGATGAATGAGAGATAATGGTGTAATAAGTCCTGTGATTAACAATTACTAAATTGTTAAAGAAAGATTTCTCCATCATGGTCTATTAATACTAAAAAAAAACCACTTTTTATTAACAATTTCGAAATCAGTGTACAGACCATTCAAAAGTACAAAATTTAGAAAAAAAAGAAGTCAGTGATTCATTGTGACTTGTTCTCTTAAGAATTTAATAGGACAGATGAGTCTGCTTATTTACCTTTTTGTGGTTTTGTGATTTTAAACAAAACTCTGTTTAGCAAACAAACCATCGTTCTACAAGAAAAAATATATATATATATATTTAAGTTTAAAATGTGTGTTACATCTGCTAAGAAATTGCTTGCCTGATACGTACAAGATTCATGGGGTTCTTTGGAATAAACATTCACTTATAGGCAGAAGTATCTCTAGACATTCAGAGTTAGATCTTTTTAGTAAAATAAATAAATTAGTCAAAAGTATCTGAAGGACACAAACTGACTTTGTGTGGATTTTGAGCTTTGTTTTTGGAAAGTGGCTCATAGAGAAATCTGAAGCTGCTAGAAACATGTATGTATCTAGTCTTTGTTTTAGTCTGACAGTTCACAGCACTGGGAGCAGATGAACATTTTGTGATATGAAACACCCTCCAGTGTCCAGCCAGCAAAAAAGACTAAATAAACCAATTGTGACTTCCATCCGCTGCCAAGGTCACTGATTTCAACCAATATGAGGGAGACAAGTAATTATTTTCAAATGTGAGCCTACTGAGTACAGCAAGGGTAAACTCACCACGAGTCAGTGGAGCAGCGCTATTTCCATTCATACTCCAGCAGCTCCCATAGGAGGAACTCAGCAGAAAGATGCTATAAAATAAAAAATTAAAAAAAAAAAAAAGTGTTGCAGTAGTACAGCAAAGACTTACTGCTTTAGCTACAAGAGGGGGTCAATTGCTTCTCAGTTGCATTCACTTGATTTATATGTTTTCCTACTTTCATGCATCATTTTGCTCTAGGATTTGTACAGCCATAAGTAGGAGGAAAGACACTCTGGTTCACTCATTGATACTTTATGATAAGTGATTTATTTTCATCATTAGTCTAAGAAAAGTTGTTGATTTTACTTACTTCTTAATTAAATTAAATCTTTCATATGAATGGTTTTTAAATTATCCAAATAATTGTCAACAAAATTATTTTGTCTAACTGCATGTATAGCTAGCTTTCCCTGTAAATGTTCTTGTAAGCATTGCAATAATTATTTTGTCTTTCAATTTGTACTAATTAAGTGGACATTTGAATAGCATCAAATGTTTTAAGAAACTTGAATGGTATTTCTTTTTGGTATTTTCCTAGGGAAAATCTTTAGAGCAAATATGTTTTTTAGGTGTTAATTAGACTGATTCCTACCTCCAGATTATATATTAGCAGTTAATACACCCAGTAATTTCTTAGAAATGTGTGTGGAGTTTTTAAAAATTTTGTCCCTACAGAGTTCCTATGTAATCTTGTATTTCTGATTAATACTCTCAAAATAGAAGTTTTACCTCTGCTATAAAAGGAGAACATGGTAGCAATTCAATTTCTGATAAAATGATTTTTTCTTTGGAAACGTAGCTTTCCCAAAAAGTATGAACCGATATATAATAAGTAGAAATAATTCCTTGCATCTTTGATTTGTCGGCTAAGGAGCCAGCTGCTTTGAACCAGTGCAGAAATCCTGACTTGGTTAGAGAGACAGTGATTTACACTGATGGTGGATTAGGTTCATTGTCCTTAACTGAGAGAAACATTTATAGGGCAATTATGCTATTAAAGATTTGTAGTAACTGGCAGGGTGTATGAAAGCTGTGCAAGCACTATTCAGAAATAGCCAAGACACTGGTGTGTTATTCCAATCGTTTCAGCCACAAATCCAAAGGACAGCACCATGCAGGCTGATAGAAAGAAAATTCCCAGTCAGATGCACTACAACGAGATAAGGTGTTACCTCAGGAACAGGAAGAGTGAACTGATGCACGAGTTCCCAGGTTTACCGCACTCCGCACAATCAGGCTGTTATCCGAATTTCAGGCTATTTTTTCCCTTCCTCTCAGAGTTGAGTTTTAGTGGGTAAGATGTATTCCATTCATTATGGGACACCATACTATCATGCATGGGGGTCTGATTCCAAAGTGGCTGGTAGTTCTCTTCCATTCCAGCTTTGAGCATTTCAGCTCCACAGAGCACTTGGCTACCGTGAGGCATTTCTGTCCTCTCTCCCTCTCTTCATCCCCTCCTTCCCCTCTGCTCTCCACCCTCTCCCTCCCCCCTTTCTTTTTCCCAATTTACCCATTGGGTAAACCTAACTCTACTTTGGATTCAACATTAAGGCAAAGATACTAAAAAAGGATTGTTTTCCTCAGTCTCTGTAAATGAATTTAGAAGGGAGTAGAGCCAAGTGCTCAGAAGCTGCTTGTCCACAGTTATTTGTGGTCTGAAAGTTCGTGGCACATATTGCAACTTAAGGAAATAAATCATTCCTATGAGCCAATTATGGATTTTATAAAAGAAAAGCATAAGCAAGCAAATATTCTCTTAATGAGACATATTTCTAAGCTAATATGCTACAGTTTTATTAGCTAATTAAAGATGAACAGTACAATGATCAAATAATGGGCACATTTAAAATTGAATCAATAAATCAGTCGGTTCCAATTATTCAGTCACTAAATTACTGCATTGAGTAATCAGCTCAAGTTATGAGTTTGACATGGGAAGGAACTGTTCAGTGTTAGCTTTGTCTTTGAAAATGTAAGAGGGATCCGGTTTTCTTTTCATCCTAGAACACATACAAATTCTTGTCAATAAAATGCATATTCCTTCTGTCTTTTGGACTTCAGCACTAGATGAGCATTTAAGCTGTGATTGAGCAGGAACTTCTTACAGTCACAGATGTAAAGAAGGAAAGCTTTCTTTCAGAGGTCAAGGAGTGAGTGGATGATACCCTTAGACAATGGTTTAGTTTTAGGTAGTCCTGCACAGAGCAGGGAATTGGACTCAATGATCCTTATGGGTCCCTCCAAACTCAACATATTCTATTTATCCTTTCTCTCTGTGTTCCTGAAAGTCTGTAGGTAGCTGGTTTTACTTTGCAAACATTATAGAAATGTTGAAAACTGTTATTTAGGCACAGAATTCATATTCTATGTAGAGGACTGAACCTTTCACTTTGGTACTGACATTTAAATATTCTATTGGATTAAAAATATAGACTTTTCTATACTGAAAGTGTTTTTAAAGCTGAAGTTGTCAACCTTAAGACCCAGGGAAAGCATAACCACCATAACTACCTCAGAAAAGGGCAGACATTAGGAAAGCATTGGACAAGAGTTTAAAGAATGTTATCACTGAGGTTTTTCTTTAGCAGATATTTTTTGCTATTGGACTATTGCTTCCTAATTGAGCTTCCTGATGGATTAATATATTTATCTTCTCTTTTTTCTAGATAAAGTTTACTTGGTGTAACACGAGGGAATGGACTTTCAGTTCCTGACCTCATTAATGTTCCTGAAGCCATTGTTAAGTGTAGTACAGAATTCCCTTCCTTATAAATATTTCAAATAATATTTCCTTTAACCAAGAGTAATCTAAAGATCCATTCAGAGATAGTTTATTATGTAAAGGTAGTAAAAATTGCATTTCTTCCCTCATACACATATCTCAGGATACAGTTCTTACTTAATTTCCTTCACTATGTTGGTATTGTAAGTAATGGCTTCTTCAGAAAGCAAATGTAACTTTTGTTTGTGCAAACCACAAGAAGTTTTCAGAGATTTTATTGAAATTGCCATAAAATTATAAATATGTGGAGAAACAATAAGCATTTTTTATAGCAGAAATGTAATTTTTAAGTTTATTAGTTTGGTTTTTTTTCAGTGAGATTGCAACAGGAAAAGATCATATGCAGAATTAGTGCTGCTACAATAGAAAAATAAATGTGTGTGAGTATGCTCAGACCTTAAATAATAACTAAAAATGCTCTTAACCATAAGGTTAACGGTATGATTGAATTTCATGTGACTAATCCTCCAATGATGGTCTTCATGTTAAAATCCAGTTATATCTGCTATATTGAATTTACAAAACATTTTTATTCGTATATTGAACCATCCAGTAAAACAGATCCTTGAAAATTACACTACATTATTTTTTTCTTTTCTTGTTATTGACTTATAACTTTGCATAAGTACCTTTATGGAAAATATGAAGGTTATTTTTTTTCTCATCTTATGTTCAGTGGAGTATTTGCCTCTAAATACCTAAGTGATGTGATTTGCCTGTCTTTTTCTGGGGCTTTGATTTTTTGTTTGGGGATGATATCTGATCCAGCATTTCCATGGAACAGCATACCATTTGTAGTTTCTTGGGATAATATTCATGTCGAGCATTTAAGAGTCATATCCTTAATCAATGCTTTAAGCAGTGTGAAAATTTAAAACTTATAAGTGTTTGGCTCAGGCTTATTTCGTTGAAGTCTTTTGTCTTCTGGGATGTATGACAAGCAGAGACTTTGAAAAACAGAACAGGATTCTGGTTACGGGTCCTTTATAAGTGGAACAAATTGTAATAATTACCTTAGATTGTTCGGCTTCCCTGATATTTTTCCCCCAGCTCGTTATCATGCAACACATATTCTGAGGTGTATACTCTCTCTTCATACCTGATTTCCTGATTTTTTTTTTTCTTCTTTGGATAACTTAATCTGTAGACCCATCTTGCTTTGTACATGTTTATTCTGAT
This sequence comes from Dendrocincla tyrannina, assembly GCA_035047865.1. Lineage (NCBI taxonomy): Eukaryota > Metazoa > Chordata > Aves > Passeriformes > Dendrocolaptidae > Dendrocincla > Dendrocincla tyrannina. The sequence goes on from JAWWMP010000001.1 coordinate 14,407,736, forward strand.
CGCTACACCTTTTTAATGCTTCCAATTAACTTTTAGCTAGGGAATACGAGTTTAATGGGAGAAGTCTTTTACAGTCAAACCCAGTGGTTGTACATTTCATGTAAGAGGATTTAAAATGTAGAGAAAACCCACACAGTGCGTTTCTCTTACTCCTGGTTACTTTCTTTCTTCTAGAAGTGCTTACAGAGGGAGAATTAAGTTGATTATGAATAAATAACACATACTTTAATTCCACTTCAGAGTGCAACATGAGTCTGCTTCTGTGTTTTCTCTTTAGTGAAAAACTATGAAAATATAAGTGAAAAGAATATGTTTAATGCAACTGATGTGAATATATATCTATATATACACATGATTAATGCATTAAATATATGTATATAGCTAATATGTATATAAAATATTTAAAGATTTTTGTTACATATTTGACTGGAGAACCATTTAAAGAGAACATTTAAGAGGACAACCTCTCAATGGGAAAGCTACTTGTGGGTATTCCTGTGAATTTTCATTAAAAATCTTCTACTTTCTCCTGTCTGAATTCAGAAAAAATAGCATAATAGGGCAAGTCACTGGAATTTAGTTCATCAGTTCTCTTCCCACCGCGACACTGCGATCGTACCAAACAGCTCCACTAAACAACCTCATGCCAGCTCTAGCAGCCCACCAATTAATTCCACTAATTTTGGAATTAGTTTTCTTCTAAGTGAGATAGAAACTTATTTACTTGTGTGCTGGGATATATAAGGCCCACTGCAACATTTCGTGGTAGAAGCTGGTGTTAGCTCGCTGCCATACTTCATGCTTTCTGACACTTCCAATTAGCATGGATCAGTTAAAGGGAAGGTGTTGGATGAGGCAGCTTCCAATGATGCATTAAAGTTGAAAATTAAATTCTGGTAGGTTTATTCATAAAAGAAATAAAGAGCTTTAATGGCAGCTGCCACTTGCAAAAGGACCAATCATTCATGACTCAGCTGAGCACCTGAGACAGTTTTCAGTACAATTTGTTTGTTTGGTAGGAAGTTCATTTACGAGTTTTTCATGCCGATCTAATTGATTTGCAGGAGGGCTAACAACCCTGTTTCCTGCACCTGCTTTGACAATTGATACCATCTGGTTCATTGGATTAGCAGCTGTAGTTCACAACTTGTATCAATTCAGACACGTTTGACAAGAGTTCTGCGTCTTTGGTCTCTTTCAATTCATTTCCCTCTTTATATGCTGAAATTTGCAGAGCGTCTCCACTGCAAACCAAGGTTTTCTTAATTTCTAGTACAGGGATAATAGGATGATGACAATTATTATTCTGGTCTAGCTAGAGCTGAAAAATGCCTGCATTGAGCATAGAGCAAAGACAAGGGGAGGAATTAACATTGAGGGGCACATCTACATTTCATTTACTTCAGTGGAGGTGGAGGGTGCTCAGTATCTCTGAGGAGCAGAATATTCATCACGAAGAAAATAAATATAATTATCACATTTTAGGAATTATTATCAGGTCTACATGATGCCTTGTTGAGTGTCTTATCTGCCATAACACGACTCCCTGACAATTCAATAAATGTTTCAGTATTTCTCTCATCGTGTGATAAACTGGGGTAAATTTAAACCTGCTGTTTTCATCACATATAGACCATTTTATAAATAAGAGTAATTGCTCGAAGGACACCCTGCCCTGCTCTGGGGACACGCTTAAGTAGCAGGAGACCTGCTTCTGTTCTCCACATGCAAGGCTGCTCTCAGGTAACTTCTTAGACTTCCCCACCCCATAGTATGATGAGATAGAGCCATGCAATGGTGGGCAATTAATTTGTGTTTCAGAGCAGTAAAAATAAACTAATTAAAGGCTTTCTGGTGATTACCATAGAACGGTGCTAATTGGGGTGGGTTACTGACCAGCGTAATTTATGGTGAACTGCAGCTCATTATCCAAGAGCTGGAAAGACCATAATGGACGGGAGTATCATTGTAACTGTGCCCTGTTCTCTTATCCTCTTTGTTAAACCTTCCACATTCTCAGTCTAGAGAGAGGGAAAAAAAAAAAAGAAAAGACATACTTTTGTTTTAACTGGATTTTTCTCACATTCTGAGGCCAAAAAATCTGCATTTTCTCTGTATGAACACCATCATTTAAGGCCTTTTCTGTCAATAGACTCCTAAGTTTTGTCTGACCTGCTGAGATCCTGCTTCTCTCAGTGTATAATTTGGTAAGAGCTGTATAACTGCTGATGAACCAGAGTCCTTTACGAAACGGAGGGAGTTTCTGGAATACTGTGCTGCCAGAAGGTCATGAAGAGCCCAGATGAATATCTGTGAAGGGCATATAGTATGCATGAACAGATAACAGCTTTAACAAAGAAAATGAACGTACATCTCATTCATATTTATGTCCATGATTTCTCAAACCTTGAAAATAGCCTATTTTACAAACTCGAAATGCTCTTTAGATCTCTCTGTGGTGATATGGTATAACAAGAGTTCCACCGTTCAGTACCAGGTGAACACGTACATAAAATTCCAATGTTGTAATATAGAAATATGTATTTCTATTGGTATAAAAATACATGGATATGGCACTTGTAATGGACATTGCCTTGGGAAGAAGCTGGGCTACAATGCACCAACCTAAGGTGTTGTGATGGGGAAAAAAATGAAAAAGAGGAAACTACAATAAATATTTAAACGCTATCCATTGACCTGGGCTTATTAACATCTCTGTGATAATACCAGTGATCAGGTTTAGATGTACAAAGTGCAGCTCAAATACTAACCAATTAAACTTACATTGTTTGATGAAAAAAAAAGAGACTTTGTTAAAGCATAAGGTGTTTTACATGACCCATTAGTTCATTAAAAAGATTTAAATTAATGTTTTCCGGTCACTGAAGAATAAATTTCTCAGCAGGGAAAGATGCCAGTGCTGAAATCTTTGCAACACATTCTCTCCCAAAGAATAAAAATTTCAGGTCTTGTGAGTGCAGGTACCTAGCACCCTTTTTCTACTCTTGCAGCTCACTGTCAACAGCCTGGTTTTTGAAAACATGTTAATTAGTAGTACTGCTATTTCCCATGAGAGAGGGCTATCTTAACTGCCAGCTACTACCCAGAAACCCTTTGTTTCAGAAATATTTCAATTAGTAAAAATAAGATAAATGGAAATTCAGCTTTTCCCATGGTATCTAGATATTTTTCCACTGCAGAATTATATAAATTGCAGCAGAAACATCTCTATTACAATTCGCATAGCTTATTAATAGGAGTATCTGCAAATGTAGATGTTTATTTTCCACGTTATAGACCAAATTAGGAGAGGAAGCACAGCATTTGAACTTTATATAAACATTTTTCTATATGTGTGTGGAAGTATGTAAACATTTATTTATTTGTATGTGTGTATTTATATCTGGTTTTACATATGGAAAACCAAAAACTAATATTTAAGGGTTTGTGGTTTTGTTTTTGTTTGGGTTTTTTTTTGGTATTATAATCATGTAAAAGAAATTATTTGCCGATGTTTTGATTTTGCGTTTGCTGTTCACTTATAGCAAAAATTGACCCACTAGATTTAATGAGTAATTATGAAAGCTTTTATCAGGAGGAAGAGTTGATCTAAAGATGAGTGTTTAAAATCTCTTTAGGATTCCTTGCTATAATTTTGCCTCTGCTGTAGCTTCCAAATTCATTCTTATGAAAACTGACAATAAGTTGCTGCTGACGCTAGTACACCTAGAGAAAAAGTAGCAGTTACTATGAAATGACTAATAATTTAATACATTTTGAATGCAGAAATGACTATTCACAAAGAGAGCAGACATTCCGCTATATCCACAACTCAAATGGGATTTTAACAGAACAAAAGTTTCTTCCTCATAAGGATGGCAGTGTAGTTGACAGTGGTTTTTGCAGGGAAATGCTGCTATTTTCACTCTTCAGCAAAGAGAATGGTTTGAGTTGGAAGGACCTTCAAGATGATCTAGTTTCAACATTCCTTCCCTGAGCAGGAGCATCTTCCACTAGACCAGACTGGTCAGAGCCCCATCCAACCTGACCTTGAACACGTCCAGGGCTGGGACATCCACAGCCTCTTTGAGCAACCTGTTCCAGTGACTCGCCACCCTCACAGTTAAGATTTTTTTCCTAATCTACACCAACTCTCTTTCAGTTTGAAGCCATTCCACCTTCTCCTGTCGCTCCAGGCCCTCGTAAATAGTCTCTCTCCATCTTTCCTGTAGGCTCCCTTCAGGTACTGGAAGGCCACGATGGGATCACTCCAAAGCCTTCTCTTCTCCAGGCTGAGCAATCCCAATTCTCTCAGCCTTTCCTCATAGCAGAGGTGCTCCATACCTTTAATATCCTTGTGGTTCTCCTCTGGGTGTTAGAGTGGCACAGTGAAGTCCAAGATTTGTGCTGAAGTAGGTTATCCAACCTGGGTGAGCATCCTAAGAAAGACAGGCTTGCTTTCAGTCTGGTGTTTGCTACATTCCACAACTGGAAAGAAATACACTGGGTTTTGGCCAAAGTGTAAATATAGTCTAAACACACCGGTAAGACTCAAATATACGGGAGAAATTTTGGATGAAAAATGGATGGACAAATTCAGAACACATAGTTTGGTCAAATAATTCCCAGGTGATGTGAATGTCAGAAATTTTCTATGATGGAGGATTTTGTGATAAAATTGTGTGGTGTTTTCTGAAAAATCCAACTAGTCTCTCTTTTCTTCTGAGAAAATTTTAGTCTTGTCAAGTGTAATTTTTGGCTTAAATTATTTCTGAAGTAATTTACTGAAAGCATTAGACTGTAGGTGGTCTGCAGTTCATTGACAAATACCTGCTTTTGAAAATCCAAATCTATTGTCTAGTTTTGATTGGACACATTTCTGCAAAAATTTAACTTATAGAATCATTTACCCTGTATAAAACCAGAATACATTAATATAACATTCACTTCCCTTGCGTGTTCTGTAACATTCATCTAAAATATATTCTAGTTCTGCTAAGTTGGTCTACATTATACTTTCTGAAAGTGAATATGAGAATATATGAACAAACAGGTTATAGCCAGGTGAATTTTCCTGTCTGTTTAAAAATCTTGCCCTATGTCAATAAATCTCTGCATGTAGTGATACCCTGTTAGGACTTAATTCATGCATGGTTTCTTTTTAAATTATTAAAAAGTGTTCTTTTCTCCTTTTTTAAAAATAAATAACTTGGAGCATTGCAAGCTGAGTATGCTTTACTGCAATGTTAATAAAAACATATTGAGTTATCAAATTAATAACTAAACTAGCAGAACTTTTATGGGAGCTGTGGGTAAATGCGTTTTACAATACCCTACCGAAATAATTTTAGTTAAATGAGACTGTTAAGAAGCCACAAAATAATTTCATTTCATTTCATGTTTTAAGTCACATTCGCATTACTGTAGTTTATTTGTGTTCAAGGTTCATTCATAGGACTGCATTTAAATGGGGGAAATAACTCCACAAGGCTACAAACAATCAAATGTTTTCTGCCTCCTTATTCTATCTAGAGGATATATTTAGAGAATTGCATAAAATGTTCAGTCATTACCTGACATTGAGGGAACTTCTGAAATTGATAATGAAGCCTCTAAGGTCAAAATGTTCACTCATTATTTTGCATTTATAGTCCAATTGAAAACAAAGGAATAGGAACATGATAGGATACAAATTTCTTTAACAATTTCTAAAACATTTATTTCTAAAATATTCTGAACGAACATAGAGTTTGGAGTCAAAAGAGCTTTTCGTGCTCCACTTATAGACAGACTAGATCTACTGCTGCAGTGATTTACCACAGAGAATTTTTGGGATGGCACAAAGATGAATGAAGTTAGAGGTAAAGACCTGGGCCTGAACATCTCTCATTTATGTCACTATAGGGTAGGTTTAATTGTATTAAGTCAGTATTTATCTATAAAAGGAGCAGAGCAGGGCCAATGTTTTATTCCTAGCCTCTTTTCGATGTACTGTATGATCACAGATGCTTACTAAATCTTTCCTGTCCTCTCTCCTAACGCATAAACTTCTCCAGAGGATGTTCTTTCTTCAAAGAGCCTGTAGAGATGTCAGTGCCCCCATGTGGCCTCAGAGGATGCTGGAACACATTCTCACGTGTTTTCTGTGTTTGGAAATGTTAAGCAGATGTTTGCCAGATTGGTTCCCAAACAGTGAGGATCTTATTTATCATGTAAGGATCATCTTTTCTAGAGAAAACTCTGTATCTATGTGTGTGTGCATGCATAAAAAAGGGGGAGAGGCAGTGACATACATACATGCTCCACACAATCAAAAATATGCTTTTTGCAGCATTAGACCTTTGGACTTACCAATTGAGATCCTTCATATTTTATGCTCCCTGTCACGGCTACAACTTTACTAGTAATTAGGAATGCAAGCTTAAGAGTTGTTTGTGTTTGCAAGGGTGTGGATATCTTAAAGAGACAAACTTTATTTCAATTTAAGAAACATCGAACACATGCATAACTTGTACACATCACACACATTTCCCTTTTTCAGGGATCAGACCTGAGCAGTGGACAGAAAAGAAAAGAATCATCACAGCCATTTGATGGCTAGACTAATTTTGATTCAGAAATTTTCTATTTAAACGGAAAGCAGAATATCTGAGGGTGCTAAGTATTCAATCAAATTCTCAGAGCATAAAGTGTCATTGTAGTCTCTTTGCTGAGTAAACCCCTTCTGGCCATATGATCACCCTTTAGCTTTTCAAGCATGCTTAACAGCAAAAGCGTAACAAAATCTATTAAAACATTGTTAATAAAGTCTGCAAGAGACAATAATGATGATACAATTGGCCTCAGGAATCAGTGCTGTTTGACACACCTCTGGCCTTCTGTACAGTCCTGTCTTCCCTGAGGGTGATGAGAGACTGTTTCATATGTTGCCTTTTCCAGATGTGCACTCTGTGAGCCTGAATCCAAACCCACCGATGAAAGTGTGCTTCAGGGTAAACCGAAGCCTGTGCTCTTAGAAATCACAGACCTACTCAATTTCTCCCCCAAATTATAAACTCTAATAAAACTATCACTAAGATTTTTAAAAAGAACAGTTCTTGCTCTTTAGTATCTAAGAAATACTTCTGACTGTGAAACAAAGTGATTTTTAACTGATTGAGATAAAAAGGAATTCTTTTTCTGTTCAAAAGCTGCATAACCTCTTCTGGGTTTGAATTTCAGGTGAAACAACAAACTCTGAAGGAATCTTAATAAACCTTAGGTTTTTGGCAATGTTATTCTTACAAAATTACTTCTAATATGGATTATAGTTTTGATATGCAGGTATGGTTCATAAAGTTATTTCCAAAATGCAGTGTCTCTTGGACCTAGACAGGCTGGAGGAGTGAATTTTGTGAAATTCAGCAAGGACAAATGAAAAATTATTTATCTGGGAAGGAATAATAATATGTATTTTTTAGCAAATATGGAGTTAGTTCCCCAGCTGGGGACTAACCACTTGGGAAGCAGCTCTGGTGAAAAGGTTCTGGGGGTCTGGACTAACAGCAAGCTGAGCATGAGCCAGCAAAGATACCCAGACCTGTCTCGGGAGAGTGAGGGAAGGGATTATCCTTGGCTACTCAGCACACTGTGTCCTTCACATCCAGACTCCCCTGTACAAGAAAGGCATTAATTAATGGGGATAAATACAAGGCATCTAAGATATTTGGGGTTGGAGCACTTTCCCTACAAGGGAGGATGAGGGTCTGGGACGTGCTGAGCCTGAAAAAGAGAGACCTTTGGGAAGTCCAATAGTTGCCTGCCTGCCTGTTCCTACAAGGAGGTACCTAAGGAGACCCAGGAAGACTCTTTACAGTAATACCTGGTAAAAGGAAAAAAAAAAAAAGAAAAAAAAAGAAAGAAAGGAAAAAAAAAGGACAAATTGCAACAGGGGCCATTCTGACTGAATATAAAGAAAAGATTTTCCACCCTGAGGGCAGTGAAGTATTTGTGTTGGCTGCACAGAGAAGTTGTGCAAGCCCAACTTTTCAAACTCTGAGCAACCTGGTTGAATATCTGGCACCGCTTTCAGCAGGAAGAGCGACTTAGAGGTCTCCTGAGAGTCCTTCCAGCCCAAGCAGCTCTTGGGGTCTGGACTTGTGCAGAATGCTGCACAAGTGAAACTCCTCAGCAGTGCCAAAAATATGGGTAGACATACAATCTTTCAGAAATGCTACTTGCTTCACCTTCACTTTGTCAGAGAAAAAACCATAGACAGCTAGGAATTTCCCACTCAGTCCATTATGCCCAAGATATTTCTGAAGTGCTGCTCCATTAGATGTTCAAATACTTTTACAAATACCCCACAAGTGCTGGAGAACTATATAGTGTTTTGCTGGGACTGAAGGGAGCACTGAGCTGGAAGAGACTGCCAATTCCCACGGAGAACACATCTAAATCTTATCAAAATATTAAAAATATTAATGAGAAATGAGGACTGATCTGACAGCTAGGGTTTAGTTGACATTTGTTCTGTTGATGTCTCTTACTATGTTTTCTTTTCAGGTAGGATTTTTCCATTGAAATTCCAGAGTTCTCCCATCAGATTCAGTCTGCGTTGTTCAATTATCTGCTCCTTCAAGGCTGAATCTCTGTTTCTTGTAAACCTAATGTGACCTGTTATACTACATCTGCCATTTGTGAGGAGTTCCTCGTGGAAGCCTTTAATGGCTTGTAATGATTTGTACTGACATAGAAGCCACAGAACTAATGATTGTATGTATATTATTTTATATAGGCTAAATAGCAGACAGAACAAAGAATAATAATCTCTCTCTCTGTTTCTCCTTGAATGATAATATCTCTATATATTTCTCCTCACATATAATTCTTCATTTCGGTATTTCTGTGCATGGTTTTTGAGTTTGCCTTGGCTGCTCTGTTTCCCTTCCCTTATTGCTTCTGGAGAAAACAGACTGTCTCAGCACGCTCTCAGCATGGTTCCTTCTATCTCCCTGTGCCTTTTTTGTGTGCCTGACAGCTTTCACTGATATGTTGTGGGTGGTCTGATCCCCTCCAGAGTCTCTAAAGTTTAAGAGTTTTGACGTGGCATGTAACCCTTTACAGAGACAGCTCAGTGTCATGAAGAGAACCTTGTTTCTTCCCTGGAATTCATGTCAAACTCTGTGTTTGTGCAATATCTGACACTGTAAGGTCTGGGTTCTCATCAGAACATAAAAGATTAAAGGATAGATACTCCTTCCATATACATCTCATCAAATAGCAGAAGAATATAGGTGTTTTTCATGGACCTATGCACTCCAGAAGTGTTCTCTGTAGAACAGAAGCTATACATAACACTGAGGTTTTATTATAAAAAATGACATAGATGTAAGCACGAGTCGAGTGTGCTTATTTTCACTACAAAATGTAATTATGGAATTTGTTTACAAGCTTAAGAGGTCCTGAAAAAGAAGACTGAAGGAAAAAATACAAATACTAGCAATGCTAGAAGAGAAATAATTTGAATTGAGATGTTGGACTCAGAGATTAGAAGGCAAAATGAACCAAGTCTTCTGATAGCTGGCTTATAAAAATATCTAAATGTCTTTCTGGGGCCCATCAGACTTATCCATCAAACAGAAAAGAAAATCTACAGAGGCAGTAGAGGGCCATCTATTTTTATCAGAAAACCACATGAAAACTTGGCAGGACAGGTGCCAAGAAATTTTGATCCACAAGGAAATACTTCGGCTGATTATATAAAAATCAACACAAAATAAAAGAAGTCAAATGTTTAGGTATAAAACAGATTTATATTTGCTGCAGTCTTCCACAAACTAACACTTAAGAATTCCTGTTCAAACACTAGTTTATTGTCAATATTTTTTAGGTCAACTCAGATTAGAAAAAATTCCTTTCTGAATCCAGTCCTGGATCAGTTAGAGATGGTGCCAGATTCAAGGCTCTAGGCATCCCCTTTCTTGTAATATGGGGATCTGAGCTCAAGTTGTCTTAAATGAAGGCTGGATTCATTAGCAACCTTAGGCGCATGTGTTGCCTGACGTTTTCCTTCAAGCAGTCAAGTGTAGCTCTGTTTTATGTCTAATATAACGCCACTAAAGAAAACACGGGAGGAAAAGAAAGAAGTTTAGCAAAGAATAACGTTTCCCTAAAGCTTTACAGTGGCAATTTAAACCTTTTAAAGACACTTCTTTTTAGTGTAGTCCTTGTAGCTACCAAGGCCTGGGCTCTGCTGCTGCCGCTGTTCATCCATTTCACCCACTCCACATTCCTCACTTTTTACTGGACTTCTGCTGTTGCGTTTTCCACTTTCACTGGGTACCACTGAAACTGCAGTATGTACATACACCAGTGCCACCTCTCTCAACCCTAACTTACAGCACATTTGATCCATCTTTTTATAAACCATTTTGGTAATACCGATGCCTGCTAAAGTAGGTGTTTCATCAGTAAAATTCCCCCTGAACTGTGAGCAGTCATTACTTCAAGTAGCTGACTAAGAGCATATAATTTTCCCAGTACCTGCAAATAAACATCCCTAACAATTGTCTTTTTTCCCCATAAGTATTCTGTCTGCATTGGCTAGGTTTGTTTTCTGCCATCCTTGTCAAAATGCAGAGGCAGCAACTGTGTATGTGTAAAAAGCTGAGGTAGATATAAGGATCAGTGTATGAGGGTTATATCTCATGCATTTTCAGACATGTTTTGTGCTTCCATTAATTTCTTCTTGTTCAGAAAAATAATTAAAAGAAAAAAAAAAACAGGGAAAGAAAAAAAGCAAAATAAAAAAGCTTAGAACCCCCCAGATTTTAATGTTCTCAAAATAACAGGGTAATGCAAAAATAGTGATGAACATAAATTTTAAAATAGACATGCTGCAAATTTTTTTCATGTAAAAATTCCAAAGGTGCTGTCACTGTCATTGAGTTTATGATGGTCTGAAAATGGATAAAGACAATACAGGAGGAACCAGAGCATCATAAATCTTCGTTCAGAAATCTCTTCTATCTCCCAGTGTAACAAGAACAGTGAAAGGAACGGATTGCATACAAGTAGGCAGAGCTGTATTGCTTCTCAAAATTAAATGATCAGCACAGTATTATGTCAGTTCATGTTGTTGCAATTTACAGAACACTTTCAAAATGAACCGGGGTGCCATCAATAAAATACCACGTTAAATTTCCCTATGCTTATAAGGATGTCTGTGCAAAGATAAAATGAAGTACCTTGCATCCTTTTCATGAAGACAGAAGCAGTTTAATGACTTCTCCCCCCACACGCCCCCTTCTCCCTCCAAAAAAACCCACCAAAAAAACCAAAAAAAGGTTGTGAAGAAACTGCTAGAATGGAGTAAGAAATTAGCCTGATTGAGTTAAGTGGCATTTCATCATGGAGATTTCTTTAACTGAATAAAGTCCTATTAATTTTACTGCATTGTTAAAAAAAAATAGAAACACCCTTCCTATAGTGACTATAGAACCTAAACGTGTTTTACATTTATTTTGTTTACAGGACTAATGCTGCGAGAAAAGAAACAAAAGAAAGCTGCACGTGAGTTATGAAAAGTCTGAAGAAACATAACTGTTACCTGAGTCTGCAAGTCTGAGAGGAGAGAGGAGTGTCTTCAGGAAACGTAGACATTTTATGGTGATTTGAGATAATTTCTCAATTTAGAGGTTATACAAGCTCTTTTCATTATGTAGAAGGCAAACTTAAAAAGGAAACCATTTGATGAACTGTAAAATTCTGGTTTATTGAAGATCTGATCTATGGCTCCAACTTGTGCACTGTTTTTATCACACAACAAAAGCTGTTGTCAGAAGTCTCTACCAGCTGATTCTACAGAGCCCAGTGGCCCTAAAGGGAACAAACAAAGGAAAAAATGCCATCTGATTCTTCAAATGCATAAAAAGTCATGAATTATTGAGTTTCAAAGTGACTGGCACCTTCAAGGTAAGACACAAGTGTATGTAACTGTGGCACCTCTGATAAATTCTGCTGTGCTTCCAATCGTGGTTTTGAGATTCAGAAATCTCTTGTAGGGCACTGAATTGACATAACCACGATGAAGGTGGAAAAAGGAGTCAGGCAGAGGATGAAGGGTACAGTTGGACAGCTGGTCTAACATCTTTGATGAATTCATGAGTAAATTATGAATTCATACTAATGAATAATAGACCATAATGAAAGTAATTGAAAGCATGAGGCCTCACAGAGAAGACTAACATAGATAAAGAATACTATAAAATGTACAAGAATGGATACATGTGCTGCCTGATCTCAAAATAAGGAATGTGGTAGTTAAAACACTCAGAACTTTCCCTTTAAAATCACCATATGATACTAGAGGAGGGAGAGTTCATGGAAGTATGCAGGTATGGGGCTATGAAATTAAAAAATCCAAAGGAAATATTTTTTCTTCACAATACCAGCGAAGAAACTTATTGATCAGCCTTTAGTCCTCACTAATTTTTTTCCCTTAACTCTGGAAGCCTCTTTTTAATCACAATGTCTTTAAAAAATTTCTGAGGTTCTGTTCTGCCCCTCTGTCCTCTGCCCCTTTTCTTTCTGTTTCCCAGTTTCCTTGCTTCCCCACACACAGAGTGTGTCAAGTGATGAAAGAAAATGAGAGGAATAGTCCAAAAATTACTTATTTTCAAATGTCAACATCTTGAACTCAGAATCTTCTTCTCCCATTCTCTCCTCATCTAGTTACCAACACAAGATTAATTTTTTTAAGGCTTTTGATTGTATTTTATTTCCTCGTGATTCTCTTTCAGAATTACAACAAAGATCGAATTCCTCATTCATAATTTTTTTCCCTTCAGACTATTCTTTATATTTGATTTGTTAATGTAGGACCCCAAACCTTAATCTTTCTTCCTAAGTGCCTGGCATAAAAAAAAGGAAATATTACATATTTGATGTACTTTAGGCTACAGATTTATTTATTTTCATTTATTTTTCCTGCTTTTTCTTTTGGACCATTCAAGTTTTCGGTTTCTGCTCTTCCATTTGTTCACAGTAATTCTCAGATTCCTCAAAGACCATCATTATATTAGAGGTTTTTAATAGCTGGTTAATATACTGATCTAGCTCTAGTGATGAACTACTCAAGAGTGAAGAAAATTCTTGCTTAATTTCAAACTGACATATATTTTAATAGCAGGGAGGAAAGAGTAATTGTTATTTCACATAACATTGATACAATATAAAGACAGGAATGTCAGATACAGCAGATAGATCTTCACTGAAAAAATATTGTCTGACTGTAAACCTTGTCTTAAAGTTGCTTCATGTGGAAATTATCTCAGATAAAAGGCTGAAAGCAGTTATTTTGTATTCTTGAATAGATAGCATATTGCGGTATCATTTTTATCTTAGCAACTTCTGCTACGTCTGTTTTTCAGTGTCATCTTGTTGTGCCTTTTCCAAACAAGTGGGTTTAAACCCTCTGGCATATTGTTACTGCATGCTCTTTAATTCATTCTCCTTTTGTACTGCTAAAGTTTCCCATCCCTGCAAGAGACAGTTAACAGACTTTTAAGAAATGTGACATATAGAGGTATTGCTATCTTCTCATCTTGCCCATAAACAATTTTTAATTGAACCAAATTTTAGACTTTAATAAAATTTACTACAAATAATGCAATTATTATTACATTAGATTTGACTACTCCCTAAGGACAACAGATATTGACTTAAAATATTGTTATTATTATTCACAAAATATTCAACTGAGATGTTTGAGCTGCAGAAATTCAATTATTTGCCATCTACTCACAAAGTAACAATGATCATTAATAATGACCAAAAAGAGGAGGTTTTGCATTGTCAGGTAAAGGTTCAAGTTTGTTCTAATGAGAACACTTTAGTTGAGAAGGAAAATGAAAATGCATTCTGTGAAAAGCATAATTGAAATACATCAGCAATGAAAAACAGTACACAATCCACCACTGCAGTATCTTAAAAGAATTAGGACCATCTGTTTCACAGATAATTAAAAAAATAGCCTAAAGTGAAATAAAATTCTGATTAAATTATTTTCTCTCATGGATTGTACACGGTCATCGCAGAACTAAGTTTATAAAAATCACAGAAATTCAGAGAAACGGTCATTGCACCAGTTGTTCTGCACCATTTAAGCATGATTTAAGATTGAACACTTAAGAGTTATTTTAGATAAGCCTTTCAGTGGAGACTCCATAAATAGAACAGTTTTTGAATGTGTGCATGTAAACACCTCCAGGTGAACAATACCTCAATTCCAGGGGCTGGTACTCTACCCAAAAGGTGTTTTGAGGTGAATACAAAAGCTTAAGTATTAACACATTAGTAGGTTAGATTAGTAGACTGGGATGCTACATGGTCAGATACTGAGTGGAGGACTGTTTAAGTCCTCATAAAACATACAAGCAGCTAAGAAACAAACTGTGCCTTCACCTTGTCTGAAGGTTTTGTCCTCAGGTACTGTAGCCCAACCCCTCTGGCTGTGTGGTTGGTTGGTTTGCTGGGTTTTAAAAGTTACTTACAAAACTTTCATTATCAAATGTAGGAAGGCTAATGAAGAAAAAAACCCCAATATTTAATATGGTATCCAGCTTTTTTACGAAAGCCTAACGTTAACAAATACTCTTGGGACTTTGTGTGGGAAACCACATGAGACACCAGTTCTTAGTTCAGGCTTTTGCTCCAAAAACTTGCTCCATTTTACATTATATTGTCAACAGTAACAATCCAGCATGACAGGATGAGAACCCGGCCCATCCTTCGGTGCTTGCCTTCAAAGTCTTATTTAAGGCTGAGAGAATTGGGATTGTTCAGCCTGGAGAAGAGAAGGCATCAGGGTGACCTAATTGTGGACTGCCAGTACCTGAAAGGAGCCTACAGGAAAGATGGGGAGAGACTATTCACAAGGGCCTGGAGTGGCCAGACAAGGGGGAATGGCTTCAAACCAAAAGAGAGTAGATTTACATTAAATGTCTGGAAGAAACTCTTTCCTGGGAGGGTGGTGAGGCACTGGAACAGGTTTCCCAGAGAAGCTGTGGATGTGCCATCCCTGGAAGTGTTCAAAGCCAGGCTGGATGGAGCTCTGAGAAACCCGCTTTAGCAGAACATGACAAGGGGTTTGGAACCTAATGATCATTAACGTCCCTTCCAACCCAGGCCATTCAATGACTCCGTGATTCTTTGATACAGGTTTTTCATCTATGTTAGGTCAGCCATCATATCTCATCAATAAAAGGCCATCCTTTATTCTTTGACACAGAACAAATTACTGGTGATTGCAACATTGTCACATCAGAAAACCACGAGTCTTTATTCCTCTCCTGCAAGGTGATGATCATGCACCTCAGTCTCTTCTGGCTTAATTTGGGGATCGAGTCAGTTCTGTGAAAGGATGCGGGAAATTTCTGTTTCTGCTTTTCTGAAGAAACCGACAACAAAATGCATTTTGCTCAACATCAATACTATCCCCCATGTATTAAGTGTGTTCTCAGGTCAAATTGCTCAGATGAGTTCATGTTTATTAAGGGAAATCTGGCTCCTCCATAACCTTAAGTTACATAAGAAATCCCAGCTGTGAAATGCTGTGGCAAAGCCACATGAAGGCAGAATTCTGCAAGGTCTAGAGAAAGTTAAAACATTCTGAAACCAGCACAAATATTTTATAAACCATTTTTACCCGAGGGTCTTTTGCATATACTTTTCGTAGGTCTTTTAAAAATTAGTTAATCTACATGTTTTCATATGTAGTAAAGTCTATATCCAGATCTTTAATTTTGCTTTTCTAAATACTTCCCTTTGATACTGTGGTGTTGGGGTTTTTTTGTTTGTTTGTTTTTTCACATTCTCTTTCTCTTAAAGCATAATCTTTTATGGTCAAAACTATGTGTTGAATCAAATGAAAGAGCAGAAATATTTTATATTATACTCCTTTATTTTACAGTAACTGGGTTTAGTAACATCAATTGTATTCAAACAGACTGTCATTAAACAACAGGCCAAGGAAGTTCAGAAGTCACTTTTTTTGTGACAAAGTAGAACACCTTTTCTAGTACTTTTTTTTTTTTTTAAGAGCGAACAAACAGAATTTTAGGTACTTGTGTCTGTCTTCTTCTGAAAACATTTCTCCTGAATGCAAATAGTTAAATCAGAAACAATAAGATTTCAGTTGACCATTTAGAGGTTTCATAAGTTTAAAATATTTTCAAAGTGTCAGATTTCACCTTTTAATAATATTATTACCAGGCTATGAATCAGGAGTTGAGATTTTTTTTTTCTTCAGAGGTGTTGGCTTGTTTGGATCAGAATATTTACTTTGGAAATTAAAATGGAGAGGAAAAGCTAAGGAACATGTGGAAAGATTAGGGGACTGCTTTTTTTTAAAAAAAAAAAAAACCTCAAGTGGTTTATTTCAGAAAGCAAACTCCAGCTAATAATGTATTTTATTACTTGATAGATAGTGCAATATGCTAAAAAATAAACCAAAAAAAAACCCCAAACAAAACAGAAAAACCCTCTGGCCCATGATATTTTAAATCTGCATAAAAATCTTTTAAACCTACCTTTTCTCTTAAGATGAAGAAATAAAAATTAGGTTCTAAGCAAAGCCGTAAACCATCCCCTCTGTCCTCAGTTATGGGATAAGATTTTGGTAAAGGATTTAAATTTGATTGATAATATATTTCAATTATTTAGCTTAAATAATCATAGTTGCACATCACAGAAGTTGATAAATTTATATGGAGGGATATCCTATGTCTAGAATGAGAAGTTTATATTAGTAAAAGAATGCAATATTATATTTATAGGAATGACTCCACTTATTGCTGTAATAAAGCTCATACACATTGTATGTTAGTTTGGGTAAATGCTTTGCCAATTCAAATATGTTTATGGCTGTAATAATGTAGATCAGTGTTAGGCTCTAATGAATCCAAAATATTATGGAAATAAGGTGCTTTACTTGTTATGATTTTCTCTTAAATCTTACTGAAAGGTTTAAATAGGCAGCACAATGCTATTTAATATGGAGTGAGGAAAAGAGTCCAGATATTAAAAGCTGGTAAATCCACTTCTCTCGATACGTTTTCTGCATGTTTTTGAAACAATCTCAGAAACAAATGAAAAAAAAAACAAACCTAAGGAGTAGATTCTTAATCTGTAACAAAAGTACACTATTACAAAATAAAATAGGAAAAAAAAACCAGCCAAACAAAAACTTTCTCTTGAAATCTGCATATTTTGATCAATCTTAAAATATAAACAGACATGGGAATAACAATAACAACAACGGCAACCCCCAAGCTGTTCACTTTTTTCCATTCCTTTGTGTATCTCTCAGTAGTCATTCTGATAACTAAGTACTGCCTGAATGACAAATGCAAAATGGAGCACTTTATACGGTTTAGTTTTTAAAGACAAAAAAATGAATCTTCCTAAAAGATTTAAGGAATTCAGAAGATAAACTAAATTGGCTTCTGAAAAAATGTCCAGAGTGCAAGACTGCCTTGATTGTGATTATAATAATTTATGCAAAATACCACAAACATAGAGGTTGATTTAAAAATATTTCCTTAGCAAAGAAAGTTTCTTCTCAGAAACCCCTTTCTACAACCTTTTTCCCATGAGATATAACTAGTGCTACTAGTTTTTGTCCGTATTTCTCTATGTCCTCTGAGTAGTAAACTTCCAATTCAATTTGCTTCAGTGCAACCTCTTCCAGTTCTGACTGCGTTCTCCCTAGAAGTTCTCCAAACTGATTCGTAAAGTGCTCCCAGAAGCACTCCAGAAGAAAAAGCTTTTCTCCTCAAGGAAGAAACTGGGTGAGGGACTCCACCATCGTCCAGACATGAGACCTCTGTGGTGCCTTTACTCCAAGCTGACCATCCAGCTGGAAGGGTGGCAAATAAAGAGCCCATGAAATCAGAAGTTCTAAGCTGGTGAGTGCTGGTTCAATCCTGACTTTCAGAAACCTGACCATCTAATATTCCTACTCTCTTGAATTGTACCATGTTGAGGCATTTCTGCACAGTAGAACAGTGTCATCTCTTGCTCCCTCGGTGCTCAGTGTGCTTGTCCTGTCTATAATACACACAGAACGTTATACACACTAGAGGAACAACTGGAGTCAGCCATCATGGAAGTTACAGGAATATGCACTTGTTCTTGTCACTTCTTATTGCTCATGGTGCTCTGTAATGTGCTTTTCAAATGCACTCCAATACTGGCTGCATCTTTTTTTCAACCTTGTGGTCATTCTACCAAAAGTAATCCGCGGTGCTTTGTTAAACCAACTCAACTAAAAGAAAAACCATGTGTAGCAATTAACTGTCATTGTGTAATTGTGTTTTCTATATCTGGAATGAGAAGAAAGAAATGACCTGCAAAATCAAAGCTGGGTTTATGTGACAGAGAATACACTTTGTTGTCTCAGTCTAGTCTCCAGCCATGAGTGTGCAGCACAGTTTAGACTTCAAGAGCTAAACTGCTGCTGCTGCCCTTGATAGTGTCATTCAAACTGCTTTTGAGGCTCTGAACAAAAGAGACTGAGCTGTTCGACAATTAGATTTAAAAGACACGGAGGAAATAAAAGTCCATAAAAGTGAATGACATTCTCAGAGAGACTCTACAGCATTTTCCTTCTCAATGGAGACACAAAAGGATGACTGTGGTGAGGAGAGTGTAGTTGTAATTAACTTGTCATTTGTATTAATAATTATACAGTTTCAAGACTGTGTATTTTTACAGCTAAGGTCATAGGCTAAAACACACGTTCAATTCTTGCTTCTCTCAGGCTCCTCATGGGACACTGCACAATCAATTTATCTTTCCATGCATTTATTCCTTTTATTGTAAAAAGGAGTAGCAATATTTATTTTTCCCCCAGTCACTTATTTGTAGTTCTGCTTTAGTTGGGGTTTTTCTTATAAATCGGAGCTAACGAGGATTTAAAAAACATTATTTTTCATGAAAAAAAAAATTGCAAAATTAGGGAAGATCATTTTATTAAGGGATTTAGTGTGCAAATTTACCAATTTTATGTTAAAATACTTTATAAGCTACCCCATTTTAAGTTTAATTCAAATAAAAAAAGCCCTTTCCTCCCCCCTCCCCCAGACGGGTAGATTTTTCTTCCTTTTCCTTAATTTCATAAGCTTTATATATATATAAATGTTATTTTAAGCAACAGTAATAATTTAATCCAGATTGCAGATGATCTAAAGGAAGGCCATGAATATGATCAAAGGACTGGGGAACTCTGTGAGGAAGGACTGAAGTAGGTAAGTATTTTCACCCTAAGGATGAGAAAGCTCAGCAGGGACCTCATCACAGTGTGTCAGTAGTTAAAGGGTGACAACTTCACAAGGCTCACATGGAGAAGACAAGGAGCAATGAGTGCAAGTTGCACTGGGAGAAGTTTCATCTCAACATAAGACAATAATTTCTTTACTGTAAAATCAATCACTCACTGGGCCAGCCTCCCCAGGAAAGTGGGAGAGGCCCCATAACTGGAGTTTTTCTAGATGTAATTGGAGAGGATGTTGGGCAATTTTACCTAAGCTACTTTTCCCACAAAAAGGTGAGCCAGATGGTCTTTCCAGGTTCCTTTCCAACTTGAGCTATTCTATTATTCAGTGATCCTCTGAAGACTTACTTCACAGTTTAGCTGAAGATGGAAAAAATGTGTGAATTTCTTGCATAGTTACACAAGAAAATCTCCCTTTCGCTTCAAAATTTATTGTATTTTCAGTATTACAGCTGTCATCTTGAATTAAACTGTAACATAAACAAGAAGGTGAAGAATAATCAGATGAAATCGTATGCAATCTTCATTTTAGCCAGTCAACAACATGATAAACATTATATTTTTTTTTCAAAAATGAATCATTTGATATCACAACTTTCAGACTACATAATCATAAAATATTATTCAAATTGTACATTTATTTGAATGGGGAGAGGGTAAACACATTTTTCAGTTTCAAGAGAGAGTGTGGAGCATTTCTTGGAGTCATACATAGTGGCTGAAAAGCAAAGAAAACCACCATAGGATGGTGGCACAGAATAGTGGCAAACTCCATATTTAAAAATTGCTCACACAGCTTGTATCGGGCTCTATTATTTAAAACTGACATAATATTGAAAACCTTTACATTTTCTCAAGTTATGAAAAAGGTTCTACATTAAGGAAAACAATAGCAATAAAATATTTGGCACGCTGTTCCAGGGAGAAGAGGGGGCCGAAGGGATGTGGAAGCTGAAACTGAGACACCACAGATAACTTAACCCAAACAGTAGTTTCATTACCAAAAGTGGCCAAGTAAACAGGGAAAAAAAAAACATAAGAAAGAGAGAAAAGAGAAAACAAGCCTCCAGGTGCCAACACCCAAATTGCCCAAGTGTTTCCCATGGAGTCGTCTCATGACCCCCCCAGATGCCCAGACCTCCCTAGCAGCAGCTGCATCCTCAAGGGTCAGCTGGCTCACAGGTGACGGCGGGTGTCCCCATCAAAGCAACGTTGTCCTGTCACATGAAGTGAGCAAGCCCCAAAACATGAGCCACCTGCCTTTTATCCACTTGGCCAAAATGACTTTTACCTGAGTGACGTGGCCAGCGCCACCCAGGCAAAGATATTTGGCACTGCCCCTCCTGTTATATAACTGGGACTGCTCTATGCATGTGTGGGTTTCCTTGCGCAGTCCATTTCAGAGGACCTTTCTTAATTGAGTCTGGGGATTTACTTCATCCTCCTCCTCCTCTCTTTCTCCTTCAAGTGCCCTTGGAGGGCCATCAGCCAATCAGGAGAGACAATTAATTTTAATTTACATGGAGATGACTTGTTCAAGGCCAGAGATCGTCTTTATCGGCCTGTTTTTCCACAGTTGGCAGGAGAAGCACAACTCCTCACAGATGGCTGGGCCAAACACAGACCAAAAATACCAGCATTACATTCCACCCAAATACACGCACACATTTATTTTTATGAGTGAAGTGGAGAATTTTTTTCCTCTCTTAGACACTGGATACTCACTCAATCTCTGATATCCCACTTATTTAAGGTAATTTGTGTGTATTGAGGTGCTAAATCCAGACATCTGGATTTTTCCTCTGAGTCTCAGGACAGACCAGAGAGAGTTAGGGAAAATTATTGTTGCACTATCTCATTTACTTGTTTCCAATGAAAATAAGATTAAAAAAACCCCTTGTGCACCATGTTGGTTTTTTACTTGTTTAGCCTGAAAGAAACATTCATCACACTATTTGTGCTTCATTGATATATTTTTTTTTTTCCAGGGATACACAAATGAAGAGAACTTCAATCCAGTGCATAGGAAGATATGAAGTCTTAGAGGGTTAGAGCAGAGCTTTGTACAAATTTTGGAAAGCTCATTTTCCATGAAAAATGCAGATTTAGGTTGAGAGGTATGCATAAAGATTCTATGAAACATTTCATTAAGTTGTTTAATTGGGAGGAAAAGAAAAAAAAAAAAGAAAAAAAAAAGAGACAGTTCAATTTGGCATTTCCTGAAATAAATGTTTCAAATAGAAATGTGCTTCAGTGTCATTAAATGTTAACTAGACTGAAAAAAAATTGATTGAATGAACCTTTTTACACTTTCCTAACTGAACTGTAGTTTGACCCAAAGCAAAGTATGGTTCAGTAAAACATATATATATATATATATGTGTATATATATATGTTTGATGACATCTGCTGCATGTGTCATAGACTCATAGAATAATTTAGGTTGAAAAAGACCTTTAAGATCATCAAGTCCAGCTATTAACCCAGCACTTCCAAATCCACCACTAAACCATGACCCTAAGACATAAAAAGCCATCCACATGACTTTTAAATACCTCCAGGTGCAGTGACTCCACCACTTCCCAGGGCAGCCTGTTCCAGTGCTCAGTAACCCTTTAGTGAAGATTTTTTTCCTAACATCCAGTCTATACCTTCTCTGGCTCAACCTGAGGCCATTTCCTCTTATCCTGTTTCTTGCTTCTTGAGAGAAGAGGCTGATCCCCACCTGGCTGCACCCTCCTTTCAGGTAGTTGTAGGGAACAGTAAGGTGTCCCTGAGCCTCCCTTTTTCCAGGTTAAACAACTGCAGCTCCCTCAGCTGCTCCTCATCTGTCTTGTGCTCAAGACCCTTCAACAGCCTCATTGCTCTTTTTCGGACACAAGGTATATCTGTTAACGTCAGAATTTTATATCAGGCAAGGGACTGGCAGTAACTAATTTGAGTGTTGGAGATTTCATTTCAAGTGTGTCTCATGGGAAGTTTTCAGTTTCTTAAGTAGTCCGAAAGATAACCTTGCACACCTCAATCTTGTCACTTCTGCTTGCAAGTAACCATTGACATTGAGGGTAGCTCTGAAAGGAAGGAAGGAACGGTTTAGATTTATCATCAACTCTACTGTCTAACAGAATTTGACAGCATGAAACTATGAAATGGATAGAATGATTAAAATTTAAATCCAGCCATACTTACAGCAGATACTAAAGTCAATGCACTTTCTAAGCCAAAAGTCATTGGAAAGAGTTAAGGCAGTAGCACTGAATCTTTTGGGATCCATCAATTTCAATTCATTTGCTGTAATTTTATGGATCAGTACTTGGTCTCTTCACTCTAGTGCCTATGAAATGTCAGTCCTTCAGGTGACAGCTCCTGAATAAAATGTTCATATGACCTGCGTATGTAACTGTAATTTCTACACTTTTCTAGCATTCAAAAATTTACCACGTTATATATGTCTGCTAGAATTAAGCTGATGCACTGATAGAGCACAGCTTGCTTTGTTTCCCTTGGCATTGCAAGTGACATAAAATCCAGTTGACTACACTTCCATGGTACAGTTCTAATAGTCTGGAGAATCCTGTTTGTGCAATCGGTTCATCACAACTGTTAGTGAATGCACCTGTAAAGATCTTAACAATCCATGTGTGAAAGGGACACAGGAGTGAAACCTCATCTACTATTTATCCCTACCCATATTAATGGAACTTATTGTCACTGTCCTAGTGCCTGTTTTGTACAAACCATTTTCAGCAGCAATAGTGAATGTTGTATACTTTTAGTGATTTTGAATATTAAGTTTCCATGAAGAGAAAATAGGAAACAATTCACCTTCAGATTTTCAAGACTATGAGTATTGCAGTCTAATGGAGATAGTTTGTGGCGGTTTTTAAAGAAAATAAAGCAACATTGTAGACAGAGCTAAAATCTTGCCGTTTTCTTTATTCCTTTTTGTTTGTTCGCTTGTTTTGTTGTTGTTGTGACAGTCTCTAGAATCCAGGTCCTAAGTGGAAATATCAAAAGGAAATCCGCTTGTCCTTTCCTCTGCCTCCAGTCCACTCATCATTTGATGTTTAGCATTTATATCATCTGTCAAATCATTTCTTCATCAGTTAAAAAGCCTGATGCACAGTGATTAGCAGCAAAGTACAGAACCCTAATTATAAGGTTTGCATACTGAATACACTGGTTTGTTCTTCCATGAGATTTTCCAAACGTCACTTTCCTGTTCCCTTCATCCTATGCAGTTCAAGAGAAAAGAGGCACCCTAAGACTTTAGAAGGGTGGCAAGGAAAGGTTTTAGGATAAATCAGTTTCATTCTCCATTGAAGGGAAAAATCTTTCCAGTCTCATAGACGACCAAGATTACTCATCATAGCACTCAAAAGTGAAGGCTGAACAGTTCCATGGACCTGTGAGTCATCACCGTGCTCAGCGCTGAGGAGGTGGAAGAAGAACCTTCATATTTTTTTAATGTCTTTCCATTGCAGTTGCCATTAGTAATGTATCAAAACCTTCAACTTTGTGTGTTAATTTGTCCAGAATTGTAGAGGATAGACTCTTTAAAGTACACATTCATGCTTTGTCAATATTTTTAACCATCATGTGCATAATAGGAAGTAAAGAAAACAGGCGAAGCAGTACAGAGACTCATCTACCCATTCTGCTCACTCTGCCATTAAAGTTCACTGACTAATGGATTTCTGATGCAGATGGAAGTTTTTGCACCCTTGAGATATTGCTTTGACAAATCAGGAACAATAGTGTGACCGTTAGTCTTTCAAGCCTGAAGGGTTTTCTTTCATGGCTTCAAGAGAAGCCTTTCCAAAGCAGCAAGATAATCACGGCAGCTAACATTTGAATGCAGGGAAGGGGGAAAAATACAGACCAGGAAAAGTTGCTGTCTTCTTTATTTTTTTGGGGGGGATAATAAAAGACTTAATAAGCTTGCTTCAATGCTACAAGGATAAATAAGGTTAATTAGACAAAAGTAAAGAGAAGTTCTTAAACAATAAATGAAGTTCCACCAGGTCTACATAATGCAAAGTTATCTTTGGAGTAAAATGTTCAAGGAAGTTAAATTATAGTTCAAAAAAAATTAAAAAAATAACTAGTAAATGTTAATAAATAATGTCACAAACTTTTTGAGATGATAAACAGTCACGTACCTCTACTTGTTAGAAAAGAATAGACAGGTATCTGAACACAATATTAAGGGAAATAAATAGAACAACTAAATGTATATGAATGATGTTTAAGATAATTATTTATAAGCAAAAAAATAATTCTATTGTCTGAAATTCTACTGTTTTCAGTGGACACAATTATGTTGTGAAGACCTTTCATGGATTATCAGCATCTTCTCTTACCCTTCTTTCTACTTTTTCCTCTTATTTTTTTAACATAGTTTGAAGGTATTTGTTACATAATAAAGGCATTGAAACTCAAAGAGGAATCACCTTCTATTATTGCTTTTATCTTTTTTTTTTTAAGGAAATATTGGAATATATTGAATAAATAACACACTTCATTCCAAAAGAATAAAATATAAATGTACTGGTGGTAGAAATCCACATAAACTTGTGTAACACTTAATATAGTTTAAACGACAGTACAGAAAGTACTGGAACATATTCATGGAACTGGTAAAACTAGAAAAATGCTGACTAATTTGTAAAATTAGTGCTATATTTTATATAAGATTGTAACAAGTGTCTAACTTGGGTGCAAGATATAATACTCATGCAAAATCTCTACCCAGTTGAAGGGAGAAAGACAAGTGCACCTAAATGGTTGCTCTGAGTATGAAGCTACTATTCATACCAGTAGGTCTCATACATCAGAATTCCACTACCTTGGAGGTAGAAAGGCATAGCAGCACCTCCTGCTTCACATGGAAAGCATATTTAAGGACAATATAACTTACACAGTGTGAAATAACCATATAATCCATGAATATTGCTGTTTTGCAGCAGTTATATTCCATTAGTCTTTGATGCCATTGCTATCTCCTATTTATGTTTCTCACTTCATTTCAGGTGTCACTCACAACACTTAAGTGCTATTTTAATAATGGGCACTGTAACTATTTCTTTTGTTTAAGAGCACAATTTCCATATATTGACTGCTTGTGGTGCATCCTCTTTTCACTGAGCAGGCTAAGCTCAGCCTTCAGTTTTTATTTAAAATTCTCATGTAAAAAAAAAACAAACATTGCTGCTGGTACTTATTCTCCACATTTAATAACTGCAGCTTCTTTTATTCCATAAAATTCATGTCTATAAGGCTACTCAGATTGGATTCTGCATCTATTGTAATTGTTTCTCAATGCTATACTCACATTGTGGTCTAATACCTCGATTTCTGAAACCCTGCATTCTTTAGCTTCTTTAGCTGAGTTATTGTTTCCTTTTGTGAATTTTCAGGGGAACCATCTCTTACCATGAATCTCCCCTATCTATATCTGGCCAAAAAGTCTGACCCTTTTTATATCTGAGATATATTTTAAGGAGAACATGATCAGATTTGGATATTAAAATTCCATGCTATATTTTATAAGAAAAAGTGCAATTACAAATACTATTGTAATATTCACTTCAAAAATATTACTCTCTGAAACTTTATATATATTAATTTCTCTGTGCAATAAGCTAAACTAGCCTGTTTTCAGCTCAGACCCACAGCTACAATGTCTACATGTGCTTGGTATGACCTGTTCTTTTACTGGAAATGTACCCTTAATAACAGGTGTTTATTACTTTTAGGCAAGTTTAATTGTTCTCAGATTTAAAGGACAAAGGCATTTTAATTAGACAGTGAAAAAGCTTTGCCCTTAATCAGTATCTTTTAATTTTGTTAGCAGCAATGAATTTACTATTTTCTCTTTCAGCCCCGTTTTGGCATCTAGACCAATTCAAACTGTGTATGGTAAATGCAAAGTTAATTAACTTTTTACAACTTAAGGATTATTCTGCTTTTTACATAAATTCAAGGGTTCCTCCCTCCAAAATTAACTTTCGCTCTTCTAAACAACATCTATGTAAATAGTTATTCACTAAAATTATGCCAAAATTCATTTGCTAACAGAGCATTGCATGAGGAATTAATGGAAAAGAAATGAAGAGTTCAGAATTATTTATATTTGGACACTCTTATTTTAGATTTAGTTTTTAATTTTGTTTTGGTTTAGTTAATCTTGGTAAAAAGAACTTCATTATCTTACGTGCTATTTAGCCTTATATAATCCCTGTTCTGTAGTCAAGGCATTCAAGTTTCCCTGAAAAATCACTCCATTTGCTTTGGTAGATTCAAAGTAAACTTTAACTTACCTTAACAGTCCTAACAGCAAGTTTTTTCACTAGATATCTTTCCTAGATATTAGACTGGTTATGCTCTTAGCTTTAAATTAAGTTTTGGACAGGAAAAAGTTTCTCCAAACAGGAGCATTCTTGCAGTGAGTGGGATCCCCAGTGCTGGGACCTCAGCAATAACCACCTCCCCACTCAAATCTGAGAACACGAATGGAGGAAATCAGAAACAAACTTTAACAATATGAGCACGAAGCAGAACAGTGTTTGCATTGATGGTGTGGTTCCACCTTAACCTGTTTTAGCCTGTTTTCAAAGGCAGACATCCAGCTCCCTGGCTTCTGCAAAGTTCAGCAGGAACACCTTTTTGGTCTCAGGATTTATACCCTTCTGAGCAGAACACCTTCAGCTGTGTAATTCAAAGTAATGAATTCCTGAATTAGGGGGTTTTAATGCTATCAATAATATGAATGGTCTTATTTGGTGAGGCCCATGCTAACCATCTACCCTTCAACACAGAAAAGCAGTTTTAGTGTCTTTAATGCACCTTCATGACATCAACATGGAAAGCAAGTGCAATCAGCTCTGTTGCAGTTTATCAGGTCAATGATCCTTGATCTAAAAGAGCTTTATGTAGAGCCTCTAATGAAGTAGTAGCAGCTGTGTGAGGTTTTGGTTTCTGTTTTTAGAGTACCTTTTCATCTTCTGTTTTTAGCAACAAAATATTAAGACCTTGAATTCAATATAGTCACTGACAAAGCAAAATGTGCCCAAGGGAGTCATCAGAATAGAAAATTTCCCTCATCAGAGAGAAAATAGCTATGCATCGATGTAGAATATTGGGTTTAACTGAGATTTTTTTGAGGGCAACAAATATCACGAAAATATGCTGCAGTCAACCTTTTGCAATATATTAGTTTATATTTGCAATATTTATATTTGCAATTTATATTGCAATAGATTTAGTTTATGTGGTTACTTCTTTAACTGATATGCCAAAAGAAACACCTCAGTAGAATTACACAGGCTTATTACATTTGAAAGTTCATTACCAAGACAGAGATCTGCACTGAAAAATCCTAGATCCAAAACAGTGAAAGCAGGATAAGAGAAAGGGGGTTCCAAAGTCCTTAGTATTCCATTTAATTTAAAATAGCAAGATAGAGGATACATAATGAAGGCTGAAGTATAGACTCAACATTGACTCCGTAACATAATTTAAAAGTCACACCAATTGCCACAACATTAAAGTGAGGAAAAGGTCAGATTGTTCATATTTGTTTTTCTTTATGCAACAATACTGCCATTGACTAAAGAGAAACAAAACCAAAATAAAATAAATTTAAAATAGCCCCAACTTCTATCCATCTACAGTACGAACTAGGTTAAAAAGTCTTTTTGTCTCATACTGCTGTATTACAGTACCAAGTTCATTATAAATTCACCTATATTTTTATCTTTTGTGAATAAAGCATCTATTCCAGAGCTCTTCTCACTAATTAAATTCTTGTGTTGAAACATAAGCATGGCAATATGTTTTAAGTATGGCCGAACTTAAATGTGATCATGTATATCTAAGCTAAGAAGAAATCTTATATCTTATATGCTGCTGTTTCTCATGTCTTTCATGGGTATTTTGATACCGGTGTTATACTTGCCATTTTTTCTTCAGTTGAACAAAGGTAAAAAAATAAAGATTCTGATGTATTAACAAAAGTCCCAGTTGATTTGAAAAAAAATTCAAAATGTAATATGACAGTAAATTTTAAAGATCTGGCGACACTGATGGGGTAGATCCTCCTGCAACATGTCAGGTGCGGTCACTGAATGGGCCTTCTGGACAGTTGTATACTTTTGGCTCCAAAGAAGATCCATTTTTCTCATTGACCCTAAGTCTGCTTAGCTTCCTGTCAAAACCAGTACCCCAAACTGTTGCCAGTTTAGGTTTCTCAACTTACTGCTTTATATAGATGAGTTTCTCAATAGCTGTTTTTCTCCAAAATAAGGTGTCACAAATGGAAGACTTGTAAATATAAGTCATCTCTAGGGTGGTGACAAGCTTTGTTTTCTTGCTAGCAGGACATTTAAATCGTATCGCTTGGCTGCAGAACCTCACGCTGTGCTGCTGCATTCAGAAACCATTATCACTGTAGGAAATAATAGCAAGTGGATATACTAATTAGGAGTTTTGAGAAATAATGATGAAGATAAGGTTTATCTACATCTCTGTGATTCATAGTTATGTGAAGCAGAATAGCTAAAGATTGACATCGTAATTCAAGTAATTGCAGTTTATTGTAAATAAATTCATCCGCTAATACCATTGGCTAGAAAGAAATACCTAGAAAGATACATTTAAATGAGGTTATTCAACAGTGAATTTCATATGAGAGACTTATCAACTCATAGGCCTCGGACAAAACACGGAACTTTGTTTCTGCATCTCCAAAGCAATATTAGAGTTAACAGTTAAAAGTCTTTCATGGGATGATTACTGAAGGCAAAGCTGCTGGCGTGTCTAACTACTTAGCATTGTCGTCACTAAAGTTTGCAGAGTGAATTAATACAGATAAATGTTTTAGATTGGATATTAAGAAAAAAAAATTTCAGCCGAGGGGTTGTCAAACATTGCAACAAGCTGTTAAGAGAAGTGGTGGAGTCACCATCCATGGAGATACGTAAAGCCACGTAGTTGTGTCACTTACAGATCTGTCTTGGTGGTAGACTTGGCAGTGTTATATTTATAGTTTGACTCGATAATTTTAAAGGTCTTTTCCAATCTAAATAATTCTCTGATTCTCTGGTGTCATTTAAAAGAAAATCTACTTGTCTAAAGTTAATAAACATCAACAGTTGACCTTAACTGCTTCTATTAATTCTAAAAATCTACCATTAAAAGAAAGAGAGGATATGAGGAGAGGGTGTAAATCTGAAGAACGAGACTAATTTTGAAAAAATTCAGAAAGCTTCAGATTTTTTTTTCTTTCCTCAAAGCTCTGACTATTTTCATGCAGCTCCTCATATACCTACATTTCCCTTAGTACTGTATAGCTTCTGTAATGTAACAAAGAAACAGCATAAATATCACCACAAATACCCACACCTTTTATAATAAATTTTACTGCAATGGGAATTAAAAACTGAAATATTTACTCATATGTGAAGTCTAAATGATCGTTCTGCTTGCATTTCATTTATATATGACCACGATTTCATATCTGATACAGAAAAGAGAGATTCAGCTGTATGGAATGAAACAGGTTAAGCATAAACTCTCAAGTATAGCTTGGAATAAACTAGAATTTTATAAAGTGTTTGAAGGTCTGTAAGAGAAGTAGAAGCAGAAAATAATTACTGAAACATTCCTTCAAACTAAGAGTAGGTTTAGATTACATATTAGGAAGAAATTCTTCCCTGTGAGGGTGGTGAGGCCCTGGCACAGGCTGCCCAGAGAAGCTGTGGCTGCCCCATCCCTGGAAGTGTTCAAGACTTGTGGCAGGAGGTTGGAACAAGATGATCTTTAAAGTCCCTTCCAACCTGGCCATTCTATGATTCCATAATTGTTGAACATAAATTCAACTCACAATACTTTCAGAGATAGTTTCACTGTCCTTTCTAAACACATATACATGTAAATATACCTGTGTGTCTTTTGTTTGTGTGTATATTCCGGGGTATTTTTTCAGTTACATCATCTCTGTAGATGTGGCAACATCCAGGCATCACTCCTCTTCCTCACTCCTGGATCACCATATATTTAGCATAGAAAAATCAGGTATGATTAATTTGAGAGACACAGAATGTCTGGCATGTTACAGCTCTGGATGACAGGACCAGTGTTGTAGCACAGCAGCATTCCATGTAAATCTGGTGAGGAACAAGGAAGGAAATAGCGTAAATGCGGATGACTGTGATTGAGTGTAATTCAAATGAGCATTGCAGGAGAAAGGTAAGAAAGTGTAAACCTGATCATAAAAACAAGGCTGGAAGCAGGAGAGTGCAGCGGAATGCTCTATCAAAGTGCTTTTGTTCATATCTCTCTTTAAGAGAAAACATACATCTCCTAGTGCCTATCACAGAATTTAAGGTCACCTGATTTGTCTGTTTGCTTTCCTTTATTATGTTATAAAACGAAAGAGTTGTCATGGTTTGCCCATAGCAGTAAGGAAAAGAAGTAGTTCTTCCTAAGAATACTAAGCTTTAGGACATAAAATGAATTCCTCTTTTGTGATTATACTGAGACAATAATTATGCCCTACAACTTATAGTACATAATCCTGTGAGTCCTAATTAAATACTATAATGAGTTTGAGTGCTATTTGTCTCTTTCAGACCTCACCTGTTGTCCTGACTGGCAAATTATACAACAAACTTTGCTGAGAAACACAACATTTTTTTCTTCTTTTCAAATGTTAAGGAAAGTTAAAAAACTTACATTACGTTTCCTTTAAAAGCACTTCACATGAGACCAAAGTCCATAATTTGCACTTCAACAGTGATTTTTTGCATTGAGCCTCAGTCCTACAAAGGCTCTTAACTTTATTCAGCAGGAGTCAAATAGTTGATTTCATTTTTCCAACTGGGTTGTATTTCTACTCCTTACAGTTTCTAGACATTCAACCTAGCTTATACAAATGCCCATATGTACAAAAATGAAATGTATTTGCAACACTTCAGGTAACACAAGCAATAGAAGAAGGTGAAGTGATTTATCTAAGAGATTGCTTGCTTCCTGATTTACATAAACATTGCAATGTCTCTAAGACTCGAGAGAGCTGAAAAGTGTCTGAAAATATTTTGAATCCTTCTGTGAATGCGAAGAAGACCTGTGAAAATCCAAATCAGTGCAAGTTAAGGTATTTTAGAGAATGCATTAGATAGGAAGGATGCTAAATAAATGATCCAATAGAATATGGATCATTTGCTGTCCTTTACTCTGAGGCCAGTAATATTCTGCTGTTGCCTCCACTGCACATTTCACAGTGATTCCACAGTGAATAATTCCAACATTTCATAGAGTTCTTTCTTCATGAAGGCACTTCTGGGCTGGAGCTTGACATTATATAGTCATGAAAAGCTGAGATATGTGAAATGTGCAGGAGAAGCAGTTGTTCATGAACTGTAGAAACATCCAGTTAAGGGTCTGTACTGAAAGGTTTATCCTGCTGCTCTGATGTTTCCCCTTTTTTCATTAAGCCATCAGTGTCCTAAAAGCTGTACTAAATGGTCTCTTCTATCCTGGCAGATGCTCTGTACCCATGTCATCTGCTCAGATGTTAAAATAACCTTCTTTTTTTTATTATTTTTTTTTTTTTTTTTTTTTTTTTTTTTTTTTTTCCAAGAAAAATTTT
>JAWWMP010000001.1:14439802-14450510 GCA_035047865.1 Dendrocincla tyrannina
AATGGTGAAAGCTCCAACAGGATATTACCTTACATCTTTCGTCTTTAGCAGGACCTTTATCATCGTGGTTAGTCTTCTGAGCAACTCTTCAAA
Organism: Dendrocincla tyrannina; assembly: GCA_035047865.1. Lineage (NCBI taxonomy): Eukaryota > Metazoa > Chordata > Aves > Passeriformes > Dendrocolaptidae > Dendrocincla > Dendrocincla tyrannina. The sequence goes on from JAWWMP010000001.1 coordinate 14,439,896, forward strand.
GAAATATTTCAATATTTTGCATAAAAATTAGACTTACACATCTCACCTCACTAACATTCAAGCTTTCCATTAATGTGAAAGGAATTGAATATAAACCATATAACTACCTCACTAAGATTGAGTGACCAAGATATCTGCTCTGTGGGAAGCTTTTCTGTAGCTGAGATTGGTGTCTTGTGGTCCAGGAAGGTTATTTCCAGTCTTTTCATTATTTTGCAAATGTACTACAAGGTAAGTGAGTGTTCAAGTATAAAGTGGTTTCCTAGAGTTGTCCAAACTGACAACTTTGGAAGTGATAAATTTTAGGGAATTTCAGTAGATTTTTACATGGATTAAAAACACTTTCTGTCTTGTAAATCTAGAAACCACCTTCCCTCGACAAAAAAATCCCATACTCTAAAAAAATATGCAGTAAACCCTAGAAAAAAGCTCTGGATTTTGTGTGGACAAAAAATCCTGAAAACTTGCTGGCAAAGAAGCTTTAAATTAAGGAATTCTTGGAGTACTTAGACTACAAAGTTTACCTGAAAATGTGTCTTTATCTGAAAATGGGACCCTGGGTCTCCTTGTTTCAAGTTCTTGTTTCATCACAGGTATATGTTTACTCACTCTTACACAGGTTTGCATTCCAAGTTCCTCTCTACTCTTGCTCTGAATATCTTGTTACATTTTACACCCCATGGAGAAGAGGTTCTACAGTTCCAACAGTACAGAAAATCTTGCAATAAGTTTCAAAAGGCTGAGAGCTTGAAGTCATAGGTCTTTGAAATCACCCCAAATTCACACATTCCAGTTTGTATTTGATTTTTTTTTTTCAGTAATTAAAACCAAAATAATCATTCCAGGAGTAATATTTATATACATTGGATGAATATTTAATCTATATGTGTTTAAAAAATTTATTTCATATATCGGATAATTTAGGAAGGAATACAAGTTATATAACTTAAACTTTCCTTCATTTTTTTATTTAAAAAACTCACCACAATGTTATAATCTCCTCCATAACTGGAGTTTTACCTCATTTAAAATATCCTTTTAAAAATATTAATTTTCAATGTGAACAGCAGAGAAAATTGAGCCATGTCCCATCTTCCCATATAAGCTGGGGATTCCCATATAAGTGTTTTAAGAACAGTACTAGAACTCATTTTCAAGAGCTTCTCACATGCCTCTTTATTCTGTTCAAAGACAAGAAGAGGAAAAAAGGCAGGAGTGACTGAGCAGGCAAGCCCAGGGGAGCGAGGGGAGGCAGTGGCCCTTCCATGGCCGAGACCAAGGGGACAGAGCAGGACTGGAGGAGATTCAAAAGGGACAGTGGGAGAAAGGGCTGGGGACACAGCTGCCACTTCAGTCTGAGATCCATCCACAAGCAATCATCCCAAAGAAGCCAGCCCGGTAGGTCTGAGCTTGACTGGAGCTCCTGGGCTCCTAGGCAGGGATGTGGGTCCAAGTACCTGATAAAGTCATTCAATAAAGCAAGTTGTGGGCTCATAGCATCCTCTAGGTGGACATGTGTTTACTACAAAACCTATGTTCTTTTTCTTTAGATCAATGGAAAGTTTCTTAAAATTAAGGGTGTGAGAAAAGCACAGTATCCTGTGGACTTCAGGAAATTATGTGTCTAGTGTATTACATAGGATACACAGGATATGATCTCCTTTACTTGCCATCTGAGTATTTGATACAGTTAATAATGATATAGTTGATAATTAGTAGAACAGCTCTGATGAGGGATCCAGACAGGCTGGATTGACAGGCTGAGGACAATTGTGTGAGGTTCAACAGGGTCAAGTGTCAGATCTTTCACTTGGGTCACAACAACCCAATGCAGCACTATGGATTGGGGCAGAGTGGTTGGAAAGTGGCCCCGTGGGAAAGAACTTGGGGGTATCGTTTGTCATCAGTGTCTGAACATGAGCCAATGTGTGCCCAGGTGGGCAAGAAAGCCAGTGGCATCCTGGCCTGTACCAGCAATAGTGTGGTGAGCGGGACTAGGGAAGTGATTGTTACAGTGTACTCGGCACTGGTGAGGCCACCCCTCAAATCCTGTGTCCAGTTCTGGGCCCCTCAGTTCAGGAAAGACATTGAGGGGCTGCAGAGAGTCCAAAGAAGGGTAATAAGAATGAGGAAGGGTCTGGAACACAAATCTGATGAGAAGTGGCTGATGGAGCAGGGGGTGTTTGCTCTGGAGAAAAGGAGGCTCAAGAGGGGTCCTTATGGCTCCCTGATAAGAAGTTGCCCCAAGGTGAAGGTCGGTCTCTTCTCCCAATAAACAAGTGACAGGATGGGAAAAAATGGTCTCGAGTTATACCAGGGGAGGTTTAGGTTTGGTGTTTGGAAAAATTACTTCACAGAAAGGGTTGCCAAGGAACAGTCTGCTCAGGGAACTGATGGAGACAGCACCCCTGGAGGTACTTCAGAAATGTGCATCTGTAGCAGTGAGGGACATGGTTTAGGGGTGGACTTGGCAGTGCTGGTTTGATGATCAAATTCTTTTCCAACCTAAATGGTTCTATGAATCTATGGTTTCACAGTTTGGTTTTTCCAAGAGACAGTTAATTTCGTCCACCTTGATAATCTGTAAGTCAAGAAAATGGTTAAATAGCAACCATATCACATTTTTCTGAAATAGCAGGTCAGAATGAATCTGTCTGAATGTGGTGAATTTTTAATGACATGCTGGAACAAGAAAGAGATGAAGCTGTACAGACAACTCCAGAGGTGTAGGTGTAGATGTCTGCCAACAGAAAGGCAAAAAAAAAAAAAAAAAAGGGCAGGAGATTAAAAATTTTCCATCCTGAAGACCAAGGGGAAAAAAGAAAAAAAAAAGCACAATGAAGTGAGAATAGAATAAATACATGAGGCGAGAGATGTGGATGAAAAACATGCAAAAAGGAAAAAAAACTTTGGAAGGTGGAAACTAGAACCTGAAAGGAAAATACCCATATTTCTCAGATTTAGAGAAGGAGAAAATGAGTGATTTTCAGGATCTTAAGGAGAATGGAGAAACTTGAGACTATTAGAGATATCAGAGTGGAGTAGTTTGATGATTGGGAACATTTTAAAAGGATAAGTAGGAAAGCTGAGTAGATACTCAGGAGTATCTAGGGAGAAGACAAACCACCTTTCGGATCCAATAAAGAGATGTTCCTCTCTGTGAAAAGGGCTTAGCTGGAACCCAGTGTTAAAAAATTAAAAAAAAAAAAAAAGGTATATATAAAAAGTTGTCCCTGTATAAGTTATATCAGTATTTCCCGTCCTAGCATAATTGTTTTGGTAGTTAATAATAACTCACCATTTACTCTGGATCAGTAAAATGGTCAGCAAAAGTATGTAACTTGAATTTGGTCTGGAAGTGTTGCTTCTTTTAAGTGCTATCTCCACTTGAGCAAAACATCACATCAATAGGAATTTTGCTTGCTGACATAACCCTGAGGTTATTTATCTTCAAAAGAAAGAATTCTGCCTCATTAAATGTGCTGCCTTCAGTCCAGCTAAGCACTAATTTTTGTTCTAGTAATACCAAGACTTTCTGCAAGCAGTCCAATACTTCATTGTTATTATGTTTAAAATCCTGTTTATATGCAAAGAGAAAGACATACATTATATACATAAAAATATGCATACTCAGCCAAGAAGTTACTGATAGTATGACTGAAATATTACTAGCATAAATCAAGGATTGAATCCAGCATAATTGCCACAGAAAAGAAAAAAATAAAAGGAAATTAACTCAGTTAAAACTCTTAGACATATGTCTTAGTTTTTACTCCTCCTGAAGCTCTGCTCATCCTCCCACTGCTCCTCTGTGTCCTAAGTTCAGCAAGCTCATGTTGGTGCTGAGAGATGGTGTGCGTTAAAGAGAGTTTTCAGCATCCTTCTCTGGCAGGACTATGATGCTGAAGTCGATCACTATTTCTTCTTATTGGTCTAGGATTCACTTGAGGTTATTTCTTGATAAAACACTTCACAGCTTTCTGCTCCTTCACTGCTCTGCAGTTCCACATTCCACCAAATTGACTAAACATCACCATGTGTATGCCTTTTCCATGTGTTAAAAACCCCATTTCTGTGTTGCCTTTGTCACTGCTAGAGTCCATTCTGCATTTCAGGAAGGGACCAAGGGTGAGCTGCGTACAGCCCTGGTGCCTCCAGGGCCACACTGTGTCCAGTCTCTGAACATCCTACGGCTGCTCCTCTGAGCAGCATTCTGTGCTCCACTAGACAAGACCTCTGCTGTTATACTGGTGCTAGGTTTCTCTACCCTGTGTGTTTGTGTTAGTCATAAATCTCTCATTCTGTGCAGAGTAACTGTTGTTGCTATCTATTGAAAACTGTGCTTATATTACACTGTTATAAACAAAATTAAACCAAATTACCTATGGACACCTGGCCAGTTAAAGAAACTGATGCCACAGCTTAAAAAACAAAATAATGAAGCTTCGGGCAGACCAAGCAAAGGTAATTCAAAGGAGGACTGCTACACCTGCCATACTCCAGAGATCCAGGTTTACACTGTGCACGCAGCAAGCAGAAGGGGCCAAGAGGTGATCCCCAGGCACTGGGTTTTCTGACTAGAGCATGGGCTTAAATCTAAGAGTATAAATAAGTGTTGCTAATTTCAATTCTCTCAGGAAGCGTTTGCTGCCATGATGCCACTGTTTGTGTGCCTCAGTAAACCCTGCTTGAATATCAAGGAGTGCCACTTCATTTCTGGATTTAAATGCTTTGAAGATCCCTTTGTCTATCAGCTGTGGGGTTTTTAATTTTTTTAATTATTGTCCTAAAAATTAGTAAAAAACCAAGTAATTAAATTTAAAAATATTAGAAAAGTAAAAATCATTAGAAATATTATGTCCTTTTTTCTTTAATAAATAGAAACGAATTCTGTTTGAAAAAGTGCACCTGTTTTAAGATATTGTGAAAAATATTTAGTCAGAAAATTACATGCTCTCATGTCATTCTCAAATTCCACAAAAAAATTGATTTCTTCTTTCTTATAAATTTGCTGTTTAAATGATGGGCAGTATTTCGGATATTAAGGCCATTAGACCTAAGGGATGTCAGTTACAAAAAGAAGAATATGTAATACAAATACACATGCATTTGTATTTCACACACATATGTAAGGTGAGAGAAAGTGGGGGAAGAGAGAGAGAAATTGAGATTGCACAGACTGCACATGCTTTTTTGAGGAGCTTTCCAATCTTTCCACAAGGTGTTATAAAACAATGGGGAAAAGCATCTGTAGTTTAGATTCTTCTCTTCTTATTCTATACCCATGGGAAAAATCGAGTGATTACCATCAGCATGAGCTGTTTAGGAGAACTGGCCAACTAAAGTGCAAGGCAGCAGAAGTATTCACAGTAAAGCAGAAGGTAAAAACCAAGGTATTTCATTTTTCCTTTTTTAAATTACCTGGTAGCTTGCCATAAAACTTTAACCAATTGAGAGTACAGCTGCTTGTATAGAGTCAACTGCTGCTTAACGAGAAGCTTAACAAAATAAAATCATTAACAACCAGTAGCAAACATACACTGCCCTCCATGGCAACGGTAATGGAAATGCCAGAAACACAGACTACTTCAAAGAATGCCAAGGAGTTCTGTTACTCTCACTTAGGAAGAGTAATTAGACAGTTCCACTTAGCTCACAAAAAATTCTGTTGTACCTTGCAATACATGATTTAAATAAGCTCGTAAAGGAACTTACTAAGCAGTTGTTGAGTTTAAGCAAGCTGTATTTTTCAGCAAGTTATGTTTCCTTTACCTATTTAGCCATTCCCAGCATGACTGAAAGATACATAAACTGAAGTTTATTACGGGACATATTAAGCACGAGCTTAGAAATGGACTAACACAAAATACTTGCAAGCAAAGAGAATTTGCCACTAAAATTGCTGGGCTCTAGTTCATACTAAATTGACATTATAGGCTATAAAAATTATGTAAAACCGGAAGTCTCTAGAGCAAGAAAATAAACCCTGCAGTTTTAAATGTAATCTGATAGCTGTCTTACTGTTTGATTTTGAAAATTTCTGTCAAGCAATGTATCATTTATGCTGCATGCTATTTTATCTCAACTTAAAGACAAATCTCGCCTAGAATCTTGTGAGATGTTTTAGTAGCTAAGGTATATACTGTTTCTTATAATCTAATCCAGAGTCTTGTAAAGCATCCTAATACTAAACTGAAAAGAAGCTAAAATGCTCAGCAATGACATGGTTAAAAAGGTGACTCAAAGTAACTGTATTGAATAGTTGACTTATAATAAAATTTTGATTCATAGCTAGATCTATACCCAGATATTCTGAGTGTTTGGATGCACTCATCATGAGTTCTCATGGCAGTAGGATTGATTTAGGAGTCATAAAAAGCTAGAAGAAATGATATCTTGTCCCTTAAAGAGCAAAGGTTCCCCCTCTCTTTCTCCAAGTCTGGCACATCAAGACTCCTTTTTCTGGAGCAGTTTGGACCTTGACTGTTGTTAAAGACTTGCACTCTTTATTTATTCATTTATCTATACATTTATACAGGGTGTAACATTCCCACTTTTATCACATATCTGACCAGACTGCTACCAAAATAGCTCTTTAATACAATACATCATGATGTCAAATCTTCAAATCCACAAGTCCATAGACATGTGCCTCTTCCTATGGACCCCTTTGTGTACTTTATTCCCTCGAGAATGAACATACTCGAGAATGAAGTTCTTGGAATAATGTAAGTGTGTGATTCAGCTGTTCTGATAACACATTCCAGCCTTCTGCTGTAACAACCAGCCCACCTTGTTGACAGTTTAGAACAGATCTGAAACCACACAGCAAAGAGTAAACTGACACCTCACTACCTCTTCCTTCAGTTCTCTTACCAGGCAGTTTGCCTACATTGAACTCCTGCATCAGAGGAAACAGGATATTGGCTGCTGTTTGTTGATTAACTGGGAATTTGTATAACTGAAGGGGGGTGATCCCAGGGAACACATGACAACATTGCTGAACCAGCCACTCTCAGTTTTGAACATGCCTAAAACAACTTACACCACAGAAGAGAACAAGAACCAGTGAGACGTGATATACAGTGCTGGGACCTTGCTAATGAGGTGGTTTTTGCAACTTCCTCATCCAAATAGTAATGGATGCAGTGAAACTTCAGTTTGAATCACAAAATGTATATAAATTTGGGCATAAAATTTTTATGAACATTAGGTTATTTGTTTATTATATATTCAGTCAATTTAATTAACATTGTGAGTTAATGATCAAAATAATACACTCAACAATTTTTAAATTCTCTGTACCAGCTGTAAAAAAAAATACCCAAAGCATTATATACTGGATAATATCTGCTCACTCAGGCTTCTTGGCCATCTTTCAGGGCAGTAATGAACTTTAATTTACACTTTGGACTCAGCTTTAGTTCATTGCCTCCTAAATTCTGACTACTACAATGCAAGCACACAGTGTCTGACTGAAGAAGCAAACCCAGATTTCCAAGTTATATCTCACAGGTTTACTTGCTTTTTCATTTTTGTGCGCTGTCTTCAGTCACAGAAACAGCCTCAGTTCCTGGTTCAAATTTTATTTTCAAAACATGCATGCCTAAGTGGCACTACAGTATAATATATTAAAAGTTTCTCCTTTATCAATATAGTTGCCCAAGAATTCTACTCTGGCAAACATAACCTTCAATTGCCTTCGAAGGTGCAGTTGCAACTTGCTGCTCTTTTGTCTGAACTTAAGCATTTTGTCCTGCAGAAATACTCTCTCTATGCCTTTAATGCCGTTGAGCAGAAACCAAGCATTCTAAATTATGGATGTTTATTGGTGTGACCAAAATGGCAACAGAGACAAAAAAAACCCTGTTTTTAAAATGTCATGTAACAATTCTGTCAGGAAGGGAGATTCTGTGGGAAAGGAAGAAAAATAAAATGCCACGGTTAGCTTTTTTTTTTTTTAAATCTTGTCTTAAAGCATGGTAGAAAGAGGAGAGTTATTAAGATATATATACTAAATATATAACATCCGCTATATAACATCCTATCTGTGAAAATAGGGGGTTTCACATTAGCCCAAATTCTGTTCTGTTAGTGAAAGCTCAATTCATTTTCTGCCAGTGAAAATTAAATTATATGGATTACATGTGGAGAATTCAACAAAGCAACATCCCAAATGTCAAGAATCAATAACCTTTTCTAATACTAGGAAAATAACTGCCTGATTATAGTTTTTCTTTTCTTTTTTTTTTTTTTTTTTTTACAGTCAGATTTTAATTCTGTAAAGTGGAAGACTTTTCAGTAGAAGAACTCCATTATGGCAAAACTGGGAAAGAGCTCCTGAAGATCTCCTAAAGATGAGATTGATGCAGCTTTTCAAACCTTGTTTGAGGGAAGAAAGCTTGAGAAGAGAAAGAGCTCCCTGCTAATTAGTCAGAGAAATAGAAACGAGCACTTCCAGGAAGTTAACAGCATTTCTAAATCAGCCCGTGGAGGTTCTACAATTTCTTGTTCCGGGTGGCAGATTGATGTCATGTTCCCTGTCCCGGTCAGTGGGAGAGATATACCAGCTGCTAAATGGTGACAGGAAGGCTGCGCGTGCCCTGCTGTCTTCATGAGCTGGATCTTGCAGAGCTGTGTTCAGCTGCTGGTCTGGCTTTGGTCACTTCCAGCGTAGGGCTGGTGAACACTGTAGAAGACAGTCTGAATCCCTGGAAAGGGATTCAACTTTTCCACTCGACAAGAGTAGCAATTTTCCTTTCAATACCTGCAACCTGCTCCTATAACAAGTACAGCATTCCAAAGCCTTCCTTAGGAGTGCTGCCTTCATTCACAGTAAATTTACCTGGTGCAGATCAAGTGATACGAGCAAGGTTAGGATTCTTTCTCCCTGCCGACGTAGTGGAGCCTAATTAGGTGGTAGTTCCCACGCAGCTCATGGCTTGTGCTCCAAGGTGTTTCTGAGGAGTGAAGATTTTAAGGATTGCCTTATGTTGGGCCCTTTATGATGTGATGCCAGGCATGAGGAAGAACTTTCCCCTCTGGCAGGCAGCAGCATACATCCCTGCCGCTAGGAGAGAACAGCTGAAGGATAATTTCCACCTTCAGGCAGAGCTGGAACAGAGCCTAAAAAGGGGGATCCCTCCACTCTGACTGAAATGATCTGCTTTACAAAAATGCCATATGGATATTTTGTCTTCCTCACATTAACTCTGATTGGTTGACAAACATTTTAACTCGCAGAATGAGGAAGATTTGCATAATTACACTGTATTTTTTAAGAACTATACAAGAAATATGCAAATTTTGGGTTGGCTTCTGGTATAACTTTGCTTTTATTGGCTCATCTTTTTATATCTCTCAGGCTGTTGCTCAGCAACAAAATGACACAGAAGTTATTCACATCCATCTAGTGGAAAAGTCTGTCCAAAAGGAGACAAAATAAGTTATCTGAAAAAAAATCTTTCCCATTCTAAACGAACTATCTATCTATCTATCTTCAGCTGTTACTGTTCTTCATTTCTCATATCAGCTGTGCTCACCATTTTTCACTTCAAAGGTCGGATACACTTACAGGAGAGGAAGACATTTATGCCTAGGAGAAAAATAATGTTCTTAATGTTATTTGTTGTACTATTTCATAAAAAGTAGAGTGGAAGACAAAAAGAAAAGAGGTTTGGAGCTGTTCTATGCCTAGGGCTGTTACGAAGCAAGCTTTTCCTTTCATGTCCCAATCCACATCATGATAAAGTCTGATTGAGTCCAAAAATTCTGCAAATATATGCCACTCTAAATTTTATGTGTTCCTTTAAATTATAGAATGATAGCACCACTTTTTCTGCCCTAGACACATCTGTCCTCTATTCATGGGGTACAAATTAGGAAAGTATTTTTTATTAAATGCATAAAGTAAGAATAATGTAGGTTGCAAGATCCAGAGGTCACCTAGTCCAAACCCCTGCTCAGAGCAGATTGCTGTATTCTTAAAATCTGAAACTTGTGGGTGGAAGGAGCATGTAATTGATTCTTTCCAAAATAAACCCCTCTATGACTCTTAAAAGGTAATGGTTTCCACCAAAACATAAGCAGTATTTTATTTTTTTTTTCTTAAATTCTTTCTTTCATAAGCTTTCATAAGTTCACATAATGGGGGTTTTCTCCAGCACCTGAAATTGTTAGGCTATGCTTGAGAGTAATTTAGAATGTAAGAAAAATAGTGTAGTCTGTTAAATGTGCTACTAAGGATAGAGTCAAACAATGATATTAACCTACAGGGCCATTGTATCCATTGATCTTTTACTCAAAAAATGTAAGCTATTAAGTTATTTTCATTTGAAGTTTTGCAAATAGATGACACTGCAGAGGAACTGAAACTTAGAGGCCAGCTGATATACAAAAATGATATATACACACACACACATATATATGAATAGAATAAATCCTATACTAAAAATCCAATGGAAAGCTGCTTCTCACAACTGTATGTGTCACGTAGATGTTCAAGCTTTCCATCTCGACCTTAGTACCCTGAAGGGCAGTGACAAAGGTCGAAATTGGCCAAATGCCAAGAGCCGAAGGGCCCAGGGCAGAGGCCCTAAAAACCCCCCCCGGCCAC
>JAWWMP010000001.1:14450561-14462057 GCA_035047865.1 Dendrocincla tyrannina
TACGTAAAGAAATGAGATGGAATACTTCCTTAGTTATGACCCAGTTACCAGGAAAATCAAACCAAAACCACTACAGGCAGGTACATACGCCACTTGATGTCAAGCATCTAGTATGTGGAAGTGATGTTCATGTTATTAAACCCAGCAATGAGTATAAAATCACTCAACAAAGAATTAGAGGCTGTCTTAGGTTTCCCAGAGCGTACAATGACCGAGGACTTCTCTCTGGCCACAGGTGGGCTGTGAACCACATTTGACGTGTGAGGTTTTGGTTCTGACTAAAAGGCCTGATAGAGAAAGACTGATTAGTGCAGAAATCTGAGGCAACTACAGACATGAATCTTATACTCATCATACCTTGTATAATGCCATGGTTTAACCCCATCTGGCAACTAAGGACTGCCCAGCCCCTTACTCACTCCCTCGCAGTGGGATGAGAGACAGAATCAGAGGAATAAAAGCAATCAAACGCATGGGTTAAGATAACACCAGTTTAATAGGGAAAGCAAAAGCAGTGCATGCAAGCAAAGCAAAGCATTCACTACTTCTTATTGGGAGGCAGGTGTTCAGCCACCTCCAGATGAGCCAGGCTCCATCATATCTAACAATGACTTGGAAAACCAAATGGCATCACCCTAAATGTTCCTCCTTTCTGCTTCCCCCAGCTTTATATGCTGAGCTGAGGCAGCTGGGAGGTTTGCTCCCCCCTTTCCTGCCCCCCCCAGCCACGTGGTCTCCAGACGTCCCAGCAAAGAGACACCCAGAGGGCACAGGAGAGGGAAGCAGAGAGTTTATTCACATGGCCAGGGGTATTTCTAGGGGTTTAGGGAATGCTGGTCCCAGCCAATAGGATTCAAGGGTTAAGAACCAATGGGGAAAGGGTTAACAACCAATTAGGGGGCTTTTCACATGCCTGGCCAAGGTAAATTCTTGCATAGTTAAGGGCTTTCTTTCAAGGGGTCTTGGGAAGGAGAAAGGGGATTTAGGGGAAAAAGCAAAAACTCCATTTTACAATACAGTAAAAGAGGCATTCTGGCTGGGTTCTTCATCTTCTTCACAGGCTCACTGTGACATTGAGCATTACACATAAGGTGTGAGATACTCCCCTGGTCAGTTTGGATCAGCTGTTCTGGCTATGTCGCCTCCAACTTCTTGTACTCACCCAGCCCCTTGCTGGTGGGGTGGGGTGGTGTGAGGAGCAGAAAAGGCCTTGGCTTTGTGCAAACACTTCTCAGCAATAGCTAAAACACCCCTGTGTTATTAAATCTGTTTTCAGCACAAATCCAAAACACAGCCCCATATTAGGTACCATGAAGAAAAAAAACCTTTCTTATTCTACTCTTCTGTGCATACGCAAAAGCTACTTTTTAACCTTGAATGACCCATTACCGAGCTCTGAAATGTCTTTGGATCCCTTTGCCAGAGCAACTTTCTGTTCTTTCATTTAGATTGGTTTTTCAAGCAGGAGAGGAATTTGCTGTCAGAAGAAAATCATTCAACAAAAAAATGTCTACATTTGCAATTTATCTAATTGCATCCTTCAGAATACCTATTTCCAGTTTTCCATTGAAAGGTAAATGGACTGCACAAAATTGCAGCATAGTATATTAGTATTAATTTGATTTTATTGCTCTGTTGTGCTTGATGTTGCAAGTTAATTTATAAAGGCTTTAATATTAGTCTTAGTTAAATTATGGTCACCAGTTCACCTATGCCTACTATTTCCCAAAATAACAAGGTAAAACTTCTTTATAATGCCATAAAAAGTATGCATGGGGGTACTCTTAGAATGTTGTGCTTATCCGAGTGGTATAACTGTGCTCTCCTTAAATTACTCCCTGATAGAAACACGAGACAGGAACATGTCATCTCATTGTTTCTGCCAGATCTTTTCTTAAACTGAAGAAGGAGAAGAAGATAATGGAGTGGAAGGGGAAAGGAAAAGGAGGAAGAGCAAAAAATACTGATTTTTAAATCTTCAAAGTAAAAATATGTATAAAATCAGCGTTATCTCAAAAGGTTTAAAAGCAACTTTATTTTCAAATCTGTGGTTTAATATAATTAATGATTTTTTCCAGTAGATTTAACTGGCAATTATGTCCTTGCCGTGACACATGAACATGAATACTTTTCTACACTTTTCTACAATAATAGAGGCAGCACCCTGAAACTTCTGAGATGCCAACACAGGGTAAAACATTTCCTGACATGTCGTGCTCTTGCTGTGCCCTCTAAGATGGGGAAGCAGATCTTGGGTTTGCCTGGGCCATGGTGCCAGTGTTCTAGAGTGTTACAATGCCTTTTTGCATCCTGATATTAGTTTAGGATGTTTCAACTTAAACTGTGAGAAAAAAAGATATTAAATCATGACAGTGTAGTACCTTTCCCATGTTTTTTGGTTGGTTGGTTGGTTTGATTATTTTTATTTTTTTTATTTTTTATTATTATTATTATTATTCCAAAATCAGATAAATGTATAAATGTATCCTTGCATTGCTACAGATTAAATGATCATTCTTTCCAATGGTTTCAGAATGAAGACTTACAGTCTCAAGTAAACTTTTCACCTCAGTACACCAACAAAGGCATAAAATAACACTAGAAAGTAAATGGAGGACTACAAGGTTCAATGCAGATGCAAGTTTGTGAAATTCAGCATTCTGTCAGAAATAACTTAATGCTAATATTCTCTTTTATTCAGTGATGTCAAGTACTAACCTGAACTGGGTCTTTTCCAAAGCTTTAAAATTTGCGGTCTGCTTACCTTCCATTTTTAACTCTGTCTTTGCTGAGCTACTGCTGTGGTTGCATGGTTAAATATCATATTAGCAGAAAAATCTATTTATGTGTATTGGCATTTTAGTCAGCTGTCTGGTACAAATTTGCAGTTCTTTTCCAGGCCTGTATTTGAAACATCATTTTTGGAAACATTTTTCAATGTTATTTACAAATTGAAGAAAGTTCCTATGAAGCAATAATTTTCAAAAAATTCTAACAATACTTACAACTTGCTATCTGCAACTGGCTATTTGCCTATGGACATCTTTGCAAAATCCTAAACCTTGTGTTCTCCTGAGTGTTTTCACAGAATCACAGAATGGTTGGGGGTAGAAGGGACCTCTGGAGATCATCTAGACCAATGCCCCTGCCAAGGTGGTTTGGGAAGGTCTCCAGACAGGCAGACTCCACATCCTCCCTGAGCAGTTCCAGTGCTCTGTCACCCTAAATGGAAATAAGTTCTTCCCCGTGCTGATAGGATGATCTCCCTCGACCTGCTGGCCACACTCTTCTTGACGCGCCCAGGAGTTTTCTATAGTTTCAATGAAGGACTCATTTTCCAGTTGTTACATCACTACAGTAAAGTGAGGGTCTGACATTGATAACTATTGCATGAAGTGAACAGGTACCTGTTCTAGATTCCCATCCACGTCGTGACTTTCAGTGGCACCTGAAACTGCTCAATGAATTTCAGCAACCTGAGTTACAACTTGTTGGACTAAGCAAGACCCTTAGGAATATCCACTTCATCTTGAACTGTCTAATGCAACCAAGGGACCACTTGACTAGGACGTCCAGCTTCCTCTCCAAAGTATTAATAAATTATGCTATCATAAATTAAACTTTTAAAATATACGTGATTATAAGAAGTAGGTCTCCTTTTGAACAGAGTTGTAAAGTGACTCAAAGGAGAATCTTTGATGCGCATTTTTTTCCCATAAGTGTGCTCACTGAACCTTCCTACAGACATTGAGCTACATATCATTGTCACTGTCGTTCCTAAGAGAAGGTTATAAAGAAATCCTCTTAGGAAGGTTTCTGATACAAAAACTGAACAGTTTATAAAATGATATTGAAACCAAGTGATAAATATGCAAATTAAACTTGCCAGGTGGCAGGAACTCTTTCAATGTTCCTTTTCACCTTTATATAGAGGCTGAAAGTCTTCTGCCAGTCTCTCAGTCTCAAAGTGATTTTGAGGAGTACTTCATGAGTGAATTTAAAATTGAAAGTTTAATTTCTGAGGTAATTCTTACACCCTAAATGAAATACTTCAAGAAAAAAATATAATTAGGTATAAACATGGACTATGAAGAGAATGCCAAGAGCAAATGTAGGAAAAGAAATCTATGCAATGCTGGAATCAAATGAAAGTGTAGAAGCAAAAAAGGAGTCACATCTACACAAAAATAGTGTCCATAATAAGGCATATGGTTTGTCATTTCAGCCCATGTCCTTCCCTGACTGTGCCCAGAACAAACCCTCAGCTGCACAAGTTCTTTGTATAGTCTGACATTGATAAATGACAATAGAAATTGAAAGACTTTGCAGGAAAGCAACTTTTCTCAGTAATATGAAATAATGGTTGAAATAGTTTTAATGCATGTGCAGTAAGCATGGAAGTTACAACATAGTGATAGTTTATATGAAGTACTGAGAAACAAATGCAATATTTAAAGCATGCTGTGACTATATTTGCTTTGACGAAGTTAAAGACAAATGAAACAAGGTAAGCTAAGGATTTTACTGTTATTTTCATTATGGTTGTTGCTGCTTTGCTTCCAGAAACATAGCTTCAATTGACTCTATATAATGTAGCATTTGATGGGATTATATTACTGAGGCCTATGTGATTTGTTCAGTGCTAGACAATGCTGAAATAAAAGCAGAGGAACGTTAGTATAAACTGACCATTTATTTGCCATTTTTGGGGATACTGAAAAGTAAAACAGAAACATACACGTACTGTGTGTGAAGAAATGATTGATCCTGTATTACATCTATTCATCTAAGATTTCAAGAGAGTTGGAATATATTGTTTTGAAACTCCTTCCCTTTAAAGCAGAAATTTTGCTAAATTAATATCCCAGTCATTTGCTTAAAACAGAGTAAAAAACAAACATTTTGAGGGTGCTGCACTAGTTTCTCTCCTGGCCTTTTTAACTGTCATCTTAAATGAAAGGAACATCTTCAGATGTGCTTGTACGATAAAGATCCATGGTGAGAAAAAAGCCAATATCCTATGCTTTTAATAAGGCCTTATCTTTATGGAATTGTCTGGTTTCAGGCTTCAGGATTAATTTCCTGTCCAATATATCAACAGGCATTAATAGCAGTGCCTATATCATTCTGTTTCTCAGTTTCTCTGAGCAGGAATTTTCAATATTAGAGAGCAATTGAAGCATCTAACTGCAGCTTGGAGAAATGTTTGCATTTCCTCATAATGCAACTCATATTTCTAAAGATATGGCCTTTTTGAATTGTGGCTTGGATAAAGGCTTACAATTTCTTTCCTTGTATAAGTCATTGTTTAGTTCAGAACTTGGTAGCTTTTCATTCTTTTGCTGAAATTTATTTTGCTTCTTTACAATCAGGTTTCCTGTTGCCAATTTTAGGAAACATTGGAATATAACTAGTCTGTTTCCCAAAGCAAATTTTAAAATTTGCCAGGGATATATATTTTTTTCAGCTCATTTCAGGTTTCAGAACTATTTTCTTTTGACCATTATTTCATGGAGACACAGTTCATATCCTTTGACTAAATCTGAATTATCTAGCTGCATGTTTACTTTTCCCCTGTAAAATGAGATTAGAAACATTTATATGCATCCAGCTCTGGGGTCCCAGCTCTGGGGTCCCAGCACAGGAAGGACATGGACCTGTTGGAGTGAGCCCAGAAGAATCCTTCAAGATGACCAGAGGGATGGAGCACCTCAGCTATGAGGAGAATTGGGATTTTTCAGCCTGGAAAAGAGAAAGCTTCAGGGTGACCGAATTATGACCTTCTAGCGCCTGAAAGCCTACAAGAAAGATGGAGAGAGACTATTTCCAAGGGCTTAGTGGCAGAACAAGGGGGAATGGCTTCAAACTAAAAGAGAGTAGGTTTAAATTGGATATTAGGAAAAAAATCTTCCCTGTGATGTGGGTGAGGACCTGTCACAGGTTTCCCAGAGAAGCTGTGGCTGCCCCATCCCTGGAAGTGTTCAAGGCCACTTTGGATGGGGATCTGAGCAACCTGGTCCAGTGGAAAGTGTTCCTGTCCATGGCAGGAGGGCAGGAATGAGATGGTCTTTACATTTCCTTCGAACTCCAGTTATTCTATGATTCATTCTATGATTCTAAAAGAAAGGCTTTGCAAAAGAGTGTTATCCAAATTAGTTATGCAAACAATGCTGAAGTACAAACTGTTAAATCTAATATGAATATAAGAATTGAATAATTAGGAAAATACATGATGATCCATAATAATTAGTGAAAAGTCAGCCTCATAAAGTAGAAATTTCACTAATGAATAAGTGCTGCTAGGTAATAATCTATACTCTTCTTAGTTCATTATTAAACCTTTTCTGAAAGCAGATAAAGAGCTAGAACCTTGCTGTCATACAAAAGCAAAGGGAAGAGCAGTACTCATGTCTGATAGGAACAATGTCTGTCAAAGGCTGCATCACTGGCAATGCTCTCTGGTTTAACAAAATGCAATAAATAGAGAAGAGGCCCCACTGAGGGATCAGAATTTACTATGCTGACAAAGGACTCTCAGCCCATCACTGTTCTTAAAAATGATTTATCTTGGACACAGAATTTCGATACTTTGAGGTTTACTGTATGTCTTTCATACAGTACACACTTATGGACTGTTTGAGGGTAAGTTCTGAACCTTTTGTTCCATTCTATCATACTTTATATTGAAAATCTGTCTCTCTGTAAACGTTGATCCTTAAGTGCCCTAAAAGCCGTATAGACACTGAATAGTGATATAGAATATCATTATAGCCCCAATATGGGGAACATTTCTTGACACACAATCCATTCCACTGAACCCAAAATTCCATTTGAAGAGAAAACCACACCTTAAAAAAATCATCCAAAACCAGAATTACTGAATTTTTAAAATTTTAGACATAAATTTCCCACTTATCCCTTATGTTGAATAAAAGCAGTTAACCATACTTGCAAATATTTGTATACCATATGTGAAAATAGATAATAGTGCATTAATTTGGTGTAAAAAAACAACAATCATTTGTTGATTTTTCCTGAATTTATAATCTCTAGAGACTGTAGGGATGACTGTGCTTTTGTGGCTTGGGTGAGGAATTAGCCCAATTTTGCCACAGACATCACAGATGCAGATTATTCTGTTTGTTGTGGCTGCTTTTGTCTGTTGATGTTTTGTTCTGCCACCAGCTCTGGCAACTCCAACATCAATATACAGACCAAAATAGTTTCCCATCCTGTGGAACACCAAATAGCTAATGATTTGCTTGAGCACAGCTTTTAAGTATTCATTGGCCTTCCTCATGGACATGCAACTGGTTTTGCCCCCTCCTGAAATAATTGTAGGCTCCCCACTTTGATACATGCATCAGAAACCAGCCCAGTATAACTGATCATGTAGGAGTGTTGCTTGAATGCTGAATATTTGACTATGACATGTCAACATGACAACTACGCTGGGTTTTATTCCGAAAGATTGTACATCATGGGCACACAATGTGTGTGTGTGTGTTAAGATTCCAAAACATTTATTGGAACAGCTCTAAATTGTCTACATTTTCCAACCACACAGGAGAACCTGAATTACAACTGCATCATGCACATTCACTTGTTTGGATTCAGATGTATTCCTTCTTGAAAGGCTGTTTTAATCTCTTCAAAAGCTGTTCAAGCTTTTCCTCTGCTCCGTGGGACTTCACCATCAATCATGACACTTGGAGATGGCACGCTGCCACAGGAGTAGAGTAGCTGGTGCTGTACTGTCAACAAGAACAAGTGCTTGACTGGCTTTCCATTAGGATGTGGCTGGCCCCAGACCTCTGTTCATTAAGCTGATGTTTGGGCCAGACCACTTAGTGGCAGGATCAAAATAGTAATGCACTGCAAATCATCTGGTGTGTGTGCACTCTGTATACAATCAGTAGCAAAGACAGGTCACAGGCCAGCAGCTCTGCAATCTTTGACTTAGTGCAGCCTCTGGAGGGAGAAAATGCCATCATTATCAAAATGCAAATACAGATTACTTTATTTCTGACTCAAAATTGAAAGTATGCTTAAAATAACACAATAAGGACCAGTTTCACAAATAAGACAAAAAAGCCGCTGCAGCTCCCACCCCACAAAGGAAAAAAAAAATACAAAAAACCTCCCAAAAAACAAAGCAACAAAACCAAACCACACCAACCCCAACACTTCCTTTGGTCTATTTTCAACCGTGAATACTCGACTCAGCTCAGGACTCTTCTCAACATGCCATCTACAAATATCTTAAGGAGATTTGTGCAGAAGTCTCTAGGGACCTTCAAGACGACCTTAGTTCTAACCAGAACTGAAACCTATCCTTTGACTCTTTCTTTTTGGCAGCCCCTATGCAAAAAATGTAATAAATGCTTTGTTCAGACTGAAAACTTCTGTGTAACTTTAATCAAAATAATGTTTTAAAATAATATGAAAATAGGTATCTATTAATATCTTTATTTATAACTATAGCAGCAAAAATTAAAGACCTTTTTACATGCTACCAACCAAGCTACTGGCACTACCCCAAACAGCAAGCCATGCTAATGGGCTGGTGCCAGTTTGTTGCTCTCATGGTTGTCCCACCAGAAGCCCTGTGAAATCTTATACACCAGAAGCCTTGTGAAATCTTTAAAAACCTTCTAATCTAACAAACTAAATTACACGAAGGAACATGTATAAAGAATGAGCCAAACCCACAGACACACTGGATTATGGCTAAACAAACACCTGGAGGTAGAAAGGTCTCTTGCAGCAAAGTCTCCACCAACAAAGTTTGGGACTTTTAATTACTTGTTTATGAAAATTGCAAGATGAATGTAACTGTTAAAATGCTGCCAGATTATTCTTAAAGGCAAAGTGTTTTATATATATAAATCTCTCTAGGAAGAGAGGATGAAAGAGCAGAAGGTGGAGGGAAAATAAGGGAGTTCAGACAGCAATGGATCTCTTTCTTGCTTATTTCTCTTCCATAAAGATGGTGCTTTCAAATGGCTTAATTTGGTTTCTGCTAAAGTTTTTTGGTTTTTTTATCTTCTAAACTACAAATTCAGAAAGTGCAAGTTGTTTTATTTTAATTGATTTATCCATTTGCGGAGTTCATTCTCAGTTAAGACCTATTAGTTTATATAGTTCACCATTAATCTTTTATATAGTTCATTGTCATAACTTACCTTTCCTTGCCAGTGACCCCTCATTTTTTAATGAAAAAAGGACATTTTAACAAATTAGTTTTTATCATCAAAGGTTTATTCTTTTGCTTTGTGAATAAAGAGCAGTGGGTAGAAATGATTTCTAGGAAAATGACGAATCCCTCCAGTACAGCTGACCTAGCTATTCCCATTTAAATTAAACTAATCTTTTTTTGTTTTCATTTATAAGGTAATTTAATTGTCTCACTACCTGTCTCTTTCCCATGCATTCATTTGTGCTGTGGTTTTCCTTTAAGTGCAAAGAAGGTCACTGAAACTGTATTTTGAAAGGCATGTAGGGAGAGTTAACTCAAACGAGAGGCAGAACAACAGAAAGCGCTTGGTTTTTGATGCCATTATCTACAGAATCATTTTATATCAGTTAACAGGCTCATTAAATGAGACAAAAAATAATTGTGTTCAAACCTAGCACAGTTGTTCTGTCATGTTAATGCTGGGAAAAGTGACATAAAATGCTTGTGGGGGAGGGGACTGACAGTATTTACTGTCTTTTACTTTGCATTTATTGAGAAAGCCAGAAGATTTTTTACAGCTTCAGCTTAAGAAAAGCTCAAACCCTCATTTTTTCAGACAAAGGAATTATATTTGCCTTCATGAAGTTTCAAAGTGAATGTGACTTCCTTCTTCCTCCGTGCCTTCTCTCCCCTCCTTAAAACAGTCTGTTGCTAAAAGAAGCAAATTTCATGAAGGATCTCGTTTGAAAAGACTTCGTGGCTCGACAGCCTGTAGTTTCATTCGAGTTTACTGAGCCAGCTCTTGTCAGCCTTCCGCTGAAATTAATTACACTCCCTTCTTGCAGAGCTGGCTTCACAGCAAGGGAGGGTGAGAATTAAGGAGCACTAACTGGTTTTAAAGTTTTTGTTATTGTTGTGGAGGGGTTTTTTTTGGTTGCTTTTTGTTGGTTTGTTTTTTGGTTTTTTTTCCTTTTTTTCTTTTTTTTTTTTTGGGGGGGGGGGTCGGGGGGAGGTTGGTTGGTTGGTTGGTTGTGAGTTTTTTATGGTGGAGAACTGGCTCTGAAGACCAGAATTCCCACTCACAGGATGAAAAGGTTAACTATTTTTTTTTTCCCCCTGGAGGTTGCAACTGGCCATGTTCTGAAGCAGAAATACAGCCTCCAAAGTATCCAAGAAGCCTGGGCATGAACTTCTCTCGTGTTCCTGAGCTTTCACAGTGTTCAGTGGTGTTCCTAAACCTGAACAGCAGCACTCCCAGAGACAAGCTGGGTCAGGTCAGTGGCCACTGCAAAGGCGAGGCTTCTTCCTTAGAGCTGCAGAAGATACAGAGCTGGCACCTTCCTGGCAATTAATGGTGGGAAGGTTTTCAGGCTCAGAGAGTTGCCGTTGAGATTTAATTAATCAAATAATTGATTAACTACTACCATTAGTTACAAGGAAATTCTTAAGCTATTCATTCGACAGACTAAGCAAAAACTTGGTACCAATTGCCAGACTTAGAAAGACATATTCAGTACCAAATGCCTGGAACAAATATGGTTTGCTCATTTACTTCAGGTCAGCAACTTTCCTGGACAATAACTTTGGCTAACGGTTAAATTTTCTTAGCCAACCTTATTTTTTCCAGACATATTTAAATATATCTGCTTTCCCCCCTGCTTTCTGTGGATGTTCATCATCACAAATAACTCATAAATCTCCTCATGGTTGTTTTCCTGTTTATCCACTTCTCATAAAGAGGACTTTACAGAAACTAGACTGGTTTACACCATATAAAGTGATCATTTTGTTAGTCATTGCAGCGCCAGCTTCTGTATTTTCATCTCAAACTAGGAAAATGCCCCAATCACTCAGCTGAATAATCAACAGACTCAGCACCCATAAGCAGAAGCTTGTGACACTGATATGAAGAATTCTTTAAGGGAATACCCTTAAAAAGCACATTTACACACGGATGCACTGCACTGGTTATAGCAAAGATTCGCTATAATCATTCTTTGATTAATGCTTTGATTAAAGGCCTCAGGGTGAAGTGGTCTTTTTTATAAAATCAGTTCTAATCAGAAGGAACACAGCACTAACTTTTGCTCATACTTAGTAGGTCCTGAATAGTGAGGTGCACTAAGTTTCTGAGTAAAGATTGTATTTAAAACAAGTGACCAGATCAAGGAAAATTATCTGTCAAGACGTGTCCTAGTTCAACAGGAGGAGCCAGTTATCACTGTGTGGGGGTGATCAAAACTATGTATTCTACCCCCTCTATTCATTTCCTAAGAACAATGGACCATTTGCAGTAGCTGTCCAGGAAGTCGTTAGCA
>JAWWMP010000001.1:14462157-14485168 GCA_035047865.1 Dendrocincla tyrannina
TGTTGTGTTTAAGAACTGTTATCTTTTCCTTTACATATATTTTTTCCCTAATTAAAGTTCTATTTTCTAAATTTGAAAGAGAGAGATTATTACTTGGCTGATATAGATATCTTAGTTCTTCCTGGAACTAAGACAAGACGTTATATATTTATCTTCATGTTTAGAAAATGAGATTTTAAAGTTATTTACCTTGTTTGTTTCAATTTAATATTGTTCTTGGGTTTGTAATATCTGATCTTTATTCTTACTAAAAAAAAACATCTATTTCTTTTTATAAATAAACGAAATATTTCATTGAATAATTTCATTCTAAAGCTAGAGTGTTCAGGAAATTTAGCAGTATAACGGCTTTGTAAAATATGGTGAAGCAATCAATTTTTTTTTTTTTAATGTTTTGAGGTTTTACATATTTTATTTTTTGTCATGCATAGCACAGCATAACAGGCTGGTTTTAGACCTACCACAGATTTCATGTAGACAGTGTGCACTTGTTTCCTTCTGAAACTCTGACCCAACGTGTAAGTCATATGTTAGCAAATTTAATTCCGTTTATATGCTTCCTGTAAATAAACACTTGCTTCATATGTGAATACTAATTTGAGTAGTTAGCATATAAGCCATTACTTTGTCATGTGACAAATAGCGTGCACAAAACTCTGATCAGTAGCTTTTAAAATACAGCTAATTTTGGATATTTGTATTTTTAAGTCCAGCTGTTTTGATTAAACGCAGTGAAAAAAATCTATTTATTTTATTTAATGAACCAAAATCTTACTAGATTACATCTGTGAATAACTCTGTATACGACTTATGGTTTATTCCAACAAATACTTGGCGATACAAAGGTAAAATAAATTTTACATTAGCATTCATGCCAGTGAACTAATTTTCTCATTATTTGCAGCAAGCAGAGAGAAAGGTGTAAACACAGTCAAAGCAAATGCAATTAAATTGAAAAATGGTGGGAAAATGTGGTATTGGTACAACTGCACTTAGGAAAGTGTCTTCAAAGGTTAGTTATGAAAAATGTTATTTTATTGACTGTATTATCTTCCCTTTATAAAATGAAAGGCATATTCTTCTGACTGCTACATCACTGTTTAATCTTTGATTTATAGAGTCATTTTTAAAAAATACATAAATTAGAAAAAAGTCTTCACTGCCAATGTTATAAAAATGGAAACTGGTGGAAAATACTTGATTCAAAAAGATCAATCGTGTTGCCCAGGTCTTGCCTTCCAAGCAGGGTGAGTCACGTGAAGAAGCTGCTCTAGGCAGCTCTAAAGAATTGAAAGAACTGTGGGTTAATAAATTTGATAAAAATTACAAATTGTTATAACCATAGATTACTATTGTTAAATAAGACTGATCTTATTTACGAAAGACTGCAATTTGCAGCTTTATCAGAATATTTATATAAATCCAAAATTCATTAACTTGAACATCTCTATTACATAGATAACTTATTAATAGTCTAGCAACTGGGACGAAACTTAGAAAAAAGCTCTGTGTCTGTATAATGATTAGAGAAGGGAAGCTGCAAATGTTCCATCGTGAAAATGATACTCTATTTAAAACCTCCAAGCAAAAGTATGACTAATTATAATACTTATGGAAAATCCAATTAAGTTATATAAATATATACTTTTACAAGTCTTTTTCTTTTAAGCTCAGGTTAATTAAAACATGTCTTGACAGTGACTAAGATCTAATATCATCTGTAATTCTTTCAAAACACATCATAATGAGAGGAAAAAAAGGGCAACCGGGAGCTGCCCTTTGCCTACCTTGCCTTTCCAGGTGCCGCAGTACAGGCAGGTGTGAGCCAGGTACCACAGGTATGACAGTCTGGGTGTGCAAGGCCAGTCAAAGGATGCTGTGGATGTCGGTCCATCTACATCAGAGTTGTTGCCAAGGTCAGAAATCCAACCCCCCCAAAGCACAACCACCTTCACTGGGAAGAAAAGACAGGTTGCAGTTTGATGTGACTCCCTTCTGAGGGGAGCTGAACATCCAATATGCCAGGCAGACCCTTCTGGGTGGGAAGTTTGTTAAGGACATCGCTAGGAAACTTCCTTGCCTGACTCAGGCTCGACTATTACTCTGGTATTATTAGCCCTTGGAAAAAAAGACTTCAAAGGGACACCAGCACATGCACTAATTAGACAGAAGGACTCCTTGCTTGGAGGAAGGAACTGTGCTTCCAGGAGGCTACATCTGAAACAGAGTTTTGTTGGAAAAATCAAATACTCCAGCGGCACAATTCCAGTTCAGCAGTAATTAATCCAGACCGTGGGCCACACCACACCATCTCACAATGCACCTGCAGCTTCGTGTGAGGGAACAGGGTCACCATCCCATGGGGAAAATCAAAACTGATCGGCAAATTTCTTCTACTACTGAATGACTAATGTAACAATAGCTTTGAGACATCACACCCCTTCCACTCTCTAAAATTATACATACCCCCCAAGCCAAAATGGTGCTGCACATTATACGAAGGGCATATGAAGAGAAAGCTAATTAAGTGGTTGAGGATTTGTTAATTATATATCACCACACTTGTTAACTGTTATCAGAACCATAATAATTATGAACCTGTACAAACAGCTTTGAATATTATCAGCTATGGTGGAAAGGAAAGGACATTTATCTGCCCTAGAATCTGGATGGGAAATTACTTACCTGTCAGGCAGTGTCACATGCTGACTTGAGCTGCTTGCTGATGAAATTTTCATGTGTATTTCTTCTGACAACTTCAAAAATGTCTTTCTTGAGTGCAATCTGAGCTCTTCGAATTCACACACATACACCAAAATGTAGGTGCCCCCAACACCTGAGTCTGGCCTCCCTAGCCACATGGATACAATTCATTTTCACTTCACATGTGTTTAAAAGTGAATTGAAGAGCAGTGTAGAAAGGGAATTGCAGCGGTACTACTCAGAAATTCGCTTAATTTTTGTTTTCCTCATTATAGAAACGGGTCTAAAATAGGTACTTTTTCTTCTTTTCCCAACAATCATTAGAGAACACTTTCTTCATATTTTTTTTAATTAATTCTAGTACTTTGAAAATAGAAAGACTAAAACGTCCCTGAAACTCTAACTATACGATCCAGAAAATGCTAACTTGTACTTCAGACAGTTCTTTACAACCTCATTCCTGTTGCATTTGACCATCAGTAGGCCTCATATAAATATTTATAGCTATGGGGTGTTCAACTACTTTTACCACTTTATAAATTATATTATTATATATAAATTTATATTATTTATAAATGGGAAACTGGTTTCCATAGAAAAATGTTTTTACACAAACCATGTTTGTCAGGGAAGGTATTTGACCCATTATTTCAGTATTTTAAACAAATTAAATGTTTCAATGAATTGAGCCCTAAAAAGTTGTTTTGTTAGACTAATTTCTTTCTTTAGCAGTTCTTATAGGACTGTTTACCATTAAGGTATAAAACTATAAGTAAGTTATGTAAGTTCTTTTCCACTAGTACACTTTATCAGTGCTTAGTGAAGGAAGGTAGGCATACTCTGAGGATAAAAGCAAATTCATGAATGCGTCAGCAAAATGCCAGTGACAATAACACTTGATATAGAATGTGCTTCTCCAAAGTCACAGGGAGAGAATCAGAGAATATTACAGTGTATGCTGATATTGTCACCCATTTAGCAAAATCCATAAATAGACAGTGGCAAATATTCTGGCTTAAAGCCCTCCAGGTGTTACAGCTTGTTCTGAGGATGTTTATACTTACGTGTGGACCAAAGTTCTGCATCTTAAAATACTGTGTTTTATTGCGGGGAAAATCACAGAATTTAATGCCACAGTGCATAGCCAAGTGGAAACAAGTTAAAGGAGAGAACTGAAGCCAGGAGCAAAAATTATGCAAAGCCAAAGACAGGCAAGACTTAATAAAATGACAGTGACAAGAATCAGTGCCAGCAAATGCAAGATTTCCTGAATGAAGGAAACAAAAGATGGATGAGTCCTACTGAGTCTCCGGTTTTCATGAGGAGTTTTTTACTTTTAATTTTGTTTTCCTACCCTTCCATGTAGGGGCAAAGGATGGTTCAAAGGATGGTTCTCCAGCTGCTTTAATTTTGGTAGAAATCCTATGTAAGTCAAGTTGCTTTGTTTTATGGGGATTGAAAAAAATAGTGACCATCAAACAAAAGAGTCAAATATGTAATGAATAGAGAGAGCTCTCCAGGAGAGAAATTTCTTTTGGCTTCTGGCCCCTGGCCCGTGCCAAAAAAGGAAAAACAAAAAAAGACTTTTTTTGGCCTGAGAATATGCATGTTCATGCCCATGTGTGTGTGTCAGAAGATGGCTGAATCTGTGCCTGTGATGGACATGCTGAAACTTTTTAGTTTTGATTAGGGATTTCATTATTTCCATTTGTTATGAAGGTCAGATTATACGCACAGAACACTTTTCAGTTGGCAAGAGTTAGTTTTCAGACTGAAACCTGAATCAGACAGCTGAAGGCAGCTGGACTGTTAAAACACATTTTTAGGAAGCTCAGAAATTTTTATCCAAGTTTCAATCAAGAATAAATTGTTTAATGGAGTCAGACCAAAGAACTATTATGACCAAAGGGCTCTTGGCACTGACTGGAACCTAACAGACAATTTAGTGCTCAAAACTGATGAACACTAGCAAATCTATACCGTAAATAAAATTCATACCTTTAATTTCATTTTTTCTTCACACTTTTCACACTTCCAAATGTTATTTGAAGTACAGAAAACTAGTGAAAGCCTGAAATTCTTTTCAGAGGTGAAATGATCAGAAGTCTGGAGCAGCTCTTCTGTGAAGACAGGCTGAATTGGTGGTGTTCAACTTGGAAAAGAGAAGGCCCTGAGAACACACTAGAGCACCTTCTAGTATCTAAAGGGGATAAAAGAACGCTGAGATGAACTTTTCACAGGGGTGTCTAGTGGTGGGACAAGGGGGAATGGTTTTAACTTAAAAGAGGTAGATTTAGACTAGATGTTAGGAACAAATTCTTCCCTTTGAGGGTGGTGAGGCACTGGCACAGGTTGCCCAGAGAAGCTGTGGCTGCCCCATCCCTGGAAGTGCTCAAGGCCAGGTTGGATGGGGCTTTGAGCAACCTGGTCTAGTGGAAGCTGTCCCTGCCCATGGCAGAGGGGTTGGAATTAGATGGTCTAATGTCCCTGCCAACCCAAACCGCTCCATGATTCTCCGATTCTTGGTTTTGAAAGTCATAATGGCACAAAGAGAGAATATACTAGCTCTGTAAAACTATTGTGAATGATCCAGAAGAAAAGGCAAGATCATTAAGGGCAGGGCTAATACACCAGGAAAATCAAATATGTTTTAGACTCTTCTACAGTGATGGCAATTCCACTTGAAAAAAATTGAACTTTGTTTTTTAAAGGTTTATGAACCTGTAAAGCTGACAGTGAGAAAGATTGTTTAATGCAACTGTCCTGGAATTTTTAAACTACAGAATTTTTACTCTTCTTGTAAATGCTTGACAATGTTGAGAATAAAGCTATAAAGCTATAGATGTCAGTGAGCCTGAAGAGTTAATAGGACTCCAAAACCTTGTCAACAGCTATGAGAGATGCAGTCTAGACAGATGTCTAAGGGAAATATATGTGGGATGGAGACTAAAGGGGGTTTAGCTGATAGTCTGAGTTAATCACATTTCTCCAGCTCTTCTTCTCTTTTCCTGCATTTTGTCTTCAACCCCAAAACTTTCTATCAAAGTGAGCAAAGTTTTGAAAATATTTCCCAACTGCAATGCTGCATCATCACCAACATAGTGTATGATGATGTTGCAGAATGCCAAGAAGCATCCCCGAGTATTTATGAATGGGATTTTTTTAAAATGATTTTTATTCTACTTTATAGTCAGGCATACAGCAATGTGTTTTGACCCCTTGGAAATGTCTGTTTCCTCCTTGCAAAATGATCTTTTACCTGCTGACATAGATGGATAAAAAGAAGAAAAA
This sequence comes from Dendrocincla tyrannina, assembly GCA_035047865.1. NCBI lineage: Eukaryota > Metazoa > Chordata > Aves > Passeriformes > Dendrocolaptidae > Dendrocincla > Dendrocincla tyrannina. The sequence continues at coordinate 14,468,152 of JAWWMP010000001.1, forward strand.
GCTTAGATCCGTGTGTGTGTGTGTGTGCACACCCCAAACACTTTTGAACTCTGAAGCAGGTGCCGTCAAAATCTGGACCAAACAAAAGTGGCATGCCCTGAATCTTCAAATTGATAAAGAAACACAAACCAGAACGACTAATTAAGAGGTTGATCATGTGTTGTGTTTCAGCATTTAGACTGTTGAAATTGAGGAAAGAGAAGAATTAAAGAATTACAAAGGAGGACTTGCACTGAAAAGGAGGATGTCTGTAAAAACCAGCCTTGGAAAGAAGATGATCCTAAAAAGGTGAAGATCTTGGCTGTGGGAGAGATCCTGGAAGTGGGGGAGGACCCTGAAAGTCAAGGAGCTGAAAGAAAGGAATACCTAGGGACCTTGCCAGGAAACACCCAAGATGGTTAAGGATGAGCAGCAACACAGAAGGAATCAGCCCAATTTTCTGGAGACCTTCCTGGGCCAGGTGTGACCTTCCTGTGGTTTCTTCTTTAAAGAATTCCTTACATTCTTTGTTATAATCATTCCCTGGCCATTCACCATCACCACATGAGACCATGCCATGTACTTTTACCATGAGGGAAGAGGATGAAGCATGCAAAGGTAATTTATCATATGATTAAAAAAAAATAAAATAAAATTAAAAAAAAAAAAATTGCTCAGTTGTTCTTCTTCTTGCCCCAAAGCTAAAAAATATAACCTAGAGTTTTGATTTTGTTCCAGGTGAAGGCCACACAGATGAAAACTGTAAACCCATTTTTAGCAAATAATAACCCCCAATATTTTAACAGACCAATCCTCTGAGCAATTTTTGAGCAACTCAGTTAGTGTTGCTTTGAGAGTGTCCTGGCACAGGTGTTTAAACAGCATCTACAGTATCTATTCTGTGAAACAGTTCAACTGGCTATAAGTTTTTTGCTTTCAGTGATCTTGCACTGTCCTTTCTTGCTAATACATGCACTAAAAGCAAACACAGGAGGTACACGCAGGGGAAATAGTTTAAAAATTCAAATTAATCTACTAAACCCTTTTTTCTTATATTCTATACAAATAGAATTCCAAATCAACAGTTGTGACCTTGTGGACCTGTTTTTCTTCTATTTTTCATAACACAATTACATAAAGCAAATACTTACATTCCATGGCCTGTCACATTGAGAGGGAAAAAAAAAAGCATGTTAGGAAAAGCATCTAAATTAAAGTGAGTAGCTTTGGCTTTCTATTTTTCAAATGAACTCAATACCATAAATAAATCCAGGCTGACTTTCCGCAGAAATTTCAGAGATTTGCGTCACAGAGCCAGCAGGCTACAAGAACAAGCAGACAGAGGAAAAATGTTTGAGTTGTACTTTTTTAAACAGGTGTATGCCAATAACGTTTCTCCATCCAGCTTTAACACCTGAGACATTCAGAGTGGGGAAGAGTAGAGTCCATGGGTCCATCTGCATTGTAGACCACAAAGCCGGTGAGGTAGAGTGAAACTCTGGTTAGTGTCACATCCCGAGGTTTTGCTTCTGAGGCTTGAGCTTGGTAGGCTGGAACACTTCAGGTACAGTTTCAAAAGCAGTGCACTCTCCACAATGCTCATACCCTTATTTTGGCTTTAATGTTGTGTCTAGAAAAAACTCTGAAGTTCATCCTTTATGGCTCAAACCCACCAGAAAATAAAAAGAGCAGAGCAAAAGCACACAGTATTCTCAGTGGAAAAATGGGGCATGGAAACTCACTACGAGTTTTGGGTTCCAAAAGACTTCTCATTCCAAAGACACCTATTTCTTCACATAGCCTGATAGCCTGCCCTCATATTATACAGAAGCTCATGAAATGAACGCCTCCAGCAACCTGCAAGCATGACCCAGAACAAGCTGTCTAAAGCAATGACCCTAATGATCACTCCCACTTGCACACTGTCTCTGGCACCAAATCCTTTCGTATAAAGTAGCTAATGCAGCATGCATTGATTTAAAGTGAAGTACCATCACACTCATCTGGCTCCCTTTGTCCAGAAAAAGGGGGCACATTATTTGGATATCGATGTCAGAAGGTGACTTTGACCCTAAAGCTGCCTGTAGATTTAATGTCCAGACTGATTGTCGTCTGTTATTTGTAGTCTATAACACCCAACAGCAGCCCAAGCACAAGAAAAAAGGAAAATAAAAAAAAAAAATAAAAAAAATTGAAATATCTAATTATAACTCCCTTTTAATGACATCAATGTGGACTCTATGCCTATGCAGCTTCCAAAATGAAGAGCTACTATGAGAATGGCCAATATCTGAATGATTTTTTGTGATTCTTGCAAATCTGAAGAAGCTCCCATACTTAGAAAAATGGCACTTAGGCAGAAACAGAATAGTGCAAAGAAAAAAAAAAAAGTAGGATGAAATTAAAAACTTGAAAAGTTACACTCCCAAAATAAACTTCTTTGAAAGATATATACACAAACTTATTCGAATAATTGGGTTTTATTTCTTCACCAAGGACTATAAACAACTTTGAACTATTAAATTTACTAAAAAAAGGATAGTTAAAACTCCTCTGCACAAGGCACTGAGACAAGCACTGTGATGTATGTTTGGATTCTACATAGAATTAGGCATGAGAAACAAACTGATGGTATCTGTATGCATTAGAAGTTCAAAGAAAAGCTCAGTAATGTTTTGTTGATTCTGAAAAGACTGTTGATAAAACCCAATATGTCAGATTAATACATATTTTTGAATGCATAATGGTGACATGAAATATGCAGCTAATGAAAAAAATGAGTACTTGGGGAGAAAGCAGCAATACAAACGGGCTGTGAAGCTGTTAAACAGTGCAACATCAAGAGAGATACATGCCAAGGTTGTACACTTTATCTCTGTAACTATTCAGCACAGATTCAGAAAGTATAGCAACCTGCAGAAGAATCAAGAACATTGTAAATGAGACATATGAATGAATGAAGTGAATATAAACAACACAGTGGGTGATGGGTGACCTTGTCTGAATATCATTGACTAGAGCAGAATTCAGGAATTCCTTGTGAATGGCATCAGGAAGGATTGCAGAAGAGTAAAAAAAAGGTCAAAGAAACCATGGCAACATCATGAAAAAAATGCCAACTCAATAAAATCAATCAACAGAAACTCCCCCATCTTGCTGGACTGACTCAATAGGTCTCCCTACTCAAGGAATTTTGTAACAGATATGAAATAAAACAAAAGGGTAAAATCTTAAGGAAAATAACTTGTGAACATCAAAAGGCTCCACAGTGTACTAAATTTAATTTCTGCATCTGGTTAAGTGTAACATTGACCTTCTTGTAGACTTGTGAAGACAAGAACCAGTCAGAGACGACTGAGAACATTTGAAGGTTATTCTAACAGCGGTGTTTTCCAGGTACCTCTGTGAAAAACAAATCTGTGTGGAAATCCCAGATGAAAGCTTTGACTCCTGAGGACTAAATATCTTAATGTATCACTAAGAATCTAAACATGTCAGTGCTTTCCACATCTTTCCAGCAAATCCTTTGTTGGTCTGTGGTTAATAATTACCTGCCATTCTCTTTCTTTCCCATGTGAGCTCGTGACCTTGTTACCTTTTTGTTGTCATCCATCTCTTCTCCCCAGGTAGTAATCACCCTTTGTTTCAAATTGTCTCATCACTTAATATAACCAGGATAAACCGAACAATTCTGTTCAACTTGAACACAGCCTGAAGATTCCGTGTCATACCTTTCTTGCTGTTGAATTATTTCTGTCTTGATTGCAAGTCTTTTGGATGTGAATGCCCTTATCATTTCTGCCCTCTCTCCTACTACTGATGTCCTCACCAAAATGCTTTCTTAGAAATCATGAGTATCTTTGCTGACAGCTCCATGATCTGGTCTCTGAAATGCTGCACTAAAAATAGAATTAAAACTTCTCTTCTTACAGCCACCAATTCAGAAACTTTTGAGTTTGATTGGAGGGGTTTGGTTTGGTTTTGATTGTTTTGTTTATTTATTAATTTATTTATGCTTATTACTATGAAAAGCAGTTTTCTCTTCAAAACTCCTCAGAGTTATCCCCCTGCCTTTACAGCCCTAAAAATGTTGTTCATTGCTCTCCTCCTTTCCATTTGATATTTGCCCCACTTATTGCTACTACAGTAAGAAGAAGAATTCCGTGATAATTTTCACATTCACCAGTTTCTCTTCTTATTCATCTGTGTAACTGCGCTCACCAGAAGGAAGCTCATTTCTAAATAATACACATTTTTTTTCAAATTTAGATTGAGACTAAAATCTTTAGGTAATCTAAATGCCATGAATACCCAATTCATGAAGTCCAAGAACCTACAGGAACTTTTCCAGTTTTCCACACAAATTCAGTCAATGGATAGTGACTGTTACTATCCTTATTGTAATTTGTAGTGAGGCACAGCCATAACTACTGTGAATAGCAGTTCAAACAATTTCAGGAGGCACAGAAGTCAATTAGCTGAGTTTATCAACTTGGTGAGCCCGGGAGCCACAATTTTCCTTTTTTTTTTTTTTTTTAATTCTGTCCCAATCAAGCTTTCAGCTTTGCTTGCTTGGATGTTTACAGGCACAGGTTCATTTGCATCAGTCTGCTTGGCTGAAACCATAGGAACTGAGAAAATGCTGCTTCTCCACTTGCTGAAGACAGATGAAAAACAAACCTTGCAACAGCAGCAATTTTTATTAATGATTCACATAAAGATCAGCATCATTACATCGAAAAGTACAGCTGGCTCCATCTTACTCAAGAAATAAGAGGAAAATGGCTATTAAGGTTGTTTTAGATACAGCACATTGACACAAAAAATATCCTATTGCAAAGCCAGACACAAATCAGTGCTTTAATATGAAACAATTGTCGTCTGAATGTCTATAGTTGAACACAATTATTGCCTTATTATGCAGTATGTTCAATTTATACAATGAATAGGTTGGTTGGCTTCATGCAGAATGAATCAGGAAATGAAATTTGAGTATGGGAGAAAATAATCTTATTTCAAATTAAAACAGCTATTCAAGTACATCTTTGCTAAACCAAAGACAACTAGGATGGGTGGGGGTTTTTGGGGGGTTGGATTTTTTTATTTTATTTTATTTTTCTTGTCCTCTGTAGTTTTGTGAGATAGTAAAAAAAGTCTTACCCAACAAAGTTGGAAAAAACGAGGAGCAATTTTGAAAAACCTATTGTCAAACCTGATTCCATGATATAATTCCCTTTAATTCAGTTTCTAAAGTGGTATTTGGAGAGGTTCTGGTCACCATGTTTTACAACATGGGACACGTTTTAAGGAGATACCCTGTACTCTCTAAAGGTAGACCCAAAGATTAGAAGGAGCTGTTCAGGGTTCCATAGGTAGGAAGTGAGGAATTGTTTTTTTCTGATAAGGCTTCATTTGAAACAGAAGTGGGGATAAAACATAAGGGATTTTGAAATGTGAGGCTTTGTATGCAAAAGAAAGTCTCCTTTTATTCAAGTAAAGCTGATGTCAAAATTGATGGGATTAAAGCATTATTTGGTTCTGTTCCTAAATGCAAGTCACTCCTAAATTTATAGCTACGTGTCAGTTCCCAAAACCTGCTAATGCAATAACCCATCAATTCTTAATGAATAGATGGGGGGGAAAAATAATAGAAATCCCCCAAACTCACTTCCAAAACTTAGTTTAAAAAGCCCTGTAAGCCAGGTAATATTTTTTAATGTATTTTTCAAGTGCGAGGTGGAGTTAGCAAGGACTAGAATTTTCCATGTGATCAGTCGTGTATTGTGTTCTGAAAATTAATCTTGCTGCTGATTAATACACAGTTTCTGACTAAAAGGGTGGCTTTAATTTAGTTGAAATCCCAAATTCAGAGCACAAAACACAAAGCTTGCATTGAAGCTGCATTCACTATGGGACTAAAATTCATGATAAAATGAAAATAATTTTGCAGGCAGTGAGTCATTAAGGTATTTTAATTTTCATCCTGTAATGTAGCAGAAAAAGGTCTGAGGCACATGGATTTTGCAGGTATTGAAAGAGTTTAAAAGAACAAGGGAATTAAAACATAAATGTTTTTGACGGAGAAAAGTTAGAAAACAAGGTAAAATTACTTGGAAGACCAGAGAGAGAAAAGAAATAAAGCAAAAGAAATAATAATAGATTTCAAATACTGGCAACATCCTACCAACAAAGTAATACATTGAATTTTTAAGAAGTATTCCCAGCCAAGAAAGCAAGCAAATTATGTTAGGTGTATCAAGTTGATAAAATCTTTTTACTTCTTTCTAATGAAGGCATTTCTCTTGTGGGTTCTTGTTTATGGAATTAAATTGAAATATCTTATTCCCTGGTGCTCGCTTTATATGTTTTGAATAATGCAGTAGAGTCTCACACATTCCACAGTGCTCAGAATCAAGGTTAAATTGCAGAGGGGTTTGAACTAGACGGTATTTAAAAGGTGTCTTCCAACACAAGTTGTTATGATGTTCTGGTCTTTTTCACAGCAGAGATTCCTTTAATCATGCCAGATCTTCTCTGGGTTTATTCTTTTTATTTTATCTTTTTATTGTAATAAAATACGTTTTCAAAACATAAACACTCTCCAATAATTAAAAAAATCAACTCATTTTTACTGAATTTCTATATATTGTTAAAAAATCTATTTTATGGCCATCAAGCCCACTCCTAGTACCCTCAGACATTTTCCTTCTCTTATAATAAAATAAAATGTCAGAATCAAGTTAATACTAGGAAATACATATTGGTCAATTAAGTGCAGATTAGGACATGTCTTGGCTAATGGTTATTTTTGTGTGTTAATTTTAGAAAGTAAAGACCTTGAGACATTTTTTTTCCAACTCAAGACGTTTTTTTTTTTTGGTTGGGATGAAAAAGTCTTTCATATTCTTTAAGTCACTAAAAATTAATGTAGGAAAATGTTTCCTTCTGAAGTCATGTCATGTTAAGATTAATTAAATGATCGAGTCTGCATTTAAAAGAAAGCAATCATTGGGGGAAAAAATATTTTTTCAGTCAATGCACAATTTTTTATCATTGCTCTTGGGATCAAGAAAGAAACAAAATAAGACCTAAAACCAGTTAGAACCATAATCTAAACATGTATCCATCACACATATCCAATCTAAAAATACATCCATAGTTTGAAAATTCATGTATTTAGGATTTCCCTGTTGCCTGGGCACGATGCTTCAGTGTCAAGTCTGCATCTAGCCCTAATAATTACAGACACTTCTTTCTGTAAGGGACAAACACTTTGCTATCAAAAACGTATATTACCAATTATAAAAGGAAACATGATGACCCATGTCATAATTCTTTCATTTTACGGGAAAGAAATAATCAGTTCATTCAGCTCATTGAATGGCATTCTCTCAAAACTCTTTACAGCTGCGGGATAGGTGTCAGCTTGTAAGGATGCTGAAAAGAGAAAAAGGGACTGGAAAACGTTAGAAATCCTCAATACATCTGTCCCCCTTTCCTATCTGATTGGATATTGTCTCTTGAGAGTCAGTTAAACATACCCCTTGTGATTCATTCCCACTGAGACAATTTAAGAGCAAAAGAAAGGTATTGTCAGATAGGGATATCAATGCAGAATTTAATTAAGCCATAAATTACAGCTCCAGTTTGGGATTTTAACCTCAGCTTCTTTTCTTCCTGAAACTTCGAAGATATTGTATCTCATTTTTTAATGATGCAATGATGACATTTGATTGATTTTTTCATTGTGACTGATTGAGTATATAAAAAGGGAATTAGTTGCTGTATTCAGGGTCAGCTCTATTTTGGAAGGACACATTTGTCAGAGTGCATCTCTGCTGCTTGACAGTGTGTGGGTTGGACTATTAGCACCGGGAAATATAAGGTGCATTTCAGTCTAACCTCCAGCTCTGTTAAAAAGAGGTAGAAGAAAATATTGCTGAGCAATAGGGGAGTAGAAAAGAGTGTGAAAGATGAACTGTGGGCATTTCAGAAGTAGATGGGAAGTATTTCAGCTCTTTCTTGAAATCATTAAGAAGTAACAGAAGAGAAGGGTGTTTGGAGTGATGGATGGAACTTAAAATATGTCAACACTTATGATTTTGTTTTTTCTGGGTTTGGTGGATTTTTTATTGGTTGAGTTTTGTTTTTTTTCCTTTATTTTGGTCTGGAACTCTTTTTTTTTTGTTGTTGGTTGCTCGGTTGTCTTTTAATTTTTAATCCCCTGTCTATATTCTTTCCCTGGGAAAGAAACATCATGGAAAATACCCGAATCATTCCACCTGCATGTTAGAGTGAGCTCAGGACAGAAGTCAGCAGAACAGTAATAAGCAACAGAAGGTCTATAAGCATGGGGCAAGAGAATCACAAAAGAGACAGCAGCTCAGGAAGCTACAGGAGATACAGGCCCATTTTTTTATTTATTTTTCGGCTGGAAGAAGCTTAGAAAGAGATTGAGAGGAAAGACCTTCTCATGGCTGAAAGGTAGTGGGTTGTCACTGGATATCTTTTCAAACATCTTCTTGAAATACAAACTCTGAAAGCAGGTAAGAAAAAAATGGAAGTTAGCAATCACATAAGCAATGATGTAAAGATAATTTCCACAATTTCCAAAATTCCCTGGAGTGTTCAAGGTCAGGTTGGATGGGGCTTTGAACCTAGTCTAAACCTAGTTTAAAGGAAGGAGGAGCTGGAACTAGATCATCTTTAAGGCACCATCCAACCCAAACAATACTATGATTCTATGGTTGGGATCTCACTCAAGTTGTAAATACAAAATTATATTGCATTGAACAAATCAAAAGAGGAAAAGGCCACCCTATTCCTGAGGTCATTTAAAAAGGAAAACCACAACTCTTACAAAAATTCAAAAATACAATTTCAGATAGTTTATCATTGAAGTGACAACACACAGCTATCTGAGTCAATATAATAAGGTATATTTCCACATATAAACAAGACTTGCTGTGAATTCAGTTTTATTTTAATCAAAGCACAACTTAAAATAGTCTATAGAGAAACATTTAAAATTTCTATGGACTGTTTTTCTGCAGATCAAGACTGATGATGTTTAAAAGTGCATGGTAGATGCCTTTACTTTTCTTTCGGGTAGCAAAAGTCACTTGAGTAGCTGCACATTCGATTACTCTGAGCAACTGTTCTTATCACAGTGGGACGCTTGGTCACTCACTTTAAATTAGTGTCATCAATAAAAGAATTAGGCCATAACCATCAAGTAGCAGCGGTCTGAAATCTGGAGATAGCAGTTAACACCTACCTTTCTGATCAGCTTTCTTTCATGCAGTCTTGCAAACTAAATTGGATCACGTTATTTCATTTTCAACTGACACGCATAGCTGGTACTATTTTAAATTATAGGATAGGAAAGAGATCAGAAAAAAGAATTGGGGTTGATTCTGTTACAGGTCAAAACAGCTATAGTAGCAAATAATGACATAGAAAAAGATTTGGGGCTGGCTCTCTTGCAGGTTGACACAGCCCTGAGCTACCTTGGCAGGACAAAAGAAGTCTGTAATTATTCTAGCTAAGAAGCATGAAGTAGACAGTTTTATTGGAGTGGCAGTAAGTTCACAAAGGAGTTCTGGATTATTACACATCTGAAAGTATTTAAAAACCTGTGCCTTGAATCAATCCCTTCTCTCTTTTTGTTACTGTTTTCTGCAACATTCTCCTAGATAAACAGGATGCTCATGGCTTGGATGGGTGTACTCTTACCTGGGTAAAACAGTGGCTGGATGGCTGGACCCAGAAGGTGGTGGTGAATGGACCTGTTGGTGGCTGGTAACTAGAGGTGTTCCCCTGGGCTCAGTATTTGGGGCTGGTTCTGTTTAAGAATGTTATCAGTGATCTGGACAAAGGGATTGAGTGCCCCCTCAGCCAGTTTGCAGATGACACCGAGCTGGGTGGGAATGCTGATCAGCTGGACGGCAGGAAGGCTCTACAGAGGGACATGGACAGGCTGGTTTGATAGACTGAGGCCAACAGCCTGAGGTCCAACAAGACCAAGTGGCGGGTCCTGCACTTGGGTCACAACAACCCCCTGCAGCACCCCAGCCTGGGTGCAGAGTGGCTGGAAACATGTCCAGAGGAAAAGGACCTGGAGGTTCTGGTCAAGAGCAGCTGAACACGAGCCAGTGTGTGCCCAAGTGGCCAAGAAGGCCAGTGGCACCTGGCCTGTACCAGCAACAGTGTGGCCAGCAGGACCAGGGCAGTGACTGTCCCCCTGTACTGGGCACTGGTGAGGCCACACCTGGAGTGCTGTGACCAGTTCTGGGCCCTTCACTGCAAGAAGGGCTTTGAGGGGATGGAGCATGTCCAGAGAAAGGAAACAGAGCTGGGGAAGGGTCTGGAGTACAAATCTGATGAGGAGCAGCTGAGGGAGCTGGGAAGGCTCAGCCTGGCGAAGAAGAGACTGAAGGAAGACCTTATTGCTCTCTACAGCTGCCTGAGAGGAAGGTGTAACCAAGTTGCAGTTGGTTTCTTCTCCCAAATAAAAAGTGAAACGACAAGAGAAGATGTCTTCAAATTGCACCAGGGGAGGTTTATACAGGATATTAGGAAAAAATTCTTCATGCAAAGCAGCAAGCACTGGAACAAGCTTCCTAGGGAAATGATTGTTACAAACCCTGAAGGTATTTAAAAGATCTGTGGGCATGATGGTTAGGGAAAAGGTTTAGTGATGGATTTGACAGTCCTGGGTTTACAGTTGGACTCCTTGATCTTAAAGGACTTTTCCAACCTAAATGATTCTATGACTCTATGACTGACTTATCCTTACTTACATAACAACCTCTTGGTGTTACTTACTGCCAGAAAAACACCAGAAGTCTTTATAACTTCAGGATCAGGAATTGTAAGCGGTCTCCTGCCCTGGAGCTGTACTTTATGTTCTTGAGCTATAGAATCAGGTAGGGGTCTATTAAAAAAATAATATATCTACATACATAAATATAAACGTTAAGACATTATCTCAACAATGTATTCAATTTATTCTTCGGGATAGAGAAAGACCAAAAGAGAAGAAACCAAACCCATAATTGGCAAAGATTGAAATGGCTTCTGTTTAAAGTCATACATTTTTTAAATCTATTGAAAATATATAATACCTTCACCTGACCCGAAGGGTTTACCTCATTCATGACTTGAATCCATCTCTACATGCAGGAGAATTTACCTAAAGTTATTAGAGAAAGCAAATAGAAAGTTTACTAAAAGCTTCTGGATAATACATAATGGGAAATCACTGTAACTACAAGAAAGAGTATGTAAAAAGTCTATAGATGATGAGCACGTGTAATTGGCACGGAAAATTATTACTGTAGAAAAACTAACAGGGATATTTAGGGCCCAGCAATATTAAGACTGAAGAAAGATATGATCCAGAGTGAGGTTGAGCAAAGCAGTAAGAAAAGAGATTTTAAAGTAGTACTGCTACAGGAACAAGTAAAATAGAGTACTAAAATTAAATCAGAGCAGGGAAGAGGGATTTACAAAACCCTTTTCTTGGCCAGAATCATGGAACATGGAAGCGCAAAGAATGTGTTTTTCTTAAGTGCAGTTTGTGATGTTATGCCAGGATTGCATTGTTTTCAAAGTCAGATTTGAGAAAAGCTGACAGTTGTGGTTTATGTGGTGAGATCTACCGGGCAGCACAGTTTTCAAGCTGAAAAATGGCACAAACCCTGGACTGGTATCGCAGAAAACATGAGTGTAAAAACAGGACTGGTGGATGCATTAACCACGATCAGTACTGCACCCATTTCCCCTTTCTGCAGGTGGCAAATCAGAAGGACAAACTTTGAGAAAAGCAGTGTCAGCGAAAACAAAGCTCAGTGAGGTTATAAGTAGCAGCAATAGTAGCAATAATAAGTAGTACTGATAGTAGTAATAAATAACACTAGTAGTAATCATAAAGGCAGTAACTTCTAGACACGTGTGCATAATCATTGTGTTTCCATTTTACAAAGAGATTGTAAAAAGGGCAAACATATGTACCGGACCACTGTCTATTAAATACTTTGTCACTAATAAATAGGTCCTCTTAAGTCCAAAAAGAGTAGCAGACCTTTTAGGAGGAAATGTTGCCCAGACTTTGTCAGGACTATTATGAATGAATGCTGATTGCCCCTTCTTTTCTTTATTTTGTGGCACCAAAATCCAGCGTGATAGCTGCCTTTCCTTACAAAGGCTAATGGTTGTGTGCTAATACTCCTTTGATGTTTAGGGGTGACAGCAATTAAGCACTTTCCCCATTCCCTGTGACCCTGTGACTACTGCTCGGAGTGGTGTGCCTGATTGTTTTGTTTCAAGAAAGAAGTTAGTATTTCCATAACAACCATCTTTTACAGGTTCTAAAGACCTTGAATACAAATGAAGTCAGCTGAACTCAGTGGTGAGAGTAAAAATTTTAGTGAATTCTCTATTACTCGTCTATATGTAAGGTCTGCATGACAAGGTGTGACAAGTCATTCAGGGTGTGGCACAGCAGTTCACACAAGCACTTTGCAGCAGGTCGCAGTCACCCACCCAGCACCTGGGGAGAATTTAGGGATGGAGTCATTCCTTGCCCAAATAGAAGTGAACTAACTACAGTTTCCACTTGGTCAGGATGAATGTGGTGACCCAGACAGACCTTACACATTGACGGGCAGCTGTCCAAGTCTCCGGCTGCAGTGAGAACCTGAGCTTGTCACTGATGCCAGAGGGAAACAGAGGGAACACCTCTTTGAGATGTTTGAGATCTACTCAGCCTGGTGGCAGAGCTGAAAGTGGAAGTGGAGAGGTCAAGGAGTATCAGGGAGTGCAAGAGGGGCACTTCATCGAACTCAACAGGTGTGCCCTAGTGGACGACCTCCAGCAACAGCTGGTTGAGCTGCAGGAGGCAGTCAAAAGACAGAGATATCAGGGGGGGTGAGAGGGAGTTGGACAGATGGTTCCAAGCCCTGATGGTTTGGGAACCATAGCTCTCAGAGGAGAGGCCAAAAATTCATGGCCTGGCCCACATGGAAGAGAGGGAGGGTGTTAACAGAGAGGGTTTGGGAAGCTGTGAAAAGAAGCCCAACAAAAGGAAAGGGAAGGGAACTGATAAAAGGAAGAGACTTCCTTCTTAAGGAAGAGACTTCAAAATCAAAATTCCCTCCTCAAACAAGCGAGGCAACACCCAACACACTGGCAGAACAGTCAGAGCTAACTGGAATAGCCCAACCTGCTCCAAAAATGGGGAATTTAACAACTAGTTCAACAGCAAACAAGCAAACAAAAAGAAAGGTGGTGAGTGATAGCAGTGCCTAACTACTTTAAGAGGCACTGAGGCACTCGCTCGTCAGCCTGACCTGCTTTGGGAAGAAGTGTGTTGCCTTCTGGGACCCCAAATCAGGGATGTTAGAGAGAAGCTGCCAAGTCTAGTTAAAACCACTGATTATTACCCACTATTAATGCTCCATGTGGGTTGCAGTGAAGGGGAAAACGGAAGACCCCGGGAACTACAGAACAGTCATTTTCACCTCTTCACCAGGCAAGGCTAAGGAGAGACAGGGATTTGATGGGTAGGCCACTCAGTAAAAAAAGAATTGGCTGCACAATATGAGTTGTGATCAATGGCTCATTGTCCATGTGGACACCTGGGCCATAGCAATTTCGGATACACCTGCAGATTGGGTGGAGAAATGACTGAGAGCAGCTGAGGAGCTCCTTTGAGGATAAGAAGGAGAGGCACACTCCCAGCAGGGGTATGATGGAATGGCACATTTATTAAAATGGTGCCAGCTTATATAAGGGTGGCATGGAACTTTCTGAAAAGGGAGTGGAATTCGGCAGGAGGCTGCAAATCCTCCTACAGAGAAGGAAAAAACAGGGGAGGATCACAACCATAAGGGGTAAACAAGGGTGGAGATAACCATATACGGGAAAACGCCACTGTGGCAAAATCTAGCCAGTCAGGGAGCAGGGATAACATGAGGGAGAAAACCAAACTCCATTTTGTATAGCCTGCAACAATGCTATTTAACTTTACAACTGTGAATTCATAAACGGGGAAACCCATAACAACCTGATATATGGCAATAAACTTTCTCTTGTGCAGGATAGCTCGTTCTTGTAGCTCTCCTTCGGGATTCCTCAGTCTCATCAAGCAGTCTCATGGTTCTTTTTCCATGTCGTGTAACTCCGTTCTCCTACAAGCAGCCCTGCAGAGAAGGATTTAGAGGTGATGGGTGATGAAAAACTCAACATGACTCAGCCAGGTGGGGTCACAGCCCAGAAAGCCAAACATGTCCTGGGCTGCATCCAAAGCAGTGTGGGCAGCAGATCAAGGGAGTGGATTCTGTCCCTCTATTCTGCTCTGGTCACACCCCACCTGGAGTGCTGCAGCTGGTTCTGGGGTTGCCGACATAAGAAGGACATGGAACTGTTGGAGTAAGTCCAGAGGATGCCACCAAATTGGTAAGAGGACTGGAACACCTCCCCTACAAAGACAGGCTGAGTGAGTTGGGGCTGTTCAGCCTGATGAAGAGAAGGTTGTGTGGAGACCTCATAGCACCTTCTGAAAGGGACCTATGGGGAACTAGAGAGGGACTCTTCTTCAGGAACTGTAGTGATAGTACAGGCAATAATGGGTACAAATTGAAAGAGGGGAAATTTAGGCTAAATAATAGGAAGAAATTATTTACTGAAAGGGTACTGAGATACTGGAACAGGTAGTCCAGGGAAGTTGAGGACACCTCAACCCTGGCAGTGTTCAAAGGTATGTTGGGTAAAGCCTTGTTCAGCCTGGTCTAGTGGAAGAAGTCTTTGCCCACAGCAGAGGGTTTGTAACTAGATAATATTTAACCTTCTATAATTCTATGGTTTATGGATCTATAGACTTTCTTTTTTATTGGTTAGGACCAACCAGAGGACACCTATAACAGGGAAAAGGATAGGTAGACTCTATGAATTCAGTGCAATACTAAGTACAAATTGCCAGATTGAAGGAGGAAATTACCTGTTTCTGATGGCAACCACTCTGCACAGCTGTTTGTATGCACTTTGTTTGATTGAGGTCAGGGTGATTTGAAATCTATTTATTCTGTGTTTTAAATATAAGTTATTCTTCATACACAGATTCAGATAGGTATTAAGCACACTTTGAGCACTCCACTAAAAACCCTTACAGCATCACTTTTAAAGACTGTTATTTTGCTGTGAAAGAATTAAGATTCTAGGCAGCTCTTTGTGCATTAGGGACCGATATAAACAATATTTACTTTTAATGCTCAGTAAAAAGTAGAATGACATTTTACAAACAGAGGCATGAACAGTGTATAAGGCTTTCCTGTGTTAATTAGAGCCCATACCTTGTCAGTCTCATCTGCAACTGAGACTAATTGTCTGCCATATAAAGAGACATGCTTATTGATTTTGCAAAGGCTGGAACAGACTAAGCTGTACTCTCTTTCTATTGATATAAAAAGCATTGCCTGCCTGTATTGATTGCTTACCCCACAGAGCAACAGCAAATTGCTATTGTGGAAACATAATGATGTTGAACGTTTGTTGCACAGATGATAGGGTAATGTTTAAATGCTGTGTGTCCTGTTCTTTGTAGATTTACTAATAATGTCCTTAATCATTCCTCTTCAAAATACCATGAATCCTGGAGCAGACACTAACCTAACGATGCAACATCATTTATAGACCACAGCATTTCATAAATTCAGAATGAATAAAATGACCTATTTTTTTCATCATCAACAAGACTGGATGCCAATTTTGCATAATATTTTGCAAGACCTGGGTAAGAATGAAATAAATTAGCTACAGCAAATCCTTTCATGTTTTCTTATATGTAATACTTACTTGGCATATAGTCCTACAGAAAACAAACTATTTACTTGAGCAATTACTAATTACTGTGAAAAAGGCAGGCTGAATCTGCTCCTTACATCCTTTTAAGAGAAATTTTTGCAACTTTTTTTTTTTACTTCATTTACCTGAACCAGGTTTTGTGGTCTGATTAAATGAGGTTTGAAAATACGTATAAGTGGTATGAATTTTATTTAGCTGAGTGTTAATTTTTGATATAGGAGTTATGCAAATTCATTTGTCCTGAACATTCAGTTCAGATAAGAACTATCCATTTTCTAACGTTACTGCAGAATGACAGAATGGTTGGTGTTGGAAGGGACCTCTGGAGATCATCTAGTCCAACTCCCCTGCTAAAGCAGAATCACCTGGAGCAGGTTGCACAGGATTGCATCCAGGCGGGTGTGGAATACCTCCAGTGAGAGACTCTGTAATGTCTCTGGGCATCTTGTTCCAGTGCTCTGTCACCTTCAGTGTAAATAAGTTGTCCCTTATATTCAGACAGAAGTGCCAGTGTTTTATGGCAAGTGTATCCATTTTCCCCTTGTTCTGTCACTGAACACCATTGGAGGATCTGGCCCCTCTTGACTTCAGCCTTTTAAGATATTTGTGCACATTGATAAGATCCCTTTCCACTTCTGTTCTCAAGGCTAAAGAGGCCTAAACAAGGCTAAACAGCTCCCTCAGCCTTTCCTCACAGGAGAGGTGCTCCAGTACCCTAATCACCTTTGTGGCCTCAGCTGGACCCTCTCCAGTATTTCCTTGTCGTTCGTGAACTGAAGAGGCCAGAACTGGACACATCACTCCACATGTGGCCTTACCAGCGCAGAGTAGAGCGGTAGGATCACCTCCCTTGACCTGCTGGCCACACTCTTCCAGATGCACACCAGGATCTTATTGGCCCTCCTGGGTGCAAGGGAACACTGCTGGCTCCTTGTTATCCTGTCCACCAAGTCCTCCAGGTCCTTCTCCACAGAGCTGCTTTCCAGCAGGTCAGCCCCCAATCTGTACTGGAGTTGTCCATCCCTCAGTGCTGGACCTGCCTTTGCCTTTGTTGCACTCCTTTAGGTTCCTCCCTTCCCACCTCCCCAGCCTGCCCGGGTCTGCCTGAACAGCAGCACAGCCTTCTGCTGCAGCGGCCACTCCTTCCTGTTGTGCATCCTCAACAAACTTGCTG
>JAWWMP010000001.1:14491875-14506598 GCA_035047865.1 Dendrocincla tyrannina
GGAAGGAACTCAGAAGGAACTTGGAAGGAACTCGGAACTCGGAAGGAACTCGGAAGGAAGGAAGGAACGCGGAAGGAAGGAAGGAACTCAGAAGGCACTTGGAAGGAACTCGGAACTCGGAAGGAACTCGGAAGGAAGGAAGGAACGCGGAAGGAAGGAAGGAAGGAACTCAGAAGGCACTTGGAACTCGGAAGGAAGTCAGAAGGATGGAAGGAAATTGGAAGGAAGGAAGGAAGTCAGACGGAACTCAGAACTCAGAACTCGGAAGGAAGATTGGATGAGAGAAAGGGAGAAAGAGAGAAGGAGAGAAAGAGAGAAGGCCATGTCAAATGTCCCTCGGTGTTACTGAGTGTTGGGCACAACCTTTTGAGAAGCAAACCTCTGTAGGACCTAAAAGGGAACAGTGATGGATTACCCCAAAATAGAAGTGTTTATCAGTCTTCATTCTGCTCTTCCCACCTGCAGGTATTTAAAAATGGAGTAGCTCAAACACAGAAATATGACCCCAGTTTCCTGCAGGCTTTCACCCTCAAGGGTTTCGAACTGGATGATCTTTAAGGTCCCTTCCAACCTTAACTCTTCAATGTGTCTGTGATCTCCCGGTGAATCAGAAGAACTATGAAAAACCCAGTTACATCGTCATTAAAATCTACTCCTAAAGGAGCCCCTGCTCTGCCCAAACTGCTCACCAGTGGCAGAACCCGCCAGGTGTGCAGTCACACACAGACTACACTGCTGAAGTCCGGGGAGTTAATCACAAAGATGCTTCTAAAAGATGTGCTTGTAAAAATGTGTTCTCTTCCTCTCCCTTCTTCACTTCGAGATGACCACTGTGCTAATCATTGTCGTTTCATTCTGTGTTTTATCAATCTGCAGAGTAGTTTTTCTACGAACGGACTGATAGAACGAGGTAACATTTTGAGAAGGAAAAAAGGAGATTTCTCCTGCTCTTCACAATAATTTGATCCAACTCAAAGAAAATGACATTTTGGAGAGAACAAAGGATATGGCAGGTGAAGGAGGTTTGCAGGAGGGAGCTGGGAACCAAGAGCTCATCTGAGGAGAAATTTTTGAAAGGAACAGGAAAAGAGATCCAAAATTGCCCATCTAGAGCTACAGAAACAAAAGCTTCACAAACACCAGAGGAAGTGTTTGCAACAGTCCTGAGAGGCACGGAGTTTAATGAAACCACGTTTAGAAATCACTTTTTTTTCCCCCCCTTTTTTCTTTCTTCTCACAAGGACACAATGCAAAGGATGAGAATCTTTTATTTCTGATATAGTCAGAACCAACTGTCCCGGTTTTGTATTTTCTCCCTGATTTTCACCTGATAAATAACTACATATCATAACCAGTGTTCTAAAAGAACTTATTTCCTTTGAAATTAAAAGCTCTTTAATCTTCTTTAAGGGATTCTGTATAAAAGGGTGATTTTGGCCAATATGTTTCACCTCAAAGCTCTGATTATCACTACTCCAAAAATAGATCAGATGTTTGGCACAAAGATGCAGCTCTCTGACAAAGGAAAGCAAAGCTTCCCAAAAATTGCAATGTGGTCATATGCATCAAATTCTAAAAAGGGCTTTAAATGTTTAAAGGAGTTCTTACCGTAAAACCCTTCATCTATGATGTATTTAACTCAAATTGCTGCATAACTTTATTATTGCCATTATTTCTAGACTTGCATTTATAGATTTACGTTCCCCAAAAATTCAATGGAGAAAATGCACGTGCATTACTTGCAGATTCCATTTAAGGTAAGAGAGACTTCTCCATATTGTCCGTGCTCCCCACATTGCAGAAAACAAGACTCAGCTACTGCAAAGGAATAACCCTTTACCAAGGTGACCTTAAAATCCCCGTAGCAGTAATATAATGATAAATATTTAAACATCATATTTCACGTGCATCATCTGTCTTTGCAGTATTTGCCTGGTTACAGCAGTGTGTTTGCTCTCATAGAATTTCAGACGTAACATTCTGCCTCTCACTTCCACGGTGCACAAGAATTCCTTTAGCATCTAGTAACTTTGCCTCGTTCTGAACTCAATTCACAATGCCAATGTTGCACATTATATAGGAGAAGAAGTATTAAAAATATGTAGCAGGTTTTCTTCCTATATTATGGGATATATATGTAGGTAAGCTCTATGAGAGGACCACCCATTTACACTCATAAACCTCCACAGAAGATAAGAAGCACAATTTTCCTAATTTTTAGATGAGGGAACTGTCTTGTCTGAGGACAGTCAATACACCACCCATCCTGAGTTTCAACAGAGTGGGCTTCTGCTTGTTCAGGGAACTGATGGGCAGAAGCCAGTACAGGGAAATGGGACAGGGAAAGCTTTTTGGTCCCAAAGAACAGTCTTTGCAAATAATAATCATCCGTTCCAAAATGTGGGAGTAGCACAGGAACAGTGTCACTGAAGACAAAATGCAAAAATCCCTAATCTCTCTGAGGGACAGAAAAAGAAAAAAGAAAAAGAAGAATGGTGCCAAAAGGAGAAGTAGAGATAGGCTAGAATTAAGATTTGTTATAGGAAATCTGTGTGTGTGTGTGTGTGTGTGTAGACTGCAGTAGAAGTTGAAACTAGTGGCACATGCATTACCTTTCAATTCTTGTCGTGGATAAAAGGTATGCTCCTTATGTGTAGAGTTAAGGACTGACTGGTAGTCAAATTTAAGAGTGTAAATAATAAAGCAAGTAACTACTTTTACTATATTTATAATGATACAAAATGCTATAATGTCAGTGAACCACTATTGAGAAGCCTTAATATAGATCAAATTGTTCACCAAGGATTTCTTACTGTCTATTCCTTTTCTCTAATATAATGCTCAAGTTTCCAGTAGCTCTCTGATTGCACACACTGATAGTTCAAATCTTCCTTGTGAAGGCTGACAGAAAATTTTCAGCCTCTAGATGTATTTGCCAGAGTACGAGGCTTAATAAGGCTGGTGTCCCTTCCTTATTGGTCTTGAGGTCTGCCTTGAGGTTACTTTTATATTTCCTTTATTTCCTTTATTCCTTTAAATTTATATTTCCTTACCCTATCCTGCTCCCTTCCCCCTGCTCCCAGGGAAGATGTGAGAGCTGCACAGAGCTCCCCAGTATTGCTCAGGAGTCGTTTGTCTTACAGGGGCTGCTTGGGACTGCCAGCCCCTTTTCCTGCTGGCTCTCACAGACCTGGAGCTCAGACAGGCTGGGCAATAAGCACTTGGCTCTGGAGCATCTGGAAAACCCAGTTCATCCCTGCCAGGTCAACAATAGCTGAAGCACACCCCTGAAATCTCAAATGGGCAGTTCCAAATCTGTGTCCTCCTATAAAGCAAAATTCACATTTCCTAGGGTATAATGCTTTTCTCCAATGGTTCTCACCTATTAAGTATTAGTTAAAATTACAAAAGAGACTCTCCTAACTTACTTCATAAAACCGCCTTCTTTTCATAGTTTAGTGACTACATGGGTTTGTCAGCATTCACAGAAGTAAGCTAAAATAAAATGACAGTCAGTTGACAGGTGAGCAATTCATAGCACAGATAAACATAACAACATAAACGTAACAACCTAAAATCATCAGAGACTAAGACAGGCCCACACATGTCCTAAGACCCTGCACTATCAGCTCAACACAGAATCTGTTACTAAAGTCATATTTACTGGCCTTCAGATTTAAAAAAAAAAAAAAAAAAAGGCTTCTACAAGTGTAAGCAGCAAAAGGAAGGCCAAGGAATGAACAGAACAGCAACCCACTGACAAAGTCAATGGAAAAGGTTGAAAGTACTAAGCACTTACTTTGTGGCAGGATCTGCTCTCCAGATGTTGCTGTCATGGGTAGTTTCAGAACAGGTGAGTGAAGTACCACCCATCATAGCGGATGGTCAAGGTTAGCACAGCTTAAGCAATTCAGAGACGCAAGTTCACAGAACTGGCTGGCAACAGGGTGAAGAGAACGGTCTGATATCATTGCAGCGCCAATTTCTGTTATCTCTCATAAACCCTGGTGTCTGGGGAGTCTCTAGTGTCTAGAAAATACAAATGTGCCCATCTTCAAAAGGTGAGGATGAGGTTCGGGCACACACAGCCAGCCTAACCTCAATTTGCAGTAAGGTTATGGGTCAAATGGTCCTGAAAACAAAAGCTAGAAAAATAGCAGAGAAGGTGATTGGAAACAGCCACCACATAATCACCAAAGACATATTGGCCCTAATCAACATGACTATTTTCTGTGGTGAAATGACTAGCTCTGTGCATGAGAGGAAAGCAATGGATGGCATTTACCTTGACCTAAGCGAGGTAAATAGGCAGAAAATAGACCAGAGCACTAGGCTATAGGGCAAGTGCACATTTTTCAAAGGCCATTTGACAGGTTGGTGCTTGTAGCACCTCATAACAGGACCTATTGGGGCCAATACTGTTTAGTGTCTCCATTAATGACCTGGACAATGAGACAGAATTAACCCTCAAAAATTGACACTAGACTTGACACCAGAGGGCAGGTCTACTACTCAGAGAAATTTTGACAGCTTGGAGTTGAGCAGCTTAGGATCCATGTGAAGTACAACAAAAGCAAACACAGAGACCATAACCTGGAAGAAAAACCCCAAGCAAAGACAATTCAGGAGGGGGATTTTTTTTGCTGGGGAGTAGCTTTTCAGAACAAGCTGTAGATCTTGAGACAATGAATTAAATGTGAGTTAGCAGTACACTCTTGCAGGGACAAAAGCGAACAGGATGCTGGAATATATCAGCAGAAAAAGAGCTGGCCGGTTGAGAGAAGTGATTATTCTCCTCTGCATGACACTTGCAGGATTACGTCTAGAGTGCTGCCTAGTAGGAAGCCACTAAAATAGTTCTAAGGCTGGATTTCCTGACATAGAAGGGAAAGCCTGAGAGAGGTGAGCTCGTTCAGCCCGCAGAAGGCTAAAGCGGGATCAGAAAACTGTCCTCAATTGCCTGGCGAGTGGCTGCAGTAAGATAGAGCCAGACTCTTTTGGAGGTCCATGGTGATGGAACAAGAGATATCGGACTGTGCTGCAACCAGGGAAATTCTTATTTAATAGAAAGAAAGAAATCTTCGCAATGAGAATTGTCAATCACTTGATAGATGTCCAGAGGGAAAGTGGGAACTTCACCCTCAGAATTACTCAAAACTCAGAGTCAGCTGGTATTTTCAGGCTTAGTAAATATGAAGCAATCCTGCTCACAGAGATCAGAGGGACAAAAGCAAGTTGTTCAACGTTGTGTAGAAAGTCCGATTTGGAATTTAATGCCTCTTTTACAGGCCTCCACCCAAAGTAGAGGGCCCTTGACATCTTTCTCATTTACTAGGATACCCGTGTTTTCAGTTCTCTCAGAATATTTGTGCAGGTATAATAAAGGTAGAGTTTAACATTTAATCTCTTTGTGCTCTTACCATCAACATCCGTGACTGAATCAAGCTGCTGTAAAACTTCAGCACCACACCAGTGGTATTTTTCTGTCTGATATCTCACAATCTGTTAAAGTCATTAGACAGGTATTGGACAGATTTTCAGTTTTGTATCAACATCTGGCTATTCATTTCTCCTCAGCTGTACAACTGAAGAGCTGTCGTGTCTTTCCTTAATGAGACAGATGGAATCCCAAGTTCCCTCGTGAATTAAAGTATTATACAAAAAAACCAAAACCCAAACCCAAACCCAAGAACATTTTGCTTTAATCTTGTCTAAAATATGTATTGTAGTTTGGAGGGCTTTTTGGTTTGTTTTGTTGATTTTTTTCCCTCGAAGCTATCACTTAGGAAGAAAGTGGTTAAAGAAAGGATATACTTGCTACATGTGTGTATATGTTTGCATAGGTATCCCCCACTTGCATAAATATACTTTTAAGAAAAATAGATATTTGTTCAAATGCTGGACATTATAACCTAAATAGCATATAATAATAAGTGGTTTGGTGCAAAATTGTGGGGATAAAAAATACCCTGAATAATTTTTTGAAACCTTTCCAAAGAGTCATGGATACATACCCAGTATATTAATAAATACCATACAATCAAAACATCAAGGTCTAACTTTTATATCACTCAAATGGTGGAGAATATGAAATTAAAACTGCATGGATTTTTTTCAGCTATGATAGTCAGGAATTTTTTTTTGAGGCCTGAGCCAAGTAAAAGTCGAAAGAGGCCATGTAGGCCACGAGGCCTCTGGATACACTAAAATGCAAAAAGCAATTTGACTGTGGTTCAGAGCATTGGGTAACTATTTTGGTTTTAAATCTGAAGCAATTGAAATAATATTTTAGATTTTTTTCAAGACCCTTTTGCTACCAGAAGAATTCTAGGTGTTAATACAAATGGTAAATAATTTAAAATATAAAAAAAAAACCCAATATAGTTACACTTGACATGTTTCCAGAGAAAAAAGAACTTCAGTATTACAGCTATAAATTCAGCGTGGAAGATACAAACAGGTTTATGAAGACCAAAACATTTCAAGGCAGTGAATATTTCGTTGGTTATTGACAAGAATTATGCTGTCCCATCCCTCTGTACATCGGAGTTCAACTAAATTGGCTGTTTGCTGAGGTATTGTTTTACCGTGAGGTAACATTTCAAACCACACAACTTATCTCTTCAGTCATGCTGAGTAATAATTCTTTTCACGATTTCCTAATTCTGAAAGGCACATTTTTAGTGGTGTTTGTATATAAAGTTTGTATATAAATCCCATAGGCATTGCTGTTTATTTATACTTCTCAATCTTCCTCGCCTTGATTACCACACATATAGATAATTCTGCTAAAATAAATGTCAAATAATATTTGTCTATTCAGAGTTTTTAGGGTTTTTATCCCTCTTAAGGAGGGGAAGAATAGAAAGCGAAAAAGAAGGACACTGGGAATGCTGAGAAAGCCACGTGGGGCTGACTGTGGAGGACACCACTCAGAGTCTCACTTTCCTTTCTGCAACTTTCAAGCTCTTGATAACACGAAAGATGGAGGTACCTGAAAGCTTCCTGAGAAAGCCAGACTTACCTAATTCTATACTAAAAAAAAAAAAAAAAAATCACCAAAAACCCCCAACCCTTTTAAATTTATGCAGGGACTTCTGAAAAACACCTCATTCTGCTCAGTTCTACAAGTTTACTGCCAACTTCTGGCCACTTCAGGAAAACAAATAAAGTAAAGAAAACAACCAAAAGAGAAAGAGGAGGCTGACACATCTTTTAAACAGTAGCTCTACATGTTAGCTGGAAATAGCAACTCCTTATAATTTTTCAGACTCTTAGAAATAAAAATTGTTTGTGGAGGAATGGCAGAAAAAAAAAATCCTGCAATATTTCTCTTGTAGTACTATAAATCAGGTTGTGACTAGGCCCAAGTAACCAAGGAAGGGAATTAAAGTTATCTCTTTAGCCAACAGTTGTTCACTGTGACCTGCGTGTCACCCTTCAGATTTCACCCATTCTGCTTTTCTCAGGTCTCCAAATTCACTTCTCTTCATTCCAATTTCATCAGTGTGCCTTCCATAAGCATAACATTAATATGATTTTTTTTTTAAAATACATAGTAAGAATTACAATGAAACAATTGGTTCATGCTTAGTACACAGCCTAATCACCATGAAGCATATTCTCAAGTATATTGATATTTTTTATTAACTCAGGACATGACTTTTATCTAGATTCCATAAATCATGTATAGGAAAATGAAAAATTAATGAGTTGTAATTAGTTAATATTCAAGAGTTAGGAATTCTGCAAAAGTTCTAAGACCATCTGAATAAAGACTTTGCAGAGTTCCTGTTTTAAGCCTGTTCTCCCCAGCCTTCCCTGAAGATGAGCCTAGTTCTGGCAGCATCTGCTCCAAGTAGTTTTCTTCTCCCTTTTTCTTTCATGGCATTAGCAAATTTATAGTCATTAAGAGAACAGGAGGCTCTGGCCTCATGTTCCCTTTTGACACAAGGTTTACAAAATAATATATGGAACACAGGGTGCTGCATTTTTCCTGAAACTACTGACCCATGACATTTGTTCAACACTAGAAAAATAAAAAAAAAAGAAAGCTGCAATAAAAGCACCTGGCATAATATTACTCTTCCCTGTGTACTGACGGAGTGTGAAGGGTCTGAGGTTAATTTTCCCAAATGCGTTTATTTCTAAATCAGAGCCTCTTAAAGCTGTGAAAATATACGTTCTGTAACACCTGAAATGTTTCAAAGTAACAGTGATGACACTTTAAAGGAGGATATAAAAAGGGAAGTAAAAATGATTTAAGGCTCCAAGCATGTCTCTGGATATGTGTATGAACCTCCTATCAGAGTTAATTGGAGCCATCCTTACAAAGTAAAGAGGAACCTTCCTCCTTCAGGTAAAAGAAGACAGTTTAATGAAAACACCAGGGACTATACCCACCCCACTCAACCTAAACACTAAGTTCCTTTCCCAGACAGTGTTATAAATGCCTGAAGTTTCCTGTGAATCCCAGGATCCTGCAATATCATACCTGAGTCTTCACGTCAGCCAGCTGATATAGGAATGGTGATACTATGTTAGAAGTACTGCTATGAATACCCTGATAAGCACCATAAGCACCAAATACATATCGATTGTCTCAGAAATGAAAACATGTAGATATCAACAAAACCACGGTTTATAAATTGGAATGTGCTTTTTAACACACTCTCAAGAGGAAAACTTTAAAATATTTTTCATAGAGCCCTGAAACGTACATAGTATTTTGTGGTTGGTTTTGTTCATTTGTTTTTTGAGGGATTAGTATATTGCTGTTGGCGTCATAAGGGGTAAAATGTATAAAGAAAATTTAGCTCTCTACACCATTCAATTGAATTGAATTAAAGTACTATCAGAAGAACAAAATGTCTTTTCATACCAGTAATAGTGAACTGGAGTGCAATATTATCAGCACAACTAAACAACAGTATCACCTCTGTTACTCTGCTTACATCATTTGCTTTAGGACTATTATGCCCGCAGGATTATTTTTGTCAGATGGTTTATGTTTTGATGTTGGATTTGACATATTGTATGAAGGCCGCTCTTTATCATATTGCTGAAGAACAAGGTCACTTCAACTCTTTCATCTGGAAATAATCAATCAACATACAGCAATTAATTTTTGTCCAATCCAGTTTCTCCATTTTGTCACATAAGTAGTTTTCAAGAGTGACTGTCATGATAGAAATGAGGCTATATGAGCAATCCTTTTAGTATCTAGATATTGCACTGATATCTAACAATTTAGTCTTTTTTTTTCTTTCTTGGATCTGCACACTTCTCTGTTTAAAATAATTATAATCACGCACAAATTCATTTAAAACTTGGTTACGTCTTTGCAGGTGAAGCTTTGAAGAAATTCTAGCAGGATTGGCTAATTCAGCATTGATTCTTTTACACTTTGAACTATTACTTTGTTCCATTCTCAACTCCATGCCAAGACTACCACCACTCTGGTCATGGAACCTGTAATCAATTGATAATCAATTTAGGTGCTGAAGTGTGTCCAGAGAAGGGCAACAAAGTTGCTGAAGGGTCTAGAGGGAAAGGTCTTTGAACTCAGTGCCATGGTCTAGTTGACGAGGTGGTGATCAGTCAAAGGTTGGACTTAGTGATATTGGAGGTCTTTTCCAACTTACATAGATACAGAGATGATATATCTATATAGAGATGATTCTGTGCTTCTCTAAGAACCTGAGAACATATATTTTTCATCAATGTGATTGAAAGCAGCCAGGCAGTGCTACATTAGCAGCGCACAGAGGTCTTGTTTCTCAGTCTCCCTTTAGCAAACTCAGATGCACTGAGTGCATTCAGATTTGTGGTGCAATCCTAAACAGATTTGACAAGAATACAGTTTAAGGACATTTGTTCACTTTCTTCTCAGTTGTCTGTACTCTTATCATCTAGGTTTCCGTTTAGCACCTCGTAGGTAAGCTAAGGAAAATGAACCACGAATGTTTCACCAGACTTGTAATGAGTCTACATGCTTGGGAATCAAGGGTGCAGTCTTTATGCAAGCTCATTTTCAAATTGAAATCTTATTATGAGTATTCCAGAGTGACTTTTATGGAACTGGGCTTTTAACTGTTCACTGATGATATGTTTTTCCCCCTAACCAGAGCAATTTTTAAAAAGTTTTCAGTCTTTCTCTAATAAGAGCAATACAGTGAGAAGGAAGTATGAAATTAGTGTATCTTATGACAATTGCAGTAGGAGTTCCTACCAAGATTTATAATTGCTCTACATACTATAAAAACACAGGAAGATATGAACTGAGAAACACTGCAAAGGGAATAAATAAGCAGTGGAACATATTGATAGAGGTTTTCTGCAGGAAGTGAACACAACAAAGAAAACTGGAAATCTTACTACCTATTACCATGCGCACAAAAGCTTATAAGAGTGATTTAGAGAAATAAGTGGTGCAAACGCATAGCTACTTTAAATTGGCAGTTTATTACAGATGTGAATTCTGCCCACGTCAGGAATCAAGGCTTAGTGCCCTTACCCAGTACATCCACTCTATGCATAAGAGAGAATGTAGATGGAAGTTCTTGTGACAGCCAAAAAAAGTGAGCAGTGGAGAAATTTATATTTGCAGTTTCAGTACCACCTTGCATTTCTCATGTTTTCGTATTATTAATAACACTTCTCGTTACTGTGCAAATGACTAACTTTGTACATGCCAAAATTCAGAATTACTGTCATTAATCCGTTATAAACCCCACTACATTAGGAAGAAACAGAAATATTTCAGAGTGAAAAATAGAAAAGTATATGAACTTGTGCAATATGAAGCTGTACCCTTATCAACAGGCTGATAGAATACGGATCAAAGAATCATTGTTTTCATTTTCCATGAAGGAGCTGAATAAAAACATTTAAGAATTGAAGAATCTTTAGGAAGCCAAAGGTGCTGCTACTTAGGATACAAGATATTCTACGTGTGATTTGGAAGAAATTTCCATTCATTTCTATTTAAATATTACCCAGTTCTTCAGAACTTTTTAAATTATTCCATCCAATGTCAGGTGTGATTTAATTATCCTTGAAGATTGGATTCTTGGTGCCTATCTGCAGAATTAGATGCCCAAATATATGTACACACTAAGTCCTAACTGCTATACCTATAACTTAAGAGCTGAAAATGGGTTAAAATTGTCTTATAATGTATTTCTCTGTCCTCTGAGTTGCAGTGACAGATGAAACAAAATTATCTGCTTAGTTTTCTGATTGTTCTCTTCAAGCACATTTACCTCATACAGCATGATTTTTTAAGAAAGTTTTTAGAACAATATTTCCAAGCTCCCACCCTTCAGTATTTCTAAGCTGAAGGTGACAGAATAGGATTATTCCCACTGAATAAACAGAAGAAAATCAGTAGCCTTTGAATTCTAGTTGTGTATTCACTGACCTGCTCTTCCACGTAAACTCATGACTCCCAGAGTACCCATTTATCATGTGACTCTCCTGTCACCCTTTCTGAAAACTGATGCCTTCCTAAGATTGAATAGAACACTCTTGAAATTCTTGCAAAGGCTTCAATATTTCCAAGGGGGTGTTCTTGAATGTAATTCAGGAAATCTGTATCTATTTGATGGACGTTGACACTATTTAAAAGGTAATTAAAATCTTGTTAATGTGTGAAAAATGTAATATGTTCATTTTTTATGTGTAACCATTCATGGAAAAACTCTGGAGAAAACCCTGCTACACTTTCTCTAAGAGAATTTCTTTATTTTAGTGAGAAAATAAAACATTTCAGCAAAATCTTTTATAGTGATAACATTGAACCTAGGCAGAATTATTTCACCAAAACACCCAGCACAAAGACCCAGTCCACAAAAACACCAACCACAAAGCAATCAGTACACCTGCCAGGCAGGCCTTCCTTGATTGCCAGCCCAGCCACATGGATCCTATTTCCTGGCTGCTGATCATTCACCTTCCAGCTCTGCTGTGGGGCTGAAGGTCCGACCATGCACCTGCAGGTCTAGCCCTTCCTCCCCACACTAGATGGTTGATCTGGCACAATTATAAAGCAATCTGGTAAGACGTGAATCCATCACTCACTGACCAGAAAGTCCAAACATAGGGAATTCTGTCTTCAGGACTACATATGTCTCTTACATATGTAAATGTAAGATATTTGCTGAGTCTTGATACTACTGGATAAAGAAATATGATGGTTGTCCATGAACAAAGTAATAGGATTTCCCTCCCTCACCTCCCTTGACTGATCTTTGCCATCTCACTACTCTCAAATTTTGTAAAAGGTGAAAGAAAATCAGAGTGAAAGTTGCATATCTAGATTGTGGTAACGTTAACAAGGGGAAAGTAAAACTTTATCTTTGAATGCCAGAACTGATGTATTCTCTTTATAAGATTACAGTTTTGTACATCACCTTTTTGGCAGCCATATTAAATTCTTCATATGTATGCCAATAAAAACTGAGAGCAGGAATTGCATATGAAATCTTAATATGAGTGAGAGCACAGGTCTTCTATGGTTGCAACGTGAACAGTATTTCAGCTATATATTAATATTCTGTTCATGAAGTTTAATTAGTAAGAAATACAATTGGAGAATTTTTCATTACAACCAATTGTTATTAATTGTCACCAAGGTTTCTTAATTATTCACTCTGGCTGGGAGCTAATTAGTTTCACATTTTATGTGCTAGTTAGCAAAGAAATACATGTTCATCCATATATATGAAGAGAGGAAAAGAAAATGATTATCTGGAATCAAGTTTCAGCTTTCATTGAACTTATTTGTTTCAGAAATTGTGAAATTTTTGCTGGTTAATCAAAATAAATACTTGAATGAATATTTGCATATGGTGTGTCTTGAGGAGAAGAATGGGTATAGTTCTTAGGGTATAACAGACAGGCTATTGTATTTTTCATTCCCCTTTATTTTTGCTTTGAAGATAAACTTTTCTTATGCAAATTATAAAACCTTATCTCCTTTCCCACCTTTGAAAGCACTGGCTATTCAAAGAGGAATGGTTGTGTAAGGGTCTTTTTTGCTCTGTGTTGGATTGTGCTCCTGTCTCTTATTTCACACAGTAGTCACATTTGATGTTTTCCTAATTTCATTTTCTTTTTACAAATGGATTAATTCCCATTAAATTAATAGCTGTTCACTTAGATAAGCTCAAAAATTAGCTAATTATTCAGAACTTTAAATTTAAATATTCAATTCATTCTCCAGGCTGTCCTTCCATACCCATATTTCTTTCAGAGGGTATGTATCTTAGCAATTTTTTTTTCTTTAATTAGAAAGCTCTTATGTTATTTTTTCTTAATTTCTGTTGTTTCTTCGGCCCCAAAGTGGTTTTGGTGAATTTGATTTCATTTCTTTTGGAGGAAACTTTCTTTGTGTGTTCCACAAAACCTGCCAGCATGTGGCCCCTACCCCCACACCACCCATTTACCACCTGGAATCCTTCGGAGCTTCCCAGATCTACCAGGTGGTTCATATTATGAATGGATTTACTGTTGCAGCCTCCCTTTGCACACAACTCTCAGATCTGTACAAAACTCTATTTCTATGCCATTCTGACTACCAACTTGCCCAGCCTTGCCTGTCAGCTTTACTTAAATTTCCTACTTTCAAACTTTAACAGGCACTTTGTCATCTTACAGCTTCCTCTTATATTTTATTTGCAAAGTCTTCTTTGTAGTAGATGTGTTCCAGATCACACTGCAGAAGCAGTACCAGAGAGAAGCAGCTTATGCCTCTGAGCAGACTGCCATATGGACGTGTTTTTCCATTAAAGGACTCGGCATTTCTCAGGGACACAATCACCTTATAGCAGCTTTAAGAGGCAGAAAATCTTTATGCTGCCAGGCATCTTGAAACCAGTGAAGGTACAAATTCAGCATGCTGAAGGCAATCTTTTTGAGTTACAGTCACCGGTGATGACAGTATTACAAACCCTGTTTCAGTGATCTCAGTTAGATATTTTGGGCAAGAGGATACCAAGAGAATACAATTTTTCACCCAAAATACCAAGAGGATACAATTTTTCACCCAAAGTCATATGTAGGAGAGTCTTCTAAGGGAAGGTATTGTGCTCTGTTGCACCTGTTTGAGACAGTCCAAAGGAGGCCACCAGGGTGATTAGAGGGATGGAACACCTCTCCTGTAACAAAAGGCTGAGAGAATTTGGATTATTCAGCCTGGAGAAGAGAAGGCTTTTTGGTGACCTAATTGTGTCCTTCCAGTAGCTGAAGGGTGTAGATAATAGCGAGGAGCTTCCGGAGTCAATGACACATCCTCATAGAGGTAAAGTCAGTGCTCACAGTCTGTCACTCCAGTTCCGTTTATTAATTAATTATGCAGTTTTTATAAGGTTTTACAGTGTTTACGTATAACAATTCTCTATAACTTATTGGCTAAAAGTTACTCGCTTATTATATTTCTATAGCTTATTGGCTAAGCTTAATGTATCTACTGTCTATCTTGCAGCTAACCTTGCAATAAGCAGTTCTTCTGCTTTCCCATACACTTTCTTGGTTTCTCATCCATCTTCTTATTTTACTTGATACCATCTTCTTCATGTCCATTGCTTATGGATACACTCTTGCTTATGGATACATTGCCCCTGCTTCCCAGCACACAGGCTAGGTCACTGTCCTTGTTTCCCAGCACGTAGGCTGGATTGTGCAAACAGGCCTGTATTAGGATTTCATGCCCTGTACCTGAG
>JAWWMP010000001.1:14506698-14553679 GCA_035047865.1 Dendrocincla tyrannina
TCCTTGTTTCCCAGCACGTAGGCTGGATTGTGCAAACAGGCCTGTATTAGGATTTCATGCCCTGTACCTGAGAGCATATCCTCAACAGAAGGGAGCCTACAAGAAAAGTGGACAGAGACAATCTACAGGGGCCTGTGGTGACAGGGCAGGGGTGGGGGGTGGGGGTGGGGTGGGGGCAGAATGGCTTCAAACTGAAAGACAGTAGATTTAGATTAGGTATTAGAAATAAATTCCTAACTTTGAGGGAAGTGGTGAAGCTTTGGGATAGTTTTCCCAGAGAAGCTGTGGATACCACATCCCTGGAAGTGTTCAAAACCATTCCAAGCTGGTTGAGACTCTGAGCAATCTGGTCTAGAGAAAGGTGTCCCTTCCCGCAGCAAATGGATTGGATCTAGATGATGTAAGATCCCTTCCAACCCAGGCCATTCTATGATTCTATGATCTTGTAGCTTTCATCCATGGCTCCTGCTAAAAACTGTTACAAAGGGTTACACCAAACTCAAAATTACTTTTGCCATTCACTAAAGCTGTCATCAGTAGCTTCACATATTGCACCTTCAGTCAACATTCCCATCCCTAGTCAGGATAAGCATTCATCTTTGATATGCTTGTCTCTTGGCAGAGATGGAGAGGGAGATATGTATATAAAATACTGAATTCCTAATTTGGGGCAAATGCAATAGATTAGGAATCACAAATCATACTGTTTCTTTAAAAGTATGTTTACTGCAGACAGAAGTGGCAGGAGAAACCTCCTGTCTATTCCTTACCTTCTTTGGGCACATGGTCCCAGTGAGCTACAGAGGCAACACAACTTGGGATTTTAGTCATCTTTAGCATTTCACAAAGTGGTGTACTGTAGCTCAGATCTGTAGAAGAATTGCAATTTAAAAAAGTATGTATTATAGATATTCATTGATATTAATTGTTCCGTGGCCATACCAGACTCTGTTATCACTTTTTACCTTGACGTGGCTGAAAAGGACAAATGCTTCTTAGTGATCATAGTAATCCTCTGTCATACCTAGCAAGGCTGTGTTATGTTCTTTGCAGAAATTAAATAAGAAAAGTACCATGGCCAGATGTGCACCGTCACTCAGAAGCTGCATACATAAGCAAATAAATTCAGCAATTATTTTCTCATCATACCCACTGCCACGGGCAGTGTAAAAGCAGTCAAGTTGCAAGCAGAAGCCAGGGACAATCTCCTAAATTTTTCATGCTAACAGTTGGCAGCTCAGGCTTTAGAAGGTATTTTAGTGAAAACAGGAGCAGGAGAAACTCCATCTAAATTCATCTTGTCTGTGAGAGGCACATAAGTGTCAGAAGGTCTAGTAATGTGTTACCCAGACTAAGCTTTACTGTTGTAGAGGAAGGTATAAACCAATTGACTTTCAGTCACACAGATGGCTACTTGAGAGAAGACAAAACCCCAATGCGTAGGGGTTAATTAGGTCTCATTTCTCCCAGGAGTCCAGGGCATTATTATCCTACATACAGAGTACAAGCTCTGAGAGAACTTGAGTCCATCTAGGAAGGTTCTCTCTGTCAACAATAGGCCAAGGATAGAGGGCTGTGTTGCCTCACGGTAATTGCACAAGTAGCCCTATTAGCGGTCAGGACGTGTGCCACAGTCACTCATGTAAAATTTCTAAATATCTCTTGTCAGTTTAAAAAATGAGGTTAACTGTACTCAGTTAAGTCACACACCAGCCACCAAAGAAATTAGCACCAGGCCAAAACGTTTCTACATGTCTTTGCTCCTGTCTTACGCTTTGTAGTAACACTGTCTGAGTGCTCTCAGGGGAAACCTCTGCAACCACCTCTCTTGATTCACAGCCTCTGCTTTCAGACCTGCTCTGCTTGAAAAACAAGGGCCTAAATATTTGATTCTATGTTGGAAATCGTGTATCTTTTAGCCAGATGGCAATTACATTCACAGACAGTCCTCAGCAGATGAAAGGCCCACACTCCCTGTTATGACACACGCCTCACAAATTAAAATTTGACAGAGTATTTTGCATTCTTTGGAGAATTTTGTTGTTTGGAATTATCATTCAAAACACCAACAAACGCAGTTTAGCTACTGATTTTATCAGTCTTTTCCACTTGCATTGTCATAACAAGCTAGCTGAAACCAAATTTATAGACTGAATGATTGCATGTAGATTTGGACTAAATCTGATTTCTTTTTCTCTTATTTATCTCACCTAAACACTTACATACTTAAATACCTCCTAACTTTTTAACAAACGGTCTCATTTTTTTTTCCTTTCCAGTGCTTCTTAAACTACTTTTTCAAATATCTTATGTGTTGCATGTCTAAATACACAGCTAAAATACTGCAAAATGCAAAACCATAGTAAAAATTCAGCTTTATTTTCTTCATTTGTATTTATTCAATTTAATGTCTGGCAAGGGCCTGGCCCATGGAGCATGGAGCTGAATCAAATGTCTGCATAGGAATCAGTCTCTGTTTGAAAATTAATTAAATCACTGTGCTATCATGTGATTCCGAGACCGTGAAACATTAATCATAGACTCACACAAGCAGTCAGGTAAAAATGGA
Organism: Dendrocincla tyrannina; assembly: GCA_035047865.1. Lineage (NCBI taxonomy): Eukaryota > Metazoa > Chordata > Aves > Passeriformes > Dendrocolaptidae > Dendrocincla > Dendrocincla tyrannina. The sequence goes on from JAWWMP010000001.1 coordinate 14,509,268, forward strand.
AGAACTGGTAGGACCAGGCAAAAATGTTGGCATTCTCAGTGGAGAATGAGAAGAAGGTGAACCACAGAAAAACTGAGCATTTTAAATTTTCTTTTTTTCCCCCAATTTCCTTTGTAAATCTCATTTTTTAAGTTTTATTTTTCAACATTTTGACCATCTTATCAAACTAATACTGGAGTGCCTCACAGGCATTCTTGCAATCAAGAACTCATTAAAGAAAGTGTATAAGACTGGCTGTCAATGAAGAGAAGCCTTTGAAGGCAAGAGACAGTTATGAAAATATTGACACTTCACTTGAGAGATGGATCAAACTGTATTTGTTTTCATCAATATGAATAGCTGTTCAATGAAAAGTGAAAAATTTATTCAGGAATGGAACTGCATTTTAACATGACCAGCTTGAGTAAAGAGAAATGATGAGGTGTTGCACTGCCATGATGCCAATTATTTTTTGCTCTATAAGAAGAAAAATCACAGAAAAGAAAAAAAAATAAAAGCCCAATAAAACAACATCAGTCATTTCATTGATAACTCCCTTTTTAGATGGAAATTAAAACTGAATAGGAATAGATACCAAACACAAAAGCTATGAATTTTCAAAGAAAATTAAGGTCAAGGTAATTGGATAAATGGACCTTATCAGATTTAATTCTGTAATATCCTTAATAATACTTACACTTTAAGTATTTAGACTTTAAGTCTTTAGTTATAGTCATGATTGCTTTACTTTAATGGCATTGAATACGTATCATGTTGGGAGCATCTGAGGTATCTCCTCTCATGGAATAAGACATTGGAGTGCAACACTGTGGAAAGAGCCCTGGGGGTCCTGGTCCATGGCAAGTTGAATACAAGTCAGCAGTGCCCTGGCAGCCGGGGGGGCCAATTGTGTCCTGGGGGGCATCAGGCAAAGCAATGCCAGCCTGTGGAAGGAGGGGATTGTCCTGCTCTGCTCTGCACTGGGGTGGCCTCACCTTGAATCCTGAGTGCAGTTTTGGGCACCACACTATAAGAAAGATATCCAGCTCTTAAAGAAAATGTCCAAAGAAGGGCAGCAAAGATGGTGAAGGGCCTTGAGGGGAAGCTGTGTGAGGAGCAGCTGAGGGCACCTAGTCTGTTCAGTCTGGAGTAGAGGAGACTGAGGGGAGACCTCATTGCAGGTACAACTTCCTTGTGTGGGGAAGAGGAGGGGCAGGCACTGATGTCTGCTCAGTGGTGACCAGTGACAAGACTCGAGGGAATGGCCTGAACCTGAGTCAGGGGAGGTTCAGGTTGGATATGATAAAAAGGTTCTTCACCCAGAGGGGGGCTGGGCACTGAACAGGCTCTCCAGGGATGGGGTCACAGCACCAAGCATGACAGAGGGCAAGCAGCATTTGGACGATGCTTTCAGGTACATAGTGTGACTCTTGGGGATGCTCCTGTGCAGGGCCAGGAGTTGACTTTGATGATCCTTGTGAGTCTCCTCTAACTCAGAATATTTTATTATTCTATGATTATTTTCTGTTTTAATTAAGAATTGAAAAAGGAAATGAGGCTGTAGATTGGGACTTAAAGTCATGCCTTCCAGGTTTTAATTCCTATCATTGATTTTAAATTTGAACATCTGATTAAAAACCCACCTGTGTAATCTAAAAGCTTCGCATCAGCCTCTTGAAAAGATTCCCACGTGGCTGTCTTAGCCGTAGAGATTGCTTTATGCATACAGATTCCCAAAATGAGGAAGAGTATAACAATTCTGTAAAAGATTCAAGACAGAGAAAAAAGGAAGAAAAAATTATGAGAAGTAGAAAATAAAATTATGATCAATGACATGCTTGAAAGCCAGCCTGTAATGAGAATGAAACAAAAATGAAAGAATATTTAATATATACACATTCTGCAGTAAAACTATTAAAGCAATACTTGCCTTTTTTTTTAATCCCTCTTTCCAATGTCAGTTCACTAATTTCGTATTTCTGATTTATTATCTGTCATTTCAATCATATTTTCCTTCTTTTTTTCCCTCATTTTACGTAGTTCTGGGGTTTGGTGCTTTTTAGTCAGAGAGAGGTCTGAGGCATTTTAGCTCTGCCTCCTCTATATTTTACCATGTTCTTTCCCTCTATTCCCTCACTCAAATATTTGTCCAGATTTAGTTATATTCATTTGCCTGCATATGAGGTGAGTAGTCAGGAATTACAAGTGAAATGTCAGGTTTGAAAAACTGTAATACCGTGCAAATTACTTTCACAATCTGATTATCAAGTCTGTATTTTATATTTATTCCTTTTTCTTTCACACTGTTTCCCTGAACATTATGAAGTGGTTTTGGTTTTATTTGTTTTATTTTTTTTTCCCCTGATAGGAAATGAACAAAAGGACAATTCTGACCAACAAATACCTCTTTTGCATAAATCACATCAATGACATGCTTGTGCAGAATCTACCAGCAATTCTGAATTTGATTGAAGACGATAACTAAACCATAGACAACATTTATGCATAAAAGAAAGTTATCATAAGGTTTGCACAACGGTATGACAGCAGTTCTTTAAAAATGTGCTTACATGAGACTTGCTATTAACCTATTAAAAATTATTTGCTACTTGATTTATTCTGAATTCTAAGGAAACTTGAAAAGACAGTCCTAATACCTTCCTCCGTTTTGCTGTCAAATTTGGAGGTTAATACCCTGGTAACTGGGAAGTTATTGAGAGTTCTATCATGGGGTTCAATATATTGTAATTTTATACACAAGTTTTCTGCAATCTTATTTCCTGCAGCAACATGCACAAAATATAGCTTTTGTTTCTCTTTAAAACACTGAGAAACCATTGGAAATAAATCTTCCCAAGAGAGCTGAGGTTTCCAAATCTTTGAATATAGCCTAAAAACCCCTTTAAGCACTATGTAATCAACTGAAATTTTACCAAGCACATTTCTATGTCTTTCCATGTAATTCAGTTTTACTTCCTACACATAACTTTTCAATTGCAACCTAACTGAAAAGTAATTTCTTTTTTTTTTTAGGATACATATATATATATATATATAAGAACTCAATGAATATACTTGCACTTATGCATTTGCTAACCTGCTATACAAAACAACTTTCAAGAGTCCGTATCATGCAGGAGTAGGATAATAACAACGGACCACATCTAAGTGAAAGGAAAATTGTTAAATCAATATCTTTATTGTAGAATTGTTTCTGCTCCAGTGGACATATCTACACGGAATCCTGAAATATCTTAGACCGAATTTGCATAAACTACAGCAAAATAGTGACATAGAGAGCCAATATCAATATAATGTGTGACCTGAGAAAAGTTGCCTCTATATAAATAATAGTTAAAAAATTATTATATTACAGTTTTTGTGAATAGTTTTAGATAGTTGTTTTATTTGTCAGTTAGTCAAACAGGGCTGGAAAATTCCAATCCTCCAGACCATGCATATAAGCAACCAGTAAAGCGAAAAACCTTATTCAGCTTGTACTGGGACTCCATCCGATCTTTCAAAGCAATGAATGGAAGTGAAAAGTGTCATGGTTTAACCTCAGATGGCAACTAAGCACCATGTAGCTGCTCCCTCCCCCAGCCTCTGCAGTAGGATGGAGTGGAGAATGGGAAAAACAAAGGTAAAACCTGTAGGTTGAGGTAAGAACAGTTTAATAATTGAAACAAGTTAAAATGCATTAATAATAATTATAGTAGCCATGAAAAGGAGAGAGAGATAAAGCAGAATAAAACCAAAGACAGACAAGTAACGCACAGTGCAATTGCTCAGCACTCACTGATCAACGCCCAGCCCATCCCCCAGCAGTGACCAGTGGCACCCAACCAATTCCCCTCAGTTTGTATACTGAGCACAACGTTCTATGGTGTGGATTGTCCCTTAGGCCCGTTCACATCACCTGTCGTGGCTGTGTTACCTCTCAGCTCCCTGTGTACCTGCTCCCTGGCAGAGCAAGAGACACTGAAAAGTTCTTGGCTGCTTAGCAACAGCCAAAACATCAGTGTGTTATCAACACCACCCTCATGTGGGATCCAAACCTCAGCCCTGTATCCCTACAAAGAGAAAAGCTGACCATATCCCAGACAAAACAGGGACAGCTGCTCAAGACTCAGGTGCCTGCTAGTGCAATCCTCTGTGTACTGGTAGGAAAGCATATAAAGCAGCTCTGCAAGTCACGGGTTTTACTTTTATGTGTACTATTTAACAATGATATGTACATTTCCATCAGACAAGAAATTATAGCCAAAACCATCCTTTAATAACCTAGCATTATAAAACAATTAACACCTTTGTTCTCTCTCTCCCATATAGAATTATCCAATGTAGCTGAGCAATTCATCTCCATGAACAGAGAATCCAAGCTATTTCTGAAGAGTTATCCCTTTCTTATACAGCTTAATTTACACATTATTACAGTGTTTTAAGAGAAAACAGCAGGCTTTTAACTTGCAATCACTTTTCATAGCCACTTAGAATTTCAGATACCTTTAACTTTTGCTGACTTCCTCAGCAGGGACTCCAATGCTCATTTAGTTCCCTTTCCCATTAAGAATTGGGAGCTGCATTAGCTCTACAGCCTAAGCAAGATCATGCCACACAGACATAAAAGTTTAAAAATCGTGTCCTTGGGATATTAGAGCCACAAAATGGTGAAATCCTCTTTGACAAAAATACCCAAACAAACAAACAAGGCATGATTGGTAACATCTTTGATGCAGAAACTGACACAAACACCCACATTTTAAACCCAAAATAAAATATGACAAATCTTATACTTTTTTTTTTTTAATTGTAATTTATTCACAGGTCATTAAATCCATTAAGTTGGTTTTCTCTAGGTTTTGTATTATGAATGATTGCCTGCATTCTCACAAAATGGCTTTTAAGACCATTAGACCCAATACTGCTTCTTTTATGATGGTTTTAATAGTATAGTACCCTTAGCACTTATTTTCAAAACATTTACAAGTAAGAGTAATTCATTAAATATTCTAAAGTTTAATAAGTTGGTCATTTTTTTCTGGGTAAATGCCTATCAGTCAAATGGAATTCAGCATTTCAATTAATGCACTTAGTAACTGAAGGCTTCTATAAATGCATATTTACTAATTTACATCTTTTCAATGTTAGGAATCAGAAGAGCTTAGCGAGATGTGTTTTGCTGCTATGGAAAGGCAGTGGCAAAGCTCAGTGGGTTCCACTGAAGGAGATTAGCAGAGGTAAAAGCATTTTCTTTTCAATTTATAAAGCACTTTATCCTAAATTCTGAGTAAGTCAATAATTGCTTAGAAGATGCATCTCGTTTGTTTGTTTCATAAATATTCATAGGAGATATTGGTCTATCAATAGGTCTCCATGGCTTTGCCATGTTTTCCGTGGGAGATCTACTTCCAAACAAACAAGACCTGCATTTTAGCTAAGCCAAGTAGAGCTGCCACCAATGGGAGCAAAACTTTGATGAAGTCTCTGATAATTAGCCTCAAATGACATCTGTAAATGGGACAGGATTTGCACTTTTTCAGCATCCTACAATCTTCTTCTGCCTGGAACAGCTTTTTAACTGCTCTTTCATGGCCCTTACATGGACTAGACTTTCAAAAGAAATAAAGCTCATAGGGATTCCATAAATCAGAGGGCTCTTTCTCATGTCATCATGCCGTTTCCTCAGAAGCACTGCCTAAGCGCGCCTCAATGAAATGTCCAGTTCTTTCCCCTATACCCCCTAGAGGAAGTCTGTTATTATTCCTAGTTGAATCCAGTTAATATGAGTATCTCAAATTTATAAAGCTATTTAATAGCTTTATAGCTGCCTTTTCCACTCTTCAGGCAATTTGGTCCTCTTATAATTTTAGTGCCCAAATGGCAAACACTGTATTTTACTCAAGGAAAAAACCTGGCTATAGTTAGAATAGATATTTGGAATCTTTTGCTTAAAAAAATTGTAAGCAGATGCAGTTATTTAAGAAAGATATAAACTAACAAATAAAATTACTTAGCTAACAATAGAGCACTTCTTTTTTTCCATAATTTTTATTACTTTTGGACACACCTCTTTCAAAATGTTAAAGTTTACATAGAGTTTATAAATTTGATATAATTATTATCCAATACCATTAATTTAAGACATCAGGCCATATAACCATGGTGTTCTATAGCCTTCAAAAGAGGTGCTCACTCTTACACAGTATCAGCAGTGTAGAAGAGTTTATATGTAATGGTATTTATTTGTATGTATATAAAGTATGCACAAATATACACTGGTACATGCAAAGAAGAGCAAGGGAGCTGGGGAAGGGTCTGGAGAGCAAATCTCATGAGGAACAGCTGAGGAAGCTGGGGGTCTTTAGTCTGGAGAGAAGGAGGCCCAAGGGGAACCTTATCATTCTCTACAACTATCTGAAAGGCTGTAGCCAGGGGGGCCACTGGCTCATTGGAGGTAGGTCTCTCCTCCCAAGAAACAAGTGATAGGTTGAAAGGAAATGGCCTGAAGTTGCAATTTTTTCATTATAAAAATTTCTTCACTTAAAGTGTTGTCAAGCACTGGAACAGGCTGCCTTGAGAAGTGCTCAAGTCACCATCCCTGGAATCATTTGAGAGATGGACAGAGGAGGCACTTGGTGAACTGGTTTAGTGGTGGACTTGGTAGTATTTACAGTTGGACTTGATGATCTTAAAGGTTCTCTCCCACCCAAATGATTTTATAATTCTATGATTCCATATTATGAGTGTCTAAGTAACTTCATTCTAAAAATACTGATATACTCTATACAATATATACTGATACAATACTCTATATACTCTATACAATATATACTGATATACTCTATACAATATATTATATATATATATATATACAATATATACTCTATACAATATATATACTCTATACAATATATACTGATATACAATCTTCTGTGTATATTTGAGCTGGAGGAGATGAGGTTGAGAGAAGGAAAGCTTTAGATCTTAATTTATGAGACATTAGTATCTAATCATACCGGTTATATTGCATATACATGCATATATGGCATATTACGTACACTGTGTCCATAAATAAATACACATATGCACAATTATATGTGGTTTGGGTTTTTTGTTTTGGTTTGGTTTGGTTGGTTTGTTTGTTTGTTTGTTTTTTCCATTTCTAAAACTATTACAAAAAATAATTAACATGGAAAATCTTTTGAACCTTAAAGAAAGGATTAATTGTTTTTAATGGTTCCACATAATAAATACTACGGTCAGGGGTTACTTACATTCAAGGTGATCGAAAGGAGATCTGGAATCAAAGGGTCATTAGGTTAGGAGGAATTAAACATTGCGACTCAAGTAAACAAGGAGGCTACTTGAATACAAAATTGCAAATGCTGAAACATCATAAACCTTATCCCTTCTTTTCTATCAAGATAAAAGACACAACATAGAACAACAAAAAAAGTCTAGTAAGTGTTGTAATTTTTAATTTTTAATATTACCATAGCAGAATGTACAACTTTTGTGTGATATTTGTCATAATTTGCCATTGGCATGACAAAGAGGCCATGGCAGATGGCAGACAGGAGTATTAACTCAAAGAAGTAGCAATTTTGAAGCAAGATCAACACATACAGAAATATAAAGGCCAGCTTTTCAAACAGGACTGTATCTGCCAGGTATTTATTAATATAAAATATATGGGGGATTCCATTTTTATTTATTTTTTATTTAAATTACTTTAAAGCAAATATAAATACTTTTTATAGCATTCCTGACTCCCAGTGTCTAATGATATAAAATGCATCTGCTAACATTTTTCTCTATCAACAGAAAATGGATAACTTCGCTTTTTCTGGGTTGTCACTATCAATTATTTCTTTGACAGCACTGTATGGTGGCCTCAGAACACTGTGTGCTTTTTCTTCAAGGCACAAATACATGACGTAACACAGCTAATAGCAGGCCAGAACAATCTAAATAGGCAGGACAGGAGTCAAGCAGATGCAAACAAGGACTAAAAGCGTCAACCAATCAAGAGAAATAAGAAATCTTCCATTGATATTATTTTTTTCTTTTTAATAGGAGCTTGTATGCTTGATTCTGCCACCATGTGGTTCTCAGAGTCCTGCACAGATAAAGTAATCCAAATTCTGCTAAACTGCTTGGAATGTATGGGTCTATACGAAAATCAGTGTCTGTTTAAAAAAAAAAAACACCAAACCCAAAAAATACCAAGTAAAAATACCAACAGTTCTGGGTTTTTCTAGGCTGCACAGGGAACTTCTTGATGATGGCTGGCACAAGGAAAATGGTTGTGGACCATGGAATCTTTGCTGCATACACACACTGTCCTATTCTCATGCTGAAGTCCCTGTTCACTGGGTCTCAGCTGAACATAAACATCTGTTGGAATCTAAGTTGATTCTGAAGTCAGAAACCAGAGGAACCCTGGTCAATAAATAAAAATAAATAAAACATCTTTTCAAAGATCGTGAATTTGTCCAGAAGTCTGAAGACTGGGAACTCAGGAGCTCTATCCAGTCTGATGATAACAAAGGCAAAATGTACTACAAGTGACATCATGGTCTGCAGACAAGGACAAGCACTAAATATCTCCTGCAAGAGAGAGGAAATAGCACTGTAGAGGAAGAAATCAGGAGGGACATTCAGGGCTACAGTTAAATCCAAATGACACATTGAACAGAGGGAAGAGCTGTTTCAAAGGCATGTTAGAAAAGAGGAGCCATGGACTAGGATATTCTCCAATCCTTTCTCAGCTGGACAATCCTATTTGCTACCAGTAGGCATCAAGATTATCTCTTGTTTGTGAAGATGATGTCTCTACACAGTATATGCTCCTAAACATGCCCCACACTTGGAAATGTCCAAGGCCAGGTTGGATGGGGCTCTGAGCAACCTGGTCTGGTGGAAGGTGGACCCTTCCCACGGCAGGCGGGTGCAACAGGATGATCTTAGGGCTCATGTCAATCAGCTGAGCAAAATGAATTATGAAAGGCATCAAGGATTCTGGGCTGGCAATGTTTTGGTAGACATTGTAGTCCTGCTGTCAGAATCAAGTTTTGCCTAGTTTCAGCTGAGATGAGTTTGTGTCATGAGTACATCAAATGATTCCTTCTCCATATACAAAATGGTCTGTTCTTTCTAGCTGGACACTGGAAGGATAGAAAGCAGTAATTTGAGGCTGTTGCTTAGATGAAGAGTGAGATAGTGATGCCAGAGGCCCTGAACCTCATCCTGGTTCCACAATTTGAATCTTAATTATCCGGGTTTGTCAATAAAGGCAGGAAACTTGAGAAGCAGTGCATAACTAAATTGGATTTATTTAATTAAAAGAAAGTATTAGACCACTAGATGAGGGAGACTTAACTCATCAGTTAATACAAACATTTATGTGACAACTTTCATGTGTAAGCTGCTTAGACCTGCACAAATATGTTTATTTTCAAATGGAGTATTCTACTATAATGCAATGTAAAATTTGAAACACAGTCATCAGAATAAAAGCAAATATATTAGGCAATGAGAAATCAAACAACTCTTCTATGCTTCTCAGAAAAATAAGTAGTAAAAATAACACTCGGGATCCATGTTAATTTGGCCTCTCAAGAGAAATGTACCAAGCAAGTCATCCCAGATGTCCTTGAAGTTTCAAGGTCAACAGTGTCTTTGAGCTGCTTATCTCCCAGTCCAGCAAGCTGATACAAACCATGTGGCACCACTGTCTCTGGGCAGTGTTTTGGGGTAGCTTTCACCCCTTCTTGGACAGTGTTTACCGTGGACTCTGGAGAGCAACACCATTCAGGTAAGACACAAGATACCCTGCAGTATTACAGGACCCACTGTGTGTCTTCAACTATTTACCAAAGCAAAGATGCTGTAATGAATTATTTCAGTTTCCATGACATTGGAGAACTCCATCCAGTGAAACAATGTACACCTGAAACATAGCAGAATTATACTCCTGGTATAGTCAAAAAAAACCAGTGAAAGAATCTATATTTGGAAAATTTTCGCTGTTCAGGATTCATGGACAGAACCTAGCGCTGCAAAAACTGATTGCAGCATGTTTGATAATACACCTGCTTGTGATTTTGCGAGTTAAATACAAAATTAGGTTTTAGTATTTTGACAAGCCTAGGATGTTAAAAAAGAGCTTGAAGAAGCTACTTTGAGCTACTTTGTGCTATGCAGTAACGACACAGTAATACATTCAGCTTCATTATAGTTTAATCACTTTTCTTGCTGTATTGAGTTCATGTGGGCAGGTTTTGGTAGTAGGACAGGGCTACAGGGATGGCTTCAGTGAGAAGCTGCCTGAAGCTTCCTTTACGTCCAACAGACCCAGAGGGTTCTAAGATGGATCTGCTGCTGGCCAAGGCTGAGCCCATCAGCAATGGTAGTAACACCTCTGCAATAATTTAAGAAGGGAAAAAGAAAAGCTATTGCACAGAAGTAATTGGGGCCAGAGGAGATGTCAGTGAGAATATGCAAGAGGAACAACTCTGCAGTCACCAAGGTCAGCGCAGACAAGAGGGGCAGGAGGTGCTCCAGGTGCCAAAGACGAGATTCCCCCAGAGCCCGTGGTGCAGCCCATGGTGAGGCAGCTGTGCCCCTGCAGCCCATGGTGATCCAGGGTGGAGCAGAGTTCCACGTGCAGCCTGGGCTGCAGCAGGTGGGTACCCAAAGGAGGCTGTGACTCCATGGGAAGGCCATGCTGTAGCAGGCTCCTGCCTGGTGCACTCTCCTGTGGAGAGTGGAGACCACACTGGAACAGGTTTTCTGGCAGGACTTGTGACCCCATGGGGGACCCAGTATGGAGCAGTTCATGAAGGACTGAAGCCCATGGGAAGGATTCACACTGGAGAGGGTCGTGGAGGACTCCATGGAAGGTCAGAGGGACCCCAGACTGGAGAAGGGGATGGACTCCTCTCTTTGAGGAGGACACAGAGGCAGAAACAACCTGTGATGAACTGACTGTAACCTGAATTCTCATCTTCCTATGCTGCTGGGGGGAAGAAGGTAGACCCCAGGAAGGAAGGAGGGGGGGGAAGGTGGTTTTAGGATTTGTATTCCTTCTCATTATCCGGCTCTGATTTTGATTGGTAATAAATTCAATTGATTTCCCCAAGTCAAGTCTCTTTAGCCAATGATAGTAATTGGTGACTAATCTCCCCTGGTCCTTGTCTCAACACATGAACCTATGAACCTTCTGTTCTATTTTCTCTTCCCTGTCCAGTTGTGGAGGCAAATGGCAGAACATCTTTGGTGGGCACCTGGTATCCAGCCAGGTCAACCCACAGCATTTCTCTACTCTCTTCACTTTTTTTTTTTTTTTAAAAAAAAAAAACCCTATTCTTCAGTTTTATAGAAATTCTAAATAAAGGAAAATGTAATAGTTCCTGCTGTTCATAGATGTCATAGTTTTTCAGTGCAGAAAAAATTGATCTGCTTTCCTCAGGTTACCACAAAACTTGCACATCTTACTTTGAATTCTACTTGAGTATTGTAAGATATTTCATATTTGCAATAAAAATGTTGTTGCCTAAGTTTTAAATTTAGGTGTACATGTCTATATAGATGCATATAATACAACACCGCAAAAAGGCATATAAAGCTCTGGAATAGATGTCACTTGGTTTTCAACAAATTACTTTCCAAGTATTTGTGCATAGTGCATTAAATGCTGTATTTCAGCACTTAGAAGTAAATCAGTTGTTAATATACAGGATCCATTAGTATTGAAATTGTCAGCAAAAAAGTAATAGCTCTGCATATTCAAGGCTATAAAAAATATGTTTAGCTGTGGAAAAATGGAATTATCAGTACTCATTTGAAATAATTACTATTAACTAATATGATGCCTCATCAATAAAATGTGTAATTGACCTGGTTAAAGCCAGTATAATTAGAAAATTTAATGCAACTTTCAGCGACACAACAAAATTACATTTTGGCCATATTCTAAGAAATGAAATAATTAACTTACAAAAGCTAGACTGAGATGTTATTAACTCCTGTCTTGTAAATGGGATGTGCAGTGCAGACTATCCCGTAATGGAGAGGTTTTGTATTAAAGAGCATTTCAACAAGATTCCCTTTCCAGTGATTTTCCACGTAAGCCACTCTCGTTTGGCACTATGCCACAAGACATGTAATATAATCCTTTAAAAATTATGTTTTCCATCTCTTCTCCATGGATAGTAGATTTGTCATTCCTTTGTCTTTTCAGTTGCCTTCTTTTCCACTGTACAAACATTTGATGGAGAGTGGGGTTTTCTTGGTCCTTCCTGAAGTTAGATGGTGTGTGACTGATAAACTGAGACTGTGGAGGTGATCAAAAGTCAGCTTTGTATCTCCTGCTTATTTGTCATCTGGGAATTGTAGAACAGCTGTGAATAATGCTCCAAGGGTAGCATATACATATCCAATATGCAATAAAGGAGATAATAACACAAGTTTATTCTCTTTATTTAAGTGTTCATTCTTTCAGTGTTCCAAACTAACACTGCTTCTAAGAGGAGTTATGTGTTCTTCCAAAATAACAGAGTTTTGCAGGCAGATAAATAATAATGCTTTAAAGGTAGCTAAGATTATTTTACACTTTCCGTTACAAACTCTTGTTTTCAGATGATTACAGCTATGCAAAACACAAAGCACTCCAGCTGATGTTTTCCATTTCAGATGTCTAGGATTGATTGTTAAAAAAAAACAAAACAAAAAAAAAAAAAAAAAAACAAAACAAAAAACCCAGACAATATATTCATTATTTTCAAAATAAGATTAGGAAAGAATGCATTCCTTTGTTCATATCAATCAATAAATAGATCTTATTCATGTGATTGAAAATGTTGGATCTTTAATCGTCAATATTTGAACTTTTTGAGAGGTGGTCTTGTTGAATGCTCCTTTTTCAATTCTGCTCAAAGATGTCTAAATGTAAAAAATGTAAAAGATGTTCAAATATGTTAAGACTTACATTGATGCATGTTTACAGACAGTTTCAAGTTTCATCATGATATATTTATCTCAGTTTACTAAATGAATACTTATTTGCCACCTTCACAAAGCCCTTGAACACAAATGATTGCAGGTGCTCAGCAGGACTTTTACAAGTTTGTTCTGCTATTCACACAAAAAATCAGTGCATATTTCTATACTTGCAGTGTAAATAACCCCAGGCTCTAACTACACTAATATTGGAGGGTGATAGTGAGGACTCAGTATGTATCTCCCTCTGTGCTGGTTGGACACCAGCTCACTCATGTCTGCAGGGATTATTTTTGTGTTCCCACCTGAATGAAGGGAGCTCTAATGAATACTGTTTTCTTAGTTTCGAAGTCCAGCAGAAAATGAAGGATGTGAGAGTGTAATTGAAGTCCGTGTCATTATGGATATTCACAGGGGAATAAATTCGTGCGTTTGCTAATTTTGCTGGTAATGTGCACTGGTGGCCCAGTCACCCCCCGTGTCCTGGGCTACATCCAAAGCAGTGTGGGCAGCAGGGCAGGGAGGGGATTCTGCCCCTCTGCTCTGCTCTGGTGAGACCCCACCTGCAGTGCTGGTTCCAGCTCTGGGGTCCCAGCACAGGGAGGACATGGAACCTGTTGGAGCAAGTCCAGGTTACCAAGGTGATTAGAGGGATGGAACACCTCTGTTGTGAGGAAAGGATGAGAAAACGGGGATTGTTGAGCCTGGAGAAGAGAAAGCTTTGGGGTGACCTAATTGCAGCCTTCTGGTACGTGAATAGAACTTACAGAAAACATGGAGAGAGACTTTTTACAAAAGAGGAGTGTCCTGTAGTGACAGGACAAGGGGGAATGGCTTCAAAGTAAAAGAGAGTAGGCTTTAATTAAGTATCAGGAGTCAATTCATCCCTATGATAGTGGTGAGGCCCCGGCACAAGTTGTCCGGAGAAACTGGTTATGTGGAGCTGCAAGCAAAATAGGCAAGTGAAAGGTGTCCTTATCAACAGCAGGAGGTTGGAACGATATGATCTTTAACATCACTTTCACCTCAGGCCATTCTGTGATTCTATGATTATTTTAGAATTTTTTTATTTTTTTTTTAAATTGTGCTTAGTCATTACTTAAATCTGTAGTAATGAAGACATATATTGGATGATGCTTCTTTAAGGAGTTTATCCTAACACACATACTTTCCCTACGAGAAAGAATGATCCTTGGATATTAAGATTTATCAATCCATTACTACAGAAAGTGCATTTTTGAAAGCGTAGTGAAAAAAATTTTTGGAAATTCTAAAAACATTTTCTTCAGAAATTCTACTTTCAACATGTGATTTCATAAGAAACTCTCAGAGCACCTCATTTAGGGTGTTTGTTTTCTCACAGTATTACAGACATATATTTTCATGTTGTGAAAACACACTAACCCATTTCACATAGCTTCCTGTGCTCTGGTTGCCAGTGTTACAGTGCCTGAATTACAGGGACATGGAAAAGAGAAGTAGGAAACATAATTTCCTACCACAGTGTGAACACTTCTCAAAATCAGGAAATGGCAGCTCTAGTGCAGTGTGCTCTATAAATAATACGAGTAACTGATTTATCTTTTTTTTAAACTTTACAGAAAAAAAAATCCCAAGAAAGTAGTTTATATGTTCCAATTCTTATAAGATTCTGAATCTAGGAGCATGGAAAAATACCAGTGAATGAGATATTTCTTACAGTTAATAGAGCAACAATTCAGAAAGTTAAACGCCATGTAAAGAAGTTGTTAAGCACATGAAAACACTTTTCCTTTAATGAAAAGTATTTCTTCACAAATGTTTTGTATAGAAGTACAGTCTAATAGATTTCTTCACCACTGCAAATACAAGCATTGCAAGCATGTGCAATTAATGTATTTTTAATAAGTATTTTAAAACATTTTAGCTAGGACAATATTTATGAATCTCAAAAATCTTTTGTTTCCCTTGAAATAAAACCTTTCCGTGTCCTAATGTTTGCATTTTTTTCTATAATGTTTCAAATGTTCATTTGAATTTAATCATCAATCTTGTGTTGAAATGTGTCTTCTCTAGAGTTCTTCTAAAAGAGATGCCTGTACTAGTTTAGCAGTATAGGACAGAGTATAGTTTTCTCTTTTTTTTTACAGAATATAGTATAAAGATCGTTTATCTGAGGTAACAAAACATTTTGTAAGCACTCCTTGAGGGAAAGTATTGTACTTAAATGACCATTTTATTTTCACAAGACAATAATATTAATAATGCTCAATAAATCACTCAAAGGTTCCCTTCTGAACCAAAAACTCTTCTTCTAAAGCCATTAAGCACTAATATTGTGGTTCCTAGTCTTCAGATTGAATTTCCACAATAATCATTATTTTCTGCCTTGCTTGTTACATTTTTTTTTTTCTTTATTGCTGTATTAACTTCCAAAGTATAAAATCATCATATTCCTGAACTATGTCTCCAGACAGCAGAATGCCAGCTCTCAGTGCAAAAATGTTTTTGGTGTTCTGAGAAGATACATAATATTTTTGTGTAATCTAAGTTAAAAGATAACTTAGTTTGGTTGAAAACAGTGCTATGATTGATTAAAATAAAATTGTGATAAAAATGATGAAGTCCTGTGATGGGTTGACCCTGGCTGGATGACAGGCCAAACCACTCTATCCCACTCTATCCAAGTCACTCTATCCCTCCCCTTCTTAGCTAGGCAGGGGAGAGAAAATATAACAAAGGCTTATGGATCAAGATTGTGGAAAGAAGAGATCACTGATCAGTTACTGGCATGGGCAAAACGTGTTATTGACTGAGAAATTAGGTGACTTTTATTATGAATCAAATCAGAGTAGGATAATGAGAGATAAAACCAAATCTTAAAAACACCTCTCCCTTTCTCCCAGGGTCAGCTTCACTCCTGGTTTTCTCTCCATGCTCCCCCCAGCAGTGCAGAGGGATGGGGAATGGGGGTCGCTGTTGGGTTCATCACAGGTTGCCTCTTCTGCTCCTTCCTCCTCATAGGGAGGACTCTTCACACGCTTCCCCTGCTCCAGCGTGGGGTCCCTCCCACAGGAGACCATCCTTCACTGATTTCTCCAATGTGAGTCCTTCCCACTGGCTGCAGCTCTTAATGAACTGCTCCAGTGTGGGTCCCCTCCATGGGGTGTAGACCTTTAGGAACAGGCTGTTCCAGTGTGAGATCCCCATGGGTTCACAGGTCCTGCCAGCAAACCTGCTCCAGTGTGGGCTTACCATGGGATCACAGATTCCTTCAGGCCTCCAGTGCCTGAAGTGTGCTCCAGCGTGGGCTCCTCCCCAGGCTGCAGGTGGATCTTTGATCCCAAATGGGCTCCCATGGGCTGCAGGGGCACAGCTGACTCACTGTGGGCTGGACCACAGACTGCAGGGGAATCTCAGCTCCAGCATCTGGAGCACCTCCTGCCTCTCCATCTGCACTGACCTAGGTGTCTGCAGGGCTGTTTCTCTCACATATTCTCTTTCCTCTTTTTGCCTGCAGTTGTCCAAGGTTTTTCCCCCCTTCTTAAACGGCCACCATCTCTGATGGGCTCAGTCTTGGCCAGTGGTGGGTCTGTCCTGGAGCTGGCTGAAATTATCTCTGTCAGACATGGGGGAAACTTCTGATAGCTTCTCATAGAGGCCACCCTGTAGCTCCCACTACGAAAACCTGGGAACACAAACACAAAACATGACCATAACTCAGATTCAGCGTACTAAATAGACCACTAGTTGTAGTCATTAAAAACTCCTTCACTCATAATATCTGAATATTTAATGTACATGATTTATAGCCTGTGCATGACTTTTACAGATAATGGTCGAGAATGTAGTCAGTATTCTGAGAATCGAAACAAATACAAACATCTATCTGGCATTTAGACTCAAAAAAAGTGTTTGGATTTGGTGAGATAGAGTGTACCACACTAAACTTACAGAATTCTTCCTTATGAAACACACTGTACCTGAAAATTCCAAGTATAATCAGATCTTTCTCCCTTCAATTTTCTTTTGTTTTGTTTCCAAAATGCAATTATAAGCTTTTTTGCTCTTACAGAGTTGTTCAAAATAAACAGAACTATTTGTAACAGGATCTTTTTCAATATTTTTTGTGTCTTATGGAAGTTTCCATTTTGACACACCCTCGTTTTCTTTCAGTTTCTACTTTTAGTATAATTGGTCTCATTATATTAGAACTTAGCATTCTCTGAATTCCACATTCCATTAATTCTTTTGGTAACAAAAAACATATCTCTCTATATATAACTAAATACCCCAAATAATTTTAATGGGTTTCTGACCATTCCCTACATTCGAGGTAAAAATAACTATTGAAAGGAACCAGTACCAACCATATGCAAATTATGACCTAAAGAAAGAGTAACTAGACAGTAGCTTTCAGCCACTGTTGGATGATTACATGCAGAATCAACAAAGCACGTATGTGGAATATAATTGCTTAAGAAAAATGGAGAAGAAACTCTACTGCGGGGTTGTTTTTAGGTATTTTTTTCACTGGAAGTCAAGGAAGAGATTTTGGTCATAATTGCTAACTTCTAAATATACTGTATTATTATATGTCTAAACTGTTAATTCAACCAAAATCATTCATTCAATTATCCATTTTCTACATGAACAGAATGACCTTCTGTTCCACGTAGAAGCTTTAGTTTCCATAGTGTTTTCAAATGTTCTGTTTCCTCTGGCTATAAAAGAATCACCACTGTACTGAGATGTAATTAAGCTCCTTTATAACCATTATAAAGTCTATTCAGCACATCTTATTAATAGTGAATATTTACTGAATAATGACCTTTCATCTTTTATCCATTAAATATAAACAGTTGTACTCATGATGAAGCCAGTGTTGACAGTACAACTATCTAATGGCCAAGAAGGAAAAGAAACATCTATTAAAAAAACATAAACTCACTGATACTGGAGTTTAAGGGGAAAAAAAAAGAAAAAAAACCAACCAACTGTGAGGTGCCGCATATGAAAATATGAGCCCCTACAATCCAGTTTAAAAGGGGAAATAAGGAAACCCCTTGGGACAGTTTGTTCCTCCCGCCCCTAAACTGCCCTTCATTTCTTGTAACTCAAGTGACAAACACCAGTGTCAGTCCTAATGCATCTGTTTGTGGTGGCTGCATCCAACTAAATTTGGATTTGGGGGGACAGATAATAACACATTAGCCAAGGGCTAATTCGAGCAATGTCTCCACCACAGTCCTGTTCAAGGTCTGACTCAAATCAAGTTTGGAAGACACATCTGAAGTCGTTATGCAAGTATGACCATGAGTCAAATTCCCTACATACTGGACAGCCCAGGGAGTGTTGAGTTCTTCTGCAGGGCAGGGTGCTGCATGCCATGGTCTACCCTTGAGTAGGGATGCTTCTCAAGCTTACTCCTCTTAGAAACACACTTCTCAGACAATTCAGTTGCACCCAAGATTAATCCATGTGTAGAATGAGCTGTCTGTCCGCACAAAACCAGTTTCTTTATACCAGGCCTAGCCTGGTCAGCTCCCTGTCAGCCAAACGACACACAAACCTTGCTGTTGGGAGTCTCATCAGGTGGACGGTTCCAGGATGAGGATACAGAGGCCACATAAGAAGAGGTGGAAGTTAAAGCTGGTCATGGATCATCAAGCCTTTAGAAGAGCAGAAACTAATCAAAACTATATAAGGCAATAAACCAGAGCATTGTTATGGAAGGGCCCCGTAGCACTTCATTGTATTGACTCACAACCCCCGGAAATAAAAATTTCCTTGTTCATTTAAATGGTTTAGCTGTCAGTCACTGTAGGTACCGTTAACAATATTTACCTAAGAATTTCCACAAATTAATGATAAGTAATAATAGGATAAGACACACTGATCACGTAATTGGACATTACTCCTTTGATTTCATTGTAACAATCACAATTTATAACAAATGAAAATCATAGAGCCATCAGGATAAGTATAACACAAACTGTTCATTTTTTTTTTTTCCTTTCCTTTTGGTCTACACAGAGAAACACCCATTAAAAGTGAATCACTTCACTGAACAACACCATATGATTCGTACACAAATGTCTTAGGCCAGAAAGTGTTTCTCCACTTCCATCAGTTTCCAAGTCTCTTTGTCTTTGATTGATGCTGAGGAAAAACTGACCTGAACGCTGAGCAAATTGAAAGTGCCACAATGCCACTGTGTCTAAATGCTTTAGACCTTTTCCTATATCTGTACAATGATGTAGGAGGGAGCTTCAGATGCACTGAAATAATGAAAAAATAAAAAAAAATAATTGTTGAAATGGTTAGATTTGGGGGGTGGTTTTGCCTTATCTTAATCTCTAGAAATCCTGAGTTGCACATAGATATTTTACTTTCTGTCATTCAATAAGTTCATCAGAGAAACTTTCATAATTCATATTCAAAATTGTTTCTTCTTCTTTTTTTTTTTTTTTTTTTGAGAGACTAAGTATCATGGAATCATTAGGATTGGAAAACACACCCAAGTTCTTTGAGTCCAACTGTTAACACAGGACCACCATGTTCCCATGGAAGGGTGAGTCCATCCTTTACTTTTTCAGCAAAGCCTTCCCAACACACACACACAGAGACACTCTCTCTCTCTCTCTCTCTCTTTGGAATATTCCAAAATAGAAATGGTCTAGATCCTCATCAACTTCAATGGTCTTCTGGGAAGACTGAAAATCAGTAATTACTAAATGATCAATAATGGTTGTTTTGCTGTGTTTGGGTTTTTTGTGTGTTTGGGTTTTTTTTTCCCTTAATCATATGATCATAGGTAGTTGTGACCTGGTCCACATGGTCCACAGCTCTGCATAACACAGAACATCCCTGCAACTCTATGGAAAATATGATGTTCATCTTGGATGCAGAATATTGAGGGCATAAAATGGATTCAGCCACCTAAATCCAGAGATATCCATCTGCAAATTTCCCCTGGGTCACAATTTCAGCCCACAAACTGTTTTAAGAGCAAGACTGTTTTAAAGCACTTCCATTCTTAGGGGTTCATTTCTCTCTAAGCACTGCATATCCCCACTGTGCCGGCAGAGCTATTTGTATAGCTGGGTTGTGAATCTGATTAGAGAAAAATGGCAGCCTAAAAAGAAAAAAAATGAACAGGAACAACAACAAAAAAGTCTTTTCATTTTATCCAGATCATTTCTCAGATGCTGTTGGCAGTGCGTGACAGCTTGTGTGAGGAGAGAGCAATACAAAGGGATGGGAATGAGCAGTGAAGCTGCTATGAAGGTAATGTTCCAAAACTACTGTTGTTGCACAGCATTTCTTTTTATTAAACATGGCTTCAGTTTCCAGCATTAAGTTTTCTAAGAAGCGTTAGTTAAATGTGCAACCACACATACCTCAAACTTGAAAAGGCTAAGGTGTCCAACAAATATCTTTCATCTAAACTATACAATAATCACAGAATCCCAGAATTTTTTAGGTTGGAAAAAATCTCCCAAGATCATAGAGTCCAACCCTTGGCCCATCAGCACCATGTCAACTAGAGCGGAGCACTGAGTGCCACCTCCAGTCATTTCGTTAACACTCCAGGAACGGTGACTCTACCACCTGCCTGAGCAGCTTCTTCCAGTGCTTGACTACCTTTCCAGGAAAAAAAAAATCTTCATGAAATAATATTCAAGTTGTCATTGACAAAATTTTCACCTGACCTTATTAATTATTATTAATAATTAATAATTAATTAATATTATTAATTTTTTTTGGGGGGTCAGGTTTTGTTGGTTATTTGTTTTGTTGGGTTTTTGGTTTTTGTTGGTTTTTTTTTACAAAATACTCAAGTCCAAAATTAAAACAAGGCAGCCGAAGAGAAAAAAAAATAAAAAAGCATCTTTCAAAGTTTAGATTTATTTTATGACGTTTATGTTTTAAATGTTAAGATGTAAACATTAAAGATAAAGCAGGATGGGACAGAAAAAAAAAAACAACTCTCAAGCAAAGAAACTCAGTCCTGTGCACAAGGCACTGAGGTGTCGTTTAGAGAAAGGCTAATTTATACAAGTAGACACATGAGCAAATTCCCATTTATTGCTGAATGCCATTGAGAAACTCAGTTTACTATTTTTAAATGTGTATCTCTGTGTCAGAGATTTGTAAATTGAAAAGAGTTGTCAGCTCAAGGCAGGAAGAGAGACTGGGATTAATTTAGTTCAAGAGAAGGTAAAGATTTCAACAGAATAGCACAGAAGTTCAATTTGAATTAAGACTTGAATTCAGGCAAAGGAAAACTCAAGGTAAAAGCTATATCTCTATAGATGAACACCTGAAATCCCATTTTGGAATATGGATAGAATTAATCTAGTGAGTTCTCTGGAATGTGTTGAGTGGGAAGCCCATGTCACAACCAACAAAGCTTTCAAACAATTTATTCAGAAAGGTAATGATGGAGTGGAAATATCCTTTATTCAAAGCCCTCAAAATTGGTCGTAGTGTGGGTAAGAGTGTGGTACAGGGCACAGGTGATTTTTGATGGAGGAATTGAGACACAGCAATGATATCTCTCAAACAGCAGTCTTGACAAGGACATGTTTTCTGGGTCAAATATCAGTAAGCCCAATTGTAAAAGAATGAATTTCAGACCATGTTTCTAAGAATGCCAGGGATGAATCAACTGACTCAAAGGTTATAATCAGCTGATTCTTTCCCTGTTCTTACCATGAGAGAGTACAAATACAAGGAGAAAACTCAAGCCCTTCACAAAGACCAACATAGATAAATTAGTAAAAAAAGGTAGAGCTCAGGCACCATTATCTCCAGAGGGAGACATAGATTTAGACAATTAATTCCTAGGATGCATCACAATTCAGGTTTGAATATTTTAATAGGAGTTACAATCTATTTAGTTGAAAATGTACTCCTTTTAGCTATACATTGACAGAGTCTGGTAATCATCTCCTATAAAATGCATGCATTAAGACCACAATAGCTCTTATAGCTCATTAGAACAGTCTCTTTTACTCAAATTTTTTTCTCTTTCACAGAAGGGCATCGGGGGGGGTTGTTGACTTGTTAAAAGATACCGTGTTTTAGTCTAGAAATTAATCCTGAAGAATGACACAATTTAATGGGTCGGTTTGTAAAATACTACAAAATTTGGTGTATTAGTTAAGTCTCTCCCAGGAGGCAGAGGTTCATTATTTCTAACCCTCCACAATTTTAGTTTCTCTAGCAGACAGTTTATATGCCCCAGTTCCTCCTTCTGAAAGAAGAAACAATCTGGATTTTTTTTTTTTTTCTGTTTTGCTCTAATAGAACGGGAAATGTTACAGAGGAGAGACTTTCAGTTCTTGTAGACTGGCCATTAGGGTGAGTCTTGAAAACTGAATTGAAATCAATATTATTAGCACATATTAGCAGTTATTATTAGCAAAATATTAGCAGTCTTGCATTTTCTTAGACAAATTTTCTGTTTCCATTTGCATCATATATCATGGCTGACATAGTGCTTAGATTTCTACTTATGACCAAATATGTGCAACTGAAGTAGATGAAAATGGATCAGTTTCAGCATTTTTTAATTTAGATTAATATAAATTTAGCCTCGATCACTTTAATTTTCTTTTTACTGGTATGCAAAATTATGTTTCATTAGGTAAAAAAAGAAATGTCTACAATAGAAGGCCAAGTAAAATGTTTCCCAAAGCTTATTTCAAGCATAATGAAAATAATTTAATTATTAAAATTAAAAACTCATATTTTCATGAGAACTCATGAAATCTATTGGATCTCATGGATTTATTTTTTTTATTGAAAGAATTGCTTACATCATTAGAGGGCTTGCATTTCAGACCAGATTGGGTTCTGGCCTCCAGAGTATCCATCAAAATGCAAGATTTTAGGACAAGTATCCGGAACCTGGCACGCATCAGAATCATTCTCCCACAGAAGTGAAAATAGCATTTGTGAATTGTTGAAGTGCCTAATCTTTTTCCTGCTTTTTGTTTACTTCTCGTTTCCTGCAAAGCTCTATCCCACTCATTTGGGTGCCAGCACTGATACAGTCATGGGGTCTTGTGGGTGCCAGCAAGGCACAGCGTGTGCTTGTGTTCTATCCTAAAATTTCAGTTTGAAGGGGTGGGTTCAACCTGAATCTTTATTATACTATTGGTATTCAACAAACAGGAGGTTTGTTGAATCTCAGTATATTACAGGCTGGAGCTTCCTACAGTGCCTTTTACAGAGTGTTGCCTTCGGTTGTCCTGGGACTGAAGCATTTTAAACCGCAAAATATTATAATCTACTTCTCACTAGACTCCACTAACTGACCTACCCCATTCTCTTACTAGATATTTTCATTTCTTTTATTCTCAGTCATCCTTTGAAAGTTAAAAAACAGCAACTTCACTTCTTCACTCACAGAAAAGCTGCTCAGAAAAGCAGGATACCTTCATATACTTCTCCAAGCAGGGAGTTGTATTCTAGCTCTCTACATGGGCCTGGTGAATTCTACAAATCAGTTTCCTCTTAGCATAAAAATTTAAAGAACAGACAGATTCTGGTAAATTATAGAAAGCGATACAAATTATAGAAAGGCATCAAAAGCAGCAGCACAATACATTTAGATCAGTATTCTTAGGTGAGATTGCAGAGGTTAGTATTCTTCATATACAGATTTCTGGAGTTTTTGCTAAGATGCTGTATAGGTATAACAATTTGTACTGAAAGAGTCTGAAGAAACAAACAAAATTATGTCAGACAAAACAAGCAAATAACTTATTTTACATCTATATATCAAAGAGGATTAATATTTGTGTTTGGCTATTAAGCTGAGGGCATATAGTTTTATTTTTAGCAACAAATATGATTACGTTTGTCCTATTCTTAAGACAGTAAAGAGCTTCTCTTGCCCAAAAAAGTCACCCTTTTTAACATGGTTCTTTGTAGTATATTTGAAAAGCATCCAGCATCTGATATCACATACAATAATCATGGCATTATCTTGAAGACTGCTCCCAACTCCTTTCACAGCTCATTTTCCCACTGAAACTAAATCCAGCTCTATGAGACTAATCAATACTTGGAAGACTTATGGTATTACTGTAGATCATAACTGAGAACAACCTAATGCCCTTTGTTATAATTCAGAACATACCTATCAGTTAGGATAAAGAAAGCTAAAGCTCTTTGCACTTCAGTAAAAGATAAACAGATATTTTTAAAAAGGTATCACCAACTATAGCACAGATGCCTATACCAGTATCATGAGAGGGATTAGTAAATTCATTTTGAATTGTATATATTGATCTATTCTGCTGACAAATTAGTCTTTGAAAATACTAGAAAGTGCACAAGAAAAAAGTACTTCAACTAATCTATTTTCTTAGACCACACAAATAGCTTCTTATGAGTTCCTTGGCATTTTTTCCTTGAATTAAATTATTTTTATTATTATTAGCATGGCAATTCTTATTTTGTGCTTAACAAGTCAGAGAAAACAAAAACTAATAAACTTGACAGATCCTCCTGTACTTTAAGGTTCAAGTTTATGTTAGATGCAGAGAAAGAACAGAAGGTATTAGCTTTAAAATGTACTCCAAACTGGAAAACAGCAAAAATGAAGGGGTAGATATGAAATTTATATTACAGTTGAGTTTCCTCATGACTTCATATAGACATGAAAAAATGTGTGGGAGGGGAAAAACAAGCACAAAGGTTTTTGTTGCTTGAGGGTCTGGTTTTGTATTGAGGATTTTTTTGTTTGTTTGTTCTTCTTTGGTGGTGGTGGTGGTGGTGGTTTGGGATTTTTTTCTTTCAATGAAAAGAGAACTCTGCAAAGACTGGACCGTTTAGCCCTGCCTCCTGATATCACAGATCATCACTTCATATAATAATGTTCTTAAGTGGTTCATCTGGAATCTGGCATCTAAAGTAGTTAAGGATTTGTTCTAATCCTGTATCACTTCTCACCTACACTTCTTCCAAGTACCCAGTGTGGTTACAATGCCCCAGTCCTTGAAGGCAAAGACGTATGGCAGGGATAGCAACACTCTGCACGTGCTGACACCATCAGTCGTTAAATGACAACATGAAAAGTCAAGCCTAAGCTCTCTTCAGCACTGGAAAATGAATCAAGTTGTTTGTCAGGACAGGACAGGAAAAAAAAAACACAAAACAATGCATTTCTCTGGGATGGAAAAAAAAAGGATTGCAGAAATGCCAAGGTAGATGGTACCAGGATGAGCAAAACGCATAGCTGCATTTACTGGGAGATAAAGACAGTGACAGATCTAGGGAGGTCCTAAGTGAGGCCTGATGTCCTGAGCTATCTGAAGCAGATCCAGAGGGCTAAAATGAGCATTTTTGTGCAGACCTCAGACTTCTGAACACAAGCTTTTCTTCTTTTTTGCCTATGGGAACACACGTATTCCGAAACAGCTGATAAAAGAAAGATCACCATCATTTGAAACTCAATGTTCTAAGTACTTTAGCACATTAACAACCAAAATTATGTCAAAAGTATGTCAATCACCTTATAGGTAAGCAGGTTTTCCCAAGGCAGTAAGGAAACAGTGTAAATTCTTGCTCATTTAACAGATTTGTAAAGGTGCCTTTTCCAGACTAATCATGCTGAAGTCAGTTGAAGACCTGGTAGCTCACGAGAACCTTTGAATGTTGAAGCGCAGTGTGACCATGCCTGCTGAGGCATCAGGTGCAGCAGGAAGGAGAGGACAGATAATTTTCTGTGACTGTCTCTCTACGGCACCTGTGAGAGAGAGGGAAAAGAGGACTCCAAATGAGAAGCTGTTGCAGAAGTCCTCTCACAGATTTCCACTCTGAATGTGTAAAAAGCAGATATACACTCATTAGTTTTTGTGCCTCTTGTCTTGTGTGAGATGTAACCCACTTCTTTCCGTTGTGTTAATGCCACAGTCTGACACATGAACTGCATCTTCCCCATCTTCATGTTCCAGATGTGAAAAGCTGCTCATAAAAGTCTATACAGCAAAAGTCCCTGATGCTTTTCCAAGCATTTTGAATAGAGGAACAATATTCTGCAACATTGTCAAGGCTGGAGAGGAACTTTTACAAGGGCATTTAGAGACAGGACAAGGGGGAATGGCTTCAAAATGAGAGTTGGTTTAGCTTGGATATTAAGAACAAATTATTGACTGTGAGAGTGGTGAGGCACTGAAACAGGTTGCCCAGATAAGTTGTAGATACTCCATTCCCTGTAAATGTGCAAGGTCAGGTTGGATGGGGCTTTGAGCAACGACGTGATTGAAACGTGTCCCTGCCCATGGAAGGGAGGTCAGAACTAGATGAGGTCCCTTCCAATACAAACTGTTCCATAATTCTATTTAATTTTTGTGTGCCTCCCAGACCCTGTTTGCTGCAGAAAGTGTTTTCCTCCCTGTCTCAGATATTGAAGACTAAAATTACATTTTAAGCACTGAAAGTGTTAGTTCAGAATCTCATCCTATGTGCTTAAAAGTTTGGCTTTTCAAGATTACATAGTGATGAAAGAGAAATTTCTATTTTACCTGACACCTAAAGAGGAGGGAACACATTTGAAAGGTAGGAAGAATAACTGCTGAATGACAAGAATAAAAAGCAATGAGATCAAATCCACCGGTATACTTCTGAAATGAGAATTATCAAACCTACTACACAGCAACAGATTTATGGTGTATCCAGGGAAAATAATAATAAAAAAAAAAATCCTTCTTTGATATTTGTATGTCATTATCAGTTTTACAGTAGGTGACAAATAGAAGCATACAATGAATCTTTTATAAAGCAAAAGAAAACAAATTACCTTATATCTCCTGAGGAATTTCAGATTATTTAAATTTATTACTTGTAAAATTAAAGCAGTGTTCTAACTAGCTTTATTTCTATAAGCATTTCAGATAGCATGATGGGGCCAGCATTGGTCAATCCTGAATTATCTTTTTGCTATGCTTATTTGAACAGAATGTATTTTCTAGCATTTTGTGCATGCCTGAAAATTAAAAAAATATTACTATGTAGGTTACAGGAAGGATTGTGTTACTCACAAGTTTCAATATTTTTTCCTCTCCCCTTGACCTTTCTAAAAGTATTCAATTAAAAATGATACACCTTTTGCATCTTCAAAATGATGCTTCTGAAGGGAGAAAGAAATCCATCCAAATGCATAAATTAGAACTATTCTGAGTAGTTTTGTTGTTAAACACATTCTGTGCAGGCAACTGTAAAATATCATCATCTTCTTCTATTGCTTTTTTCTACAATGAGGGTTATATATTTTAGCCACCCCCTTTTTTTTTTTTTTTTCCCTTCTCCCCAGCATTCCAGGTTTGTCTGGAAGGCTTCAGTATTCCTCAAATACTGCAAATGTATGGATGAACTCATTGTGGTATAAATTTGAGGTGCTTTGGGTTTTTTTTTCCCCCTGACACCAGAATATTACTTTTTCAGAAATATCTTTACTCATATGAAACAATTGACATAAACTCAACAGAAGACAAAAGCCCCATACTTCCTTTAAAATAAGTGTTTGCAGAGCAGCTGAACCATTCATATATTTGTGAATATTTACTTAGCTCAAGCTGATGGACAACAAAGCAAAACATCCATATGTCTACAAGCTAATCAAAATCCATTTGTCATCTAAACCATAGTGAATGACTCTTCATGCATTCTTACCTTATTTCTGTATTTCAATGTTTTAGTTTAATCCACTGATGGTGCCTCAGTCGCAGGTTTAAACTACCTCCCGCGCAGTCCATATGAACCACAGGAGTTTAATTGCTTTAATCAATATTCTGTATCCCCCAAATCTGACTAAATAAGGCTGGATTTCATTTAGTTCTCCCCATAAGAGCTGGGCTTGAGGAACAAGAGAAGAAACTGAGCAGTGCAGCAGAGAGCTCAGTTTTCTGCAGTGCCAGTGAGATCTGGCTGGGGAAAAGGAGCAAAATCCTTAAATGTAACAGAAATTAAAGATTCATTGATATGAATTTATATTTCTAATGCAGAAAACTCTAGGCAGCTAATGAAGATGAATAAAGAATAGTCAAGAAAAAGAATTTTCCAGAAAGGGGACATTGTGTACTTTAGAAGTGAGATGCCTAGATCTGAATATCTCAAAAATTCCCAAGTCAAACCTTCAAAAAATAGGTGGGCAAGAGATGATAAAAAGCCTAGAAATAATTAGATCAAAAGATGTTTTTCTTAAAGGGAAAAATTGTTATATGGGAAAAGTGGAGTTCTAGAACTAAGTCTGACTTTCAATTTTGGAAGGGTAAAAACAAAAAAAATAAACTGCACTTAGATGGAGAACAAGCTTATAATTTAAAACTATATAGGTCCTTGAAGATGGGATAAAAGTAATGGATGCATAATCCAAGTTCCTCCAGAAGTTTCCTTCTAAAACCCCACCTATATTATACAGCTTCTATTCTTCTCTATTTTCTAAAGTATTTGTCCAGTCTCCAGCCAATGGAAAGGGATGTTTGAATTCATACGGGTTTTACCATGGCTGTTTGTAGAGTAAATTGAGATGCACTTAGAGTCACTCTTAGCATGCTTTAATCACACCATATTTTTAAAGTAATGTCTCTTATTTTAGCCTATTAGACATGAAATTGAATTTTATGTGAGAGTGCAGGTGTTATTTCTGCTAATGTTATTTTTCCATTGTGATTAATTTGTAGTTTTTGAAAACAAAATAATTTGAAAATGTACAATCTTTGTAAAGAAATATTAATCTTTCTGAAGGAAGCTTGTTACCATTTCCTTTGTATTTCTTAATTACATTTTCTGCCGTATACACCTATGGTTATAAAGGTGTTTTTTAATCTTCTCCCCACTCCATAAATAATTGTGTGAGGAAACGAGCATGTGAAAATCAGAGTTCTTTGAAATACAGTGTGGCACTTTCATTGCCAAATCAGATTCCTTGCTATGTATCAAATAATAATTCTACAGATGTCAGGTACCGTTTTCTTTCTTCATAGCTGGTATGGCTTTAAATATTTGTATATATGACATTAAAAGGGATATAATACAAAAATAAGAAGTAGAGATTTTCTGGTAAGATTGTCCTTCCCTGTTTCTAGTTACAAACTAGAATGAGACAAGGGTAATCTGATGAGAATTTCATCTTCCTCAGGAAGCCTGCAGTTCATAAATGAACCAGTCCTGCTGTCTCCAGTGAGGTGTCATATCTGTCATTATTCAATACCACAGCAGGCAAAACGGCTCCCAAACGTGGATCAGGTGCAGCTCGTCCTTTTACTCAGTTCTTAAGTGCGCTACTCACAAGGTATAACCAAGCCAACTATTTCACATCTGTGAATATTCAATTTCTGCACATGCATGCTATGCTGAAAGCTGTTAATTCTGCTTCAGTTCTGCTGGACTGAAAATAACAGCCAATTCCCAGACAGTTTTTTATTCTTCTCTATAGCACAGCCCTGATTCCAGGGTTTCCAGTGCTACAGACAGCTTGAGTTGTCACTCCATCCACACCACACAAGAGAGGACTCCCATGGCTGAGCCGGGGAGATTGGAGAACTGCAGAAAGGCTCAGAAATACCCATTTCTTAGAGCTTAGCAGGTGGTCTCTACTCCTCTTTAAACTGCTTGGTGTTGAACATGAAAATGATGGCAAAAGGGAAACTGAGGGGAGAGGAAGTCTCACGTCCTCTTATCCTGCCTCTGGCTCAATTGTTAGTCAAAGGGCAATGCTGTTTTCTGGACTTATTGCATCATTGACATGTCTCATTTGTTGGCAGGTATGCACCAGATACTGATGAGCACAGTGATTTTTTTTCCCAAGCAAGTGGAGAATAGCTTTATTTTGTACAAATAAGCACATTGATATGCAAATGGAGATATTTGCTGTTCATAAATACTTATTCTCATTTCAAGTGCTTCAGCAAACTGCCAAGCATAAACAGGACCACATGATTTTGACACATCAAACAAAAAAGAAATGAAGTAATAATGAATAAACAGACAATCTGATTTTGAAAATAGGTTTGTTTAAAGCCATTATGAACAATAGTTGCAGTCATTGGAATAATTTTGATCAGAAAGAGGAAAGTGGATGAAAAGCTATTTCTTCAAAATGGCTTGACTATTTCCAGTTTACTGAAAAGATGGAGTTAATATTTGATAAACTTTGATCCCATTTGTTGAAAAGGATTTTGTATCACTTATGTTTGACCCCTAAGAACTTCAGCTACCTCTAAGCTGGCTGACTATTTTTCCCGCAATTTATTTATGATTATCCTTAAAAACAGTTAATACCTTAAAACCAGGACTCTATCATACAGCTATGAAAACAATTTGCAATCTGTATTCCTGTTGAAGTGTCTATACAATCATTTTCTTTGTTTTCTTTAGCACAGTATACAAAAATTGCTTCACAACTATCTATTTGATTCAAACTGTATCATAGATCCAATCTAGTAATTTTCTGAAATACACAAAACATAATTATAAATAATTCTTTGAAATAGCATACTTTCTTTAACCTTTCTTTTATCATTTAATATTTTGGATAGTTTTTCCTCTCTAATTCATAACAATAAACATTTTGAATACTCACTAAAATTTTTAAATACATATATTATCTTAAATACCATAGTCAGTGAGCTCCCCTGGATGATTAAGAACAACTGTTCAATGATAAATTTCTTTACCATGTTGTTTTATACACTTTATAACTGTTTTCACAAATTCATCATTAAGAGGCTATTTTATTTTTTTAAATGGTCAAAAAATAGATGAGAACATTTTTCTGGGCTGCAGCCTGAGCCTTTGTGCCCTGTGGCATTTTTATGGCACTCTGTGACATAAATACACTAACACAAATCAGAAAGCCTTTCTGTGGGACTTGCCTGTTATGTGCCTAGTAAAACCTGACATTAAACGGGTCACTGATGTTCTTAACATTGTGTAAAATCAATGAAAAATGTGTTATGAAGCCTAGAGCACATTCTTGGTGCATGGAGGTTAAGCGTGCTCGGTTTGTGTAGTGCAGCAGAAAAGAAGCTAAAGCCTGGTTTAAGGTGAGCCTACAGCTTCCTGAAGGAGCTCGCAAAGATGATGGAACCAAATGTTTCTTCAAAATGACACCCTCCATAGCAAGGGGAAATGACCGCAATTTGAGATGGGAGGGGTCTAGATGGGATTTGGCAAAGCTTCTTCGCTAGGAGTGTGGTGGACAGTGGAACAGGTTGCACATCAAGAAGAGACCGAGGAACGTCCATCCTTGGTGTTTGCCACACCTGAGGAGGCAAAGCTGTGGCTGACCCAGTCTGGCGTTGGCAGTAGTCTGTCTTTGTACAGGAGGTTGGACTAAACATCCTCTAGACAAGCTTTCCTACCAACGTCTCTAGGATTATGACTTTCCAAGATCTCCAAAGGGAGATGGCCAGACTGAATTGACTTTGGCTAAACCTTCTAAAGGCCTGTGTTTCGCTTTAGCTTTTGTATTTCAAGGATGTCAGAGGATACAGCCTTGAGATCCAGCTACATCCCATTGAAGAAGACTTCCTTCCATCAGGAAAATTTGCAACTAGAACTGTAATGAGATTTTTCCTTAATGCACAACACGAGCAGAACAATCTCCATAATCTCATAGAATAAGCTTCAGATACAAAATTAATTAATATATTTTGTTTTTTTCAGAATAATTGTAGTTTATAAATTAAAATATTTAAATGGGTAGAGTGATGGCATTTTTAGTAACATTTCAAAATCTGGAGTAAAACTTGAGCTTACGTACTACTTTAATTTGTCTCTCTCAAACCTTAACTATTTATTTTGCTCAGGAAAAATATAAATGAGATAAGAGGGCTTTATGAAATTTCACCAAATGAAAGTTCACTTCTAGCCAAAGAACTGAAAAAGTCCATTACTGTGTTCTTTCCCTTCAGTACTAATATCTAGTGCTGCACTGCAGTGAAGCAGTTAAGCTATTTCTGTATGCCTGACTTTGAGCTAAATTTTGATATGCAGAATCCACTAAAAGTGAAAGCCATTATGTGTACTTCTTTATATATATAGATAGATAGATAGATAGATAGATAGATTTAGTGTGTTAAATCTCACTGTCATTGTCCAAAGGTAGTGGATTTCTCTTTAAATCAGCATGAAGCATATAGTACCTGAATCATCTGTCTTGAACTGTCAGGTGTGTTTTCTTTTTTTTTGTTTTGTTTTGGTTTGTTTTTTTTTCTTTAACAGAATTAAGTCCCTCCATAATGGCCCAAATTAGCATTCAAGTAACTTGGCACATGAATTTACAAAAATATAGACATGTCCCTTTTGAGACATATCACCCACAGTTTCCCAGGCATGGAATCTTCTAGCTATCAAATTATTCTTACTAAAAATTGGAATATATTTTACAATCTACTGTGTCCATCATTTAAATTAAGGACGTGAATGGAATAATCTAATTCAGTAGAGAAAGTGCACTCTCCTTTAAAGGAATCTATCAAGCTTAATGTGGCAGATGTGCAAGAAGGCATAAAATAATATATGGAGAATGATATTTTTTCCAAGATTACAGAAATGTTCATGAGAAACATGCAAAAGTCTCTATAAATGAATGCTTGGATGTTCATAGAACCATGGACTATCCGGAATTGGAAGAGACCCACAAGGACCAGCAAAGTCCAACTCCTTGTCTCGCTAAGGACAGCCCCAAGTATTCCACCATGTGCCTAAGAATGCCCTCCTTTGGATGTTTAAGAGGACCAAACTTGAGAATGCCAAAGTGTAAACAACACAAGTACAAACAACACAACTTAAAGGTGCCAAAGTGTAAAGGAACACTTTGTGTGAAATACAGTACAGAAACTTCTTTTACTTGAAGTCAAAATACAAAAATACTTCATTGCTGTCTCACAGGTAAGAGACTTGTTTGAATTAATTGATTACTGATTTAATACTTCATTGCCAAATATATTTTACATCTCAAAAGACAAGATTACTTAAAATATAAAAGAACCTTCTGTGTTTGAACACCTCACAGCAGGAAACAGGTCATTTGTTTTGAACTTGTGCCTCACAACAGATATCTGAAGAGCGTGTAAACATAACTAGAGGTCTCTCATTAACAAGTGGCACTAAGAGCAAGAAATAAGATTGATGCACTGAACAGAAATAAGGTTCGATGCAACATCACCACAGAAGAAAAGCCAGATGAGCAACAGCATTACATGAGTGCAGAAACAGTATTTACAATTCATTAAAGGGAAACTGAGACACATCTACGAAATGAGAGAAAAAAAACCAAAACAAAACACCAAGCGGTGGCAACTTGCAAAACAGACAGAATTTATGAGTAGAATTCCAAATCAGTTTTTGTTTGTTTTTTTTCTCTAGGAAAAGAATGTAACGCTTTAAAAAATATTTGTTTCCTTCAAGGGTCTGAGAAGCAAGAAGGACACGATTAAAAAGCTAGAAGGAAAGCATAAAAATTTCAGAACAGAGAAAACTCTGTAGCAATGTTTTGGAACTGACTTCCATATTAAAGGTGTCTATTGAAATCTTGTCTTTAACGGGCTTTTTGAACACTATCTGGAAAACTGAAAACCCTAGAAACCAAACTGGTAGAGCTGCAAGACTAAAACAGGAAGAAAGAGGCTTGTTTTAATAGATTGATAGACTCACTAAAGAGTAGCTGCTCATAAATCAGGAGATTCCAAGGATAAGGGAGTAGGACCATTAGTTCAAAGACAATGTTCTTCAGTTTTTCATAGTTCATTTATAACACTTATTATATTGGGGAAGGAAAAATAAACCTTTCACAGACATACAGTACAGATGTAATCCTTAAATCACTATCTCAAAAAAAAAAAAAAATAAAATTCATTGATTCCCAAAAGTTGCATCCTAGAGGGAATGCAAAAATTAGAAAAAGATTTGATGTAACCAAGTCTGATAAAATAGAAGACACTTTACAATAAACTATGCATTTATGACCATCAATATGCATGTCCTTATGGAAATGTACCTTATACTGCTACCTGTCCCTGGAAATAGATGAACCTGGAGACTATTTTGCTTCCTTACTGCTCGGTGAAATATATATATATATATAAATAATCTTTAGTTTTATTGTCTTGTACAGAAATTTGGACAACCTGAGGATTCCAATCTTCATAGAATGGTTTGGGTTAGAAGGGACCTTGAAAGGTCTTCCAGTCCAACCCCCCCCTTGCAGGGGCATCCTCAACCAGATCAGAGCCCCGTCCAACATGACTTTGAATGTTTCCAGAGAAGTGGCATCTACCACCGCTCCGGAAAACCTGTTCCCATGTCTCAGCACTGTAAAAAATTTCTTCCTGATGTCTAATCTAAACCCACCCTCTTTTAGTTTGAAGCCATTATCTCTTGTCCTGTCACTGCATGCCCTGGTGAAAAGTCCCTCTCTGACTTTCTTGTAGCCCCTTCAGGTACTGGAAGGGACTGTAAGGTTTCCTTGGAGCATTCCCTTCTCCAAGCAGCACAACACCAGCTCTCTAAATCTGTCTACATAGGAGAGGTGCTCCAGCCCACCGATCCTCTTAGTGGATTCCTCTGGACTCACTCTAGTGCAACCACCTCTTTCCTGTGCTAGAGGCTGCTGAGCAATGTAAAATAAAGAAAAAAAATCAAGTTTTTCTTATGATAACTGACTGAACCATGTAGTTTTTCATGAAAAGGGTGCTAAGGCTAGGGGAAAAAAAATAAAATTCTTGTAACATTTCTGAAATATCTTGTCAATATCTACTCTTATCCTTTTATGTTGACCATATTTTACGTTCTTATAGTGTTCTGTCTTCCATAAACAACAAGATTCTCCTGAGGACTAACTCAGAGTTATGATACTTTTTAACTTTTTTATCACTTTCTTGGATTACTTTGTGTGAGTTTACTACTGCTTTTCTGTGTGGCATCATTCCATCTCTTCATACTGTTCCAGAATGAGACTAGAATGTTTTGGACAGAAAAACAGAAATCAAAAATATATTTTATATTTTAAGACAGATTGTAAACTAGAGGGTTGGTTCTGTGAGAACTCAAAGAAGCATGACTGGCCATTGGCTCTACACTCGAGCAGCCAGGATGAAATCTTCTGGGGACAGAAGAATTTACTTTTACTTGAAACTCCCACATATATACAGACATTAAGAAAAATGGCAAGCAGTAGGAATGATGAGCTGCATATTCTCTGCTGCTTTGCAAAGCCTTATCAATGCTGTTATTTTACTTAACTTTTTACTCAATTTTTTTCATGCTAAGCAAAAACAATGTACTCTCTCTTTACAATGTTGTACCAGCTAAGCTAGACCAATGCTTCATCCTGTGGAACCCTCCACAGGGCAGGAAACCCTCCAAAGCGCAACTGTGAATCCTTACATATATCCTCCATTTTTTCATAGAAATCGATTTAGTA
Organism: Dendrocincla tyrannina; assembly: GCA_035047865.1. Lineage (NCBI taxonomy): Eukaryota > Metazoa > Chordata > Aves > Passeriformes > Dendrocolaptidae > Dendrocincla > Dendrocincla tyrannina. Next base: position 14,544,678 of record JAWWMP010000001.1, read on the forward strand.
GAGAAAGAACTATGATCTTTCATCTATGACTCTACATGAGAATTAAGCATTTTACCTTAATACTGCTCCATCTTCAGGCCTTCAAGTTCACACAGAAGACCCAGACTGATGATCTTGGTGAGAGAAACATCTTTGTCTTACTCAAGTTTTATAATGTCATCTCACTTTCAATACAAACAAACACTGTTTGAACTTCTGATTTTTAGCTCCTTGAGAATCTTCAAGGGGTTTTTTTTTTTTTAAATACCTATCACGTATTGTGGTTATCATCCAATTTTTTTCCTGTTTGAATAGTTTGTTATTAATGTATCAAATGCCATTTTTCATGGGAACATCATCTCATTTTCTGAAATATTGAAAATATGTCTGCACTGCATTTCAAGCCCAAAAGCAGTGGAACATGGTGATGGCAATGGCCCATCCTCTGGGCCAGTTGGAAGCCAGCCACTTCCACATCAGAAACAAAGCAGATACACCAGATAACATCAAATCTGGGCTAATAAGCTCTGATGAGAAACAATGTACATTAGCTAAGGTTCATTGTCTGACACACACAGCTTCCAGGCAGGTTATCAAACTGGCAGAGCAAATTCACATCTGCCTGCAAAGCACTGCACAGACACATCTTTCATTAGAGCAGATAACAGTGGTCCCATTATCAGAGACTAGATTAGACACGAGACCCTATTCCCCAGTGTGGCTGTCCCCTCACACAGAGACTGATCCAGTGGGAATTCAGTCAACACTAAATCCTGTTGTCTTCAACTGATATTTTCTAGTTCATTAAGTTTGTCTTGCTGTTTTCCTCTCCTACAGTCCCATCCTTTCCAACAAATTCATTGGGGTGTGCCACGCAGTACTGGAATTTTTGTTCTACTCTAAAAACCAAAACATAAGGGAATCTTTATAAACTTGCTATTTTTGAAAATGGGCTTCTCTAAAGAAGCATAATTTGCTTGGCATAAGGTATGAATATTAAATCAGTAGATGTGCTCACCAATTGCAGAGTCCATAGCTGACATTTCCACCTTTACATTTCCACCTTTTTTTTTTTTAAGTAATTTGAAACCAGCATTCCTATTTCACAAAGCCTAGGTCAGGACTGTGAGGTTGTAATGCTTCCAACTTGTTCGAGCAGGTGTGCTGCTGTCTCTGTTGGGTAGTTTGGCAAACTACCTCCTGTCTGTAAATTTGCAGCAGATGTCTAAACTTTGAAACATATGTAATATGTAGTCTGTAGGTTGCATGAAATAAAATTATCAGAATATGAAAAATTGATGAAATGACTTCCTGAGATTTTGACAATTGCAAAATCCTTTCTTGCTTGACCACTATTGGACATTCTGTTGAATTTGGATCACAAGTGGCTCATAAAACACCACTGCTGTGTTTTTTTTGTTTTCCTATAGGTCCAAGTAGACATTTACTAACAATGGCAATGTACCAAAAGATATTAGAATCCAAATTCATCTCTAAAATGTTAACTGGATGATTCTGGTCAAACAAAGGTATATTCCTTCCTCTGTTTGAAATGACTTGTAGAACATTTTGCCTCAGTAAACTGGAAAATAGTGGATATTTTCCCACTTTGTTTTTATTCATGTTGTAAATGCTTGGTGTCTTTGTTCTGCCATAATTCTTCCAAGACTGAAGGTGAGACACCACCATGCCACAGGCAATTCTTACAGTATTTACTGCCCAGATTTTCAGATTCAGAATGTTTGAATAACAGTCAAAGATTTTGAGATTTACCCACCACTAGTTTAATCCTCATTTTGCATTTTCTTGTATAGTGTGAACTGTGACTATACAGCAAATTTGGGCCCCAGTAGAATAATTAATTTTAAATTTCACATAAAAGTATTTATCTCTACAGGTTGCATAATGAGGCTATTTCTCTTCTTCTTGAAAGACTATATAATTAACAGCTACACATGCAGTCTTTAACAGGAATGCAATATATGTAATTTTAGTCATATTATATCATAATATACCTTTTAAACCATATATATACTTTTCGGATTTTCGTTACATTCAAAATGTTAAATATAGTTTTCAATATAACTTTAGACTGCAGCCTTAATACCTGTTCCCTCCAAAAATCTATTCACTCACCTCTCACTGATAATTAAATAAATATTAAATGAAAATAAACTATCTAACGGTTAATGCATTAAATGCATTTCTCCCATCTCATTCAGTGAGCATATCAGATCTGGCCAAACTTCAATTTCATAAAATGTCAATTTTTCACTGTCAAAATTCAATTTACTAGGGAAAGGACAAAACATTTAGAAACAAGCTACTCTTATCATTTCTTGCGATAGTGCTCCTAACTTAATAATTGGATCTTATCATTGCTTATCACTGTGTGAGAGAAGAAAAACTACTATGAGAAAGAAAGAAAATAAAACCTGGTAGATACTTCAGGCTAGAACATTATCACACATATTTTAACTTCCAACCAAGTTATCTGAATTACTGATTATAGCAAGTGGTGAGGCACTTTCAAATGCATTAAATCACTGAGAGCACTGACGTGCTCCATATACCTTCCGAGGGAGCTTGTGAAGAAAATACCTGCCTTACTGCCAGAACTCTTCAGAAAGCCAGGAGGATGTTTAATAGAGACTCATCGTTCCCACTGAAGAATTTCCCTGTGCTCCAGAGATGATGTTTTTGGCTGGTTGGCTGGCTGACCACTGCCCAGAACAGTTCCAGCAGAGCATCTCCACAGTTCCCACCCCAGACTCCAGGTGCATCTCCTCAGTCCAGCCAGCAAACCTCTTTCCAGAGCTGATGTTGAATTTGTTCATCAGAGCTGGGACTGCACAGCAAATACCACCTCTCCAGCTCCTGAGAGATGACAGATGAAGCTGGCAGTGCTCATAGCACACAGCCTCTGCCTTATGGACTCTTGAATTTCTTAATTCTCTTTCCGCATGTAGGTGATGGCTGATGATGAGAGGTGATCTAAGAATCAGGGCCAAATCACATTTTGTCAATTGACCATTACTCTGCCCACAAACCTCATTTTCAGTGTATTCATTTTTCTGAAAACTCTGTGCTAAAGAGGTGACATGGAATAGTATTTGTAAGTATCTTAAAATGGAATAGATTTTGACTTTTGTTAACAGTAAGTCTTTGCCACCTTCCATATGTAAGGAAAGAGTTGGAGATGAACTTCAGTTGAGAAGTAAGGAATAATGCTTAGTGTACCTCATACCTGAATTAAATCACCTTCATTTGAGATCAATAGCAACAGAGAAATTAATTTTTCTTCCCAAATTATTTTTTCTTGCTCGTGCCATTGCAGACACCTTTTTCTCCCCCACACCCAATATGATTTCACATAATATATCTGCTTTACATAAAAATTTTTGCAGAAACAATGACAATGTTGGAAAAAGTCTTTCCTGAAACAAAATAAAATGCTCTCTTTGAATTTTGTAATAGTGACAATACTAACAGGCTGTCAAACTGTATTAACCCAGGCTTGGTGATATGAGTACAGGTTCAATGAAATAATTTGATTCATAAAAAATTCTATTTACTCTAAAATACCATTAAGTGTTCAGTTCAAAGACCAAAATGAAGGACTTAACATATTTAAAATCTGCTTCAGGCCCACAAAAGTAATTCCTGTGTATTTTTCTGGAAGGTTGGAGATATTTGGAGTAGTGTAACTACTATTTATGTATTTGACAAATTAAATAGGCATGGATTTCACTGTACTGACACATCCTTATACCCTATGAAATTTACATTCCTTTTTGTTTGTTTTTTTTTTTTTAACATAGATGTAAAATAAAAATATTTCTAGGTGCAGCAGAACTGTAAAATCTTTCTTTGGGAACTCGGAAGAAAAAAAATCCAGCTGAACTCTCTAGGACAGAAGGATTCCCATTGACCTGAATACAATTTGGGATGACCTCAACAGATGGCTTTGTACAAGGTGCCTCACAGCGACAAAGCCATGGACCACTGTGACACATTTTACAGTGGAGAAGCATGTTTTCTACTGGTATCAGTAAGATTCCTGCAGAGCAATGATCTCTGCGCTGCATTTTCACTGCTCATTGTAAGGAATGCAAGTAGTGACATGTGCCAAACCACATCACCTGCTGGGGACCCGTGTGTGTGGTCACTGAAAGTAGATGGAGATTCCTGCTAAAGGAGTGTCAAGAATTCAAGTGCTGCAGAATTCAGAACTGTGCAGCAGAAATTCAAAATTTCCCAATGCTTTGTCTAAAATTGCTCAGTGGAATGTCTGAAACAGGAACAAACCTTTTTCTTTCTCAGACATTGAGGGTGTCTGAGGGACCCGCGAAATGAGTTCACTCCAGGTCAGCTGGTAACCATCTATGCTTTGCAGTGACACCTGTGATTTCCTGCTGGCTGAACAGACCCACCAAAAGGAATGTGTTTTGACACCCTGAGATGCAAGACTGCAAATAAAACTGGTGCTTTATTGTAGAATTCCAAAGCAACAAACAACATAAGAAATTAAGTGTATTTGGATATACATACCTGTAGAGGCTCAGAAAAGGGGACTTTCCCTTAAGAGAGGGTCATCACAAATGAAAGAGGAAACCTTTTGTTAGCTCATATATTCCCACAGTTTGGAACCAGCCCATCTGTTGTGACCAGCTTCAGATGCAGGGTAACTAGATTCTTTAATAAAGGATCCTCTGGATTGAATTCAATATGAATTAAGTAATCAGTATAAAACAACGATAATTTTTATTTTAATAACTCTGGAACTGTAACTGGAAAAAAGGGTGCCTAGTCATTCTGGGATTTGTGATTACCCTAAGACAGGAGAGAGAGAAAGAGAAAGACAGGAAAAGAGAGAGAGCACAAAGAGCTCATATAATTTATGATGTACAAGATACTATTGGAAAAAAAAAAAAGGTCTTAACGGTTTAAAACTGTCTAGAAAATAAAGTTTGAGACTCAAAAACTTATTATTAAGAAGGTCAAATACATGCCATTTGTTTTCAAAATCATATAATATGATCATGTTTGTGTTGTGCTTTTCCCTTCCTGAGAATTAGTTTCACTGTAAGGATGGTGAAAGGCATTTTCAAGATCCTTATTGATAATCTTAAAAGACTAAAAATAATTAACAAATTCCTGTCAGAGGAATGTCAAAGAAATTACTGTAAGGTGTCCTTCATAAAGTTAAGTCATTTGTCTTTCCATTAAGATCTGGAAATGAAATTACCTCACAATAGATACAAAATAATCAGTCAATAAAAGCATAATATTGATTTTGTGTCAATTACAAGTGGGAATTCTTCATGAGACATTATTAAAGACAATGTTTTTTTCTTACAGTACTTCCATTACTGTAGGCAAGCATAAAATTATATTCATAAAGAGACCATTTAGCGTTTGAAATCAGGAAGATAACTGGATTTTAAACAACCTATTGATGAAAAAATTGAGAATAACCAGAAGCCACTTGTCCTAGTCATGAACCTTATCAATAATATACGCTCAGTACAGAACATGTCAGTGCAAAACAATTACATGACAAGTTAGAATACTATGGTAGAGAAAACATTTTTTTTTTTAATTGACAAAACATTATTCCCGGATATTCTAAAAAAAAAATACCATCTTCTATTTAAATATACTCGTTTTCAGTCAAGACCACTGTTGCTATTAGTTACCAATGTACCCTCAGTTTGCTACCAATGGGCTTTTGAAAAACTGAGAACAAAATGGGCAGATTGTACCGAGGCACCAAATTTCTGACAGTTCTTACATCTCTCATAATCTCCAATAATAAACTTGAGTCTATTTACAAGCAGCCTCAGTATCAGAAGGGAAGGATGTAAATTTACATTATTCACCAAAATTTCAGTTTATATCACCTGTTTAAACACGTTTGTATGTTTAGTTTCATGAGAGAAGGAACGTTTGAAGAAGAGAAAGGCAAATAAAAAATCCCCTGATAAACAAACACCTAGATTATATATCTATAGTGTGTAAGATGATTTTCCTCTACCAGTTCACACATGACTCATAGATTTTATACCCCACACTGCAACACTGAGTTGACTCATTCTTGCCTGGGCAATATAATAATTTTCATAGACACACTTCTAGTGCAATACAACTTTTATGTTCAGAAGGGTTTTGGTGCTGTCTTGTAAATAGATGGCACTAATTGACTGACGTGTATCCAGCTACCAGGCACTGAAGTTATGCTCCCAATTGCCCTTTGTAGCTTTTTTCTGCCTTTAGGTCGAGATTTGATTGCAGCAGCAGGAACAACAGCAGATCTTCAAACTGTAATCATATTTTTCAGCAGTGTGCATCACTTATTAACTTTTATTTGATTTCCCTCTGGCAGCCACAGCTCCAACAAATGTTATCTTCTTGTTCAGTTTTGTCAAGATCACAAACCTGGCAATAAGTGCGGTTGCTGTGATTCTCACTAAATAAACAAACCCTAGAACTGTGCTGTAGCTGCTCCGGTGCAGGAGTGTCCTGTCCTGTGTCAGGGCTCCAAGCTCAGAAACTGGAATTTTGTTCAGAAGAAGAAACATGTGAGCTTGTATTAAAGCTATTGTGTTGGCTTGGAATTACTTAATTTCTTCTTGGATTTCTTCTTGTCTAAAATACATTAATTCCCTGCCTTTTGTTTTTCTCATCACTGTTCAAGAGTGAAGGACAGGATAATAACTAGACAGCGTTTGCAAATGCAACTAATATTTTGTTAACTAAATTTCTGGATAGACAAAATGAAACTGACTTTAAGGGGATAAAAAAATTTCAGATGGAATAATATAAAAATCAATAATTCTTAGAAAATCTGGCCTTCCAAGTGAATTCAAAAATTCAAGAAACACTACAGAATTTATTTGGCTTGTATATCTGCTCAGAAAATGCCTCAGAAAAGGCTTCCCTTTCATTAAAGCTTCTTTATTAGTTAAATTTATTGTGTGTTATTTGCTAGCTCTTTTAAATCTATAGATCTATTTAGGAAGAGTTCAATATTAATTATTAAAATATTGTCATATAATAATCAATAATTTTGTACCAATTATTTGAAGAGGATGAAATATTCTATTTTCACTTTCAAGATGGATCCTCTATCCAGGTACTGGTCTATAAAAAGGTTTAAAATTTAAAATTGTCTGAGGAAAAAGACTAAAGAAGTACTAAGACTGTCACACCCTTTTCTCTTTAAGCTGGTGCATAACTTAGTGAAATAAATGCTGTGAATTTGAGATTTGGGTTGAAACACATATAAAAATAATGTTCTGAATAACTGAAACTCTTCCTAGACACGTTTCAAAAGGACCCACATGACATCTCTTTCAATAAAGCGATTCCTTAACTGGGTTGAAGACATGGCATTCTCAAATACTTTTCCATAAATAGGGATTGGAAGCAACCAGGTTTGTTTGTTTTGTTTGGGTTTTTTTTCCCATATGAATGATAGGCTTCATATTATTCACCTCCTATGCATTATTCCCCCCTTATCACCTCCTTCTTCCCTTCCCTCAAAAAACCCAAACAAACAAAAAAAAAACCAAATCAAGCCAAACCAAACCAAAACCCCAAAACCACCCAACAAAAAACAAACAAACAAAAAAAGGGGGAAACGAAGATGTTTTGCTGTGTGAAAAGAGGTGGGGTTCAGATTCCATTTGGTGCCATGAGTAAGACTCCAGAAATACTAAAAAAATCCAAATAAGAGTTATATTAGAGCTAGACAATCTTTTTTCTACATACAATAGAAAGAAAACCACCAACACCCTCATGCATTCAAATGTATGCAAGGCCACCCCCCATCCCAAACCCCAGATTAAGAGACACTTATTTTTGCTTTGCTCCAGCAGGAAATTAGAATGTATAGCAAAACATGAAAAATATAAGTAATAATGTGATGGAAAAGCTGCAGCTGATTTTTTCTCCCTGAAAGCTGAAGGTTTAGATTAAAGAAGAAATCTGTGACTGCATGTCAAATCCTTTCCATTACCTCTGAAACTGTTTTGTACTACTACGTTGCAATACCACATATTCCAACACTGAAGACTGCATGTGACTGAAAAAACCCATGCATTAGCTATCAAATTTTCAATCAATAATTAATAACTATAATAGGAATAGCATCTAGTTTAAAATACTTGCATGGCATTTATTTTAATGTTATCTGAATTCATAGTATTTGAATTTAACATACCTGTAAGGGAAGAGAGTCATGGCTTGTAATCATAAGTGACAAATGGCTTCCAAAGCTGCCCCAAGCACATTATATCAGACTCATTAATAAATAAATAAAACCATAACTAAACAGCAAGTAATTTTTAAGTTCCAATCCGGGAGTGTCTGAGCATGGAATAAGGAGATGGGAGACTATCTGTTAATCCAAAGTCCCCTGTGGCTGAATAAACAACAAAAGGGTTAACTCCAAATAGGTCAGTATGGTTTTTCAGTCAAAGAACTCATTATATCTTTTCCAGTTCTGGTCAGGGATATACACAAAACATCACATTTTCTTAGCAGCTCTAAGGCAATTAAGAAATCAATGATTGTATCAGAAAGTCTCCTGCCATAGAATTAACCTCACAGCTGCACCAAACTTTCAAAAGGGATTCAAAGCAACCGTGTGTAAAGGAGGCTTTGTCTCAGTTCCCTCTGTTCTTAAAAATAGATCTGATACTGTGCTTTCTGTGTTCCAGCACTGGGGCCAAGAAAAAAGCAGACAGAGCCTTAGTAATATCAGACTTCTCCGTGCTTCTTTTCTTCTCTCTCCTCTTTTTTATCTTTAACTGTTAGAGGAGTGAAGAATGAAAATCGTAAGCACAAGGAAAGGGTTTTATACACCTTTTGAAAAATATATCCTTTAAACCCTGCTGATAAATACATTTGTGCCCACAGTTATCAAAAAGACTCTAATTTTTTGTATTTTTTTCACCTGTTTTATTTAGAAGGGACTAAAACTGATTATAAAACTACTGCTGTGGGACAGATTTTAAATT
>JAWWMP010000001.1:14554357-14573914 GCA_035047865.1 Dendrocincla tyrannina
GGGACAGATTTTAAATTAGGCTATAAGATTAATGCCTATTTAGGCATAAAGATTGCTGCATATCCAGTAAGGTTTTAAAAGTCAGCTGATGGTACTTGCACCTCCACAGCTTGAAAACAAAACACACCTCCAAGTCCATAACTACTGTATTGATTCAAAGTCTTACGACAAAATGGAAAGGACCTTCTCTGAAATAGGATGACCTTTTTTCAGTAGCAATACAATTGTGGTAGTAGCCATACCCCATTCCAGAGATTCAGAGGACTCTAGTGTCTGATAGATTGCAGGACCAGTCAACCTTCATCTGATTCTCATGGCAAAGAAACAACAAACTCAGAAAAGAAGGAAAAGTTTTCCTTTTTGTGTTTCTCACACAAAAATTGCCAAGCCTCTCGCCTGATCAACCAAAGAAAGCAATAAAATGCTACAATAAAGCACAGTAATTCCTATTTCTCTGATGGTATTTCCTAAATATTGTCCTGAGGACCGTCATTTTGTTTTGATGACGGTTCAGTTCTATTAATATCTTAATCCAGATGAACCACAAATAGGACAAACTCTAGTTGAAAACTCAAGCTGGAGAAAAGAAGTGTGTAAATGACACGTCCCTTGTCAGCGTGAAGGCTCTGTTTTAAAATTGAATCCCAGCTCTCAGTGCTATGAGCTTATCTCAGAGTGCTGAACACATAAAATGTTCCCACTCGGGAATGGGCTACCCAGAGGAAAACTCATAGCTCAGATGTGGCAGAGAGGGGAGAGTGACCTGCTTGAGCATTGTGATTTCTGCAAGCACCTGATAAAAGGGGTAGACTGCCTCTTGCAGAAAAGGAGGATTCCCTTCTCTTCTGCTTGTAAGGAAAACAAATATCTTCAGGAAAACTTTTTGCTTGACTTTTTTTTTTTCCAGCTGAAAATACTTGGTTCTTTAGTGAAGAGACTCGCCTGTATAACAGGTTACTCTGCAGTTTGAGGAATCACTGTGTGTGAACACTGTATTTCCTTTGTCCCAGACAAATGCCATCCTGACAATACTTTTTAATTTCATTTCTGCTGTTACTACTTCATGTTTTGATGCTACAAACATTTTTTTACTTCCTTTGAGTTAAATGATTTTTGTAGGAACTCAAGTTTCCTAGACACAGCATCTGAGGAGGAACAACTGATCATTTGTAGTCCTTATCTCCTTCTGTACTATCACCCAAAGGCAGTATGACCTTACTTTCTAAATGTTTCCTTTTCCCCTGTACTTGACGCAGTAACTTCTAAGTATTGCAGCTACATTTTGTACATCTATAAAACTCCCTATGCGTTGATACACAGTTCATGACAAAAACAGTGTATGTGGTATCTCAAAAGAATTTCTTTTGCCCCTGTCACAGAAAGAATAATGAATCTTACTGTTCATTGAAAAAAAGACAACAGGTTTTATCTCAAAACCTAACACTGCTTCTTTTTCAGATTATGTGGGATATTAATCCATTCATCATGTGGCTTTATAAAAGTTACATGTGGTGTCTTTGGGCTGCTGCCTGGTAGAATGTAGCCTACCGAATCAGGACAGGTGGCGATTGTTCTTATATTAGAAATCTGAAATGCCACACGATATTTTCCCATAGCATCAATAGGCCAAATGTTTCTCTGGACATCCAGAATCTAATCTGAGAGTCCCAACAGATCTGTTTTTACTTGAGCAATCAATGAAAGCCTCCAATACAAGTTTCCAGGACAGTAACTTAAAATCTCATCCATTTTTTGGATTTTCACAAGGAAAAAATTTGGTCAGTCAGCCGTGCACTCTACATATGCTTACAGAAAGCTATTCCATATAAACTTATTTTCTTTATTTGGCTTTTCCAGATTCTCAATTGATTTACAGAAGTCTCTGCTCACTATCCTCAAAGGGAGTGTCTGGGTTCCACTTTACTCTGGTAAAGTTCCACACAGGAAGCAGGATGTTACCTTCTGTTTCACAGCTGCTAAATGTTTTGTAAGCCATAGTTTAAGTATTATATAGAGGCTTGACAAAATAATCTGTCTTTGAAGTATCATGTATGTGCCTTATCTGGAATTCTTAAGAATAAGATCAATTTTTAAAGCTTTAGCTTTAAAGAAGAAAAAAAAAATCAAATTGGGTTCCTGCTCCTATAAGACTTATTTGCATATTAGATAATATGAAACACACTTCAGATAAAGCACTCGATAGTTTTTTTGACATGTACCACAAGCACAGTGTTTCCTGATCCATCTGCTTAGTCATGAAAATGATGCACTCAATCACTTTCTTTAAGTCATTCAACAGTGTATCACTAACAACTGTTTGGTCAATATCAAATTGTCTCTGAAAAACCCACCACAGTCAAAAATAACACTGTTGTTATTACTTTGCCAAATTCAGACAAGGCATCCGTACACTTAGTCTGATTTTCTCCATTTAATTCAGCAGCTATTGCAAGGAAGAATAGATGAAGTTTTGTGGATCTATGAAAGCATGTCTAACTTACCATATACAATGAATCACCCAGTGAACAGGAGAGTGGTGAAAATTCAAATAGTATAGAATGACTTTGAACTTGATTAGAAGACTTGCACTTCTTGCCATTCTATATGCCTCTGTATCTGGAGTACAATAGATTATGTTGTGACATAATCTTTACTTTTTTGGTAGGAATTTATATTCTTTGCATTGATTAACTTATTCGAGAGATGAACCTACTGTTTATTTGCTAAGTAGACAAAGAAACCCAGAAATGCTTTCAGCACTGGGGTTACACTTTCAGAAAACCCTAAAGTAGCAATCTATATGATATATTTATGTAGGGGCTTTTTCATCTTTTCATAAAAGACTATTTCTGTACTTGGGGATTGTAAATCTCTTCTTTTAAATTATAGCTACTATGCTACTACACTTCTCTTCTAATAATTTCCATGTTTCCACTGGAGCCCAAGAGTGACCATTCTCAGTACAGAAGTTGTGAGTAAGGGGCTGATAAATTCAGGGCTGACTGCTGGATAATGAATTACAGGAATATTTTTAAATTATGATGTTAAAAATAAGCATTTTATGTTAAGGTTCCAAACAAAATGAAAGTTAACAAACTTTTTGACAATCCAGGACTGTCAAAAGTCCAGTAAATCCTAAACTCTGGTATATTTTCCATTAACATTGATTTTATTTCTGACTTTACATTAACTCCTGTGTCTTTCCTTAATTCAATTCACTATCTCCACTAAAGCCTGAAAGCAACAAAGCCATGAAGAACATGCCCAAAGTTCAAAATGTGTTATTTCTAACAAGACATTGCACCACTGTTCTCATTTAAGGAATTTTATCCAAATACAAAGTTGAAAAAATGTGAACTTTTCCTTGAGATACCTTGTATTGGATTAGTGCAAGTGATTTTCACTATAAATATAATGTCCTGTTAGATAAACACATGCATCTGTCCATCTTGGAAAGACTATCATAAAAGATATTTTTAGTGTCAGGACAACTAAAAAGTGTAAAACTTGAATGTTAGGCTTATATATGCTTTCAACTTTTTGAAGCTATGAAGGGGATTTCGGGAAATTGAAGTGGACAAAAGGAAAAAGATAAAATCTCTTAAGACAGTAAAATAAATTTATCCAAAGAGATGTTTCGGTGTAAACAGGAAGTAAATTTTTAATATTAAAGTTTTGTTGTACTCTGGGTACTGGAGGAAAATAGGAAGGAAGGGTTTGGAATCAATGTGTGCTATTCTTTGTACAGAAAGTAAGATTTAATCTGGAAATATATTAATGAAGGATCTTAAACTGAAGATTAGTAAAACAGAGAAGAAGAAAAGAAGAGAAATTATTAATGTAACAGTTAGGTGAAAAAGATTGTTGGGGGTTTTTTTCCCTTCTCCTTGTTTACAGCTGAAATCACTGCTTTTTGACAACTTTTACCATCAGCAACATTATGATATCCTTCTTTTTAAGTTTCTTAGTAATTTATTAAATAAGATGTTTCATTTGAAATTAAGATTTTCACGAGCAGATAATAGTAAATGCTAATAAAATATAAGAACATAACCCTTCATCAGAGAATAAGGACATCAAAAAACTTCATCAAGTTAGACAGTAAAACGCATTTTCATTTCAGAATGTTATGACAGGAGAAGAACATATGTAGTAATTGCTATTTAATGTCTCTCAGGAGAATTTATTTCTAAAGTGAGATAAAAAGAAGTTGCACTTGAAAAGAGTTTACTTATTGAAATCAAAATTATTTGTATTTGACATGAAGAGCACTTTCTTTAATACCTAGTTAGAAAATATTGATTTTCATGTTTTATTCATTCGTGAAATTTTTCATTGCTCTCAGTTTAAATTGTCAGTTAATATATCCTGGGTTTCTTGAATTCCAAACAATACTCCCCAGTAAAAAATAACAACAAAAAGCTGAGAATAAGCCTCCTGTCCTCATAATTTTAAATTTCCCCATACTTTAAAATAAGAGTACGTATGGTAATGTTGTTCAGAAAGATAGAAACCTTTTTTTTTTTAATTTATCCAATTTAAATTCAATGGCTAAAACCTGAACAATCCAATATTTTCCATATAAAAAATAAAACTGGAAAATACTTGAAGGCTTTCATTTATGAATTCAAAAACAAGCTGCACATTTATGAATTCTCGTGTCATTTTATAATTTCCTTAACATAAAAACCCCTCCAAACTAAAACTTAATAACATTAGGTGCAAGTATACTTTCTTCTTAAGTTGTGTTAAAGTGATTCAATTTCTCCCTCCTACAGAGCACCCAAAATTCAAAAACTAGTTAGTTGTTGTACAAATTATTTTCCAAAAACTGAAAAGATTCTTGCCCCACAGAATATATTTGATATCTCTAGATGCAATGAAGGACTGAGCAGAAGCTCTAATCAAGAAAAAAGTAAAATATGCTCCGGATAATCCAGACTTCCAGTTGTACTGTAGACTAATTAAAAAAAAGAGACAGTGCTGAGAAGTTTGTGAAATCAAATCGGTTCTTTGTCATCCCACACGTTTTTGAGATGACGTTCTGTCAGTATTTTGAAATCATAGCACTCTCCAGGAGTGCAGGAGCTCTGGGGTGACTCTGAGGACTCCCAGGCTTTGGGACATCCTGCTGAAGCTGCAGCCACATGTCCCATCACCCCTGGCACCAGCTCTCTGGACCTTGGTCATATCATTCCAAGATAATGAAGGGAGGAATCGTGCTTCTGTGGTGCCAGAGAAACTTGTCTAAGGTGTATTTCCTCCTCATGCTGATGCAGAACCCTGTTAATTTTCCAACATGAATCAAGCTCCATTCAGTTCTTCAGGGTTCACTTGGTACATTAGTCAGAGACTTGAGATGGGTCTAACTAGGTCCCAAAATGTCTTTCACTTGTAAAGTCGACTTTAATGGAACTTTGAACTAAACATATGAAATATTTTATTTTTTTTTTAATGGAAGATTTCTATACTATAAAAGACGTTATAAAGAAATAGAGCTGTACCTTCCGTGTACTCACAAATAGATCTATTTTTTCCAGGCTTATTTTCAAACTATCATCTCAATTACTTTCTAGGTTGCTGAAAACTTTGCACAATCCCTGTTTTTTCCTAGAAAATATCATATTTCTATTTCCCTACTGAGGCCTGTGTAGCTGTTCCCTGCTCTTTTCAGCAGTGTCTCTGTTCCTGTCTGTGATACATCAAGCCAATCAAAGTAGGACTTGGTTAGTAGAAGGGACATTCATCCAAAACTGGTGTAACAAAAAATAGAATTATGATAATGCAACTAAACATGACATTCTAAACTAGAGAGAGAGCTTAAATATGAGGTGGCTAATATAATAGCAACACACAATAAGTCTTCGAAAATGATTTCTGTTTCAGAAGATGAGAAGGTTCCAAATACTACCCTTTTTTGGGGGAGTTTTGGGATTATTTTGAAAAGTTTAGACAGCTGGCTGTCCCATGTGTAAGAGGTTACTTAGCATATTTTCTTCATCCTGACTGAAATAAAGTGAAAAAGAATGAACAAAGTTAACTTGGAGAAGAAAGGTATGTGGAGAATGCTCAGTACTCTTGCTCTAAGGGAAAACTGTTGCTAATCTCTTACATAACTGAGTGCACTGAGGAAAAGCTCCTGTAATTTATGATGTGCAAGATGCTATCTAGAAAACAAGCCTAAGGTTTTATGTTGAGAGTCAAAATATTACTATTTAGAAGTTCAAACCCATGACCCTTATTGTCAGATTCATATGATATGATCTGATCATGTTTGTTCAGTATGGCTCTTTCCCATGAATTGGTTTCACCATAAGGATGATGAAAAGAGCTCTCAATATCCTTCCTGACAATCTTAAAAACCAAAAAATAATTAGCAAATTCTTCTGTGAGGAATGTCAGAGAAATTACTGTAAGGTGTCCTTCATTACAAAGCAAAACCACTACTGCACTACTTGAGTTAACATCTGATAAATATTCACTGCAGAATTAAATGCACAAAGCTCTCATCAGATCTTCACTAGTATTGTTTTTATATATTTATTGTACTGGATCATATTTCTAAGTTGCTGTATTGTGCTACACTAGATTATGTGATGTAAAAGTTCAGTAACATAAAAAGGCAAAAAAACTGTCATCTCTCTGGGAAGTGTAGGGGTACAGGAGAAGAGAGAACCCCTGTTGTTACCATGTCATCCTATATTGAGAGAAATATTATTGCTGATGCTTGGATGAGCAGAATCCACACGCTGCTTTTCCTTCTCTGGCAGTGAAAATAGAGTCTGGCCTTATTGCCACAAAAAAGGAAATTAAACGTTACTGGACACACAAGGAATTTATGGAGTGCTCTATGTTGCTATTAGTTCCCATGGCAGCAGACTGGCTGGTTTGGAGGCACAGACTTTAAACTGAAAGGCTCAAGGGGGCAGAGTCCGAAGTGGAATGTTCATGCCTTTACATCCAACTGGGGAACAAGCAGGCCAACAAAAGCAGCTACAAATGTCCCTCAGCTGCTTCCTAAAGTGAGAAGGCCAACCCCTCAGGGGTGTGTATGGCTGTGGTGCATCCTCTTCACTCCTCCTGTGAAACTGGCATCCTCAATCACCTCTCTGAAACGCCTGTAAACCAACACAAGCAAACATGGGGAATACACAGGAAGAGCTAGAGAACTGTGTGCACTCGCAGCAATGATCTCATTGCAATTTCATGTTACTCTAGTCTTCAAAACTGGCAAGAAGGAGGACCTAGGGAACTACAGGCCAGCCAGCTTCACCAGAATCCCACCCGCATCCTGGGTGTCATCTCTAGGCATGTGCAGGAAAAGAAGGTTGTCAGGAGGAGTCCATATGGATTCACCAGGAGGCCTGATCCGAAAGCCTTCTGTGATGGCATAACTGGCTGGGTAGGTGAGATGAGAACAGTGGATGTCGTGTCCCTTGACTTCATCAAGTCCTTTGACACTGTGCCCCACAACATCCTCACAGATAAACTCAGGAAGTGTGGGTTAGATAAGTGGAGCATGAAGAGTTTGAGAGTTGGCTGAGGGCTCAGAGAACTGTGATCAGTGGCACAGGGGGTGGGTGGGGACCTGTAGCCAGAGATGTTCCCCAGGGGTGAGTGCTCTGACTATTCATCAGTGACCTGGAGGAAGGGACAGAGCGTTCCCTCAGCAAGTTTGTTGAGGATGCACAACAGGAAGGAGTGGCCGCTGCAGCAGAAGGCTGTGCTGCTGTTCAGGCAGACCTGGGCAGGCTGGAGAGGTGGGAAGGGAGGAACCTAAAGGAGTGCAACAAAGGCAAAGGCAGATCCAGCACTGAGGCGGGCACAGCCCAGCTTAATGCAAAGAAAATCTTTACTGTGAGGTTGACAGAGCACTGGAACAGGCTGCCCAGAGAAGTTGTGCACTCTCCTTCTCTGGAGGTATTGCAACACAATCCTGTGCAACTTGTTCTAGGGGATTCTGCTTAACAGGGGGATTGGACTAGATGATCTCCAGAGGTCATTTCCAACCCCAGCCATTCTGAGGTTCTGATATTCTGTGATTTATTATGCTTCATACTCATTTAGCACTAATCAGTGTGAAACCTGTGTACACAAACCCACAGTCTTCTCTACAAAGTCAGATCATCTTACCCTCATGTCTGAACACATGATACTGGAAAGGTACACTTTTCAATGAGTCCAAAGTGCTATTTGCACGCAGAAATACCTATATTATGCTTTTCATTAGAACTCCCATGTCAAAGTCCTGTCTAAATTACAGAGCAATTGAAACAGGAATTCAAAATGTAACTGCTGATGGACCCTGATGGTCTTTGCAGTGTCACTTCCAAAATCCACGTGTAATGCACAGCAGACACGGGTGTATTTATCACTTCAGTTTGTACCTCTGCTAAGTAAATAATAGCAAGAGGGGAAAAACAAATCTCAAACTGAGAAGAAGGAAACAAATTTGCCAGGAAAATAGGGTGATCTTACTCCGTTTCAATTTCTTAAAGATTCTTTGTGCTTGTCTTTTTGTTTCACATTATTTTTCATATCTCCTTGCCTTGTTTTTACTTTCTGAGCTCTGCACACTAATTTTTCTTTTTTTTTTTTTTTTTTTTGTCCTAGCAGAATGCAAGTAAATCTCTCAGGAGTTTAAAAGGCCAATAAAGCAACCAGTCAATGCCGTTCAGCTTTTTAAACTCTTTAATCCCTGTAAGAATTTTTCTTGAGAAAGATTTACACAATAAAGTCAGCAGCAATTATTTTCCAAAGTGTTCCCCCTTCCAAGTGGTCCACATTGTGCTTATCCTGTTGAAATTGCTTAGGTGCACCTTACTGGAAAATCCATGAGTCTTAACATTTCCATGTTTACAGAATAAATTGCTCTGAAGCAAGATGTTTGGGTTTTTTTTTTGGTTTTGTTTGGGTTTTCTTGTGGGTTTTTTTGGTGTGTTTGTTTCTTTCTTTTTTTTTGCAAGGGGAAAGATAGGGTGTTTTGTAAAATCATGGAATCATAGAATGGTTTGAGTTGGAAGGGACCCTAAAGAGCATCTAGTTCCAATCCCCTTGCTGTGGACAGGGACACCTTCTAGCAGACCATTTTGCTTCATTGAACCTGGTCCTGAGCATTTCCAAGGATGGGGCAGCCACAGTTTCTTTGGGCAATTTGTGCCAGTGCCTCATCACCCTCACAGGGAAGAATTTCTTCTGTAATTTTCCCAAATTATATCTGTTTGTTGCTGCTGAGAGATTTAAAATATCTCAGTAAACCTCATTGTGAGTAGTGACCTTTAGATGATGTTAACAAAGAGAATACTGTGTTGTTTTATAATCCTTATCTCCATTTTATGAAGTAGGTATTTGTAATACATGAATGTGCATTTACTGTATTATGAAGAGCCTTGCAAGAATTTGAGACTTAAAAAAATGCAGTCAGGAACAAGACTGAAAATAAAAACTTTCCATTCAAATAGATGTCCAGACACTTGCAATAAATTGGAAATGGCATGCATTTAATAACTCCTAGTTATGCTCCTATCAGAAAGAATACTTAAATGGGAACTGAAGCTGAAAAGTCTCACCCACTGGGATTCCCATTGAGATCACACACATGCAATCAGAAAAATGCATAAGCATTTCTAGATAAATTATACATGAATCTGAATAAGCAATTAACATCTTGATTTGATTTGCTCAATTTGAGGATCAAAAATATCAGAGCACAACTTATGACACAGTAAACTCACTGCTGTGTTTCTAGGGAGGGAGAGAAAAGGGAAAATCAGAGAAGATACAGAAGAATGAAAGTCCCTACACTAATTTCTTCAGTGAGGTGATTTTTTGAAGTCGTTTTCTAACACAGGAGAAAAAACAATTTTTTAAGCTTTAAGATGCAGTCAACTAATTAACCACTCATTTATGTAAGACATTAAAAAGATTAAATAAGGATGTGCAAACAGTTCCTCTGATTACTTCGCTTGTACATGTTCTTCAACTCAGTCAGATATTTCAGAATAGAGAATTTATATTCCTTTGTTTCATTTTCACATTTTTTCCCTGGGCCAATTTGTAGTTTTCTAGAACAAAATAAAAAAAAATGACCTTTGCTTTAAAAAGAGCTACCTAATACAACCAAACTATTCAGATGACAGATTTTTTGCTCTAGTTCTCTCAGACAACTTCAACTAATCTTTACTTTTTATGATACTGTTGAAACAGTGAAAAGATTTTTTCTTTTTTTCCCTGTGACACTAACTACCTAGTGGCTTACAAAAACACCCAAACCTCTCATATTTTCTCACCAGTAATAAACATGTGCTAAAGAGCAGCAAAATAACATTTAGAGGAGACAAATGTCACTCTTCCTTGCTCAAAGTAGAGTCACACTGAACTCTAGGGCACAATGTATTAAGTCTTTTTAAAGAAATGTATTTCCCCATACAACTTAGTGAGGAAGCATTTTCAAAATCTGTTCTGTTCTATGGTAGTACAGAAGAATCACTCAAAGAGCAGTTTCCTACCACAAGAGTATTTGCTGTTCAATGTTTGAGTCCAAAGACATTTTACAAGTCTTACAGAGTGTTATCAAACAAACAAAAAAAAATGGTCTTATACAGATGGGAAACAAGTGTCTGGCTGACCTTCATGTGAAATAAATTGTTCCACGTTTCATGACTGAGTGTCCAGAGCTGATGAACCGGGAAGGAAATCACTCTCAGAATACTTTTGTAAAGCTTGGAAAGAAAAAGAAAAGAAACTGTAGTGAAATGGCAAATACCATTAGCTTGACTATGTAATAATCCTCATGGAGAAACTATTCATTCAATTTAATCCTCTAGAAATTTATGAAGAATGGAATTTTCAAGGGAAAGTATTTTGGGTCTCTTTAGGCTTTTGTTTAGCCAGTTGTATTACAGACTGCAAATTAAGGAAGTTGCTTTGAAAATAATATCAAAGGCTCTTCTGGCCATTTCCTTTAAAATATAGAAAGTAAGACTTTACAAAACTGGTATATCCACATTAGGTTGGGATTTTTTATACCCATAAACCACAACTTGTAATTTTTTAGATAATTTAGAAAAAAAAAAAATCCTCTAAGACTTACTTTTAGTAATCAAACATTCTTGCAATACTGCATATTGTAAGACAAATATCACAAAGCTGTTAGAGCTTCACAGATTTTTTCAACAGAAAAAACATCATAGTAGTCACAAGTTAGCATTTAGTTTACCATCCACAGTATTTTTTAACAATCTATTGAGAAAATAATGTCCCAGCTTTAGAAAAAGAATTTTTGGTTGCATTTTTGGCAATAAGGAGTGCATGACACTAACCCATGAACCGTGGAAAAAATCAACAGTCCATTTGGAGACCTTCCAGCCAACTGTGACTACATTGCACACAGTGCCAGAGATCTGCTAGACTGCCTTCATAAAACCCATCTAGACAAGGGAAACTCTATAGGACAACGAGACACACTATAGGACACTATAAAGTAACCTGGGAACTTCAGGCTGGTGAATGTTTCATCTCTTGTATGATGGGAGGGTTTGTAACCAGGAATATGATCCCTGAGGCTGTGGATAAAACCTGTCAGGAAAGTGACAGTGAGGCTTTTGCCATGGAAATCCTGGTCACCAATTCTCTTGCACTATAGGAGATGTCAATAACCATGCAGATAAGGAGCATCAGATAGACATAATACATTTAGATTTCGAAAAACTCTTGACAAAGTAGCAGGCTAAAAATCAACAGGAAACTGAGCTACCATGGATTGCAGAAAAGTTCTTTGCCTTGTTGGACAATTGTATTTCTCTTACATAGATTGAAAATCCCTTAAAGAATAGAAGAAAAGTCCTAAAGATCAAATATAATAAGGAGAAATCAGAGGTTGTGTCACTAGTAAATCACCTTTGGACCTGGTTTTCTTCAATATCTTTACCAAAAAAGGCTTTTATACAGATTATTAGGTTCTTTCAGGTAGTCAAATGCCAAAAAATTGCAAATGGCAAATAGCAGAGGATCTCAGAGAATGGGATATGGGAGTTAAAATTTGGTAATTGAGCTAAATGAGTATCAATGGAGGTAAGGTAACATATGTGACAAAAATAAACTCAAACACACCTATGTAATGCTAAACTTGGAACTGACAGACTCAGCTCTGGAAAATGATCTGTCAGTTCCCTGAAATAATCAGCTCAGTGTTCAGTGGCAGCCAAAAGAGCCAACAAAATGGTGGGTATCATCAGGAAGGATATTGAGGATGAGACAGATGGCGTCATTTTGCTGCTATATAAAGGCTTGGTACAGTGACTTCTTGATCACTGCACACAGTTCTGACCCTGTAATTCAAAGTCTTGTAATTTGCAGAAGGGAACATGCCATGTATACTGATCATGAATACATGTTTGCTCAAATGCTGTTTTAGCAGTCTAAATGTCCAAATTACCTAATTAGTGCAGGAAAGCCTTATTAGTAGTATGGCTAAAATTGTTAAACAAAAATCCCTTCCTATGATCTACCCCTTTACTCTGGTGTTATCCTTACTCTTCCAATGCACTTTGGGCACTAATTTCAAGAGTTTCAGTCTTTCTTTTAGAAAAATGGGGTGGGAGAAGTCTACATCAAGTCATCAGCTTCCCGAGTTCTTCAGAGGCATGTGATTTTCCTAGGGGGTGGTTATTCCTCCTCTGAATTGGATTTCTTTGGGTTATTTGATTGTGCAGCCGCTCCATCATTACTGCGGGTCTGGCCATGTGCCTGGTAAAGACCAAGAGGGCAGTGCAGAAACCCCTCTTTATTAATCCAGCCCTGTGAAACACAGCTGTTTTCACAGGATGCTTGGAAATAGGCTGGTTTCCTCTTTTATACTTTCATTTTACATGCTGAAGTTATTGTTCAGGTTCCAATTACCTTTAGCTAGCATTATACATCAAATGTTCTGATCCTTGTTCTAAGCAGGAACAGCCTAACAACTTTTAGTTTCAATTATTGAATAAGTCATTTTAGAATTGCATTAAGGGGTTGATCTCTTAATTTAAAGGTATTAAGATACAAATAAACCACACCCTTAATATAAAACCCAACATATTTTCAGCTGGGGACATAAGATATATGTCCATCTGATTTCTTATATATTTTTTTACTATGCTTTGGCTTGCTGCTTTTTTGAGTTTTCTCCCTTTTATTGGATTAGTGAAATAGGGATTGTTTTGCATAAATTAGCAATGAATCCAAAAGTTAGAACTATTTCCTTAGCTATTAAAAATAAATGGAGATGCCTGGAAACTGAAGACAATGTGGCATATCAAATTCCAATAGTGTTAGAGCCCAACATAAGAGCACATAAATGCCCCAAACTAGGACCTTAATGCCTACATAACTCATATTAACTATTTTTATTAACAAAAATAAAAAAGGACATCTACTAAATAAAACTATATCACATATATTTAATATTTCATATACCTTCTGCGCCCAGATTCACCACTTTACACTCAGTCCTGCATGCATAGCCTTTAGAGGCTATCCCAAGAATTCACAGGTAGTGCCTTCAGTGCACCAGTGCAGCAGTCCCTGAGTAAACTGTGCACAACTTCACATTGCTGGGGCAGCTCAAAGAAGATTAGAAAATGGCCTTGATCCCACAATTTGTAGTTTCAGGCTGGAAGGGTCAAGATCAATGACACCTTGTTATAGTGCAGCTTCAGCAGCCTCAGCACTGTTATTAAACACCTGTTTCATTTAAGCTCATTTTTAGGACCTTGTTCCACTCCCTTCTTGATTGCCTTTCTAAAGGGGAAGGGGGAAACCAGTAGGGATTGGTGATGTTTATTCAGTGCTTTATGCTGTATTTCACTAATTTGTTCTATAAAACA
Source organism: Dendrocincla tyrannina (assembly GCA_035047865.1). NCBI lineage: Eukaryota > Metazoa > Chordata > Aves > Passeriformes > Dendrocolaptidae > Dendrocincla > Dendrocincla tyrannina. Next base: position 14,568,223 of record JAWWMP010000001.1, read on the forward strand.
CAGAATGAAACTTGTTCATCAGTAATTGAGATGGATCAAATGGCAAGGACAACAAATTGATCCATCCAGGAATCTGATTCATCACTTTGCTGTTGTAGAGGTTACAATGTGCACTTTTTTATCCAGCCAGACTGTGAGAAAATAAAACTGTCAAGGGAAAACCTTGGGACTGGACAAACAGCAAGCAACCTAGTTACTTATTCAATCTTCAATGTCCTTCCTCCATCTTTATTTTAAAGATGTGGCAAGCATTATGTTAAAAAGAAATGCTGCATATAAAATTCTCAGATTGGTAACATTTGCAATAGGCAATGTCATCCTGGCTCAACATCACATTATCAATTTATTTACGTTAACAAGGACCTCAGTCTCTCGAAGGTATTAGGATGATCCCAATTTTATATGTGAGAAGATTCAACTCTAAGACTTTAATGAGCAAATAAAGTGGGAAAAGCTGTGGTCACATTTCTATGTCTACCATTCTGTTATGGGAATAAATCACGCAGCATTGTGATGAGGAAATTCTGTGAACTTTTAAAGGCAAAATGACACAAACTAGATCATGGTGACAAATAATTAAAATTATGGTATTCGTAAAGATAACATATTGAATATCATCTGTCAACAGTTAAAATTCCTTATGTTGTATGTTCATAAACATATACACACCCAAAAAGAAACTCCATTAAAAGACTGAAGATAGTAGCAAACTTTATGAGAGTTCTTCTGCAAGTCAAGCAGTTTCATGAGCACCAGGACTAATGAAGCCTGGTTTCCTATAGATTTGTGTCTCAGGGTTGATTTGTGAGCCCTGACTGATGAGTTCCTTGCAGCAGGGACACATTAAAGAGCTCTGCTGGAGTAGATTCTTTCTAGTCTCATAAAGACTGAACTCCTGCCACAAGCTCCTTTGTGGGGTAAATAATGGAAAACATACATGATCATCTGTCTTGGGCCACCTCTAGACCCAAACTTGTGAAAGCTTAATATCAGTGAGACCTCTCATATTTCTGACAGCTTGCTTGAAATAAATTATTGAGTTTGAGTTAGGTGTTGGAGATAAAGATACAGGTAGTTGTTTTCCACACCCGCACATGAGCATATTGTAATCAAACACAGTAAAACCATATCAATACCTTCCATTGTTTTTCTTTAAATGTGTACTTCTGCCAGAAAAATTAATTAATCCTATACAATATGAGCTGTTCTCCTAAATTTACTGTGCTCCTCTTTTTCCAGTTAGGCAAGAGCAATATATTGGCTGTTTCTGTGGTGGAACTGCGTGAGACAATTTAGGTTTCATTGCATGATATATTTCTCTCAAAATTTGAAATAGATGCTCTTACTCATACAAAAAGAAGATTCAAAATTGTTCTATCAGATTAGGTAGGTATCTCCAAAAGTGAAAAAAAAAATAAAAAAATGAATGTGCTGTCTGGCACTTACCAGTTCTGCCTCTGAAAAATCACCTCTTCAGAGACGTGTGATCAAAGAGGACTGTTATCCTGAAGTATTGGTGGGGAAGAAGGGAAAAGGCTGCAGAACTGTTACGTTTTTGTGGAAGCGCACAATTTTAGCATGTGGAAAAGTTGTGTTCATTAGTTATTACCCACCTTTGTCAAAATACAAAGGGAAAAGGGTCATGTTTAATTTTCTTCTTTACTGCTCAGGTGGGATGAAGAGTGTTTTAGTGGAGGAGGAGATGTTTATTCTTAGCCCAGAAATTAATTCATAAAACAAAATTAAAACACACCTGGAGAATAGATGTCCTGAAATTTTTATGTTGAAAGTGCAATTTTCCCATTTTTCCTTAAAATTCTAAACCCACTGTCATCTCTTGGGATAAATGGGCACATCTTCCCCTTTCCTCTCCCTGCTCCCTACCTCCATTACAGACGCCTTGTAACTGATTTCTATTTGTCCCTTGTTCAGGCACTTATTCCTGAGCTGCACAGATTTCTGGTCCCTTTTGCAGCTAATAAAATCTTGTTTAAAAGCTGACTAGCCACTTAAAGAATTCACAAAATTTTATTAATTGGTTTGTTCATACATGTGATATTCTTTACATGTTCTGTTTCTTCTGCAGAGATGATGATGATTTTTCTACACTGTAAAAAATGCAACACTGCTAATTTCCTGAAAAAAAGACAATTTGGAATCTCACAAACAGAAATCCATGCTCAAAAGGAAAAACTCTATAATTAGGTTTTATTTCTGATTTGTCCAATCACTTCAGGAAGGAGAAAACATCACCCTGTCATCAATTTCAGCAATAGCATCATGTAACTTTACCAACGAAGAACAAACGGAATGGTACAAAATAGTACTTACAGAACAGTGATGCATTTTGATCCCATGAGGAAACCCAGTGATTTTTAAAGGTCCTCCTTACCTCCAAAATATTTTTTTTTCCTATCTTAAAGAGCAGGTCAAACGAATAGAAAACTTCATAGATATGACAGTCAAGTAAACTTTTTTCCTCTCAATGATAGTCAACCATTGAATTTGTGACATATTTTCTTGTTTTTCTGGTTTGATAAGTTTATTTTATTCTAGTATGATTTTTTTTTTCTGGGAACGATTACAAATGAACCATAAAAATGCAAACCAAATTATTTTGGAAGAAGCTTAGACTTCATTTTCATAACTCTGAAGTGCTCAAAACTTTCACTTCGACTGAATGAAGCAGTAAAGTTAGGGGGAAAAAATCCACAATGGGTTTTCAAACACTGTAAATTCTATTTATTATCCAAGCTATAACTATCCCAGATATAAAACAAGTGTCACACAGAAAATAAAGTGTGACTTTTTATAATAACTTTAGCTTCAGATTTTACATAAGATGGTTTGAGGTGGACTTTATTACACTAGTTTGCCAGTGCACTAACCCACTCGTGATTGTTTTACAGTTTCATATTCAACAAATCTACTCCTATCCAGGCTTTACTTCCATTCAAATTATTTCTGGAGGGTATTTTCCCCCCTATTTTATCAAGGGGAGGCATTAAAGGTGAGGATCAGTGGACATAAGCAATCTGTGAATTGTTCCCATGCCCTGAGGAAATCCTATCTGAATATGAATGAATAATGTTAATTAGATGAATAGGCAGATTGTTCAGTCTTTTACTTGAGGCTGTTCAACTCTGAATGTGTAAAATTGCTATTTCAGTGTTCTGTTGTCCTCAGAGAAATTGCTTATTGGAATTATCACAATATGTTTGTGGGGAAATGGCAGAGTTAATTACAGTTTTCATGTCTTATATTAATATTCTTTTCACTTCTTCAGTTTACAAAGTTTATACATTTTCTGGCTTGGATTTGTTTGGGTTTTAAATGTCAATAAATGTACTATCTTTTCAAGTTAAAAATAGGGGAGGTATAACTCTATAAAAACGTGGGATACTTTCAGGTTTTCTCAGACTCAGGATTTTTAAGTAAACACACCTGCATAGTATTATTGCACTAAGATGATTTGTTTTCTCCCTTTCTAACTTTTTGTGAGTGAACTCATTCATGCAAATGTGCAGATAGAGGTGTTCAGGAGCAATAATAAAATGAATGCACATGTTCTGCAAGTGAAGTTTTCTTTTGCCAGAATTGCTGACTGCTTGTTTACATCAAGCAAGGAATTGCAGTGCAGAAATTCCTGAGTTGTCCCCTAGCAAGCATGCACACTGTAAACCAACCCAGCAAACACACCCAGCTTTCACACAGTCACACTTAACCATCCCAGCATTGGCTCAATGGATGGTAGTAGCTTGGAATTCGTTGTTTCAGGGCTGAAGGAAACTCAAATTGGTTGGGAGAGAGGAAGAGACTGTACATCTCCCCAGATTTTTCATCCCACGATTAGGAGCATAAGCTGACCTTGGCAACGTTAACAGAGGTAAAGAAGGATGATTCTGTTGGTCCCCTGAGAACCAGAGGAAATGTATGTCTAGTGCTCTCTTGGTAGACATAAGGTTGTCCTTATATATCATTTCCCTTTTCACTTTACCAGAACACGAACCCTGACAATGCCGAGAAGGTGAACACCAGTTAGTCTCATCTACTTTACATCAAGATATACTGCTACTGACAGGAAAAGAAAATAAAAGTGAAGTGAGAAAAAGCAAAAAAAACCCACAGAACAAACCAAGTATTACACTTAAGATCATAAATTGAACAGTAGGTGTGATCCTTCTTCCATGCCTTCTGTCAGAGAAACAACATATGCCCCTTGTCAAACAACATAATAATTCTGACAGACTCATTACTTTTGAAAGGACTGTGAAGCACGTTGTTAATATGGCATGGAGCCATGGAACCATGACATAGAGCAGCTATTGTCATACTTTTCCAGAAAAACAACACAACTGGGTACATCCCAGAGTGCCTGTATATTCATAGATGCAACACAGGGATCACACAACAGAAATGAGGAGTCTTTGTGAAGGTACAGGACCATAAATTCCTTTGATTTCACAGAGGCAGGGTGGGATAGTTCACACAAATAGGGTGGTGTCATGGATGGATATATGTAGATTAGCAGGGTAGGCAGAGAGGGCAAGTTGCAAGTGAGTGAGAAGGACTGCACAGAGTTCTGCCTTGGGGTGGGTGATGAGACATCTGAGAGCTGATGGGTCACGATTAGCCAGATCAGTGTGGGTGATGCTGTGATGGGTGTTTCTTACAGACTGGGGGAAGGCAGGCAGGAAGCAGCAGATGAGGCCTTCAGACATCTAGAAGAAGCCACAACTCTGTGGGCTTTTCACCTCATGGATGGCTTGAATCATCCTGACACCTGCTGGAGGGGCAACACAGAAAGAAGCAAGGCATTCATGAGGTTTCAGTAGCACATTGCTAACAGCTTGATGTCACCGGAAGCTAACAACTCCCTGACTGTGGAGTTAACAGGAGAGATGCTCATGCTGGGCTGCATGCTTACAAAAATAAAAAAAAAGGGCTTGTTGGGGCTGTGAGGGTCAAAGGGAGCTGCAGTTTCAATTACCCTGAGGCTGAGGAATTCAAGGTCTTAAGAGTAAGGAACAAGACAAAAAGCAAGATCGCATCCCTGGACTTCAGAAGACGACTTTGGCCTCTTCTAAGATCTGCTTGAAAAAGTCCCATCAAATAAGGCTCCAGAGGGAATAAGAACCCAAGGAAAGTGTTTTATATTCTGGGATCATTTCTTCCAAGATCAAGAATTGTCCAATGCAAAAATGCCAGGAGGTTTGCATGTATGAACAAGACCATGCATGGCCAAGTGAAAACATGAAAAGGAAGCAGACAGAGTGTGGAAGCAGGGACAGTAACCTGGGATACACTGTCCAAGCACACAGAGACACAGTTAGGAAAGCCAAGATTCACCCACCTGGGATTCAGTCTGGCAAGGGAGGTCAAAGGCAGAGGAAGAGATTGTATAAGCATTTAGATGCCAAAAGGAAGACTAGGGAACATGGGGACCCACTTCTGAATGAGGCGGGGGACCTGGTGATGGAGGCATGAAAAAAGCTGAGACATTGTGCTGGTTTGAAGGTAAACCGGCAGGAGAAATGGACCCACCACAAGGGAGGTTATAAGTCAGAGTTACAATTTAATGAAAGATATTACAATAAATACACTGACACAAAGAGAAAACTGTTTTCAACTCACCAAAACCCAGCAGTATAACCCAGTGTCCCTGGGCACAAGCCCAAAGGGGTTTGTTAGC
>JAWWMP010000001.1:14574150-14593227 GCA_035047865.1 Dendrocincla tyrannina
CACACCCAGCAGCTAATGTTAGCAGTTAACAGCAGCTAACGGCTGCTGCAAATGGTCTATTGTCCTTGGGGAATGAACAGAGGGGGTAGAATACATAGTTTTGATCACCGCCACACAGTGATAACTGGTCCCTCCTGCTGAACTAGGACAGACATTGAATGACTTCTTCATATCAGCCTTTCTTAGCTGGATCAGCCTACAGAAATACCAGACCAAGGGGAAAGTCTGGAGCAAGAAAGATACATTATTTGTGGATGACAATCATATCATGAAATACTTAAGGCCACTGGAGGCACCTGCTTTACCAGGGGGTAAAGCTGGGAGAAGAAGGAGGAAGGTGGGACATTTGGAATGATGGTGTTTTGTCTTCCCCAGTCATCGTTCAATGTGATGGGGGCCCTGCTTTCCTGGAGATGGCTCAACACCGGCCTGCTCATGGGAACTAGTGAATTAATTCCTTGTTTTGTTTTGCTTGTGTATGCAGCTTTTGCTTTATCTATTAAACTGTTTTCCCATGTTTATTCTTCCAATTTCCTTCCCCATCCCACCCGGGGGAAAAGAGAATGAATGGTGGTGTGGGGCTCAGTTGCTGTCTCAGGTTAAATCATGACACCTACCTATTTAAAGCATGGTCACTGCTGCAGCTTAGGATGCCCCATTATGTTCTGTGCTTTTGAGTACAGTAGAACGACAGGAGAACCCAAAGCGCTGTAGTACTATGCAAAAAAAAGTTGGTGTGTTTCTAATGACAGTCATAAAATTAAACTTGAAGTAAGAAATGACAATGAAATGTGTTTTTGTTTAATAAAGTAGTTAATCATGGTGGACAAAATAACTAGGCAAAAGCAAACTGGTAGAGAGACATATGCAAATAAGCCTTTTTTTCTGCATTGGTTGTGCATTGAAAGTGTTGTAGAAGGCAGATAGGATAAGGGGGAAAAATGTGATTCCATTTCCCAGAATATGGGACATCATCAGGTCAATTTCCTGAGAAGAAGTTATATCCTAAGGTTTGCTTGCACAAAGCAAGAAAACTTTTGAGGTGCAGCCATAGATAAAGACCCAATCTATCAGTTTAATTTCCTGATTTTTGAAGCAAGTAAAAGATATTTCTGAAGTTCCCTTTGAGTTTATCGCAATCTCATTGCTGAGAATATTGCAAGTGTTTTTTTGTTATGTTTTCTTTTCATTCTGTTTAGGAATGCAATCATTTAAAAAATGATTTATTTTTTTTTTTTTATATTTACTAGAAGCCTTACAATAATCGCATGATGACAAGGAAGATATTTGACTGACCTGTTTGTCAGCGGTACAATCCTTCCTGTTGTATACAACTTTACTAACATAATATAATTTTAGATACAAAAATAAACTTTTTAAAAGTATGGATAGTTTGGACGTAATGAATACAAAGTTTCTTTCAAGAATCCGTCTGAAACAACTGTTTTACTCTCTGCTATGTCTTTAAAACCATTAATTATTTCTGCTGCAGTTATTATGCTGCTGTTTTAAGCATCACATTGTTCTGACTTCAATTTAACTAATTTTAGATTTTAAGCTGTTCCTGTGCTCAACTGTTATTAAGAAGCTGGTAGCTGTATAATGATTTGAAATAGGAAATTAATTCCAATTAATGTCCTCTGTATTCTTAAAATGCCACTAGATTTTCTTTAACTGTTTTCTTCCCAATCTCCATCATCCAAATATACATTTTTTATTACATAATTCTCATAGTAATAGATAGCATCTCACTTCTCCACTGTTTCTTATATACCATGCATAGTGACTTAGTTTCCTAATTCTGCAATATTTTAAAAAATGCACTTTGCCTATTGTTTTTAATAATGTTTATATGTAACCTAAATTTAAGGATATGATACAATACCTGAAATGACATGCTATGCTATTGTATTATTGATATACTAAGCTATGATGTGTTTGTAGAGATTGAAACTTGGCTCTGGATGTTCTTTATATCTGAGAATAATTACAAACATTTGCAAACATGTAAATGTGTTTTGTACAAAAAGTTTGAAAAGATGTAACTTGCACTGGAGCACGAGCAACCTTTTTAATCACCATATCATGTATGAACCTTTAAAACTGACTGAAACCTACAGCAGCACTGGAATATAAAAGAAAAAAGGTGATAACTGAAAGTTTCTCCCATTATGGCTTCTCTCAAATATAGTGTTAAAAACGTCCTCTATATTATTTTTCATGTCTCTGTTCACCAGCGATATTTTCTTGAAGAAAGAACAATTTTAGTAACTAATGCTATCTTTTCCTTAAGAAGTCTTGAACACTCAGCAGCAACACATTGCTTATCTGCTTTTTAAATTTTTTTTAGGATTTTTTTTTTTGTTGGAAATATGTGTACTACGATGGCCATAAAGGTATGGATGATAATTGGGCTGTCATTTATGCGTGAGATGAACTTACTTCTGAAACATTTTCAAGCAATGTTGTCAGCAACAAAGTTATAAACTCATCAGACTTCAGTGAAAGTCGAGAGAAAAACTTACCCAATGAAGAGAACAGCCTTACAACCTTTGGCTTATTAACATTGAAGTATTTGGATAGAAAATGTAGCTTTAAGCAATAACATAAGCCTCAATCATCCAAGGTAAATGTACTGCCTGCAGATAATTGCAATAGGAAATAATATTAGTCTTCAAAAAATCCAGAGTTCAAAACTCTTTGTGAATTAAAAAAAAATAAATCTAAGAAATATAAAGCTCTAATTTTGTTTCTGAGGGTATGTGCAACAGATATTAAGGTGTATTCGTATTCATTAAAAGATTTTTCCCATAACACCCATCTCATACAAATGATACAAGAAAATCTCAAAATAATGCAAATAATTTTCCTTCTAGACACAATACTTTGAAAGTTTTAGTGAAGTGGTAGTATGGACAGCTGAGAAAGGATTGTTATGTTTAAACCAGATGAAACGAATTGGACACGAGGACACTTGATACTGCAGGTCTATGTAGTGGAAGCTGAGAGTGCTCAGCACCTAAATGACACCACCAGCCTAGAGACTGACATGGACATCCTTTCAGTGGTCCTTGCTGCGACACGGCTGATTGAGCCTCGGATTGCCAAGTGACCAAATTTACATTGCAGCTCTGCAATTTTCTGTGCTTCCTTTCCAAATATAGCCTGAACAAAGGTTAATGACAGTGGTGATTTGCTCTCCTGGCATTTAACATCTTAGCCCTTGGCTAGTGGGAAGTAAAAGCCGTGGGTTTAACACACTTATAATCTGAGCTTCCTATCACATGGCCAGCTAAAGATTGCTTTAGAGCCAGACAAGATCAAATTCTTCTTGATGAAAACCCTGGAATATCTTCCAGAGCTGAGGCACTGAACTTAAAAAACCCGAGGTGTTTCCCTGCTCTGGCAGGGAGAACTTCCACAGTTCTCAGTAGAAATCTGAATGAGGTTTTCAGTACCCATCTAGGAAACACTGACAGGAATCAGGAACCAGCCTTGAGAGTAGCAAAAAATAGCATTTACTATTCCTGATAAGCTGTGTACCGCTTCCTGGCTTTGCACCCTCAGAGGAGAAGAGCAGATGCATAGCCCATGCAATCCTAACTCAGTCTGAAGCTCTCAGGCAGTTATGTGTTTCACCATTTTCTTCTCTTAAAGGCCATATATAAATCTTGTTGAATTCTGTAGGGCTAAAGCACATTCTGAACTGTTTTTCTACATTAGGGCTTTAGGAGAATTGTATGAAAAATAGAAAAAAATGAAATCCACAGAGTCCATTGATATTGATCCTCCTGCCCAGCATGGGACTGCATTACAGAGAAAACAAAATCCAACTTAAAGGCTCGTAAAAATAAATGTTATTTATAAAAATTGTACTTTCTCTAAAACTAAGAAAATTGTCCTGAATACCTTAATTCTCTGCTAAATTCTTCTTTTCTTATGATAGCCATTAAGAGGAACAGATGGAGGTATATTGGAGGTTTTATACTAGAAAGAAAGCATAGAGATGTTTAATTTGCAGACCAATCTTCTTCTCAACATGTTTACTGATCAAAGTTGTCAAGCTTTACCTCTTTCTCCTCCCCCTTCATCCACATGAACTGCTTGGAGTGTGACTGTTATAAAAGATGTTCAAGGGATTTTGTGCTGTGGAAAATGTAACTTATTGTCTGTAGCAGTGTTTGTATCTCGTATGAGATAATATATATGCAAATAGTAAGACTGTTAGCTATTGTCACCTCTGTTAAAATTAAAAATAGAACAGAAATGCTATTTCTTTTCAAATAAATTTAGATAAAAACCTATACCAAAACTGCAAACACCACCTAAATCTCCCAAAAGTGCAAATTATTCACTGTAGTGCATTAGTAAATGGAAAGAAAGTTCATTTGAATTCTGAGAAAAATATTAATGTTTTATCCGTCAAGTGGACGGCCTTTGTGTTATAATCTTCTGACTCATAAAATAGGATTGAATATTTGCAACAGTAAAGTGGAGACCTTGATATACGTGAAAATGTGCACAACTTAAAAAATGTTACAGGTCAAAAAAAGCAAAAAAAATAAAAAAGAAAGGATAAGTGCCGAAACATGGTTTAGTCAGAGGAAGTATGACTTGTAGCAGCAAGTGTAACTAGTATTTTTGATGTGGATGAAAGGAATGGGAGCAGATTCAGTGGAGTTTAAAATGCAGGAGTGTACTCACGAAGATAATAAATATAGGGTTCAAAGGCAACAAAAATGAGAAGAGAGTAAATAAGCACATTCAAGCAAGACAAAATTTTTAAAGGTAGACTCAAGCTTTCACTATTTTGCCTGAAGCTGGATGGTCCAGGGAATATGTTGTGGTTTACACTCAATTTGGAGAAAGAACTACCTTTAACCCCCTAAAAGAGACCTAATAATTCAAATAAACCTAAGAATCCAAATCAAGATATAAACCCCTAAAACATTGCCAATGTTTGCATGAAACCCAGTACCTATTGCAGTCAACTGTGAGGGACTTCGGTGGGGAAATCACTCTTCATTTTCTGTGCTATATGTGCATGCTGATCTAGATGTAGACTAAAACATTTGAGCAAAAACACCCTTTCTGATCAACAAATTAGATTTGCTAGAAATGACCTACTACACCTGAAAACATTAACATTAAAGCTGGAGGGTTGCTTTTTTTTCTTTTCCCTTGAAAAAAAATTTGTTTTCTAAATCCAGAAAGTATTTGTTTACTCTTCTAAGTAGTGAGCCTGAGTTCAGATTGTTCTTCCAGTTCAACCTTGTGTCTCAGTCCCATGGATGATGTCCTAACTATAAAATTAGTGAGGCATCATCGATAAATAATTCCCTACACAGTGGACAACAGAAAGCACACTCCCCCCACCCCATGTTTACACTCCTGTGAATAATCATAAACCTGGACCGAAAAAATGCTTTTATCCAGTGACTTCTGGATGCCAAGTATATAAATAATCATTATTTTATCTAATCCTCTGTGGCTTAGTTTCCACATATAAAATTAAGATGCTTAGTGCTTCCTTGTGTTATGGAGTTGTTTTGAAAATAAACTACAAACTATAAATACTTGTCTAAATTAATACAGTTTCTTCATATTAAGCTACAACACTCAAAGCTGTTAAACAACACTTTCAGTGTGTTGAATAAACCATGTTCTCCATTGACTACTTTAAGAAAATATGCTAAATGTCATAGGAAGGGCAGGGTAAATAAATAAATATCTAAAAAGAGGAAATACATGGGGTTTACTATGGTCTAAATGCCCTAGAATGATAAATAAATTTTCCTGGATTATCTGCAAGGCACACAGACCATAATCTTAACTCTCCTGTGATAAAGCTGTACACAAACCTTTCACAGTGATGGATGTAAGGAGTATCAAAAATTTTCCTCCCAGCAGCATTATCAAATGTATCCTACATCCAGTGTATTGTTTTAATTGAACTATGAAAAGGTTATAGTCTCTTGCATTTCTTCAGGAGTTTGAACAACATTTTAAAAACAAATGCATGGCAAAGTGAGAAACAAACAATAATAACCATTTTAAAATTGGCTCAACATATGGACACATAATTATCATGAGCTGCAGCAGAGTTGCTCACCAACTCAGTAAGGTTAAACTACTTACCAGCATGAAAAACTTTGAATATATCATCCTGTCAGGATGCAGAAGTGCTGAGCAGAACTTTAGACACACAACTCAATCTTGACTCTGATGAAGACAGAATTTCTCTCCCCCAGTGTAAAGCATCCTCAGGTCAGGCTTTTACCTCACTTTCACCATGCAGAAGAGTGCTGAACATGCCTCAGCTAACCATTTCAGATATATCATGTTGGGAGACAACACAGCTGTTCCCACACCAGCTCATTTCCTCTGTCTCTCTGATGGAGGATTATGCCTGCCTGCCACGGTGCCTTAGAAATCACCTATCTCTGTGAGAGTACTTCCTCCTTTCTTTTTAGGGGGCAAATCTCCCAAATATTCAGGATACAAAAAGGATTCACAGAGAAAATTATGCTGTAAGAAACTCTGTCACATAAGCACATTTTTGTAAAATGAAGAAAGTGCATGATTAAGACAGATTACTTTGTCACCACTGCAGGAGAATGTGGTTTTTGCAATCATAGAATTATAGAATCATTAAGGCTGGAAAAGACCTCCAGGATCATCAAGTCAAACCTTTGACTTGACTGATGAAACCTCATCTTCTAGATATTGGCACTAAGTTCCATACCTAGTCATTTCTTGAACACCTCTAGCTATGGCAACTCCATCACGTCCCTGGGCAGTCCATTCCAATGGTTGACAACCTCTTCCATGGAGAAATCCTTCCTGATGTTCAGCCTGAACCTCCCCTGACACAGCTTAAGGCTGTCCTTTGTCCTGCTGCTTGTTCCCTGGAAGTAAAGCCTGATCCCTAATTGGCTACACCCTCCTGTCAGGCAGTTGCAGAGACTGACGAGGTCTCCCCTCAGCCACCTTTTCCCCAGACTGAAAAACCACTCCTCATCAGCTGCTCCTCATAGGACTACCTGCTCCAGACCCTTCCCCAGCTTTGTTGTTCTTCTCTGGACAATCTCAAGCCCCCTCAATGTCTTTCTTGCAGTGAAGGGCCCAGAACTGGTCACAGCACTCCAGGTGTGGCCTCACCAGTGCCCAGTACAGGGGGACAGTCACTGCCCTGGTCCTGCTGGCCACTCTATTGCTGATGCAGACCAGGATGCCATGGGCCTTCTTGGCCACCTGGGCACACAATAGTTTGTGTTCAGCTGCTGTTGACCAGCACACCCAGGTCCTTCCTCTGGGATTCTTTCTAGCCAAATTGGAAACTGTAGACACCCGAGAAAACAAGTGCACTGAAAAGAAACAGAAACACAGAAAAAAGTCTTCTATTTCTCTAAAAAAATATGTATCAGCTGCAATGCACATTTAAAAAGGCAAGGCAAGGCAAGGCAAGGCAAGGCAATAACAAACCCTAACTCCACTGTCTTTTGGTCCAGATAAGTCTCATTTTAACCTGGATGGATTCAGAAGAGAAATCAGATAGGAAGACTAATCCATTTTACAATTTCTTCAAACATCACACTGTCCTCAGCAGCAAGAGGAAAGTTTGTTGCTGTCAACATGTCTTAATACCTCTAGAGAGATCATCTGTAGATCAGGAGATTTTCTAATCTGCAAAAGCAGGTGACCTTAACAACAAAAAAACACACACACGCAAAACCCACCAAACAATAATGAACAGAATGACAATGGAAAAAACAGTGAGGAAACATCCACTCTCCTTATTCTAATACTCCTTAGATTTGAGAGAAGACAACCAAGCATATCCTTTTAATATTTTCAGTGATGCAACAGGCCTGAAAAAAGAACAAGTTTGAAGCACTCTGCTAATATTTCCCTTTTAATTAACTGCTTTCCAGACTGAGTGCAGCAATGGTACTGTCTGTTCTATATATGACTGATAATCCAGACATTTTGTAACCAACAAATTGTTGCCTCTTTTCTCAAAACAAACGAAAATATATAAGAGAATATATATATATTTTATATACTTTCTTTTGTGCAGTTGCAGTATTAACAAGGTAGGGAGAAAAGGGATAGTATGAATTAATGGAAGTAGAAATGTGACCAGGAATATAGAAGGCACAAAAAGCCAACATAATGTAGCTGAAAACATACTGTTCTAGCAGGAAAGTTATTGCAGTATTTGCCTTTCGTTAGTTCTTCATCCAATTTACCTTCAGAAGATGGCATTCCTAAAAATTCAGCCAAAGGCTGTGCAAAATTCTGTTAAAATATTTGGCTGATATGATAATTAAGAAAGGAAAACTCTAGCACGGATTCAAGTCCTTTAAAGTCAGGAGTCATGTATATGTTCTATTTTCTTAGGAATGAAACCTAGACTAAAATATGTTTGACCCTATATAAACCCCTTGAAACAAGAATTTTTAATAAGATAGACTTATCCCTACAAATGTTGTATGTAAAATAGTTAAACAACTCTTATTTACATAATATGTGCATGTCCCAGGAGATGCAATTAATAATAAATCCAACTTTCACTATTTGGATGCTTCAGTTTTGTACCTTTACCCTCTTCTTACCATCATCCTCAAACATGCTTTGAAATAAATAAATAGGGGTCAACCTTTAATTTCTGAGTAAAAATTTGAATGAGGCTGTGAAGCTGCAAGTCTAGATGAATATGTAAATTGCTTTTCCAGCTTCCTCTCAGCAAAAATTTGAAAACAGATATTCAATATTTTCCAATTAATCAAAAGTTTTATATCTTTTCAAATGTTTGGATTAATTAAAGTAATTTAGAACAGGCTAAACACACACTGTTGATAACTGCAAATATTTTTTCATTAATTCCAGAGATCAAAGATATTGCTAAGTCTAATTAGTTAAAGTCATTTCAGCTTTGATATTTTTGGCCCAGTAAACATGATTACATTTGCTACTGATGGAGGCAGGCTGTTTCAAGGGCTGGCTGGGCTGCCCATGGCCTGAGTGGGTCTGAGCTGGATTTCTCAGGGCACCTGAAAGTAAGGCTGACCTCTAACAGTGATGCACAACAAAGCTAGAACTTACATTTCTGAACCCATAAGATATGAAATCTCATTTATTTAGTATTGTCATACATAGGATTTAAGTGCTCCATATTTTCTAGTCTTTTACAGGATGCCATCCAGAGGCACTCGAACAAGCTTGAGAAGTGGTCCTTTGGTCATGAGTTTTAACATGATCAAGTGCTGGTGCTGCACCTGGACCAGGGCAACCCCTGGTACCAATCCAGGCTGGAGGATGAGCGGACTGAGAGCAGCCCTGCTGAGAAGGAGCTGAGGATGCTGGCGGATGAGAGGCTGGACATGCCCTGAAAAAGAGAAGACTCTGAGGTGACCTAATTGTAGCTTTTCTGAAGGGAACCTACAGGAAAGACGGAGAGAGACTATTTACAAGGGCCTGGAGTGACAGGACAAGGGGGCGTGGCTTCAAACTGAAAGGCAGTCAGTTTAGATTGGATTTTAGGAAAAAAAAAAGTCTCTGTAAGGGTGTTGAGGCACTGACACAGGTTGACCAGAGAAGCTGTGGATGCCCCATCCCTGGAAGTGTGTAAGGCCAGGCTGGATGGGGCTCTGAGCAACCTGGTCTGGTAGAAAGTGTCCCTGCCTATGGCAGTGGGCTTTGGAACAATATGATCTTTGAGGTCCCTTCTAACCCAGGCCATTATATAATTCTATGATGATGCTTTTTAAAGGTTATTTTTTCAGAATATCTGTAAATTAAAAATCCTGTAGGAATTAGTGAATCAGTGTTAACAAACCCCTGCCATGCATATTTTTTAAAGGCTTTGATCTACTCTTTTTACATAACGCATTAAACATAAATACATTTCCAATTAACATATACTAACAATGATACTTCAATGAAAATTCTTCATGATGCTCTCTGACAGCACCTATCCTTTGTATCAGTTATGTTGGATAATGGTTACATTGCATTGTCTAAATTGGTTTACTGTGAAACCACTTTTGATTACTTTCTTGCTCTCACATTTATTTATTTGCATTTCTCAGTTTTCTTTAAACTGTATAATCCAAAGCTGATATGTTTAACTTGATTTATAAAACAGTCAAACTAAATTCCCACATTCTCATAGTTTTACCAGTAGTTTTTTGTTTGTTTTTTTTTTCACAACACCCATATTACTAGTTAAGACTGTCAATAGATTAAAGTGATACCAAGACCTCTAAAATGTATACAAATATTAAGTTTATTTTTGCAGCAGAAAAAAACCCTACAATTATACATGAAAATACTTCAGGGGAACTGTCATCCTAAATTTCACAGGAAAATGCATTTTTTATTATTTTTTTTCATATTAATTAACTAGCAGTCCTCATTGTATGACTTCTTTGAGAAGCTGTGAAGTTGCTTCAATTAAAAAAAAAAAAAAACCTGTCAAAAAAAAACACGTGCTGCCAAAGGCATTGATCTTTAAGTTTATATTCTTTTAAGAAGAATATAAGAACTACTTGACATATTAGTCCCTTAGGTTGATAAATATATCCATAACTCCTCTTATCTGATGAAACTTACTACAGAAAAATTCCTGTAGATTCTGTATGAGAATAGATTCAGTGAGTTATGTCAGCAAAAATGCAGTAAGAGTCTGATATGATACAAAAATAAAAGTCATACTTAATTGAAATTTGCACCAATCAACATATCTATTGATACATAATGTGTTAGAAAGACCTTTCTTAACTCTTTTCTAAATCAAGGACCTTATTTCATAGTTTTAAGTCTAATTTCTGTGTATTTCCTTTTGACTGTGTTTGTAGTACTTCCACTTGCTATTAGGGTTAAGACCTGCAAGACTTTATGTTAAAAAATATGGGTCAACAATGAGTGAGATGGACACAAAATAGACAGGAATTTGTGCAACTGCTTTTCTAATTTTGATGAGTTAGTTCTGCTCTTGCAGAGGACACAAAATAGACAGGAATTTGTGCAACTGCTTTTCTAATTTTGATGAGTTAGTTCTGCTCTTGCAGACATGCACAGGCAGACTGACACACAGACTGAAATTCTTCACCTCAACTCTGCAACTCAGCCTGATGGGATTCTTCGGCACTAATGCACTATGAAATCTCCTGCTAGGAGACACCTTTAGCGTGTGAGTCAAATGCACCGTCTCACAGAGAGTTACAGATAGAAAATCAGAAGCGAATCTGCCTAGAATACTTGAGAAAAACTTTCATGAGGTGACCTTTTCTGAGATAAGTAGAGAAAGTGACTTGAGGAGCAGGTGCTGGTCTCCACTTCCTTCCTGAATTTGGCCTCCTCATGTTCACTAGTCATAATACCCATCACAAGACCTCCTGGCCAAGGGAATGACTTGTTCTTCTCCCCAGAGAACAGTTATGATGTCAAAGAAATAGATACTCTCTTAGTCAAAGGAATGACAGTGTTAGAGGAATCAAACTGGGACAGAGCAGAGTGCTTCACAGTGAAGAGAAGCCAAACACTGAGGCAAGAAACTATTCCACTTAACTCTTCTTCTGTAAAGAGCAAAGCAAGAAGCCTCTACTTCCTAAAATTGCTATTCATAGAGTCACAAAATTATTTCAGTTGGAAGACGTTCTCAAAATTCCAACCCTCCAGAAATGGACAAGGACAACTTTCACTAAATCAGGTTGTTCAAAGCTCCATCTAACCTAACCTTGAACGCTTCAAGTGATAGGACGTCTACAACTTCTTGGAGCAACTTCTTCCAGTGTTTTACCATGCTCGCCATAAAAAATTTCTTCTGAATGTCCAACCTAAACTCACTCTCCTACAGTTTGAAAACATAGTCCCTTGTCTTGTCACTAAGTGTCCTGGTAAAAAGTCTCTCTCCATCTCTTTTCTAATTCTCCATTTAAATATTGAAAGACTGCAATATGGTCCTCCCAGACCCTTTTCTTCTTTGATCTGAGTAACCCCAACTCTCTCAGGATTTCTTCATATGATGTGTGTTCCTGCCCTCCAACTTTTTTTATGTCTGTCTTTTTATCCCACATAATGTGTCCAGGTCTTCTATTTTGTTCTGGGGACCCAGGAGGAGTCTTATGAGAGCAGAGTATAGAGGGAGGATCACGTTCCTTGACCTGATGGCCCAATTTCTTTTTATGCTGCCTAGGATGCAGTTGGCTTTCTGAGGACCAAGTGCACATTATCAGCTCATGTCTTATTTTTAGAGCACAAGAACCACCAAGACTTTTTTGCAGTGCTACTCTTAATCCATTCACCACCCAGCCTGTATTAATACTGGGAACAGCCCTGACCCTGGTGCAGCACCTTGCACTTCCTGAGCCTCATGATTTTTGCCTGGGCCCACTCCTCAAGCCTGTCAAGGTCCCTCTGGATGCCACTCCTTCTTCCCTCCAGTGGGTCAATTGTACCACACAGCTTGGTGTGATCCACATACTTCCTCAGTTTGGTTTCGTCCTCACACGGGGCACCAATTTCTGCAACGGAGCAAACACACACCCACTCCCACACCCACACCCACACCCCCCACAGCCCGAGGTCTGGTGCAAAGAATATTTACAACTAACAGCAACAACCACCAACAACAACCAACAGCCAATGACAAGAACCATTTTATTAACAGAAGGCTTCTCTTTCATACTTTTTCTTATCTGTCCATGCATACACATGTCACACTCTATTAGCCAAGCACTTCTGTCCACGAGTCTTAGACCATCTTCTGATAGGTAGTTCACGTCTTTCTTCATGCTGGTAAGACTCAAAATACATCTTGTTTTTCTCAGTTGTTTTTCTTTTTTCTTGTACTTTGCCAGGCATCTGCAAGGCCATAGACTTGTTTTTCTCCGCTTTCCCATGCTCACCGCTGCATCCTTCCTAGTCCAAAGGTGTCTTCAGTCCAGAAGTCTTCCACACCTCAGGGTGCCCTAAATCCCACTATTTCACTGCTGAAAATATGAAACAGTATTGATCCCAGTAGGGGCCCTTGAAGAATTCCACTTGTTACTGGTTTCCACTTACATGCTGAATTGTTTAGTACTACTGTTTACATATGGCTATCCTGCCAATTCCTTATCCATCTAACAGTTCACCTGTCAAACTCATATTTCTCCAATTTAATGTCAACAATGTTGTGTGGGACTGTATCAAAGGCCTTACAGAAGTCAGGATAGACGGCATCCACAGCTTTTCCCTTGCCCACTCCATTGTAGGGGGCCGCTAGATTAGTCACATACAATTTGGCCTCGGTGAAGCCGTGTTGGCTGTGTCCAGTCATCTCCCTGTCCTCCTGAAGTTTGGACATGTCTTCCAGGAAGATCAGTTCCCATGACTCTAAGGGAACTGAGGTGAAGCTGGCTGATCAGTACTTCATACCCTAAGATTAATACCAATACCTGCAGTCCCTTTTATTTAAACAGTAGAGAACTTTATGAAAATATCACAAGGAGTTGAAGTGAAGAATCTCCTCAGAGTTATTCCAAGTCACATGAGGCGAAGATGCAGTCAATTAGGAGGTAAAACATATCCTAAGATTAGCCAAAGTAAGCCAAATAAAGGACGACAGAGACTTTAGAAGCTCTAATACTCTTTCTGTCTCTGTAGTATTCAGATTAACAGGAACATCTATCTCTGACACCGCAAAGGCCTCTTCTTAGTCTGCAGTTGTTTGCGCCTGGACCCATCAGTCATTGTTGTCTTTAACATTTGGTAGAAAGATTTCAATGCCTGTCTTTGTCATACAAAGTCCAGGATCAATCTGGGGAAAAGGGACTGACAAATAGCTCTTCACTTCTTATTTTACATCTTAGAATGTTGTCTTGTGTTTATTATCCAGTTTCCCTACTTTCCTGTTGGCTTGATGAAGTAAGTGAGAGGCAGTTCTTTTCAATGAGAAAATTACTCAGAATCCTTTGCTGTGTGCTCTGTAAATCCTACATTGTAGTGCAAAATATATACATACAAGATACTTAAGACACATCTTGAGGAAAAATAAAACCTCAAAAAGACAATCATTGAGCTGCATCTATTTTAATGCCAGGCATGTTAGGTAATTTCAATGAAATAGGATAACTGACCTACCAAAAGGTATTTCTGAGGTATTTTACTCCTAGAGCCTTTAGTAAGAGTGTTGGTTGTTCAATATCTCTCATTCTCTGACTCTAAAAGAATAGCAACAAGAAAATGAATTAGGGTTTTCTTTATTTTTTAAAGACAGGTAATGGATTACTACAACTTGGCAAGATGCTTCAGGACTAGACAGTTCACCTTAAACTAGACAATTTTAGAGAAATAAAAAAACCTTGAATTGGTTTCTCTAGCAGCAAATAAAACATTTTAACTCGAACTATTTCAGTAATCAATATCTAATCTGCACCCACAGCATTTTTATTTTACTTAGAAAGTAAAAAGGTGAAAAGGTAGAGTGCTTTGTAACCGAAGAAGGAGCTTCAGCCTCGTTAGTTTGCATCTGATTTGCCACAAAAAAAATTCCACTTTCATGTTTCTAATATTGACAAAATAAGGCAATCCATCTTTTCTCTGAGTTACTTCTTGCTTTCTAAACACCAGCCTCATTTTATCAGGCCATTTTTTAAAATTATTTTTATTTTTATATCAGCTGGCCCCATTGATCATGCCCTGCAGCATAATCCTTTCAATCCCTGTGCTGTCATTGTGTGTCTCAGATGTTCAGAAACATTTGCCTGTCTCAGCCACGCTTTATTCTCTGTATTGTCACAAAAACTTGTATGACTGACATATGATATATGTCATATAACAACTGAAACTGGAAGACCTGTCCATATTGCTGCATTAAAACACAGTAAATTACAGATAAAAACCACTGGTTAAAATGATAAGGCACTTCATAGAGGTTACAGTTAGTCTATGCAGGCAGAATGCTTTCCATTGAGCAAATTTTTTTTTTAATTATTTTAGAGATCTAAATTAGGTGAAAAAGGGAAAGATGTATTTTGTTATGAGCAAAATGATTGCAAACTGAACCTCATCACTATAAATGAGTATTTTAGAGCTTACTTATCTACTACTTGTTCACTCTATTGATATTTGAGGCAGTTTTGTACGTCAGAGTCTGCATACAGAAGTTGAGATTATGTAAAAGATCACCTCTAAAGGTGTGAGAAAAGTTATTTTTAATTATGCATACATTTATTTATTTATTACAGAATAAAATAATTTTCCTTTATTTTGCATGGCCAGGAAACTGCCATTAGTGTATTGTTTAAATAAAATATACACGAATACCAAATAGAACTTCTGCTCACAGGAAAGTATCCTAGGAAATTCTTTTCTCATGTTCAGAAGACACAGACTATTTACAAATGAGGCATTGAAGCTAATAGCTACTTACTACACTACATGCGCATTAGGGAAGGTGGAATGTGCATAATATGCATTACTTTCATCTATTTATAATTTAAGCTTTTATCTATCATCTTATCTGAGAGTTCTTAGTGCAATTTAAAGCTGCCATTTAAGGACTGTGTATTTGGAATTAGCAATGACAAAGGTTTTCTAAAGTAAAGATGTTGAAAAGAGAATTCAATGCTGATGTGAGAGCCTCCAAAATCCAGGGAAGAATTCACAATGTAATATAAAGATACAACATATTAATAAAGTACATATACATATGACATTCTTACAATAGAAAAGTGCTGCCAAACCATAACAATACTTGTATTTTATAAATTAATATATACAACAGAAGAGAAAATTTTTGGAGGGAATTCTTAGACCTGAAATTTTCTATCTGCTTTTCGGCATATTCCTAGAATGTCTGTTAGTGGATAAAGACTGTTGTTAGTTAGTTTATTTTGTTGTTAGTGTTAGATTATTTTTAATATCAGTTAGACACTAAAGAAGATCTATTGCATCCGTATGATTTTCAAACAAAGCAAAACATGCTTCTTGTTGCTATAATTATGGATTTTAAGGAACATTTTAAGGACATAGACATTACTTTCCATTTATGCACAGATTCACACAAACAGTTTTACAATAAAGGGATTACTTCAGATAGCTATTTTTACATTATTATTTGGCAAACACTTAATCTTTTGGGTTATTTCTCTAAAACCAATTTTTAAATTTTAAGCATCAGTATTAAGAATATTGAGTTTCTCACTTGAAAAAAAAATAAATATGAATATTCTGTGGAATGTTTATGTGGAATTTAAGATGTATGGATTTATACAAGATGACAACTGGCTTTGGAATATTTGTTTGGGTTTCATATTCCTTAATTTTAAGATTTGCCATTCCCATCTACCCTGGTGTAGAGTTTTCTGGGGCAGAGCTGATTAATTATTTTTTTTTTTTAAACAGTTGTAGAGATTAGACATAACAAAACCAGAGATCACTGCAAGATCAGAATCACAGATGCAACCTCCAGAAGACTGACCAACATTAGACAACAAGATATTTTAGTATCTCGTTGATATTAATAATAATACAGCTTAGGATGAGTTAATATCTGAGAATTTTATACATTTGGAAGCAACAAACTATGCAAAGGAATTTCCAGCAGAAAAGCAAGTCAATTAAATAGCATTCATAGAGTAGGAACTGTATATAGCTTGAATTTGTCTAAGCTGCAATGTTATTATATAGTCACTGAACATGTAATTACACCATCTATTATTATAATTGCTTTGTCCTGTGAAGACATCTGAAAATAATTAATCAGACAGCAGAAAATTATACTTTAAAAAACTCTTATGTGGTATATCAAGAGAAGGAAATGCTTCCTTTTAATCCTGTACAATAATTCTGCCTTCACTGTTTTAGTATATGGGAAGTTCTAATAGTGTGAGCAGGGTACTGGAAAATATTTCTAACAAAACCCCTTTAAGCTGTTTCTAAATAAAATACCTGTTGCAATTTGTACCATATTTTATGGGTTTTTTGATAATGAACTGTCAACCTCATCAGTTTTGTTGCTGTAAATCACAATGAATTTTTATTAGGTTGATTTTAGAAGGGATTTAAGACATTTTAGCTTCACTCTTCAT
Organism: Dendrocincla tyrannina; assembly: GCA_035047865.1. Lineage (NCBI taxonomy): Eukaryota > Metazoa > Chordata > Aves > Passeriformes > Dendrocolaptidae > Dendrocincla > Dendrocincla tyrannina. Next base: position 14,591,232 of record JAWWMP010000001.1, read on the forward strand.
CTTGATTGTGGTATAGTCATTTTTATTTTCAAATATCTATTCCTACTGTTGAAGAAACTTAGAGGATTCAATTTGAATTAACAATAGGAAAAAAAAACAAATCTACTTTTCACCCCTGTTGCTTTTTCACTGCTTGTTCTCCTTTTATGACACTTAAATTCTTTCCTCCCAACCAGTGAAAGCTTTCTGTCATTTTGTAGGGTCATTATTTTCCTAAAACTACCCTTCATTTCCCTATAATCAAGCAGTCAACCAATCAATCAATCAATCTCATTCTTACAGCAAGCTTTTCAAATATTCATATTTATTAACTATTAAACATATTTTAGATTATTCCAGAAGACAAGGAGAAAACTTTAAGATTGTTTTTACCAATAAAATCTTCATTTTTGGTCTTAGTTTTTTGCAGAGTACGTTTGCATTTCAGTAAGGCAAACCTTTGCTTCCAACAACCTATATTAAGAGGTAGTTGGCATTCCCATCTTAATATTTTTAATTTTTAATTATCATTGGTACCCATTAAGGGATATCAAAATCCTATTCTTTCAGCTATATTTTATCTTTCTCACTGGATTAAGTGCACAAAATGTGCTCAGGAATTGCAACATGAAAAGGCCCAGAACACAAGAAATAATACTAAAGGAATCCTGCCAAATGTTGCTGTGGTGAGTGACACTTAAATGCCACCGATTTCTATTGACCCTTACAATCTTCTATTCATTGTGTTACATCGTGCAATAACACTGCCATTAACCAGGATGAGAGCTAGTTTGTGCACAATTTATGCTCTAATAGTTGTAATAAAAGAGGCACATATTTCTTGATCCATAGTACTTATATCTCATACATATGCCAAATGATCACAATAATATATATCACTGACGGTCTTCACATAAATATAAATTTAACTGCAACTTTCCTATATCATTAGCCATAAAAATTTCAGAAGCACTGAGGCAGTGTGAGCTACCAGTGGGCACTGAATACAGCAATGTACCTTTGGGGCATTATTTCAGCAAATAGTTATCAGCTTTACTTTCATTAACTCAGTGAAGTAAAGATAACAATCAACTTGATTTTGCTTTATTGAGAACTATCATAATCCAGGATAAAAGAACTTAGTTAATGCTAACGCAATACATATGATGTGTGTGCTAGACTGATCGGGACCTTATGAAGCTTCTTCCTAATGTATCAATGTCACCCATTTCCCCCTGAAGCAGGTTTTACCCATGAAATTCAAGGTAAACCTCTTCAAATATCATTTGCAATTTGCTCTATTATTATGAGCTCACTGGATCTTATTGTCACATTTATACACCTGTTATTGGTATGCAATAAGGAAATCTGCGAATTCATACAGGGAGAAAAAATCCAAACTGGAAAAAATTAGAGAGATTTTACTTAAACTTATATCCCATATTTTCTTGATATTCTAAAGTCATTATTCAGGTATGTCCATTTGTGAGCTGGAGTTTCCTGATAGCCAAAGAAACTTTACTATTTTGTTTGGTCTGGCAGGTGTAAAAGCAGTTATATAATTTCAGTGTACCATAACAAGACCATGGCGAATTTATTTATGCTAAAATATATCATTATAATTCTGTCCAAGTCTCTTGTGTTCATGTCAAGCACAGCCAGACTTCAGACCAGACAATGTAAGCAATATTACTTTTAGTATACAGTTGTGTTAGAACTTTCTGCATTTTCTTGACTAGGAACTATTCTGTGTGGGCTGTTGCAGAAACATCAATAAGCTGATAATTGGTGCCTGATTAGGGATTTATTCATTTGGAACCAATTCAAGCAAGGGTGGCGAGAGGAAATTGAGATCCAATTTATAAATCTGACCAAAAAAAATGGACAAAGAATGTAACAGTAAGCCTGTGAAGATGAAGAAACCAACCAAAGTGCCTTTAAAACCTGAGGCTTTTTTACTGTATTGTAAAGTGGAGTTTGCCTTTTTCCCTGAGTTGCCCCTCTCCTTCCCTGGACC
>JAWWMP010000001.1:14594698-14607824 GCA_035047865.1 Dendrocincla tyrannina
GGCAAGTGAACTGTCCTTCATTATAGGTCATGGCCTTTTCCATCTGTGTTTCTCCCTCTTGTCCTGTTGGGGAGGGGGAGTCCAAGAGCAGATGGTGGGCATCTAGAAGTCAGCCAAGGACAACATACCACAGACATTTACAGTAAGCAGAAACTGGTAAAGGTGGAGAATCATCAGTAAGTATAGTATCTGTCAACTGTTTCAGTCTATCTTTTCAGAAATATTGTAACATGAAAGGCAAAGCTTTATTAACTGGCTTGCTAACTAGCATACATTTCTGGCTAATGACCTAGCAATGATGATGTGTTCATTTGGAATCATTGTATTAGATTACAGAATGGATTTTAAAAATATAGAGTATATACAATATACTCTATAGTAGTATATAATCTTGAAAAATCCAATATAATTTGCTTTCTAATAAAAATACAAACTTTGCAAACAATATTATTGACAAAAGACTGGTAGGGAAAAATTCAATCAAAAATTAGCACTCTTAGACCAGAAGTAAATTAATAGTCACTTATTACACTTAGCAGTTGCTAAACAGTCACCTTAGCAGTCTGTAGCTCTGATCAGCCATATTAAGGACAAAGCCACAGCAAAGTCTTTCTAGTTGGTTTTGATCACTCATTGTTGAGGAAGCAAAATGATCTGCAAAGATATCTGTAGACCAAGCCCACAGTTTAAAAACCCAAGAGCCTGAGAAGATGAACAACTCAAATTGTTCACTCTAAAATGTAGGTTATAGACCTCTCTGACTTCTTCAAAGATTTGCAGGGAAGAACCTTGTGGAATAATCCCCAGAGGTAGGAGTGTTACAAAAATGGATTTGCTTGCATTTTTCTTCTCTCTGTTCATGCACAGGTGTCAGAAAGAAGTAAGCAGATATACACACCAGCTAAAAACCCCAGTTGGGTTTGCTTTGATTTCTTCTCACAGCAAACTCACTTGTACAGGCAAAGTCATACTTGGTCAGGTTCTTTTACACAGGCCTTTGAAGTGTCTTTACCTTGTAAATATTTTCTTGTGTAATAAAGTGATTAAGAACACTTGTTGATGTTCACTGATGACCTCCTAGTGTGCCAAGGTGTCCAAGAAGGCCAATGGCATCCTGGCTTCTATCAGCAATAGTAGGGCCAGCAGGACGAGGGAAGCAATTGTCCCCTTGTAGTTTGCAATGGTGAAGTTGCACATCAAATCCTGTGTTCAGTTTTGGGCCCCTCACTAAAAGAGAGACACAGAACTGCTGGAGCATGTCCAGAGACGGGCAACAGAGCTGTGGAAGGGTCTGGAGCACAGGTCTGATGAGGAGCAGCTGAGAGAGCTGATGGTGTTTAGTGACGCGGTCCGCCGGAGTAGAAAAGAGAGGTCCACACAGATGAAAGGTTGAACAGGAGTGAGGACGTTTATTCAGGGCGCATGGGACTTTTATAGGGTCGGGTTCAGAGGCTTCTAGAACTTGGGAGGAGTTAGGGCGGAGCGTGACAAGAAAGGGAAAAGGAAGGAGGGGCCAGAACAAATATGGGGAAACTGGGGGTGGCTATCCTTATATGGTGATGCTGCACTGCACCACTAGCTAGCCAATGAGGGAATAGGGATGGGGCAACCAATGGGTGGTAACCAGGGGCTTATTAACCAATAGGAACAGTTGTACAAACAAACGTAATGGAATGATCATTATTATCTATCTAACACATAGAACTACTAACTGCATTAAAACATTTTTGAAAACAACAATCCTTGCAGTGTGGGGTTGACGGCTATCTCTTGTATTCGGTTACTTCACTGACAACTCCATCCGCTCATAAAAATCGTCCTCTATTTCGGTTTTTCCATCTCCGGCACGGCGTTCTCCCATAGTTTAGTCTGGAGAAAAGGATTTCCCATTTATCAGCAGCTTACACCTGTACTGCAGGATGCAGCCTGGCTCCTGCAGAGTCACACCATTGTTCACTATTCCTGGCTTGTTTCCAAGGGTCTCTCTTCGATGGTCTGGCTCCATGGGCACAGTGTGAAGCCAACTCAAAACCACTGCCCCAAAATGCCCTCTGAGGTGAGAGCCCTAGAAAATCTGGGACAGAGACAAGCTGCCTGGAGGCAGCTGAGGGCCAGGTGTATCATCACTTTTAAGTACAGCTGGAAAGTGGCAGGATTGCTCTTCTGGTCTTGAAGGAGAATCGTATTCCCTCATGGACATGCCTGTGCTAACAGTCCTTCAGGGTGAGAACCATTTCAGAGTGAAGGCTGACTGCAAGTGCTCATGGATAAACTATTCAGATAGAAGTGAAAGCTCGTCAGAATTATGTCATATGGTAATTTATTTTTATATATATGTGAATCTTATCATCATATTAATGAATAGGCACCGACTCCTTCCAGTGTGCTCTGTAGTCACTATAATTGCTCTACCTCAGTAGTAAGTACTCTCTCAGAGACACTCCAGATACTGCTGGAGGCAGAAAGGAGGAGACAAAAAATATTGTGTGAAATTCAGACATGGAGTGAGACAGACACATTGAGTGAGGAGGAATGAAAATATAGGTGAGAATTAAATAAGAGGTGGGAAAAGAGTCAAATGGAAAATGTGAAGTAAAATGTGTAATGTCAGGTTCGTGAAATGTGTATATTTGAGTAAGATCTGTCTTCTATCTCTGAATCAAAGACTAAGCTGTTGATCCTTAGCTACTTTTCACCTCCAAACCTTTTTTGCAGTGGCTATGTGTTTAGAGCCAGTTAATTTAAAAAACAGTAAAGCTTTGATACTGTGCATTCAAACATCAATGAAGGTGTTTACTTCAGAAGAATACTAGACTCTATGAGGTCAGAAAAAAAGCAGATGGAGAGCTATTTTTAATAGGAGGTATGGATTTAGTGATCAGTTGAGTTATACGGGCCTTGAAAAGTTGCTATGTTTTTCATACACCTAAATAGATAACAGAGAGGGATAATTTACAAGAATTTGCAGTAACAGGACAAGGGGAAATATCTTCAAAGAGAGTAGGTTTAGATTAGATATTAGGAAAAAATTCTTTATTGTGGGAGTGACGAGACATTGGCACAGGTTGCCCAGAAAAAGTGGATGCCCCATCCCTGGAGGTGTTTAAGGTCAGGGTAGATGGAGCCCTAAGCAACCTGGTCTAGTGGAAGTTGCCCCTGCCCATGGTAGGGGGCTTGGGGCTTGGGATTCTTTCCAGCCCAAACCATTCTGTAATTCTATCAATATGGATGGAGTTGTAGCTGATCTAAATCACTATGCATGCAAATTTAGTCATATGTAGTGGACAGAAGTGGATAAAATGCATCATTTTCCTTAGAACCAGTTATTAACATGTGGTAGACTGAAAAGAGCATTGATAGTACAGAACTCAAGAACCTGCATGTAATATACTGCTTGCTTCTTTTCAGCACATTTGAAATGTAACCTTGTCTTTGGGCTGCTGAGGGTAAAGCAATTTAGAAAATTAGAGGCCAAAAAATAACTTAAGAAAATACAAATCCACATATGGTTGACAAAAAAACCTCCCCTTTCTGTTGAACAGTATTTCTATAGTTTATAAATAAATCATTTCAGCTTCTTAACATTCTCTGACTGAAGTAGCTCAGAAACTACTCCAGAATTTGACATTTGGATTTTAAGCTGAAGTGCAGAAAAATAGACCATATGTGAAGGTCACTGACAATTCATCTAAGAGATTAAACATTATAAACTCTCTAGAAACATTTCAGATATTCATTTATTCATGAAAAGACATTATACATCTTGTAAGGGTTAAAAATGGTTTCTTGACAAATAAAACTAAGAAGGTTCTAAACATTAGAAAAAATATAAGCTAAACTGTATAGCCAGTTAAATTATAGGTACAAAGGTGTTACTATCACCATTTCTAGAAATAGATAAGTTATATATGAATTTTTGTACTTTTTCATTGTTGTCTGGTCAGCGATTTGTCAGTTTTCCCTGTGCAGAGGTCATCTAAATATTTTAATGGCATGGAAGTTTCTTCCCCAAGAATAACCTTTCGTATTTTATTTAAAAAAAACCCAAACAAACCAACCAACCAACAACAACAACAGCGACGATGACAACAAACACCCCAGAAAATAATTGTTTTTATTATATAATTACAATGATTAAAATTATAATGTATCACAGAATAAATAAAGAACTTAATTTTTTGTTTTGGTTGCCTATTTCCATATGCGCAAATGTGTAAGATGGCTTCCAGAATTACCATACTTATTTAGGCTGTCCTGAAACTGTGTACTTTGGGTTTCTTTTATAAGATCAGTCATTTTTCACACAGAGAGTAAGAGAATATTGACATATCTCCCTTCTAGTACATCCTTGAAAGAGGATAGAATTCTTTCACAAGACCAAGGTGCTCCTGTCAAAATCTCTTCTAAGGAATCTTAATATGTCCCGTTTCTTATTCCAAATGAATGTCTTGAAGTTGCAGCATTTTGGAAGACTCTGCTGCATCAGAATGAACTTTATGGACAGAGACAAAAGGTAACATAATTCAGCTTTGGCTATAAATCCTAAATTCTGTTGAATATCTCTAGGTCCATGGAATTCACTCTTGGGAGCAGGACTTGTAGGTCTTAAATCCACATTAACAGCACAGGCATTTCTTTTTAACAAGTTCTATTGCCATATAACAAATAAAAATAATTTAAAGGAAAGCAATGATAGTGGGGAAGCTTAGGTCTAGAACCAGAATAGATTTCTGCAAGCTAAGCTATATATATCACAAAACATTAATGAAAACCAAATCAAAGCAAATAGTGAAACCCTGAAGAACTATGTTTCCTCTTATTTCACAAATTTGTAAACAAGAAGAGAGGTGTCTTGGTTAATTTTAATAATCTGAAAGTTTGATGACTAGAATTAATATGGCAAAAGGCAAATTCAGATTAAAAATGAGCTAACATGAGCACTCATTTTAAAATGGGATGACCTTGTGTTCTTGTTTAATAACCACAACAGTAACATGATCAACCTGGTACAGCTAAAATCAGATTCCTGATCTAGCCCTAATCTAATCTACCTGCCTAATTTAGTCTTAAATTCCCTGAAGTGAAGTCCTTCCAAACTCTAACAAACAGGCTTATCTATGACGAACACACCCTTAACACAACTGTGGTCTCCTAGGGCACAGAAAGAGAGGGAAGCTCACACATCACATTAGATTTCTATAGCAGATTGTGCAAACTCAAATAGAGCTCAAGAGTAAAGAGTGAAAATTAAAAGTGTAAGCCACATTTCTTTATATTCCACTGCATTAAAAGCTGTTTATGATTTAATGGAGGCCAAAATTGGCTTAGGATACTTGGGATATTTGGATTCACACAAGAGTTATCTTCTACAATTCATCTCTTAAAAATGCTCAATCCATAAGTAAAACTACATGTAATTAAAGATATTTTTTTCTATATTACTATATGATGATCTAAAAATGAAGATTAAATACAGCATTATCAATGTACAGATTTACATCAGTCAACCTGATTAATATGATGTGACAGCTACATTCTATAAGATTGTATCCAATATCATGAATTTTAGAGCTGTCAGTGACTGGAGAAAAGAGAAAGAAAAACTTTGATGTAACAAAATACTCTTAATTTCCACATTTGTTATATGCAATACATGTGCACAATTTGTTTGGAAGTTACTAATTAAAATTCAGTAACAAAAAAGGTTATGTTTAAGACTTTGTGAATTCACAGCAGAATAGTCCATTTCCTCTTCTTGGTATGCAGGTAAGGTAACACATTATTGAAAAATCAATCTAGCCTGTTTTGATTTCATAAATAATTAAAAGTGCTAATTCAAAATTCAAACTTTTTGCTTACAAAATGCATCTGACATGATTTTTTTTATGTAATGCAAGCCCTTATACAACTTACTTGCTAATATTGCTTTAATTTTCAAATATCAAGAAGAAATTCCATATCTTTTTCAACTTTGCATTACTTGCATTTCCCTATGTAACTCTCTATAAAATTCATGAGGTTCCTTATAAGTCCTTGTCAGATTAGTGTCATGGGCATTTCATTTGGTCTGAAGAGCAGAGAAATTTTGCTTGAGAGGCTGCTTGGACAGCCAAAATTTCCAAGTCTGTGATTATCAAATTAACTACTTAACTGTAGAGAGTTTTGTTTACTCCATTTAAAAATCACAAGGCTAAGAATTGTCCTCAGAATACAATAACAGGTTTTATAGTTTACAGATACAGTAAGGTCAACAGAAACATTCAATTGATAAACTTTTGCCAAAACATTTTCTCTTTCTGATCCTTCATTCAAAATTAAAATAAATAAAAGACTATAATTCTTTATAAGTGAATGAGGTCACTAAGATAACTCTTCCCCCACTTAAATGTCCATGATCAATGAGTATATCAAAATAAAAACAGAAATCAATCTGAATGCTTACTCTTACCCCAATATTAGGAGGTACTCCTGAATTTGAAATTGAGAATTTTATTTTTTTTTTAATGTAAGAAAGCATGTAAGCAATATACACAAAATTTCATTTTAATCTAATTAACAGGAATTTTATTTGAATAAATAATGCCAACTGCAGTGTAATGGCTATTTATAAACTGAATAAAAAAAAATTATAAACTGAATAAAAATAAAACACACACACACACACACAAAAAAAAACCCTGCTGCAAACTCAACCAACAAGAAAAAACCTCACCCACAATATTTGTTACTGGATGACTGCAATGTCAGGTTTGTTATTGGTAAACCTTAAATTAACAAGAAATGTCTTGTCTACATGAAATCACTTTGCAACAAAGCAATGTTTTCCCAGGCAACTCCAATTGAGAATTGTATCTGGTCACTCTATCTTGTCCTTCCCTGGCTTCTGGTACTCTCCGTGGCAGTGAAAGCACACCACAGCTTTTCTGCCACACAGCATGCCTCTGACCATACTTACACCAAGAAATGGCAATTGGTATATTTATTATTAAACTGTTGAGGCATTCTGGTTTTGTTCACAGAACTGTAAAATGGGAACAACTCTCCCAAGGCCAACGGCAATACAGGACTGTAAAACTAAAATGAGAGACATGTTTATACTGTAAACACTGATTTATTTTTTTTTTTTAATATCATTGTCTAATGTAACATCTTTCATTACAAAGTAACAGGTAAGTGGTATCTGTTAAAGCTTCTTAACACTCTCAAATGAAAGATCCAATGAACTAAAGTTGACAAGACAAGACCCCCAAACGACGTTTTATTGTCAAAACCCCTAGATGAGATTTTATTGTCCTAATGAAAATATCAGTTTCTGGGGCAATCCACAACACTAAAGAAAGTAGATATCTCCAGCAAAGATATTTGGAAAAACTTTTGAAAGGCACTTTAACCCATCCAATACTCAGCTAGCTGCTTCTAACCTTTCCAGGTTAAAACTGCTCTGAAAATTCAAGTCTCATTTGAATGGAGTACGATTTAATGGAACTACAAAATTTAATGTTGTGAATATGGCCAGGTTGTACATACTTAAATACCTGAACAGATTTAAAGCAACTTTTTGGCAAGAGTGTCTCTTTTTGAACAATAAAATGCTTTATGATATCACTGAAATAAGCTATGGGAAGACACAGATAAACAGAACAGAAATTGAAGATGTATGTAAGCTGAAGAGATCTGTCTTATTTTTTTTCCTATTTTAGCTAACACAAACGTTAAGATGTCAAAAAGTTTTTCAAAATTGAAGATGAAAAAGAGATCTCTTAATATTGTTCAGTAGGCACAAAATGAAGAATAGTCTTCTATAAAACTTCCCTGAAGAGAAATATCCAGCAGTCTCTAACTGATAAAATAAACAATTAAATCTTAAATTGAGGAGAGAAGCATCCCTGTCTCCAGTCTTAATGCTGCAGGGAGGCAGGAGAAAATTCCTGTTATAAAAACTTCTCTTACTAGTTCTGCAGGGAATTTCCCAATATAGACCTTTTTGAGTTAATATACAACAAAACTTCTCTGAACTAAAAATACAGGGTTTCGTTGGTCAGAAAACGGCAAAGTCCAGGCAACCTCAAGGATTTCTTGTATTCAACACAGATAACATTCTTGTATTCAACACAGATGGACAAATATTTTGTCTGACTTCTAGAGCTGTCTGTACTAGTTCTGGTGATGTTATAGGATAACAATCCTTTGTTATTCACAAAATGTGTAAAAATCAACAAATAGAGCTAAAACTCCAAGAAAAAACTGTATAATTTATTAATAACATGAATATAAAGAAACATTCTTTTTGAGATTTAAACACATCTATGAGCATTTGACAACCTTGACAAAGGTAACTGAAATGTTATCTTCAGATTTTCAGGGTTTTTTGGTGTTCTTTTCAGCCATTGACAAGATGAGGAAATAAGTGAGAAATATTCTGTAAAGATACCTACCATATATTTTATATTGCTATGGTGAAAGAAAATTTACTTAGGGCCAGAAATAACGTAGGGAAAATAGAAACCTTATGCATTTACAGTTTCATCAGAATAACAAACTCAAAAGTTGAGTGGAGCTGGAGTGTGCTGAGGTTTTATCTTCAAAGGGATCTTCTACTGGCAGTGGGAAGAGCTCTCTGCACTCTCCTTCACCACAGGAAAATACGCCAGAACCCTCCTGGCTCTGGACATAAGACATAAGTATCTTGGAAACAACGGTAACACTTTCTTTAGGGCATATGTGGAAAAGTCAAGGGTTTTTGGTTTGATAGTACACAAAACAATTTTAGCATACTGCTACACCTTTTATTATACACATGCAATTGTCTCCCACCTAAAATCATGGAAGTGCACAGCACGTGATTTTAATAATAATTTTCTCTGAATAAAATTTAGCATAAGTTAAAGCCTAGGGCCTCATTGTACTATGTCCTGAACACGTCTGGGATGAAAAGATTGCATCCTCACTTGAGAGCTTATATCTAAATTGTTAGAAAGGCTGCGCTGTTACGGAGGTGATTCAAGCTATTCGATCAAAAAGTCAGGATTTTCAAAGGCAGATAAGAAATTCCTTTCTGCGCTTAACAGCATTAAGTATTCATGAGATTTCTTATATTACTCTCATTTTATCACTCATATAAACCACTACCATACAGTCATTCTACATAGACTAAAAAATACACACTCAAACAATTAATAAGTATTAAAGCAAATTTTCAGAGAACAGTGTTCATTCAGCCAGTCTTCTGACTATAAGTTCTAATTCTTAATGTTGAAACTGAAAAATGGTTTTGTGGTTCTCCAAGACATATTGCATAAGAAGATGATAAAACATAAGTAAGGACCCTTCCAAACCACTTTACACCTCAGAGTAATTTCTTGATTTCATAGAAATCTGCGGGAAGTCTGCAATTAACTCAGCGCAGGAGCTGAGGTTAAATCGTATTTAAAACTACTGTGACTTACAACAGTTTCTAATGCGTTTCCTGATAAAGTGTTATCTGAAATGGCAGATCTGAAATCAGACAAAACACAGCTGCTATTGCTGAGACGTGCCATGGGATGAGCCCCAAATCTTGCTTGGATACCCAAATTTCCACCTGTGAGAGTCGATGATGTTGTGAAAGCTCATCACAGCATCTTGTGCTGTCAGTTCTCTGACTGACCCAGCCCTGTCTTGAGTGTGAGAATGGCAACCTCTGAGCTGTCTGTTTTCTCTCTTTTGTTTTTGTCTTACATCAGGTTGTGGATGAAACTTGTGTTAGAAATATTAAAAATGCATAATAAAAATACAGGTATTGTTCATGTTTGGGTATAAAAGAATGTAAAGAAACACAGATTATTTATGCAAGCATTCAGAGTTTTATGGCATTTCTTCAATATATTTTATCATTTTAGGATGTTTTAATAGAATAATTTTAATATTTTATATTTTAGAAGTCCCAAATTAAAAAAAGTTTAAATTCAGCTCAGTATTGATTTTCAGCTGGTAAGCTTCTTTGGCTTTTCAGTAAATTAAATCTGTAGATTGCAGCTACACTGTTATATACTATAGTTTATTTCTGAAATACTCTGCAGGAAATTTCTACTTTAAAATAAAAATCTTGCTTGAGAAGAGGAAAAAAAGAAAAGGAATTTTCAAGAAATTCGTTTAAAAGTGCTAAATTCTACAGAATATTTTGCTTCATTTACTTGAAACTTTTATTGATTAAAGAGATGTTGCTGTTTTTTACCAAATTTTAAGTCTTAAATTGTGTTGTCCTGCAATGTTCTCATTTTCTTAACAAAAAAAAAAAAGTACAAAGCATATTTTACAAGCATATTTTCTATATGAGTAAATAACTGTAATTTGACTCTAAAGATTATTATGTATGCCAAACTTATGGACACTGAAATTAAACAACAACCAGAAAGGAGAAATACAGGATTTTGAAGACATCTGGAGTCTTGCCTGAACGCAGACACGTACTGCAAACTTTATTACAGTGTCTCCCTATATTAAAATAGATTTATTTAGCACGTGGGACCTGGAATGTCAAAATAAAAGGCATTTTTTAACATAAAATTTCAAGAATTAGAGGTAGACAAATGGTGAAAAATATTGGTGAGAAAAGGGGATGGTGAAATGATTGTTGTAGAACTGAGGCTCTCCTGCTGACCAAGACCCACTTTTCTGCAGTGCCTGACTCTGCATCTCATGATATAATATAGAAATAAGTTTCCCTTCTCATCAACAGTTGAGAAATGGGCCTTATGACTATTGCAATGACCTTGAAATATTTGAAAAATAGGATTTTCTGGAAGTTGTTACAGAATAAAATCAATGAAAGAATGAGGGTTTCCCAAGGTGATCTTGATGAGTCTACTGTATGATACACTAAAATCTTGGGTTTGCTTTTCAAAGAATAAAGAATCTACAGAATTTAGCTCTCAATTCATCCTAAAAAGAAACAGTAACTTTACACCTGAGTAATTTATCTTGGACTGAAGAGTGATATAAGCTATAAAACTCAAACATGAATTGACATGAAAATGTAGATTGCACTATTTATTGTATTACCTAGACATGTACATATGCTGCAACAATAATTTAGCAGTTAATCATCTTGTCATGATTTTGATCTCTTGGTTTCTACTGGCTGAGATAATTCATAAATGGGTTTTCCTCCTTGCTATTCTATTAATGCATCTTTTCCTTTGTAATTTAAAGTTGTGTGTATGGGAGATACATGCGAAAGTACTATTAAGGGAATAAACCATAAATTATTACATGTCTGGACACTGTACCAGATCAAAAGATCACTGTCACAATACAGGGGACCAGGATATAAATGTTCAGGATGACTTGACTTTTTTCTAGAATTCTTACTGCCATATAAATTGTTACTTCAAATCAACTCTTAAAATACCTTAGAAACAATCTGTGAATTTATTCTAGGATGCACTCTAAAAACTGGGAATAGGCATGGGATTGGAATTGTGAGCTAAAAATTTTGGGAGGAACAGAGTGGGAAACAAGTAGAAAAGCACCAGTGATCAGAAACCAAAAAAGTTACAGAAAATGAGCTGCTTTACATAGACTGACCCACATTGGAATATAAAATTTAATTAAAAGAGAAAACAAAAAGAACATAAGAGCAAAGTGAACACTAGAAAAGGATGTAATGAGAGGAAAGAAGTTAGTATATCTTCACATAAATAATGCAAAATTAAATAAACTAATATTTTGGGAATAGCCCTCTTATTTTTTATTTGAATATAGAGAATTGAACTTGGATTTGGCTTTGGAGCTGACCAGCAGGTTATATTTTTGGATTTTGTTGTGGCTTGCAGTGTGTTATTCTAGTTTGCAATACTCCTTGTTATGTGTTAAGTTTTAAGCATGTCAATAGACCTACAGTACTTATTACGATCAAATTTTATGCAAGGAAAATCCTGTACATCTTGTTTTAAAACTTTCTGAAGTAGAAATAGTTATTGCTGAAGTCACTAGAGGTAAAAGATTCAGAGCCTTTGCTATATCATTTTATATTTTGTTGTGATGCACTTGCAATACTGTTCAGTAATCTAAATTTGCCATGAGTCATGTTTTCGGAATTCTCTAGTTCTTCTCTTTTTGACATTTTACAAGGTCCCTGAGCCAACTTCTTCTCTCTGTCCTGGTTAACTTGAAGAGTGTGTATTAAAATTATGTACCTGGGGACCAGATTTTCTAAAGTTACTCAAACTTTAAATGATTTCAATTTCATACAAAATTTTAAAGCTCTGTCTTTGAGCAAGAGCCATCCCTAGCACGCCTGCAGTCAGCCAAGGGTTGCCTCCTTGGGCTTTTCTGGGAAAATACAACCACAAGCACCGCCCAAGGCCTTCAAAATCTGCTGTAACAGATTCAGATGCATTATACTGGTTATCCCCTTGACAAACCATCTTTAAATATTTATGTACAGCTCCTCTGGTTGTTCTTTCAAACTTCAAGCAACACCTTGAAGCCCTTGACAACGACCTCTGTGTTGCCCCTGTTTTAGTCCCATTTTACAGGTCAAGACCCCCCTGTTGTCAGATTATCAGTGCTTTTGGGGTTAACTAACACTGTAGCTGATCAAATCCTTCCTTTTTAATGCAGGACTTAGACACTTCTGTTGAATTTTGGTGGTCTAAATATGCATGAAAAAAGGAAAACATGAAGGACAGGATGAGACTTTCTCTTGTAGAAATGTAGCTGCAAAAAATGCAGGTATTTGCATTTTGGAAGTGAAGAGTGAAGAAACTACAGCACTGATAGAAACATTCACAGTGAAGTTCATGTGGTGACCTTTTTTCCTCCTCAGTGCTTATTTCTTGGAAACAAAAGTCCACCTGCTCTGGAGGTGGACCTTGAAAATTATTTTTATTCCCTAGGAAATTGAGCAGTATTTATGCTTTTCAGTTTTATAGGGGAAACAAAATTTTCTTCAGTTTAAGGATGTGTTTTGCCTGCCTTTTGCCATTAATTCAAATGTTTGTCCTCATTGTTTTATCCTCCTAAAAGTGAAATGGATTCCCAAAAAGGCAGATGCTACAGAAACTTCACTGGGAAATTTTCTGTTAATTTTACAGGGAAAAGGCTTAGAAATTTTGGGATAGATGACAGAAAATTAATGAGTGGA
>JAWWMP010000001.1:14618231-14637718 GCA_035047865.1 Dendrocincla tyrannina
TTCCAGAGGCTTCCAACAGAAGCCAATTTTCCTCTTATATATAAAAAAAAAACCTATCCAGATAAACCCACGACAATCAGTTAATTGGTCAGTTGGCTATTTTTCTAGTAACTTTCAGACTGAGTGATTAATGCAACACACAGCACATATGTATTGTGGAAGTCTACCTCCCACTAGAAGCCAATAGTATCCCAGCAACTAACATTAGTACCTGTAGAATTCCTACCCAGAAATTTCAGCTATCTGCCCTGTGAACCTAGAAGTAAATATCAGGCAATTAATCAGATGCCTCAAGCTGTTCACTGAATTAAAGTGATATTATAGAAGGTCTGCAGCAAATGGAACAGATGTATGTGCATACATTCTGCTCAGTTTCCACATATTTGTTGCTCAAACAACAGACTGAAATAAATGCAAAGTCCTCTTTAAACAGAAGGAAAGCAGAGTTGTTTACCACAGCTTTTATTCAGAATTGAGCCCCATGCCATGACAGAAAGCACAGGCAGATCAGGAACTCGGGATGTGGGAGCTCTGTCTTTGAAGCCCATTATATCCTATCACACTTGGAAATGCAGCTTCCCATAACAAGTGTTTGGTGGACCTACCACTGGCACAAAGACCAGCTGGTGTATACTCAGTACATAACTGTGTTCTCTGCTGCTGAAGGCACTGATAATCCAGCAGGATTCCCTGCCAAGAAGGAAACCTTTAGGCTACCAAAGCTCATCTAATGTTTTGATCAATCTCTATCGGACCTACAGCATCTACATCCTCATTGGGTACCCAGCACAGCTAACACAGCAGATTCAGAATCCTACACTTCACATTTTAATCAGTATTTTTGAAGAGTAAAAGAGTGCAATGTAAACTGATTTGAGTGAAGAAAGCAGACACTTGTAATGGCTCTATTTCTCCCATCCTTATTTGAAGCAAAATCTTTCTTCGTGTTCTCTTTCATGACTCTCAGAGTGGTTTTTATCTCTTTTAAATAATCAGGTACTTTCAATCCTTCCCTGAGGGAAAATGTACTGCTTAGAAATACTTTGTCATATTATACAAGCTCACCTTTTCCATTAATTCTTTTCAGTGTATTAAAGCACTAATCCAAGATTTAATCAAATGCAGGAGTGGCTGGATGAGAATATTTCTGTGTGTTCATAATAGAATAGATAAATATCCTTCATGCAAAGCATTCAGTCATCCAAAAAAACCCCACTGATTAGGATTCACCCCTCTCTCCTCTATTCCTTTCCCAGCTTTTTGAGGTCATTTGTTCAACCATATCTATTTAGTCTTTTGAGATGTAAACCAAAACAATAGGTGGGTATTTTGAGACGTGACTTGTGGTCTAACTGTGTCCACACAGTTAGACAGACAGACTCCCTGTCTGTCTTGTTCTGGGTTTATGGGTCCCCAGAACAAGACAGACAGGGAGTACAGCAAAAGGCCACTAAAATGATACAGGGACTGGAGCATCTCACATGTGAGGAGAGGGTAGAATTATTCAGTCTGGAGCAGGGAAGTTTCAGAGGAACCTTGTAGATTTGTGTGAATAACTGAGGCGATGGAATGAAAGAGAGGAACACAGGCAATGTGTTCCTCAGTGGTAACATCACATGAAATGGGCACAAATTGCCTGGAACCCAAACTGAAATACAGGAAACTATGATTAAAGATAAGGAAATATTTCTTATCTCATTATCTAAGTATGTATTGGTTTGGCATTGTGGGAATATGTACAGCTAACTGTGGGAATATGTCCTTCACCAGAAGGACTGCATAAATTACTTTTTCCATTTAGCAGTTAAATAGCACACAAACAAAAACTGAGTTACACCAAGCCAAGTGATACTTCTGTAAATCCTATAAAAGCAGAAAGGAAACTTTCCAAAAGCCAGCCAAAGAAGCAGACCTTCATCTTGGTGGTTAGTAATAAGAAAAAAAAAACAAAAAACAAAATTAAAAAATAATAATTAAAAAAAAAAAAAACCACACAAAAAAACCCCCAAACACATCTGGAGGTTGTAGCATGTCCTAAACTGCTTCATACTCCACTGCCCTGTTTTTTTTTTTCTCATATTAAAAAAAAAAATGGAATAAAATTATATCCAACAAGGCCTTTGAAGTTTCTGATTCTGACATTTTTGATTTTAAAGACAATTATTCAAAATGAAAAAATGAAAATTGCTATGAATGAGCAAGGTTAGAGTCCTGATATCACTTCAGAGAATTCTTAATCATTAACACAAGGTAAAATAACATCAGCATTACAGCCAGCACAGAGCAATTTGAAGCAGGTCCAGCTTCAAATGGCACCAGACAGAATATCACTTTGTTTCCAATTTCTAAGAGTAGGAAAAAGGAGGAAGTAGTGTGAAATAAACTGTTTATTCTGACCAGTTGAGAGATGGACCAATACCAACTTTAGTATTTTTAAACAAAAACTCTTCATCTAATAAATTTCATTTCAACAGAACTCAATAGACAGCTTAGACCTATTTTCATTGACTTAATTTCATACTACACACATTAGTTCAGTGGCACAATAGAAATATAAAACTAGATTTTTTTTTTTTAATTTTTATTTTTTTTTTACCAATGCATCCATTTTGATCTCAGCTGTGGTCTTGTCATTACTGAAAAAGTATCATTGCTTGACTGACTTCCATTTCCACCTTCAGAAAGAGAGATGAGCATAATTAGCAACTACAGCCCTTTTGACCATTGCGTGTCTGACAACTAGAATAAAAACAGATGCTAAATAAAGTAAAATTCAAATTTCTTCTGATTTGAGATTTCTGGTAAGAATGATAACACCTTCCCCTTTCTCATACCCTGCACAGAAAATGCCCTTGGGTTTAAAGAATGATGCAGAAAATCTTGCACTATTTCACACTCCAAGAATGAATTAAACAAGCTGTAGCATCATATCCTTAATCTATTGTCCTAGTTCAACAGGAGGGGCCAGTTATCACTGTGTGGGGGTGATCAAGCTATGTATTCTACCCCCTCTATTCATTTCCTAAGAACAATGGACCATTTGCAGCAGCTGCCCAGGAGGTCGTTAGCACCTTCACAGCCAGGCTGAGGGGGTGTGGCTGCTAATGGGCCATCAACGGTTCAACAATACCCCATGACTCACAGAGTTAATCACCCATTGTGTGAGTCCCCGCCCTGGGGGAGGGACTGGGTGCTCCCTGAGGGTATATAAACTGGGCTCAGAAGACCTCAGGATCAACTCATCGGATCCAGAGGGGCAGCAGGACCTCGACAGGAGGAAAACACCACTCTCCACCAGACCAAAGCCATCATCTGCACCAACAGGATCGTTGCTGCTTTGCTTTCTGTCTCTTTTTCTCTCACAGGAACTAACGTGGGAACTGCCTGCTACCTCGCCTGAGGGGAGAGTCCAGCTGGCCGGGTGCGAGAGCGCCACCCACTGTCAGTGGATATAATTGCATTTTCCCCTTTTGGAAAAAAGGGAAATGCAATAATTGGTCCTCACAGCCAAGAGGACCTTTCTTTTAGACTGTTTTGCTTTGTCACTTGGGGGTAGAGGGGTTTGTGGCAGACTGTTGTTATATATATATGTGTTGTGGTTAAGAACTGTTATCTTTCCCTTTACATATATTTTTCCCTAATTAAAGTTCTGTTTTCTAAATTTGAAGGAGAGGGATTATTACCTGGCTAACATAGATATCTTAGTTCTTCCTTGAACTAAGACATCTATGAATCTGTGTTCAAGTATTTCAGGGTCCAGGAGGTGTCTTAACAGCTACAAATATTTCATAAGTTAGTTTCCTTCTTGAAACATTGTTTTTCTACATCAAGGAATATATTTATGTTAATCAGCAGAACTATTATCTTGAACTATAAGGATGATCTAGATTAAATGAGAAATAAAAACCTGCATTATCTATACAGAAAATAATCATGTCCTCAAATTCCAAATTACACTTGTTTATGTATCTTAACATAACTTCATTCAAATACATTCACCTAATGGATCCTGATTTCACTTGTAATGTTCACTAGCATACTAACAGAATTATTATGAAATGAGCAAACAAAGAAAGTGATCATGAATTGCATACAGGCATTAGGCTGCAGCAACATGAAGTACAATCAAAATCTTTAAGAATTCAAACTATGCAGTTTTCCAGGACTTGCATGAGAGTGCTGGGAATCTTATCACTCCTCTGCTCAAGTTGAATCCTCATACTCTTCAGGAAAATTAGTATTAATTAATATGAACACAGTAACAACCAGCTAAGAGGTATCAAAGTTACAGTTTATATAATATCCTACATATATTCCTTCTTTTCATAACTTTGAGAATGAGAGTTGCTGTGTTGAAAAACATATTCTGGAATACTAAAAAAAAAGAGAAGAGAGAGGATGAACTTTCTTCATAGTCACGTATTTACCATACTGCTTGTTGCCTTTTCAATTTTGTCAGTCATACTCACAATTTTTCTAGCTAGTATTCTGAATTGCTTAACTCTGTTATAGCAAAGACAAAAGCCTCTGGGAATGAAAAAATGAGCTAGAGCAAATGTAAACTGTTTATTTTTGTCCAGTTACCATATTAATGGGATGCATTTTTTTCCTCTAATTTTTTTCCTTTTTCTAAAAGTATCTTTAAGTCTTAATCGATAAGTTTAGAAACTTTAAGAAGCAATTTGAACCCTCTGTGATGCTCAGAACTTTGATGAATGCAATGAAATACCAAGTATGTTACTGTGAACTTACTCTCACATGAGAAACACTTCAAACACATCTTGTGCCCAGCTGGTTGAAAGCAGCATAGTGGAACTGATTCTATTCACTTGTCTGCAAAATACCACTTGCCATCTCCTTTGCAAATCTAAGTTTGGGCACATCTTTCAATGTAAGCCCTATAAGGCTCCATGAGGATATGTCTTTATGCTCTTCTAGGCCTCCATTGGCTTTTTCAGAATTCCACTCAGCTAAATATTCAGTAATATTTGAATAAGTTTTTTCTTAATTAGATTTTAATTACATGGAGTTTTGTTGAAAGAACACTGTAAGGAAAAAAAAAACAAACAAACAAAACCCCATCAAAGAAACCCAGAGAATTCTTTGGGATTTGTCTTCAGGTGTTACTAACATTCTAGATCAGTTGCTGAATGTTTTTCCCCACCAGATATATAGCTTCTTTTAATTTCATCTTTTTTTCCGTCTTATTTGATGGGCATAACTGTGACTGCTTTTGGTACAATAGGTTAACGTAATTTTTCTCACATTATTGTAAAAGCTATCTGAATTATAATTTTCATTCCTTCTTACATTTCTCCTCTTAAGGATGTTCTTCATGAGGGAAATTGGCACACACTAAAATATTGAAGTCCTCTAATTTTAAGGCGTTCCCATCATGTGCTGTATTTAATTGCAAAACATGTCAATAATAAGAGAATAGACACTGTATTTGCCCAGATCACAATTTCAGAGTAAATCATGTAGATTACCCTTTGTTGGAGACAATGTTTTATTAAAATTCATTCTATGTAATTTAGTATGTATATGAAGGAATACACAGCGCCTGCAAAGAAGAAAGAGTTTTCCTTGATTTCAGTTCACTTTGCATGGTATAATATTCACCTAGATTCAACACAACTATAATTGAATTTAACTAAATTGAAATGGAGTTCTCCTAAATAGAATCACCTAATCTGAGGAGTCTTTTTCATGTCCTGTGCAGGATCTGAACACAATGCTTGTGGAGTTTGCTTTTATTAAAAGCTTAATGTACATTTACTAATGTAGGTTTAAACGTGGCCTAATTCTTAATCAAATATATTTGAGCAGCAGGAGGGCCAACATTCAAATAATTATTAATTGAAAACTTAATTAAATACTTCAAAATGCACATGAAAGTGTTCTGATAAAGTTTCAAGTCATGCCATTTACATCTGAATCTGAGTAACGAAAATGAAGAATTTGATCCAAAAACCTTTCTAGTCAGTAACTGAAATTACCCCAAAGCTCTTAATAACATCTGGCTTGAATATTTGCAATGAAGTTTTCTGGGACAGTTTTGTATTATGTGGAATATATGAACAAAATGTTGCCATCACCTCACTGTTCTAAATTCCTGAGCTTCTATGTTTCTTGTGCTGTGAAACAGCCCTTTGCAAAACTTTATTGAAAACTGACAGAAAAAGAAAAAAAATGTTTTCCAACTCGAGTTGGAACTGAGGCTAAAAGATGTAAAGATTGCTGATTTTAAGTAAATAAAATTTTATGGCTTAGGTATTTTATTCTCTGTGGTTAATCACAGCATACTGATGGACAGCAACTCATGCATTTCCTAAAAACTTCCAGATTGTAAAAACAGTCTAATCTGTTCACAACAGAAAACATTTGTTTAATTATTTTTAATTTACGCCACATTTTTTCCTACCCACAGGTGATTCATATTGTGTGATATAACTTTAATTTAGCACTGTTCACAGCCATTCTGGGTGAAGAATCCTACTGATGGCTCACTGACTCTTTTCAAAATCTGTTATGGAGGGTTACATTAACATTGAGAGTCCTGTATACAATTATGCTGATGTGTGACCTTCAGTGTGTAAAATCCTTAGGACAAAGACTCATTTAACTCATAGAAAATAACTCCAGAGGCAGAGAAGTCAAAAAGGGATAATGCAGGAAGAACAATTTAACAAAGGGCTTGTCAGCAAGTAAAACAAATGAATAAGTCCATATTTCTTTGCAAATTTGGCTGGAGATGAGTTTTTCATGGAGATAAGCTGAGATGGGAGGTGAAGGAGGGAATGTATGTGTGTGCATGTGAGTGTTTTCACACATCAGCATTGAACACTTGGCCATAGATACACAAAACAAGAGGAAATGGCCTCAAGCTGCATCAGGAAGGTTCAGGTTGGACATCAGAAAGGATTTCTTCATGGAAAGGATTGTCAAGCATTGGAATGTGCAGCCCAAGGAGGTACTGGAGTCACCATCCCTGAACGTGTTGAAGAAACAAGTGGCCATGGACACTCATGCCATGGTCTAGTGGACAAGGTGGTGTTTCGTCAAAGGTTAAGCTCTATGGTCTTGAACATCTCTTCCAACCTTAATGATTCTGTGATTTTGTGATTCTGTGAACTAAACTTTCAGGTTTACAGAGAGACATAGCAATAGATGTTCCTCATATTTGTATCTTCGGGATTTTTAAGAGATGAGTAGGACTGAAAAGACAGAGAGTGAGTTTAGAGTTGCTTCTGTCTGCTCAGGGAAATAAAACTGGTAAGAAGTGATTCCTTTGCATGTATCGGGAAGAGCAAATGAACCACAGGCACAATAGCACAGATCAGAGACTGTGATACAGCTGCCTGAGCAGAGCACTATCTCTGGGCTAAGCACTGGACTCATGAAGAACCGTAAAGAAGTCACAGCTGTATTGGACTCCACAGCTATCTTACTAGAAGACACTTCACGGAACTCTGAATCTTGCTGTTTTGGACATTGCAAACATAATCTAGAATTTTTTTTACTGCTGGCGGCAGAGCTTCAGCAGAAAAGATAAGAAGCCTCTTCCTATGCCCAGATGGGCAAAACCAGTCATCATCATGAAAATCCGAAGATTAAAGTGGCGTAACATGTACTAATTAAAGGAGGTCATGTATTTTATCCCAGCTGACATTTTTCATTTTTTATGAAAGAGTAACTAAAATACATGTTTAATTTCTCCCATTTGCTTCTTCATCATTGCTGTGATCTTTATTGTCATTTAGAGTAGCAGATAGGAAATCTAGAATGCTTAACAGGATCATGCAGCAAGTGGTGCTCACTTCGTGTTAGCACAAATTGTGCAGGACAATGGTAGAACATCTACCAGGACACTTCTTCTTCCCATCAGATATTGTAGTAGTTGAGAAAAAGTGTAAACAGAACTGTGATACCTCAGGGAGCAGCAGTTAATATGAAAAATAAAATGAAAAATAAAAGATGAAAAATAACGAAATATTATGAAATATGAAAAATAATGAAATAAAAGATGAAAAATAAAAGATGAAAAGATGAAAAATAAATTTCTTCTACTTTATAGAAAACTGTCAGAGAATGCCAAAGGCAGTGCAGGAATGCTCCCTACACTTAGTGTGGCATGGGGCTGAAGCAGCACACCCAGACCTACCTATTGCCTGCGGCTACCTGCCCATCACACCCTGCATAGCTTGGATGTGAACACAGCTGCTGGTAGATTTGGTGGTCTGAACACTTGTCTGTCTAGTTACCTGTTAACACCTGGAACAACCTCTGCTGGCTTCAGTGAGTAAAATAATTAGTCCACAACCATCAACCTGTGAGAAATAAAAGTCAGCCAAATGGATATTATGTCACAGCTGAACCAGTTTCTGGATATTGATTTGAGGGGTAAAAAAATTTGGGCTGGAGCTCAGAGGATGATGAGAGGGAGTTAATTTAACATGATATTTACATTGCCACAGTAATTGTTCTCTATTAAGACTGTGAGTCACAGTCATTTTTAATGCTATGGAGGTTTGCTGGATTATTAAAAAAAAAAAGTTCTCTTCCAACCCCCATTCTTGGTGTTCATTTTGAAGTGATATTTAGTCAAAAAAAATGAAGAGAGAAATACTCATGTTATTGCTGTCATTGCACAGGCTGTGACAGCCATGATGAAACTCTGAGTCCTGGGATAGGCTTCCTAGATGCGCAGCTCAGTCCTGTTTCCTAAATTAGTGCTGTGATCCATTTATCATTTCATATTTGTTGGCACATATCCATCAGCCCTGGCAGTACAAAACAATACATGACACAGTGCTCAGAGAGTAGACTTTACCACACTACTGCAGTTGTATGTAGCCTGTGCCCCAATGGGCTTCAAGTGCCTTGTTAATGTTCAGGAAAGATGGCATATGTCTCCCTGTTGGCTGTTATTAAGGTCAATTTTGTGAGCATCTATGGAGTTTACTCTTCCAGCTCCACTAAGTATTTCATTAAATTATTTGATTGATTTCCCACTACTTCCTGGCTCTTGCTCCTGGATGCCTTGCTGTCTTTCTCTGAAGTATAGGAAGGAAATTACATGATTAAATAAGGAAAAAAGGAATACCAGCTTGATTTCCACTGCCAGCAGCCGCATGTTATACAGCTGCATACATCTGAGCCCCACTTATGAAAATAGAGAAATCCACAAAATACAGAGAAGAGCTCCTCAGCTATATAACCTGTCATTCAAGGGAGATAACTCACATTCTTGCTATCAAGAAAAGCCAGAGTGAAAGAGCAGTTCATAAATAGATTTCTGAGGTAAAGCTTACAAAGAGATGTTATCACTGTATTCTTCAGTCATATACAAGAGTGCCTTAACAGCTGAGACAATGCAGTCTACCTTGCTTCTTACATCCTTAGCTATACTAAAGCTCTAATTTAACTTTCCCTATTTTATTGAAAGCAAAATCAAGTATGACACCAACGTAAGAAGAAATAAAAAAGCCTAGAACACCTCTCAACTTTGTCTGTTCACTTTTTTGCATTCCTTGTTATTATTTTTTTAGGAGTCATCATGAATAATAGATTTCTTTATATTCCTGGCATCACAGTGGCACCATTATCTCCCTGAATTTAGTGTTTCCATAGCCTGGCCCAATCATAGCCTCTGTCCTCAGAAGTGCAAACTCTATAGACTGACCTTCAGCTACAAAGTTGATAAAGAGAAACCTCATATTAGATTAGACTCTGCCTGAAGAAAGCCCCATTCCAACAATGCCACTTCTTTTTAAAAACACAGTTTAGAGAACCAGAGTGACACCACCTTGACAGCCTTCCCAACCCTCCCCTGTGGAGTTGTTCCTCAGTCGTATCCTCACTGAAGTATCAGGTTGCTCAGATTTCTGCCGCAGATGTTCTAATCAGCTGTGCCTATGTTCGTTTCTCTCTTTAGCTGGAATAAACAAAGCATTTATAATACATTTATATTCTCTCTTATAAACCCATGAAATATTTGGAAAAACGGTGCGTGAAAAGCATCCATTTGTGTCTTTTCCCAAGCTCAAATTCTGGCTGCCCAATGAGTCCCTATATGTGTTAGGCCACCCTCTTGTTTGCTTCTTCCTAAGCCAGCAGCAGAGAGCACTATCACCCTGAGATCCACCCATCAGTAGCTCAGTAGATTGTCTTGACCACTCCACTTTGTTTTGACTCTTTCTCTCCCAATGACAGCAGTAGGAACAGCAACACTGTGAGAGCACATCTTGGCATTGGGTCTTCCCAAGATTGGCATCCATAGAGGCATCCTGCTGCCCTGTGCCACGATTCCCCCTTCAGTGTGCACAGATGCTCAGTGTCCATGTACCTACCAGAGGTTGCTGGCAGGTTGATCACACCAGGACTCTCAAACATCAGACATCTCTGATTCTTGATTTTTGTGACTCCCTGGGGAGCATCAGAAAACATTTGATTTACATGTACCCGTCGGTTATGGTGTGAATTTTGCTGTAATTTTTCTCCCATCTCTTTCCATGGGTCTTACTGTCTGTTGGTGTATGTAAGTGAACAAAACTAAAGGGCATTTAATTTTTCTTAAATCATTTTCACTTATCTCAGTGACACATTTGTACACAATATTCAATGTAAAGGCAGTCATATTCAGTTGTTTTCTTTTAGGTATTTTTTTTTTCCTTTTGATACTATTCATAATGAGTCTTTGGCCCATAAGGTTTTTCTTTCATGGCATTCTGGGATGATATAAAAAAGGCAGGAATCACTACATAGGTAACAATGGCAAAGATGAAGGGAGTCCATATGTTTCTACTCTTGCTTTACGTACTCCCTTTCTTAACCCGCTCCCTAACATCCACACAGTTTTGTACCTCTTTTGGCCTACAAATAATTCTTGCACTCAATCTGTCTTAGAAAATCCTTTACCCAAATCTGTAAAGTGCCTTTCAAAGTACCTGATTCAGTAATTTAAACTCTAAAATAGAGTAACTTTATTGGCTTGATTCTTTTCAGAGTCATTTCCATCTTCTACAGTCAATGCAGTCTGACTTCCTCAGAAAGAGTCAAACTGCCATGTTCCAAATTTTCCACTTAATATTTTTTAACTACTTTAATATGTCTTGTTTAGTTTGTCATTGGAGATCTGGACACTGTCATAAACTTCAGCTTCTTTTTGTTACTCTTTTTATCTACTCAGTAGTGCAATTCTAATGAACATGTCTTTAGGCTAAATACCTCACTGCGACAAATTGCTGCCTTACAAACACAGAATTTTCAATCTTGATTTCCCTTTCACAGCCCTTACTTCCTTCTTTGTTCCCCTCCCCCTCAGCCCACTTTGTTTCACTACCATCATTCTTTGACTGTCAGCTTTGATCTGAAAGCTTTGGCTGCCAGGACAGAGAAATTAAAATACATTCTCCTGCATCGGGAGGTAGATAAAGGAGGAGCACAAGGCTGTATTTGCACTGAGAGCAGTATTCCCAGTCAAGCAAGTTATTAAAGTTTGTATTTAATTCCTTCTCTGATTTTTTCATAAAAAAATTATGAAAACACATTTTCACTTTCTCCTTTACATTGCTGTTTTCATCTTTGACCTTTATCAAGCATGGAATAAGAGGTTTGGAATTTTCACTGTGTATTTTATTGTGATCAAATAAAAAAGAAATTGTAATCAATTTTGGGATTTTTGAAGCAGTACTACCAGTGAGGATTGGTTTCATTCACAGAATGATAATCTCTTGTAAATTGGGTTTCAATACTTTTTTTTTTTTTCTGTAATGTAGATAGTTCATCTTCAAGCCTGGAACAATTTCATTTCCTTGTTCTTTCAAATCTCTAGGGTACAGAGCAAAGCTGGAATCTTCCCAGTGAGTGTAGCTGATACAGAATTCTCTTTGTAATTTTCAACAGAGAAAACATGTCACTCTTAAAGGAAAGTTTAAATTTGCCACTCCTTGTAAAGTGACGTATAAGTAGTAGGGGGTGTTCTCATTTTTGAGCAACAGCCTGACTCTCCAATCAAGGCAGCTCCTACCTCCTTTTATATTCATATCAAAGCAATTTTCCTGTGTTCTGGAGTATTAATGCATATTTCTGTGTTGATTTTTTTTCTCTGGTGAAAAGCTTATATTCTTGCTACGTTGTCACTATTGACAAAAAATTAAGAAAAACAAACAAACAAACAAACAAACATGATACTGTGGATGAGGTAAAGATAATGAGGTTATAGCTCTGAGGTCCTGGCACAGAAAGGAAATGGACCTGTTGGAGTGAGTCCAGAGGAGACCACTATGTTGATCAGAGGGATGGAGTAGCTCTGCTATGAGGAAAGGCTGAGAGAATTGGGATTGTTCAGACTCTCACTGAAAGGAGAAGGCTTTAGGATAGCCTAATTGTGGCCTTCCAGCATCTGAAGGGAGGCTACAGGAAAGATGGAGAGAGACAGTTTACAAGGGCCCAGGGAGACAGGACAAGGGAGCATGGCTCCAAACTGACAGAGAGTAGGCTTAGATTGGATATTAGGAAGAAATTCTTCCCTGTGAGGGTGGTGAGGCCCTGGCACAGGGTACCCAGAGAAGCTGTGGATGTCTCATCCCTGGAAGTTCAAGGCCAGGCTCGATGGGGCTCTGAGCAACCTGATCTAGTGGAAGGTGTCCCCTTCCAGGCAGGGAGATTGGAACAAGATGATCTTTAAGGTCCCTTTCCAATCCTAGCTATTCTAAGATTCTATGATAAGTTTATTTTTGTTTTTACAGTTAAGGCTTTGAGTCACTGACACATGGACACATAGACAGTGTGTGAATACACTGCAGTGTACAGGCTGCTACTAAAGATGTAACTGCAAAAGGTGATGGTCCAAAGAAGCCACAATTACAATTCAGAATACTGAGGGGAACTGTGTTGAAGATGCACTTAAGTAGTTAAGTCTCGTGAAAAATGTGCTGTGTAGGTAGGGACTGATTTCCGCAGTGTTACAGGAGTACTCTAAGGACTCACAACTCTTTCTCTGAAAATTAACTTTTCACATGCATGTTCTAGGAAATGCCAAAGCCAATGGAACCTCACAGCAAAAAGGGATCACTTTAAAAATAAATACAGTTGTATGAAGGCAAAATCTCTGGTCATTTTGAAAACTTTGAGTGTTCATTAAAGTCTAATGAAATGCTTGGTTGGACATATTTCTGTCCTCATAACCGGTTACCTCTTAGTGTTACCAAGATTATAAATGTGAACAAAAATCTAAATACTTAACTTTTTTTTTTTTCATGTCTAACTTCACCATGGTAAATTTGAATTGATTTTAACATTGTAGCAAAAGGATACCCCTGCAGCAAAAGATGAATTTGTGTGCATGTCTACTGGAGGAAAACATACTTTTTTTTAAGAATAGGCACATAGATCTTCCTAAATTACTTCTCAATAATTGTATACGGAGAAATTATCAGGGACAACTAATGAAATGTTGTTAAATTTTCTTTCCATTTGACACTTCATGACTTTGTCTTGTAATTCTTTGACTCAGATCACTAGTAATTTTTTTTTTTTTAATGCCATCACATTTTGTGGGAAAAGCAAGCCCACCTATGTCCATCCAAATTGTCCTGTCTTTACCCTTCTTTCTAATTTAGGAGTATATTCTAATTTAATTGCTGGTAGCATTAATTTTAGAGAAAATATTAGCTCAATTTTGATAAATGCTTTTTGTTTTTCTTTTTTTTTTTTTTTTTGTAAATAGCTGGCCCCAAATTTTACATTAATTCCTTACAAGCTGCTGGATTCCACTTTACAAAGTACACATTTCTTTTACAGTGCTCGTTTGTCTTGGATTGATTTCCCTGTAGTAGTCAAGAGATTAAAGGACAAAACACTATACTGGAGTGGTTTATTTATATCAGCTTTACCATTTGTGCCCTGTTATATATAACGTTCTTTCCACTTCCTTTTAATTTTTTTAATAGAATTTCCTTCAAAGAAGGCATAAAGTCTAGTCTTTTCTCCTTCTAGTGCTACCTCTTTTATTCCTCTGTACTTGCCTTAAATAGATTCCAAATAGAACTAATCTAGAACAACTGCACTCAGAATAATTTGGAATTCTTTCATTAACCAGTTAACTTAATATGCTGTATATGCAATAGGAAAAATGCAAACAACTCTCACCTCTGACATATATTTACACATGCCCTTTATTAGTATTTATAATGTAAAATGACTTTAACAGAGCATGTTATCTGGAACTTAAACATTAAATTTGATGAGTAAGGTCTTATTTGTAAATAATTCCTACAGTACTCAGAAGAAAAAAATATTGATAATGTCTACAGCAATTTGTTTATATAATGGATTTGCATTAACATAATGAGTTATTTTTCAGTGAATTACGAGTGGGCAATAACTGTTTCATGTGATGGAATGACCACCCATGGAGCTTATGCCAAGATATTCCTGGCAGTCCTTAATACTAAAGCTGTAGTAAAGAATGAGAAATTTAGTTCTGAGCACTGCAACTAGTGTAGAAAGGTGCATATATATATATGGGGGTTTACTATAGGGAAAATTATTTCATGTGTGTTTAATTGTAACGAATCTCTCACATCTAGAAATAGATAACTTTACATGTTCTTTCGTCTCACTCTGGAGCCATATTTCTGAAAAAACTCAAGCATATTTATTTTTAGAACTACAGCTAAGCCATCAATTCTCCCCAAATGTTTGTTCTGATGTCATGTTGTATTTAATATTAATGTTAAAATTAAATCATTAAATACATATAGGAACTTCACTGGTGAAATGGAGTGTATATTACAGGTTACACAGAGGCCTTAAATACAACTTATCTTTACACGTCAGTCTATCATAGCAATTTGACTTTGTGAACCCAAACATTTTTTTTTTGGTGATTTACTTAGGACTAATAATGTCGTGAGAGTTTTGCTATTGCATCTAAATTTGGAAGGATGTGACAGTGAAAACTATTTTCAGACTTGAAAAGACTTGAAAGATTAGTCTAAACTACTTTCTGCTTGATCATTAATATCATCTTGATTTTTTGTTGTAAGTTTCCCAAATAGCACAGGAGCTACATCTGTGAATTATAAGATCCAGCTATTATGAAGTCATTAATTTTAATTCCCCCTAGAAAGGAGAGATTACTCTAAGGTTAAATCACTGAGCCAAGCTTTTGGTTTGGTAAAATTAAGTCTCCAATAAATATCACTCTTGTGGTTTAACCTGACTTAAAATAAATTCAATTCAGACTGATTATATTCTGAAAATAAGCAATATACATGAATTGGGGCAGGATATGAAGTACAAAAAGAAATCCGCACTGACAAAAATGGGAAACCTAGACCTTTGTCTCTGGCTTTGAGTTATCCACATGCACCAGAACATGGATTAAAAGAAAAGAAAAAAGCAAGGGAGGCAGCCAGGAATTTTGTCATTTGTATATAGATGAGAGATATCTCATTAAATCTAAACATCTATTTCTTTCTGGCTGAAGAAGAAACAACATGGCAAAGGTTAAAATTAGTGGGGAGGCTTGAGGAGTCGTGAAGCCAACTCCTCTTTGTACTGCTCAAAGTGCAGTGAATATGGATAAAGGCTTCTATTCCTACTGTTATAGTAAGCTATGACAGACAGAAGCCAGACCGTCTGTTTCCAAAGAGGTTTCAGTACAGAATCCACATAATAACCTGGGTAGGATTATCCAGAAGTGGAGGATGTGCGGGGGAATTTGTGGACAATACTGTTTACCTCTGTAAGCCAGAACCTTGTCTAAGGTTCTCATCTGCATCTCAGTTCTGCACCCACAGTTCATCCCAGTACTCTGTGGTCAGGAATCACTACTCAGTAACCCCGTATTTATTTCTTAACCCTGGGGAAAAATATCTTCCATTGCACAATTTAGGCAAGGAGTTTATCTGCCTCGTTCCTAATGCCTGGTAAACTGTCAGAGACTGAAAAGTCTATTTGGGAAGAAAATGGAAAGAAAAGAGGGAGTCAGGAACAATTTTACTTTCAGACTGTTTCTACACCTTTTTCTTCTGAATTATACTCCAGTCAATTGTCTTATTTTCCCTTCAACAGCTCCCTCCTGTCCTGTATTTCCTTATTCTCTCAGAATGAGCCCACAGAAATAAAAACAATTATAAATAAAGGTATTGTTTTGTGTTAATTTCTAAGCCATAAAATCATAGAATAGCCCAGGTTGGAATAGATTTCAAAACGTCATATAGTTCAACCTTTTGTGGGAAAGGGAGCCTAGATGAAATTAAACACCACGTCCCATAGCATTTTGGGAACCTTCAGTAACAGGCAGTCCAGCACATCCCTGGGGAGGCTTTTGCAGTGAATGATTTTTCTTGCTGTAAAAACATTCTTTAATCAAGATGAGATCTCTTCTGGTGCAACTTACATTCATTCCTCCTTTATTTCTATCCTTCTTTGCTTTGACTGGGCAAAGTGTGGATATCACATTCTACCCCGTACTCCATACTGAAGTTTGTTGTGGGAGTTTGTTGAAATGTATTGTAAAATTAGGAGCTTGTTAGTCAACATTCTGGGGACTAAGCTGTGGGTTGGTTGCCTGAGTTAAGGCAGCTATACAATGAAAGCATAAGAGTTCTTTGATACATGCCTTGTGTCTTTGTTCAGCCTGACAGGAATTTACAATGACCATCATGCCCTTACTGTATTACAACAGCCTATTTTTAAGTACTGAAAAACTGCGGTGAGCTTCCTCCAAGACATCTCTACAGACTGAAAAGACTTAATGTCTTCCATTCTTACTCATAGGGAAGCTTCTTGAGCCCTTTGATCACCTTCATTTCCCTCCTTTGGACTGTCTCGCATCCATCCAAGTCTTTCCTGTAGTGTAGGAAGCAGAACTGGACACCGCTCCTGGTGTGGCCTGGCCAGTGGGAGCCAGTGGGAGCAGAGCCGGGTGGGATAATCAAATCTCTATCTCTGCTAACAATGGCTCTGCAGGTGAAGGCCAAAACCCCATTTGCCTGACTCACGTTCAATTTGTAATCCACCAGGAGTCCCATGCCCCTTTCAACAAGGCCACATGGTACCAGGCCAAAAAACCCTACGGTGGTATTTCAAAAAGATAAAATCAAGTTAGTTCCAATTTAGTCATTTTAATACATAATTTATGAAGAAACTCCTTCTTAAACTACCTGTTCTGGTCCAAAAAAAAGTTAATTCACTGGTGTTCTTATGTAGTAAAACCTTTTTTAATTAAAACTTACTTTTTGAATTTTAATTGCAGATTGAGGAATGTTGACAGTTTTTCTACATTAAGCAAGATTTTGATTTTCCTAAGTTAATAAATGATGGAAGGTATTTTATTAATTTAGAACATTCATTCAAAGTTCTATGTTAATTTTCTAAATTATTATCTGTATTGATATTCTCTGAATTCTTACCAGACAACAACTTATAAAATTACTCTGTTACCAAATCTTGGTGAAGTACTGAGCATCTGTGTTGTCAGTGTGAGCAATAGTAAAATCTGTAGTTTTGTATTTTCAAAGCTAATAGGAAAACAATTCCACAGATGCCTGAATTTTATCAGTGGGCTGATTAGGTGTGTATTCTAACTGCTTTATAAACATGCATCATAATGCATAACATTTTTATGCAGCTCTATTTTGGAACTGAATGGTATTCTGACTCTACCTCTCTAATATTTCTGTATTTCAGTTTCCACAAAGAATTAAAAAAACCCTTAAATTAGTCAATAAAGACAGATACAAATTTTACCTCTCAAATAAGTAATTTGTTTCTGCCCTATTTACAACATGTGTCCAGAAAGTCTACACTAAAAAACGCTATCGGAGGTCACCACAAAATACTGTCCAGCCCTATCACACAGAAGTAGCATTTCTCAACACTTGACTGAGCTTGATACATTCCAGAATCTTCATTTACATAGTTTGATTTTAATATAAAAGCATTTAATGCTCCTATCAGGTAAAAAGGCAAATCCAAAATTGCTGTATTCTCTCTTAAGTTTTTTCTTCCTTGATATATCTGTCCACTTTTAACTGAGATTGGAACAACTGATTGAAGATTAGATGGTAGTGACCCAAGACAGCACTTACCTTGCCAGCATTAGGAAAAATATTTTCACAGCAATGATGTGTTCTTAACCAATTTTGACAAAGCATTAGGCTCAAACAGATTTTTTTTTTCCTGCAATATTAGGCATGTTTTTTTGCTTCTATTTCTCTACAGAAGTGACAAAAAATCTGATTTCAGTTAAAGAACTCAAGTCTTGCCTCATTGAAAGAAGAAAATCTAAAATTGCTTGGTGAAAAGATGAATTACAGCTATAGTATTCAAAGCCATAAAGGCAATCTGAATTGAGAGAATTGTAATGGCCCAACTGAGTTGCTTCAGGCATATATGTTTGTGGGGTTTTATACCTTATACAACTTCTTTATTAAATACAGTCATAACATAACACTGATCAAAATACAATTTGAAATATGTAATTTAGTGTGGTTTTCTATAAAAAGCTTTTTAGCATTAGCTTTTTTCTGTTTGTTTTTTCCCAGACATTTAAACTACAATCAGTGCTGACAGACTCCACGACTAGGGAGTTCTGGTACTACCCAAAGACAATTCAGAAGTGCTTTTCTTAAATTGTGTGCAGCAGTGTGATCATTAAAATTATTGTCAGTGAAACCAAAATGTGCTGGTGTGAAGAGAACATCTCATCTATTAGCAGCAGTAATTGCAATTTGCATGATACCCTTTACTTTCAGATATTACACAGAATTCACTATGGTTTACTGAGGCAATTACACTTCCATTTTCATGTTACAAGTGCATTTAAGGGTCCAGACAAAGATATGAACAGGTACTGAAAACACACAAAGAAATACAGAGTTTCTGCAGCAAGGGACTTACAGATCATAAAGGAGAGAGAGAAAAATGAAACGGAGATAATGGAAAAAATTGAGCAAATTCTCATAGCTGGGCAAATCCAAGAATAAACCAGGTCCCCAGCACCAGATTCTGATAATGTTTCTGTTTTCAAAAAAGTTGACCATGATCTGTATTCTGCAAAAAAATGCATCCATCCTGCTAATCCATAGAAACCTATACACTTAGGAAACAGAATACTGTTTACACACTTATTGATATTTTTGGTGAAACTGGCATTTTATCACCTATCTTTACACTTAATGTATCTTTCGTCTTTCTATCATATTCAATCCTTGCCTTTCTAAAAGATAGATTTGGTGACAGGGACATGAGATCTGTTTGCCTTCTAAAGATCCTTTCTCCGTACATTGAAAAAAAAAAAAAAATCCCACTTCAGAAATCTCAAGTTCCTCAAAAAGATAAGTGTCCTAGTTCAACAGGAGGGGCCAGTTATCACTGTGTGGGTGTGATCAAAGCTATGTATTCTACCCCCTCTATTCATTTCCTAAGAACAATGGACCATTTGCAGCAGCTGCCCAAGCAGTCGTTAGCAC
>JAWWMP010000001.1:14637818-14659529 GCA_035047865.1 Dendrocincla tyrannina
CTGTTTTCTAAATTTGAAGGAGAGGGATTATTACCTGGCTAACATAGATATCTTAGTTCTTCCTTGAACTAAGACAATAAGTTTATGACAATATGACATAAAATAATCTATATAACTGCCCTCTAATGAGGTTCTTCTTTGAAAGAGCCCTACAACAAATAATCTTTTCTGTTATCATAAAAATAACAATAAAAAATCTGACTGTTTCTTTCACCTAAAGCTCTGCAAGCAGAGTTAATGAAAATGAGACTTTCCATCCTTAGATTAGAAAATTATGGAATTTTGAATAATATTTCATAGGAAAAAAGAACAAAAAACCTTAGACAATATATTTCAGGCTTTTATATTGCCTCAGCAAAAAACCCCGGTATTTCAGAGGTAAATCGGGGCCAATCATTTTCAGGGATCTAAGATATGGGTTGTTTGCTTACCTAGAAAATAAATACCTAGAACAAATAATCCATTGTTTTGGATGTTTAAGGAGGTACACATTGCACACAGGTTTATGTCAAGTAGTAAGACTTCATTTCCTTACTTCTATTTTATTCCTTTTCTTCTGGTGTAACTGTGTCATATATGTAACTCATGTTGTCTTTTAGAACATGTAAAATACATTTTTAGCTTTGAAAAAATTCTCGTGAATTCATAAGCACTGCCTGTTACAGCACCGGTCAAATTCATGTTTGTCATATTAATAAACAGTTTTATTTTGCTCATAAGTTTCCACACTGGCACAGAGAAGACAGCAAATTCAATATTCCTGAAAACATTTTCTCACTTCCATATGATGTGACACTCTTGCTATGGCATTTCCGTACAGAACTCTCAGTAACATTGTTGTTAATTTTCTGCTGTTATACAACTCTTCCAAATACAATAGATCTGTAATAAATTACTGTAACCTGAGTCTGTCCCACTTCCGAATCACTAATTCAGCCCAGAGATCTGTTAATTCCTTTCTTCTTCCATATTGAAGACATTTGTTCTCATTGTCTACAGCTGCTGGGTATTTCAGGAGTGTCCTGGAGGCAGAGTTTAAGACCAAAGTTACCTCTATCACTTACTTTCCAGAGATTTCAAGGACAGCTCAACAGGTATTTACTGAAACAGAAAACTTCACCTGGCGTGGGACAGACCACCTCACACTGCAGGAACATCCTGCATTGTGGGTATTTGTGGGCACCTTCATGCGGTATGAGACCTTTATGCCAGTGAGAGATGTTGGAGAGACAAGTTTCCACCCCCCTGCCTATAAAGAAGGCAGGTGAGATCTGAGGGGCAGAATCATGTGAATTGGGTGGACCTCCTAATCCTGGGCAGTGGCCTCGGTAGTGCTCCCTAGAAAGCCATTTCAGTGAGAAATGGCATAACTGTGATACTAATAAAATTGTGTCTTCATAAACCACACTGAAAGAATGCACAGTTCTGAAGCAAAATGTTCAGAAAATCAAATTATCTTTAGGAATGCATATCTTTTCACGAGTGACGGTTTTAAATTTATTTTGCCACATATGGCTGTTATCTTCTCTTTGCTTGAAACCTGACTTTAAAACACATATAATTGTCAGAAGACAACATATGAAACAAACTTCTGTACAGCAGCTGTTGAAATACATAACTTAAAATTGTAAGAACATTTGTTTTAGTTAAATATATAGTATTTACTTAGAAAATTGAAATGTCTTTATCTTTGTGGTCACAGATGTAGGCTTTTATGAGTTTGGGAATTTTATTTTATTTTTTTCACGTATCACTTTTCATATATTTTAAAGTGATTGAGAAAGAAATGGTAAATTGTAGACCTAGTTAATACTATGAATATTCCCAGTGAATTTCCACTATGTTATTTAGCACAGATGTTTCTATAATTGTGATGTATCAAGAGAATTTTGTGTTAAATTGTCCTCAAAATGTCTCATTTTTTATCTGTGGAGAGGTAGATACAAACTGGCCCAAGGGGGAAAGCATTTGGGAAACTCCTCAGTCTGCTTTAAACATTGAGTTTTCCAGAAACCACATTATGTAGCTCCTTGCCTTAAACTATCAGGACAGAGATTCATATATTGAAAATTCTATATATGAATCTCACGTACACACTTAGACAGATAAATGCAAAAACACTGATGATTTTCAGAGAAGCAATCAACCAAAATATCCTTGATTTTTATGATTTTGCCACTTCAGACAGAAGTGTTTTTGTTAATCTGCCTGGGACTTTAGAGGAGGCTACAACAACACCACACAGAAGTCTGGCTTTGGACAAACAAATACCTGTTATTAAAATAAATAAAAAATCTATAAATATAAACCCAAATACCTGTTATAGTTTGTATGATAAATATTGTAACTACACAAGCACAGTTAAGACCATCTCTTCTTACAAACTGAATAATTTGTAGAGATAATCAGAAGTAGTTTGGTTGTGTTAAAACACACATTTAGACAAACTTGCAAACTTTATCACACTTGACTCCTTCCCTTTTTGCTCATGATCATCCCTCTCCTTAACATCCTTTCCTAAATCAGTGGCATTTTTCAACATAATTTGGAAGCTCAGGACCCTTTTCTCGCTGATCTCTCAGTTCTGGATCTCAACAGAAGTCAAAAAATGAGGCCAAGCCAATTTCAGAAAACAAGCTAACAAGCATTTCCTCTTTAGTAACCCCTCACCTTAAATGAAGTCATAATTCTGAGTCTATCACTGGCTTCACGCATATTTCCTTGGTAAATTGATTGTGGAACCTTCAACAGTTTTCCCTATGAGGCAAACTCCTATATACGTAGAACACTAAGAGTCAGATTCTGAAACATGTAAAGTAACAAGAGGTTCAAGCACTTTATTATTAGCTCAAATATCACAATTTGAATCTGTAGCAACCAACAGCACTTCATGATTACTATCCCTATTATCAGCACCACAAACTTCTGAAGATGTCATCTGTTTGCTGTGGTAACTAATTTAGTTTAAGATCAGGGCCAAAGCAAAAATGTTTCTAAAACACTGCTCAGCAATTTATCCAGAGGAAAAAAAAAATAAGCTAATAATTGCATGTCAACAGGATTAATTAATATTTGATAAAAAATACTTACGTATTGTGTTATTTCTGTCTACCAAAATAATTATTCTGTTCAGCCATTCCAAAGACTAAGTAGGATTATTTTACACTTTAAGGATTGAATTGTAGAGTTTTATTTGACAGACTCTGCAAAGCTTCATTTAAAATAAAAAAAAATATATTTCTTAATGGTTATTACAGTTAAATAGTAATAATTTCCTTTATCTTTTCAACCTACAGTGGAAATATTATCAGCAACTTAATTCAAATTGTGCTTCATTGTCTTCAAGAGTTTAGGAAAGTAAAGCAGAAAACATTAATGAAGTGGGATGAGGTTTCTGAAGTTTAAAAAATCTCAATTTTGGTAGCAACTCAATAAAACTTAAAATATTGCTGTCATTCTGTCTACTGGAATATTCACAGATAACTGCAGTATGAGCACTGAGGCACTACTGTGTGTTTATAATACTGAACAAACTATATTCCTCTCAGTTTTAATACAAACCTTGTTTGTAAAGAAAATTATATTGAAAGTATAGGAAAAATTTTCATCTTAAATTCTAGTCATGTTTATAATGTTGCAGTGGGAAAACAGATATAAGAATAATATACTCAATGAGTTTTATTGCCTAAAAAAAAGACAAACAGAACATAAATGAAATAAACAGGCAAGGATTAGAGTGGATTAGGCAGTGAGTGTGTTTATAACAAAGCCTTTCCAGCTCTTGGTACCTTCATGACACCGCTATGATGGTGATGATGCATCCCAGCGGCAGGGTGGGGCCTCAGCGGGGTTTGAAAGCAGCAGTGCTTTCAAAGAGGTTTCTCAGTGGTGATGGAGGGCTTCAGGATGCTCATTCCTCCTGTGCCTGAGCCCTGACCTGCATTCATGCATTCATGGTTCTTATTCCCTGTACAAAGAATGTTTCACTTTGGGGATTTGCTTTTGTTTGTTTGTTTGTTTGTTTTTGATGTTTTGGGTTTTTCGTTTAGTTGGGTTTGTTTGGTTTTTATTTTCTTTTTTTTGGGGGGTTTTTTGTTTGGTTTTTTTTGGATTTTTGTTTGTTTGGGGGGGGTGTTGTTGTTGTTGTTGCTTTTTATGGGATTGCCCAAGTACAATGCAGTCAGGCTCCCAGGGTTTGGTTTGTCTTGAGCAACCCAGGCACAAACTTCAGGCTACCCATGTGGGGATGTGATCTGACAAAACTCTGCCCAGGTCCCGTGTGTCATCTATTTTCTTCCTCTTATAACCTGCTCCTCCTTCTTTCTTTGTGAATAATATATGCCCTCCACAGGTCCTGCACTTCTGTTGTCAGGCAAATGGGTGTGACCATAATTAAAGTATTTATTGCTTCTTCCAATAGTGCTCTATAAACTAACTGGAAAAAAAAAAAAAGGCAAAAGATCTACGAGTGAATCCTTTCTGTCCTTTTACTTTCTGAAACACCAAGGAAGTGTAAGGAGGCAGGAAACATCCCTGTGCAACTTCAAAGGCTGAGATTTTTTGAGACATAGCTGGTATACAGTAGCTATGCCAAGAACCCTTTAGGACCTACCACCATTTAATCATCTTGTCTCTCTTCTGAATTTAGTAAATGTTAGACACGGGGAAATGTCTGATCCACACTCACTAAAGACACCAAGAAAAAATTGTGTGAATTAACAGCAATTTTGTAATAATCTCTAACAGAAACAGGAATTCAATAAACATCTGCGCTCAGCAGTAACTCAGAAGTTAAGAAACATGTTACGCAAGTACAGCTACAGGACCTAAGAGAACTTTGATTACAGCTAATTTGACAAAGGAGCTGTGACAGAATATGGATTGCTTGAGAAGGAGCCTGCTTTTTTGCTCCTTGTTAAATTGGTATATTATAAATTGCCTTGCCTGGTGATTATCAAATTTTTCTTTCAGTTTCTTAACTTGACAGAAGTTTTCAGGAACTAATGGACCTGCCTAAGACAAGTAAATAACACAGGCAGGACTCCAGCCTTTCATCTGCCACAGGCCAGAGGGACCCAATTGCAGCATCTCCCTGCCAGATGCCATTGACGATTCACTGTTTTGAGAAACTCAGCTCTTCAGTGTCGGATTGGGAAACACCCTGTACACTCTTCTTGGATGTGTACTACTGATAGCAGGATAACGAGTGAAAAGGATATTCCTACAGGAAATTCAAGTCAGCAAAGCACTTGCCACAAAAGAAATAGCAATTGTTGCAAAGTAACTCAAAAGTAGACCTTAAAAATAGGAAAGCAGTCAAGAGGAAAACAGTTTTAAAAGAACAAATGTTAGACAGGACCTTACCTTATTAGGAACTTTACTGTAATCTGCATAATTTACAGTAGTTGGAAATAGGAAAGGCTCGTTGACAAATTCTTTAAGAAATCTGTGCCAAGTAATCCAGATAAACAAGTTTCTTCTTTCTCACTCTATCACTATCGTCTCTCTCCTACTGGAGAGAATAGGATTCATATATCTTCTGTCATTCAGTCTTGTAGAATTTTGTCTACCAAAAATGATCTATAATACTATTGCCGTTTATCCTGATCAAGGGAAGAAAACAAATTGCAATGGAAGAAAATTGCCAACCAGTCATGGAATTTCTTTCTGTCCCTGTACCCGCCTGTGGTTGTTCCCAGTTTCTCACAGCAGCACTGGTTCTCTGCCCCTTGTCCCTGCCACAAGATGAAGTCTCCTGGTTTGTGGCTTCTGCATATATTTTGTATCAGATTCCAAATGCAAACAGTTTTGGCCCTTCCATTATTTGGCTACATTTGATGATTTTTTTTTTCCATAGCATTCTTGAATGCAACATTTGGAAATAGATGTCTACTGAAAAGGCACAGAGGCTGATTAAAGCGTCCTAGTCAAAGAACACAGGTTGTAAGAAAAATTTAAAATGAAATCATAGAGAAGATAAAAATCTACTGAGATTTTTTTTCTTCCATTTTTCTGTACCAGTTCAAAAATTATTTTCAGTGCAGTCCTCAAATAAAGATTGTCTCTCTCAGTGACTGACCAGGGAAAACAACTACATTCTGAGTGCAAAACCATGAGAAACAGGGCTTCAGGGTTGTGTTATATGAATCTGTAGTGTTGGTAACAGAGGAAATCATTACACATAGCAGATAATAGTATGCAGAATATATTCATATTTACTTGCAAGCTAGAAAACAAAATTGATGTTCAGCTTTACGGAGTCTGGAAAATAAGAACTGACTATATTTTCAACTTCTATTTAAACTCCAGGAAACATTTTTCAGTAAAAAACATAGAACAGACATATACTTATTTTTAAAAATTCTCAAGGGAACAGGCTTTTGGTGAATTTATTACAGACATTTAAGAAGGAAAAAACTCCAAATTCAAATCCAGAAATGTTCAAAGCCTGACTTTCAAATTCTATGAACAAACTCACACTCTTAATATGAACTTCAAACCCTGTGTAGGTAGGAAAAGTCCAATTATAATTAAAGAATAAACCCTGAATATTAAGCAAAACATAGTACTCAAATGCATACCCTTATTTTTTAGCTCTAAATCTGTTTGTACATAACTTGGACCAAGACCAACAGACTTCTAAATGCAGACAGCAAAAATTATAATTCCAAGTATTTGCCCAGTTTTCCTTTAACACGACTGAACTTTCTTATTTTGGAAAGAAGCCTGAAGGAGAAGAGAATCTGCCTGTAATGAAATGCCAGATTGAGTTTAAATTCTGGAAAAGAAAAGATCCAGGGCAATGGGAGATTGTGGCAGGGTGCTGCTGGCCCAGAGACAAAATCCAAAGTTGTGAAGTCAGCTTTAATAATCATAACAATTCACTGATATCCTTTTAGACACTGGCAGGAAAAATGCAAGTCAGTGTAGATGTGACCAGCAGTTGTCTTTAAGAAATGGAATGAAAACACTTAACTCACATGTTCTGTATTCAGGAACAAATTCAAGACTCAATCTTGCATCAAAAAGGCTTTCCTAAGTCATTGTTTCAGGATCTTATGTACATAATGGGACTGACTCCTTTATAAAAACATCTAAAATAAATAAATATTAATAAGGTATTTTTCAACTGTATGTAATTAATAATGTAAAATGTAAAAAGCTGCATAAATATGAACACGTAAAGCTTAGGTTATTTTGGAAGATACTAAAAATGCTAGATTTTTTAAACTATCATTAATGTTTAAAGGCTTCCCTAATGGCCCAACATATGTGTTTTATATATTAACTGTACATATATGTAAAACCAGACAGTCCATGTCTCAAAGGCTCTGTAATATTAATTCCATGTGATACGTCTGGTCAAGATGTGGAAATTTTATCTAGATGTGTCTGCCTGTGTGACTGACATGTTAATGTGTGGAATCTGACAAATTATTTATTTATTTTTTAAAAAAAAACATTTTTTTCTTTATTCCCCCATTAGAAAATTCATCTCCTATTTACCCAGAGAGTCATGGGGAAAACAAACAAAATCAAATGAAAACAAAAACCCACAAAACCAAAACCAACCAAACAAAAAAACCTTTCAGCCACATCAGTCAACTGCATAGTTCTGAAAAGGTCATATTTTCATGGACTGAAGTCTTTCAAAATGGATTGGACTAATACCAAAGGAATGCATGATAGCACTTATTAAGTTCCCTGTCTTGGGCAAAATCCAGCCTGCTCTGCCCACTTGTTTCACAATGGCATCCTTGTTTTCAGGGAACTGATAAAAAGTCTTACCTGCTGAGTGTGACATGAAGCACTTTTTTAATATTAGAATGCACTTTTTTCCCCTGCTATAGAAATTATTTAGAACATTTCAATTTCCTTATGTGCTACATATGGTTGTATATCTAACATGCTGTTCCATTTAGCTAGTGGTCATTATTACATCAATTGCATATTTTATTAACATTTCAGTGAAAATTTGAACAAACACAGAGTTTATGTTCTTAATCAGTATTTTTGATGTTTATTTATTTAGAAAGACAACAATTTTGGCTGATTTAGAGGAACAAGAACTGGAATTTCCCAAAATTAGTGAAAATGAAAAATAATTAGCCCAAGATATTC
Source organism: Dendrocincla tyrannina (assembly GCA_035047865.1). Taxonomy (NCBI): domain Eukaryota; kingdom Metazoa; phylum Chordata; class Aves; order Passeriformes; family Dendrocolaptidae; genus Dendrocincla; species Dendrocincla tyrannina. The sequence continues at coordinate 14,645,940 of JAWWMP010000001.1, forward strand.
AATAAAGAGATGAGCTTCCATTTGGTGTTTTAATTTTTGTTCACTTAAATGAGCAGAAAAAGTTTTAATGAACATTTAAAGTAGTTGTGGCTTAGACCATATTCAGTACTTACACCTGAACTTCTATGGGAGGACCCTACAGAAGGACCAAAACGGCTACAACAGTTGCACAAAACTGAAAAAATGAAACATTACTCATCAGATGCATCCTTCTAAACTAACACAGTATTAAGGGCTTAAAAAGTATCTCAGCACATGCCTATTGGAATCCCCGATTCTTATCTAGAAGACAAGTTTCCGAAGGACTTAGTCTTGTTGGTATTCCAGGGCACGACTTGTCCACAGAAACAAATTTAAGGCTAATGCTCTTACTGAGGCAGAGACTTAATTATCAAGGTAGAAATGTTTCATTTTGACATCTCTGGTTTAATGAAACATTGCTGAATGCAAAGCACTTTTCTGCTGGATTGACTATGAGCCAAATCCCAGGTAACGAAACCATCCAGATTCAAAAATCATACTAAATCTGGATGACTCCTCCTGGCTCATTGGAAGCTCTACCTTCATGTCTCAGTCGTATCATTTTGATAGGGTGTACAGGAAAACGTCTTCAGTTTACTACTTCAGTATTGCTTTGGGATATCCCAATGTGAAACAACTTTAAAAGTGTCTCTTTGTTCCTCATTATGGCATAGAAAGCCAGAAAATTGCACCTTATCCGTGACATATATTAGGGATTTTGTTCCTCCCTCTCCTCCCCCATGAAATTGCTCACACATTTTCCTCAGAAACATGCCTGTAGATATTTATTAGTAGGAGAAGCCGCTGTCATCTCCACCTTGTAAATCAGGCGGGCAGAATGGCCACACCAAGTCCTAAGCACTGCTGAAGGGCAGGCTCCTGGCTCTTGATCACCGTGCTGCAAGTTCCAGATCTCATTTGATTGCTCCAATGTCGTCCTACAAGAATGCAAGGAAAGTCAAAATGTCTTGCCCAGCAGTCATTGTATTAGATCTACTCTCAAGTTTGTCTCTAGCCAGTTCTCATAACTGCAATGGTAGACCCTCTCCAATTACTCTGCTCATTTTTGAATCTCCTGCACAGACATTGCTTTCTTCTGCATTCATTTGTTTTGAAAGACAGAAAATAATAAAAAGGAGCCTTCAGTCTGTAGAGTGGGTCTTTCAATCTCCGAATCTCATTTAAGAACAAGTGAATTTATCAACTGCGTCTCACCTCTGGAAACTGGAAAATTGCAGCACACCACAATTTTTCTTAATACTAAGCTTTCAAAACCTGCTGCCTGTCCAAGCTCTCTAGTGCCTTCAAGATGTGTCTCTCTACCAAAAATGTGGATCATCAGGATTTGGTGAGTATGATTTGGTTATTAATGCAGATGCATTGAAGGCAATAAACTGTTTCTAAAATCAATGCTTAAAAAGGCAAATATAAATGAGGAATTCAGTGAACTCGTTTGGAACAGAAAATTGATCAAGTAATAATTTCTTCTTTTACCCTGAAGAGCTTCATTTACACCTGGAGCACATCAAACAACAAAGTTGTCTTCATAGGCAAGTGTGAATAGACATGGGTTTTTTTCTGTAGCTGTAAGTAAAGTTTGCTAAATGCCAGCTATCTCTGACCTGGAAACTACACAGGTCAGTTCTGCATCCAGGCAAATAAATGGCCCTGTGGAACCAGATCCTTAAACATTATTCAACATTGACAATGATATTTAGGGACAACTCATGACAGCGGTGGGGTGAATGGACATCTGCAGAAAAAGGTGGTGAAATGAAGAGAAAAGGGCAGCTCTAGTGGAAAAAGTAAAGTAGCAATGACTGGAAAACATTTTTGAAAAGGAATTTGAAGAAATGGAAAGAAGGGATCTAATGTGTATGTCAGGGAACATGGCTGTTGTTAACAGGCAGCTAGAAAGCAGAGATATTTAAAAACAAACAAACAAACAAACAAACAAAACCCATTACACTTTCTTTCAAAAGAGCTAAGTCCCCCATCTCATATGAAAGTATTTACCAGTGTCAGGGCTTCTACGATGCCCTGATTCATAAGAAAGAATTGAAATATTTTATCAGTGCATTACGGAAGGAAGAAATGTAAGTGACAGAAACACCTTTGAATATGCTAGGAGCGTTACAGTATAACATGTGGTCACACCACAAAAAATCTAATATATGAAGCAGACTAAAAATTGCTTATTCAATACTTACCACACCAATGGAAAAAATAAATATCAATAATAATAATTACCTAAGATGATAAATAAATAAAAGTGTGCATACCTGCTATACAATTTCCTTTCAATTCTTGTTCTTAGATGTCATTTAGAGAAGTGCTTAACAGGCTCATCTGGGATTCCAAATGTAGCATTGAATTACACAGGACTTCTACAGCTTTATTCAGATCATTTTGTCACTTGTATATCTCTCTGTCTTTTTACTTTTCTTTCAAATTAGGCATGTCTTTTTTGCTTTTGTTATATTCTCTCCATGACAGATGACATGTTTGTTCACGTTTGAGATCTGGCACAATGGGACTGTAATCACTACTGCATTACATATAATACAAATGATAATTTCAACCGTATCTTTTCTATTTGCCTTTTCTTGTACAATCACACTTGATTGAAATCCTGCTAGCAAAAATATTGACTCAGACAAATAATGTCTTAATTTTGCCACTCAATCTTCTTCTCCCACTTTCTGTGGCCATCTGAGTGACATTTAAACAAAAGCCAAAATGATCCCATATGCACAACTGTAAGCAGATACTTTTCCACTTCAATGTGAAAACTTTTGGTTTTTTTTCTTCCTTTCTCAACCATATGATATGTGAGGTAATGCATGTCCTTATGTCAATCTGAAGACCCAACTCCACTAATTTTGAATTTCTTCCTGTTCCTTCCCTGAAACCCATCAGTGCCAGCTCTAGTCATCCTGCCCCCTTGCTTGCAGGCTGACCTATAACTTTTAAGGCTTCAGTGACTGTTACCCTATGCAGGGTCTGTTCAGGGACTCTAGCACTCTAGTTGTCCAGATATCACCATTTTTATACCTTTTTGTGAAGAGATGCATTATGTAGAATCACAGAATCATAGAATGATTAACGTTAGAAAAGACCTCCAGGGTCATTGAGTCTAATCAGTAAGGTAGCACCACCATGTTCACCACTAAACCATGTCCACAAATGTCACATTCACAGGGATGGTGATTCTACCACTTCCCTGGACAGCCTGTTCCAATTCCTGACAAACTTTTCAATGAAGACATTTTTCCTAGTAATTGATCTAAACCTTCCCTGGTGCCACTTGAGGTCATTTTTTCTCAACCCATTTCTTGTTACTTGGGAGAAGAGACCAATCCCCACCTGGCTGCAACCTCCTTACAGGGAGTTTTGGAAAGTGATATGGTTCCTCATGAGCCACCTCATTTCCTGGCTTAACAATCCCAGCTCCCTCAACAATTCCTCATCACATTTGTGCTCCAGCCCAGCTCCACTGCCCTTCTCTGGACATGCTCCAGCCCCTCAATGTCTTTTTTGAAGTGAGAGGCCTAAAACTGAACACAGGATTCAAGATATGACCTCACCAGTGTTTGAATACAGTCAGAGAATGTACTTCATCTATCCTGATACTTTTTTGTGGAGGTCAGATGAGATAAGTAATATTTTTGTTTCAAAAAGGGATGAAATTATGAAGTTCTTTGAAGAAAAACCATACCCGTGAATGTAATTCCTTTTCCTTCATCATTGAAATACTTGCCATGCTTCAAAAAGCTGTATCATTATGTGCAAACACAAGTGAGTTGACACTGAATATGGTATCCTAAATCAGACAGTTCCTAAGCTTGAAAAAGATCTTTCTACCCCAATATGTTTTTAGTATATTTGCATTAAATTCAAAGCCAGCCATATGGACATTTATAATTTTCAAGTGTAGAAATATTCCTAACATCCTGGAAAATAAACACATTTTTATTTGGAAAATAAACACATATACCATCCTCTTAAAAATGTAGAAATTAATGATCTTGTAAAATCCTGCATTCTTTACAATCTGGATTAATGCATAGAAATGACAGCTAGCATTGAGCTTCTGTAAACTTGCCCTGCTGAAAATTAACTCATGGAAAATAAATAGAGAAAATGCAATTTTGAATTTTAATATTTGAAGAGAAGGTGTGACATCCAAAGAGTAACTTTGTTTTAGACTTATTCTGAGAGTAGAACAGTATTTAGTGAGGAAGAGGTGGACTATGATTCTTGAGAAAACAGAAGAAATAAATTATAGAAATTTTGAAACACAGACCTTTTCTTTAGAAATTTGAAATATATAATGACGTTATGTGAAAGAAATATGTCACTGGCATGACCACAGGACTACAATTCCTTTTAGTTGCCAGTTCCTTTTAATTGCATTGCCAGTTGCTAAAAAAGTGGTTCTAAAAGTATGTTTTCATTGATGTTGGATTTGAGAGAGTGAACTTGCAATATGATCTCCCATGAACTCTTGTACTTGGTAAACTCAGGTACATATATGCTTCTAAAAAGCAGTTAAATAGAAACACAAGGATGTTTCAAGCAAATTAATTGAAAAATTGCCATGAGAATTACTTGAATTCTTTATACTGGTAAAAAGTGGCCCAAGGTTAGCACATTTTACACTCCCAGACTTTTTTGAATTGCACTGTTTTAATTCTCTTCGTACCATGTAAGATCCAGTTACATAATGACAAAAGGGAGATTTACTACAAAATGCCCTGCTAATCTGAACTGTAAATTAATGCAGATAAGGAGGTTCCATAAGAGAAGGGCGCTGCAAAGATTTCACTGTGATGTGGGATCCTATTCAGTTGGTTGAAACCAAATTGAGAAGCAAAGATTTGCCTTCTATGGCAGACAGAATCTCAGAAGTGATGTGGATAAACACACAACATTTTTATTCATGTCAGATCTTGTCACTCAGTTTTGAAAAGCTTCATTATTTTTAAAAGTCTTTTGGCCTTTTTTGAGGAGCTTTTCGTAGGAGACCTCTAAAAACTCCATCTCAAATCTCTGTCTGCCTGTTATTGGCATCAGAGGCAGGCAGCTGAAGGTTTGAATGCTGAACATGTCTGGTTGAAAAATCTGTTATTGGGGAAATCAAGGAACTTCACTGAGTCTATATACTTCACATTGATAATTTTATATAAAGAATTTAACTGCATTTGCATTTCTGTAAACTAAAGGGCATAATTTTATCTACAATGGGTTAAATATCCAGAGGTAGTCTCAAGGGGAATTTAATTTTTTTGTTAATAAAACATTCCCTGCCACAAACATGCAAAGACCACAGAATGAGAAAAAAACATTCCAATATATTTTAGAAGAGTCTTGCTTCTTCCTCATATTTAACAGTTATAATAAAATTACTTATCACCAGCAAGTATTGCAGGCTGCAACAAAATGAGGGTATTAAATGTCCATCTCTTAATCCTTCCTGGGGGCTTGTTTATGACAGTATTTAGTGCTTATTTGTCTAAACCCACTTTATGTAGCTTTGTGCACTTTTCTCAAAAGTATGTCATCGTTCATATTCCAAAAATTATTTAAATTCAAAGAGGCTGTGTTACCCTTTTATATACAAATAAAGGGAAAAGAAAAAAAAAACCAAAAACACTATTACCTGTGGCAATGCTTTATTTTTCCTCATTTCAACATGTAAAGGAACCCAGAAAGGAGAAGAAAGTGTTTAAATTTTGGCTTGACATTTTTAAGTAGCTATTCACTTATCTGCCTTATTTTTCATTTCATATATTTATTATTCATCTGAAAAGCATATACTGGAATATATCAAAACAAAATACACTAAAAAAAATATTCCTATGGACAAAAACCCCAGAAGTCATTATAATAAAACAGGAACATTGGGATTGGAAAGAAAATCTGGTCTTTCAGAATTTTAACTGTGCAGTAATAGAACATAAAATGGAAAAAAAAAAAAACACATTATCAGACACTTTTAAATATAATATATACAAAACTTGTGTCCTTGAAATTAACTAAATGAGTAATATGTCAGCAATAATTCTATTTCTTCAAATGAAGGCAATGACAACAAATAGTTGCATAAAAATACACAAAAATAGAAATATGAGGACAAAATACAAAAAAAAAAAGTGCAAATATCTTTTATAATACAAAAAATGCTTCCCGTAGCAGTGGGAAATACTATAACTCTTATTAGAGCACAAATATATAAAATTTACAAAATAAGATAGAATAGACTGTGGAGAAGTAATCGAATCAATCATTCAATAGAATATTCCAGACTACAGTGTCATTGAAAAGAGAATATATTCTCTAAAAAATATAGTCTTCAGGCGGAAACTTCCCACTCTTTTGTTCCACAGTTTTCTCACCAATTTTGTATAGCTCTGACTTCTCTATCAAACAGCCAAGTATTCATGTACGTGCTAATCTTTAATCACACAGGAATAGTCCAAGATTCAGTTGATTGTTCTCCCTTGATTGCTATTATTCAGACTTTTTTAAAAATATTTTGCTGACTGGTGACATCATCTTCACCTTATAAAGTGACTGTGAATGACAAGTAATAGAATATGTACCTGTGTTGCAAAATAAGTCAAATCACTTTCTTTGTTCCTTCTCCAGTTCTAAATTCTCATACTAAAGTTGTGCACAGCCCTTGTGTTCCCATGAAAAAATAAGTATCTATTTATCTAGAGTTGCCTCTAGAACCAGAGATTATAAATGTGAAAATTTGAATTGTTATGTCTCTCGTACATTTCTATCTCATCAGGATAATGTCTTTATATGTTTTCAAACTGGACCTTAGTGACTGGGAAAAGCCCAGGTTATCTCTTCAAACAGTTTATAGTTACAAGACCTCTTTTCGTAATATTTTTGTATAGCACTAATTTTGCTATTGTATTGACTTCCAATAATTTTTGAATGATTTTCTAAACCCAGAAGAGCCACCTGTTTTAGATGATGGAGAAAAAAAAGAAAATTCAAGTTCAGGTTCTTTTAGACTTATGCAATGATGTTTCTATACTTGCCTCCCTCTCCTTTTTTTTTCTAGGAATGGAAGACATCACTTATTTGTTCATTGTGGTTTATTCTCCTAGAAGATTCTAACATGATTAAAAATGGAAACTGAGCATTAGCATTATTGCATTGTGTGCAAAATGCTCTGCTTTTTACCTCATTCTCTTTAATATGTAATGTATTTTTGATGGTAGGAACTGATTGGTTTTACCCTAATGCTCCAGTCAGCATTAGAAATTGTTGTACCCACACAATCCTTCTCACCTCCTTTAAACACTTCTTAACAATTTTTCCCTTTGACTTAACAGTACATTAATTTCCTTTGTCTAAAGAATACTTTTAATGTGAACAAAATAGAATTAGAAAATGTAAGTCACTGAACTTTCCTTTTTTTATACATTTTTCTTTTATTCTGGACATATTTTTAAATGATTATACTCAGTAGTTACTTAGACACTATAATGCAGCTGTGAGTTTATTGCTTAATGGCACATTAAAAATCTTCTCTGGCTGTTGCTCCCAGAGTCAGTATAATATTTCCCAGAGCCATATGATAACTACAATGTATTCCTGGAGCCTCATTAAGAACTTTAATGGTGAGACATATAGACAAAATATTTTGGCAGAAATTCATACATTTATCTTACAGACAAAAAGACCAGTATGTACGTGTTCCTACAAATGAATGAAAAATATTTTTTAGAAGACTACTATCTATTTGAAACTGTGAAGAATAAAGACTTTAAGAGGAAACTGCATAGGGGAAAAAAAGGCCAATAATACATGAGTTGCTCTTAATAATGAATTAAAAGTCACATAGCATTTTGTATGCAAAAATAGCATATAGTATAGTTATATTAGCTTCTCATTCTGGTCAATAACATTTAATTTTGTCATTTACCAGCAGATCTCAAGGTCTTCCAGTTACTGAGGTCAGACAAGTAAATACCAGAAAGAGATTGACAAAGTCATTACCCTTTACCAATCCTTCCTTCCTCTCAAAGGAACCTGAGAATTTACTGGTATGAACCACAGGGACCGCACCTTTAATTTTCTTGTCAGGGGAACTATGATCACAGGAACAATCAAAACTGATGGGTCCAGCAGCCCTGAATGTCATATAGCAGCCTGGAACCAAAAGGTCTCTCCTAACAGGTGAAATTAAACACTTCTGCAACCCTCAAGTGGCTCTTTCCATGAATGTAGCACATGCAGTTTTGTCTCGAGAATTAGTTTTCACAAATTATGTTTCCATCCCTGTTTTCTGCATCCTGATCTACAAGGGAAGCCTACAACATACTTTCAAAAGACTGGTTCAGAAGGGCCAATAATACAGGAGTTGCTTGAATCTACAGCATGAGAAGCAATTCAAGCCCTAGAGAAAAAGATAAAAAAAAAGAAAAAACAAACAAACAAACAAACACCCCAGGGATTGAGAAAGAATATGATTCTACAAACCATGTATTTTCTTTTTACAACTCACCAGCAGCTGAGCCTTGCCTTTGAGGGTGACAAAAAGGATATTTACCCTTACTTCATATTTACTGGGCACAAGAACTTTTCTACTTTAACTTTTGCTAACACCTCACTGAAAGTGTTAGCATAATTAGAAAGACTCAGAGAAATTCTTTCAAGCTTATATTAAAGATATCAGTACTTGTACCTTCACCTGAATAACCCAATGTAGTGCTTTGGTTGCACCACTGGGAATGGATTAAAAAAAGGGCAAATTTCTTGAGTTTTTTGCATTTTCTGAGACAGCTACTTGATGCAGCTTTTGAAGAGAAATAAGGACACGGCTCACTCCAATGAGGGTCATGGTAAAATGGCAATTTATTGAGGGGGTCAAGGACTTATATATGGTCTGTGCAGAATTTACTAGAACAAGGCCCCCAACAAGGGTGGAGTGTGCAAACTCACTTACATAGAAGGAAGAACTGGGCGTAACATAGCCATACATGGCAAATAAAGGGGGGAATAACCTTCAAAGGGAAGTCTGCACTGTGACAGACACCAGCCAATCTAATGTTGAGGAAACATGAGGGCAATAACTGCTATTTTTACAATTGTGGAACATTTCTATCATTCAACCTTAAACACGTTAAATAACCATAAACATGGGACTGGGAGCCTGTGAACATAGCAAAGTCCATTGTCCTTTTGCTTTCACTCGTGTCTCTTCTTTCGGTGGTAGCTGCGCCAACATCTTTAAAGTCCTCTTTTCGACTCTTGGTAAGGGTGTATCCCGACAGCTACTGAGGCTATTGAAATCCCCATATTTTCAAATCAATACGCAATTTTACAGTACAGGTTTTTTCTGGGGTTTTGGTTTGTTTTTTTTTGTTTTCTAGTTGTTGCATTCTGTTCTATATAACAGAGATCCTTTGGTCATCCATTCAAAGTGTTGGATGTAGGGAGGAAATTCAGCATGCTAAGAACACGAAGGGAAGAATTTACAAATTTTATTCTCAAACTTCTGAATGAGGGCTCAAGCCAATTTCATTGTTCAATTAAAGTGACCCTAGAAATTATGCCAGTGGGTTTTTTTCTGTCTTCACCTTTGCAAAGAGATGCTCATTTAAACACTTTTCCCCTGCTGTTATGCAATGATGCTATAGCCTGCAATGATATGTTTTATATACCTAATTTCTCTCTGTATTCAGTTTCTAAGAAGCACTATAAACCCTGTTGAACTATCACCGGCCTTCTCGTTATCATTTAGAGAGATTTTCTATCTCATAAAGTGATTTCTGATTACATTGCAGATTCAAGTGCTATTTCTATTGAAATAAAAGGTCATTGGTACAGATCACATAAATAGAAAATCGTCAGAAGTTTGTTTGAGAAATCTGCCTTGTTTACAATAAAACAGATAACCCATCCATGATTTGCAGATTTCGGTTTTATAGAATTTTCACTCACTGGCATTGCAGTTAGTCTTGGCTCTCAAAGGAGGCTTTTCTCAGGCAGCTCTTTTAATTCCTGTTTTGCAGCACAGGTACTGCCACAGGGTACATGGTCCCTGAGACACAACAGCTGAAGAACCACACTCTGTTCTAAGCTGGGTATGCCTAATGCATCTCTGCAACTTTGGGATTTCATTTGAGATTTAAAATATTTCTGTGCACATTATTTAACGGCAGAAACCTAAATGCCTAGTGCCAGAATCATTCTGTTCAGTGTAAAAAAAATAAACCTATAATAACTGTCACTCATTCATCAATGTCAGAGTAAAAACGAACTACTGTACAAGAAGGGAAATTTTGCTCCTCTTGAATAAATGAAGTATTTGCAACTGGAGTTCAGCTGGGGTAAGCTGTTCTTCAGTGATTTTTAAGTCATAAAAGAAAAGTTAAAGACAAAATTACAAGTCCACACTACGTGGAGTACATCCTGAGGCAAACATGAAAACAGTTGATTTCCTGCCCTTTTGCTTACTGTGGACAGTGTCCTTACAGAGACACTTGTGCACCAGGGAAGGTGCTGTGACCAGAATGAGTCCCTAATATAATTGCAAAATGCTGCCTTCAGTGGAGCTCTGCACATCCACTGCTCAGGGAAGAACATTTGGCCAATGTTGACCTGCCAAGAGCCTTATTCAGCTTTTAGGGTGAACAGACTAGAGGGACATGAGCCACCAGAGTCACTGCAAACACAAGCAGCATTATTCCTTCATGAAATGCTGCAGTGTGTGTCTACTATTCACACAGGAACTAAAGCAAGCTGACAAAGGGCTAAGTCATATTTTTTATTGTGTCATAGCATCATAGAATCACAGAATGGTTTGAGTTGAAAGGGAATTTAAAGATCATCTAGTTTCAACTCCTCGCCATGGACAGCAGTGGGGTCCTCCAGACCCTAGTTTGGCTAGTCCCTGTGAACTTTGGGGACTTTGCCCCAAAACCTCTTTGTTGTAACACAGCATTACTAGTAAAGTTTTCACTAGGTAGAAGGAAAACTCAGTTCCAGCCTCATCCATTATTTTTATTCATATTTTCATGGTTTAACTCATGCCAACAACCAAGCCCCACACAGCCACTCGTTCATGCCCCTGCAAGCAGAATCAGGGAGAGAATCTGAAGAATAAAGGTGAGAAAACTCGTGGGTTGAGAAAAAGACAGTTTAATAGGGAAGGCAAAAGTCACACATATAAGCAAAGCAAAACCAGGAATTAATTCACTTCTTCTTATGGGCAGGTACGTGTTCAGCCATCCCCATGAGAGCAGGACCCCATCAGGTATAATGGTGATTTGGGAAAACAAAGTCATCTCTTTAAACATCCCTCCACTTCTCCCTTCTTCCTCCCAACTCTATATATTGAGCATGATGTCACGGTCTGGAAAATCCTTTTGGTCAGTTGGGGTCACCTATCTCAGTTGTGTCTCCTCCCAACTTCCCACACATCCCCAACATCCTCACCAGCATGGCAGTAAAAGCATAAAGGGCCTTGATGCTGGGCAAGCACTGTTTAGCAACAACAAAATCTTCTCTATGTCAAAAACTCTGTTTTCAGCATAAATCCAAAACACAGTCCCACACCAGCCACTGAAAAAAAAATGAACTCTACTCCAACCAAAACCAGCACACATATTTTATTAGTTAATTGTTGTGTGCTTTCTTTTTATACAGAAGTTTGAATTCTCCACTGTGTACATGTGTATCTAATTTGAAGTAATTTTTTGCTTGCATCTTCCTAAGACTCTTAGAATGAAGGATGGAAATTTAGATCCTGTTCAAATCAGTAATAGTTCACGAACATTCAACTCTTTTTGTCACTAATGAAATGTCAATTCCCTGTGCTGCTTCTGCCTGGGAAGCTGAAGTGAGAATATATAATGGCTGCAGGGAGTCAATGTTTTGTCAGTTAGGTTCATGATGTTTTTGCCATGAGAACTAAATATTAAAAACAGCTATATCTTATTTACAAAACAGCTGCACCCTGCCGAAACTTTAAAATGTAAGCTTAATTTTGCAGAAAAAAAGTAATTTTCTATTCACATTTCATACTGCAATAGCACAATATTTTTCAATGGATAACACAACATTCACTGTAGGAAAAATTCTATAATTACTCTATTAGATGCATGACAATGAACCAGGGGAAATCATAAGAAACTAACAACAAATTGAATGCAAAATTTATACTTAGAAGTCCAACTGCTTAATGGAAATTAGTTTAAATTGAAAAGTCATATTAGTGTGATGATGATGATGATGATGATGAAAACATATTCACCGAGGTCTTCAGATTCAGGTGATCCTTCTACTTCTTTCCACATTTTATATGACTAAGTTGGCAATATTCTGATGGTTTTGAAAATAACACTTTTTTTGTCTGTTCTACCGCTCGTCTCTGAGAAGCACATATTTAAGAATCATCATTAAAATACACATTCATCACACAATCCACAAACTTCACTTACAACAACCAAAAGAATTCTCCATACCAAAATGTGAATGACACCATCCCAACACTGATAAAAGTGGGTAATTTGTACACACTTCACCTCTTATTCTTTCACCACAATTGCAACAAAAATTCCCTACAACTGTTCTGTTCCTTGCTCTTAGCAATATCCAGTCCCTGATTTGCCCATTACCTCTCTCAATTACTATCTTTATCCTGAATTCCTCACGTCCCATGTTGGGTGCCAAAGAAGGACTATGGTGGGTTAACCTTGGATGGACAGTAGGAGAGTACCAAAGCTGCTCTAGTCACTCCTTCTCCTCCTTGACAGATGGAGAAAATATGATGAAAGATGCATGGGTCTAGATAAGGGCAGGAAGACATCCCTCACCATTTACTGTGATGGGCAAAAAACATTTGACTTGAGGAAATTAGTTGAACTATTACCAATCAAGTCAGAGTAGCATAACAAGAAATTAAATAAAATAATTCTCCCCACCCCTTCCTTCCCATGTTCAACTTCACTGACAATTTCTCCACCTTTTCTGACGAAGATCTATCAGACATGAGGGAAGTTATGGCAGCTTCTGACAAAGCCACCTGTGTAGCTCCCTGCTACCAAAACTTTACTGTGCAAACACTATCTGTTTCCATGCAGTATTTTTTTATTCTCTCCATTTTAGCTTCTTTATATTGTGTTCTCTTGTTAAATCTGCAATTGTTGACCTCGATGATAAGTGCTGATCAGAGAATCACAAAATGGTTTGAGATGGAAGGGACCTTTAAAAACTATCTAGTCTAATCCCCCTGCAATGAGACAGCCAGATCAGGTTGCTCAGAGCCCAGTTCAACCTGCCCTTGAATGTTTCCAGGGACAGGGCACATAAAACCTCTCTGGGCAACCTGTTCCAGTGTTTCACTACCCTCATCATCAAAAAGTTTTTCCTTATATCAATCTAAATCAATCCTCCTTCTGTTTAAAACCATTACCCATTATCCCATCTCCAAAGGTGTTGGAGGCGGGCTTATGGAGCAGTGAGACGACCCAATATGAGTTAGCAACAAAGCTCAGTTTATTAATGGCGTTTCTACAATTATAGTATTCTCTGAGTGTA
>JAWWMP010000001.1:14659629-14679570 GCA_035047865.1 Dendrocincla tyrannina
GTGTACGTGCATTGACATTACTGGTGCTCACACACATAAACAATCACTCATTGGCTACAGCTACAAAACCACTGTCTGTGTGCAGCTTGTCTTCAGCTGCTCTGAGTTCTCACAGTCTGCAAGGTGCTTATCTTCACAAGTACAGAGGAGTCTGACCAAGGCCACACTCCCTTTGCTTTATTAAGAGATTTACAGACCTCGTTATTTTCCCACACAAAGGCGTTACTAAAAACTCTGTCCTATCTTTCATATAAAGGATACAATAAGATCTCCTCAAAGTCTTTTCTTCTTCAGGTTGAACAACCCTCCAAACTCTCTCAAACAACCCCAAATTTCTCATATGTTTATATCAGATGTAGGCCATTACACTAACAAGACATATCAAAGTAAGTAACACTGGAACAAGGTAGAAAAGTGATTTGAAGCTGGAAGAAAAAGAGAAAAAATATTGGACAAAGAAGTCTTCAAATACATAGCGTAAGATATCTTTTTTTTTTTTTTCCCTCTCCATGAAGATGGTATTCTGGTGAGACCACATCTCTGCAATTCAGGCTTCTGTGGGCAACATTAAGGTGCACTGTAAAGTTCCTTCAAGAATGCCAATAAATGAAGTATTTGCAGTATAATTCCCAAGGCACTCAGTCACGATTCTCATGTCCAAATTCAAACCGCTGAGAAGATTGTGTTGACATTTGTCTATGAGAATTTAGGTATTTAAAATATAGTAATCTATGTAATCTTTTTATTCTTTTTAAAATTTGTTAGGGTATACTTCCATGATGTGGTCTTGTAAACTCTGAGAATAGTTAGTTTTGACACCATTTCACTAAGTCAAAGACAATACATCAAAAATCCTGCACAATCCCATTTCTTGATATCCATCCAAAAAAACCCCCATACGTCGATGTTCAAATTTGCCTTTGTTTAACTAAGAGTAGGACAGTAATTATGTGCTTCCATAATTTTAATATTTTCTATACTTTAAAGCAGACCAGTTCCTTAAATTATGTACTTCTCTCACCATCTAGAGTGATGCCTGCCACCAAAAAGATTTTTTTTTTTTTTTTCTGGTTGAAAAGTTCTGAATTATCTCAACTTCTCTAAGAGGTAATGGGTGAACATCTGGCCAGCATTAATCCACCACAGCTACCTTGTAATTTTTTTTATGTTCAATGTTGGTGATAAACCATTTAACCAAATCCAGAAATTTTATAGACTGTTGTGCATCAATGTTGCAGTTACCATTGCTAGCTATTGTAGATCTCAGAGTGTAAAGATTTTTTTTTCCACATGGATTCAAAAGGAAGGTGTGACAACTTCATCCAACTTTACCATCTTAATTTCAGGCTTCAAGAATTTTGCTTACACAAACTCTTGTAAAGCCCTTGGTTCTTTGGTACCTTAAATTAACATCCAGAGAATAACTACACCTTTTTTCCTAAGAGATTTCTTTTAATTTCATAATAAAATAGTAATTTTGGCAAAAAAAGCTTTTACAAAGATAAACATGCAACTTCACAAAGCATTGCAAGAAGTTACCAGGATTAGCAAGCATTGTTATAGACAAGCTTTGTTACACTCAGCAAACACAAACCCCATGCTACTTAAAGTGAGGCACTTGCTACTTAAATATAGAAAATATGTGTTTAGGTTACCCACAAGAGGAAGAAAAGAATAAAAGAAGACAGATTAAGAGAAGAAAGAGTAAAGAGAGAAAAAGAGGGAGGAGAGAACACAGTTATCACTCAGAAGGTCACATATTGACACCTTCAAGGAGAGCAGGCCAGGCCCACAATGGAAACCTGCACACACAGACAGACAGACAGACAGACAGTCAGGCAGGCAGACAGACAGACACACACACACACACACACACACACACACACACACAGACAATGTGGTTCTGACTCAGCAACAACTGGTCTGGTGTGTCACAGGATGGAGAGGCAAAGAACTGGCAGGGAAAAACACAGTCTTGGTAGAGCTTCTAAATTATGGAAATATGCTAATGCATAATGCTGTTCAATCACAGCAATATTAGAAAATCTATAAAAAAAGAATATACACCATTTTTACACTGGCAATAGAATTAATCCTTGTTTTTACTTGTACAGGCAACAGAGTACAGCTAAGTATATTCTCTTAAGCAAGGAATACAACTCCAAGAACTTTTGGTTATATATTTACAAAACACTGACACTGTATTATGTTAAATACTGACCAGAATAATAGAGATATTTTTTGATTCTCCTGTTAGGAAATATAAATCTAAGCAATTTTGGTTATATGTTTACAAAATGCAGGCACTGTACTACGTCAAATAGTAACAACAGCAATAGAGATATTTTTTGATTGTCCTCTTAGAAGAGCAAAAATTCAACTATAAACAAATTCATATTAGCTATGCAAGCCAAAAATTTATCAGAAGACAGTACATGTAAATTAAATCTGCACTTACAGATTCTTTTTTTCTGATGAATAAATTAGGGAGATTTTTATTGAAATAATTGAAGTTCATTGTTCTTCCTTGATGTAGGCCTAGATACAAATTCAGTACTATTTTCTTATAACAATCTTTGGATGCTAGGAGTACAAAATTTCTGAAACAATTAGTCTTGGGATCTGATCTTAACAGCAGGACATACTATAGACTGTATTCAGAAATAATGGGATTTAATGGAAATTCCTTATTCCTATCACTCAGTTTTCAAATTGGCATGTTTCAGACACGTATTTAAAATGCTGACATCCAAGCAGTAGAAATTGTTTGAAGGTTTGCATTTATACAAACAAAAAGCCATTCACAGGGCTCTTAGACTATTTAGTGTGTCACATTTCAACAAACATTATTTTTATCTGCAGTTTAAATTTTCATTCACATAGTAGAGAAATATGTCTGCTGAGCCTATCAGCGACAGAGTTTGCTCCTTGAGGGTAACAGATTTAAGGACGGGGAAAAAGTGATTTCACAGGAATAACTGCAGCCAGAAAAGAGTGGAGTGAGAATAAATGAGAGAAATAGCCCTGCAGACACCCAGGTCAGCGGAGAAGGAGAGGCAGGAAGCTCTCCAGGAGCCAGAGCAGAGATTCCCCTGCAGCCCATGGTGCAGCCCATGGAGAGGCAGCTGTGCCCCTGCAGCCCATGTCGATCCATGGAGAAGCAGATATCCACCTGCAGCCCTTGGAGGATCCCATGCTGGAGCAGGTTTGCCGGCAGGACTTGCTTTAGGGGACCCAGCCAGAGCAGTTCATGGAGAATTGCAGCCCATGGGAAGAACTCATGTTGGAGAAGTTTGTGGAGGACTGTCTCTTATAGGAGGGACCCTCACACTGGAGCAGGGTACAAGTGTCAACAGTCCTCCCCCCTGAGGAGGAAGCAGTGGCAGAGATAAGGTGTAACAAACTGACCACAGCCCCTCTCACCCACCTTTCTGTGCTGTTGGAGGGAAAGCAGTGGAGAAATCAGGAAGAAGTGAGCAGTGGGGGAAGGTGTTTTTAAGATCTGATTTTATTTCTTGTTACCTTACTCTGATTTGACTGGTAATAAAACTAATTTCATCAAACTGAGTCTATTTTGCCTGTGGTGGTAACTGGTGAGTGATTTCTCCCTGCCCTTTACGTCAACACAATATAACATATAAAAAAAATATAACAAAACATATAACAAAAAAAAATAACAAAACATATTTTATTTTCTCTCTCCTGTCCAGTGGATCAGGGGAGGTGATGGAGTCGCTTTAGTGGGCACCTGGCATCCAGTCAGGGGCAACCCAATGTACTTTTGAATTTTGATTTCTGGCTTTTCTCTTTGGATTTTACCTGAAGCTAAATTTATTTTGCTGATGAATGAACCAGAGTTCTTCCCCAAAATGATAAAGTTATTGAGAGATGTATTTGAAAATGGACTGAACATCATCCTCTGACTCAGCAATCTCAGACAGCAAAACATGGCTTGACTGGCTACCTTGCTTTCCCCTAACATGGAAATAGTTCTGAATCGCAGTCATCACAATCCACTTCTGTATGTTGGTTTCTCAGCTTTCTTAAGGGGAACATGCGGTTCATGAACAGAAAAATAGGGTGTGAATAGAAAACTGAAGTGTTTCTCAACATAAATTTTCACATAAAAGCTGGTGGATGTATTGTGCCAGGTGACATGCCTAAGGGTTAGCCCTGGAACAAAGAATTCATCTCTGTTATTAAGATGATTGATATTAAAACCAAGAAGAAATAGTCTAGGTTTTTTTAGCAAAATTTCACCAGCATAATTTTTAGGTTTGTTTAAAGTGTCTTATGACCATTTTTTGTTCTTGTATTAACACTAATGTAGCACACTTACTTTTCAGACCATTTTCTTCCCCTCTCCCCACATCCCAGCATGACTTTAAAATAGCCTGAAAACATGCAATATGATCCATCTCTAGGATGAGAACACATTAAAATAAGACAGGTTTATTATGCAACTTCTAGAATGACATTCAGTTTCACTAGGCAACAATAGCTGTCAACTTGAATAACGTAAATCTATCATTTTATTTTACAAAATTCACATTTATAATATGATATGCGTAAGTGTGCATATACATAGAAAGATGGTTTCTGTCAATGTTTGATTCTACGAATCATAAGCTACTTCAGACAGTTACAGCAATTCAGGGGCCAGTATATGTGAAGTTGAAATATGTTTAAAATGCAGTTTTCTTTATAATATAGAAAACATTTCAGTAACTTTTCTCTAAAACCTTCAATATCTTGATTTCACTTTTTATTGCCCCTAGCAACATAGGGTTTGAGAGACATGAAAAGTACTATTTAAAAGATAGAAATATATAAAGCGGGGAAATCTGCAAGGATTTCACCTTTTAAATCTCTATTAGGTTTCTATTTCACAGTTCAATTTTACAAAATCTTTATTGAGGAATATAGCAATAGCTGGCATATTTAAACCTCTGACCTGATGGAAAATCCCACTACAACAAGACAGGAAAAGAATAGCCCTGCCTAGCTTGGTCACAGTGACCCCTGACTTGTAAGTGCAGGAGTAAGATGGATACAAGAAGTGGTCAGAAAAGAAGGATTATACATATTTTTAACTTTTGGGAGTAGACTGAATGGTATCAAGCCAAAATCTGGCAGTGTGTTAGTATTAAACTTAGCTGTGTGCCTGCATGCAAGCTTATCTTACGGTTCTGTTTTATTTCCTAGGATAGTTGCAGGCTTTGAAGGAGGCTGAATGAATTGACATTCAGCACATGGGCAAAGAAGACAGTTATAGCATGGCATGGCTCATTTGCTGGGAAAAAAGGTTAAAGAATCTCTCTTGAAAGCAAAATCATCCAGGACCACTTAGGGTCTTCACTGGAAGTGGATCAAGTAGAAGTTAGGAAATTCAAACAAATGCAGTCCATAGCTATTCCTCAGAAGGGAAAAACACAAACAGGAAGGCAGAGAAAATTGAGCTTCATTGAAACGTGTAGAGAGACTCATCTACAAAGAGTTTAAATCCTTTTCCTGTGAGGCAGTTCCTAAATGGATCAAGCAAATCTGTTTCTCTCCATGGTAGGGGATATCGGCATTCACAGGTATTAAAGGTCATGTAAATATATTGGATACGTACTAGCTCTGATTATAATTATGACTGTTTAATATATTTGCCAAGATAAAGTTCAGGCCTACCACTGAAGTCAAGCTGTGTTCTTCCTGCTCTTTTTTCCCAGTTTTACAAACCAATTACTCTTTTTCTGATTAACGATTGTTTGTGTTCAGCATAGCTTCCAAATTTCCCAAGTTCTTTTTTGATCCAGAAATTTAATTGGAGAAAAATATCTACTGAACAGTAATCAATTTGAAGAGTAACCTGAAAGAAACCTCAATGAGATGAATCACTTTCACCCTGAAGTGATTAATTATTTTCATGTCTAGGAGCCCATAATGAGACACATATAATCAACCTGTTTAGATATTTATGCCACATGTTTTTATAATAAACTGACACATGAAAGGTACATTCCTCAGAATGCCAGATATATAACAAAGGAAGGGAGAAGAGTTTTGCACTACATTAGGGAAGGATTTGTTTTTTAAAAAAAAACACTTAAATGCTCTAGTATAACAAAGAAATGCTTACATATGTACAGAAGAACTTAATGCTAAATTTAATGTTAAATTTAATGTTAAATGTTAATGAATGAATGTTAATGAAAAGCCTAACATGACAATCCCCAGCAAGGCAGGAGAACGGAGCAAGTTCTGAGTATAAGAATATATTGATGTATTCTCTCCTCCCCACTCTGCAAGAGGACTTGGCTATCAAAATCTTGGAATAGCAGAGAAAGCATGAGAAATCTCCGAAACCTAAATGATCATCTAGAAGGAAATAGCAACGTGGTTTGATGAAGAAAAGAGAATTTACTGATGTAATTTTCATCTATAAGGTGACCTGATTTCTTCTATTTCTTCAACCATACAGCTCAAGTTTCTGTGTTGACTGCTTTGAATACAATAAATGAATTCAGATGTTGTATTTTCCTGACTTCAGTGAAATGTGATTTACAATATCCTCATTCCTGAAGAACTTGCAGGTTTTGTCAGTTGTTATTTTTCACAATTCCTTTCTTTTTTTTTTTTTTTTTAAATTGATATTTGTAATGGATAACAAGAACAGAAATTCACTGAAACCAGAAGTCAATGTGAAATGAATTTGCTCTACAAAATTCCCCAAAAATAATAGAGAGTACTGGAATCAAGTATTCTCTTGCATAAATCAGAAAGGCAAAGTAAGCCTTTAAGTAACCTAAATGCCAGGTAAAAATGTAAACACACTTACAAAACATTTTTTGACAAATTTTAACCCTTTCTAGGTTATTACAGATAGGAAAGTAAATAGTTGCCTTTTGGATGGTCCAACATGTTCCCACGGTGGCGGAACAGAGTTCTCTGAAGCAGTTTCATCTGCATACATGCTTTTCTGGTTATATTTTTTCCCTTCATTCTCCTTTTCAGCATTTTTCTTTTTTTCTTGCTAGACTCTTAATTTCACTGGAAATAAAAACTAGCAATTCACTTGTTACAAATTCATTTGTAGATAAAATAAGAAAATGAAAAGTTTCACACTAATATCTTTTTTTGCTATGAAACACTGGTCCTAGGGTTTAAATAGCTTACGATAGCACAATTTTTGATGTCAGAACAGGGCAAATGTTTGTGAGCATTTAACTACAAACTCAGTTTGTAGTTCATTATTCTTAAAACTCTTGAAAACTAGAAATGAGACATTGAGGTATGTACAATATTTGACTGATTTAAACTAGGAAAATTCTTGTCTTTTTTAATTTTTTTTACCCACATCTGTTGTGTGGCTTTAGAGATTAGTCCTTAAAGTTCTTGTCATAATCTTAAGAAGCTCCTAAGCAAAATTTCAGAAGACCTTACTTGCTGTTGTTCACTTAATTTGTTTTATAAATATTTCTGTGACATTTGCTAGTTATTCAACGTGAAAAAGTTATGGCTTTTATCAAAGTGTGATTTTATGTTTTTCTTCCAAACATGTACGTGCAATTTGTGAATAAACACCTGGAGTGATATCCCAGCTCCAAGACAAAACTGTAAAGACCTACCTAGGGATAAAATTTCTGCTGTAAGGAAAGGGTATCTTTCACATAATAGAATTTATTATGAATTTCGTTGTGGAGAGAAATGTAATGGAATCAAAAATATGAAACTGGTATTTGGCATGTCTGGAAGTAGATTTCATTTTTCTCTTGAACATGAAGTACAGGGAAGCACAGAAATGCTGATTGATAAGTAAGAAGCTTAGTGACACAGCAGACAAGTCCATTTCTTGCTTTGTTCAGAATTTTCTCCTCTCTCTTGAACACTCAAAAGCTTTCAAGATGAGATAGAGAACATGTATTATTTCCCTGAAATTATTTTTTTAAAGAAATATCTCTTTACTTGTGCAAGTAGAAATCTTTTTAAAGGTCTTTTCCAACCTAAACTATTCTATAATTTTATGATTTATCACCTCACAGGAACCTGTCACAAAATGCTTTGTTTCTAAGACACTGATAAGCCAGTACAGAAAGGCACCAGTGTAACTGTAGAAGATTAGTAATAACTAATTAATTTATATAGTATGATTTCCATTCAGTAATTATAGCACATCCTGTCAACTTGGAGGCTAATCATGCACATTTTAATCCTTTATTACAGCTGTGAACCACTGCTTTTTTGAAAGAGCCTGTGAGAGAATTGCTTTAACAACTAGTTCTGGGGACTACAGTGATGAAAGGAAGAAAAGAGGAAATTCCTTTCAAGGGAACACTGTGACTTTATCACTTGGTTTACTCTTTCCTAACTTCAAAGCTGAGCTTCTACATGTAGAAACAAAACCTTCCAATTCAGAACTCATGTGCTTCAAGACAACACCATGGCCCATTGGATTCCGTTTGGACTCACACACTGAAGGGTTATTCTACTGACACAGTTTACTTGGATGGCAATAAAGGTTATTTTGGACTGCCCAAATAGTCAAAATCGGAGGAACTGGCTGTCAAAACTTTTACTAGGCTATGTTTATCCCATATGAAATTCCCTCTATTGTTGCAGTAGCCTCAGAAGACCTCTAGCAGGAAAAATATTTCCTGTTCCAGTTCTTGCAAGTAAATTAGATATGGCCATGAGAGGCTGTGGGAATGCTGATGAACAGCAAAATTCCATGCTTTGTCAGACTGTTCTTATTTTCTTGTAGACCTGTACTCTATGTCAATTAGACTCTTGTTAGCGTTCAATGAGAGGTAAATGACAAGATCCATTATTTTTAAATCATTACTCTATTTTGCAATCTAGGAGAAATAGTCTCAGCAGCTTTTATTCCACCCGGGAAACTGGTCTGGAAGAGAGAAAGAATCTGAGAGAATGAATGATTCCTTACTGTGATTTATTTGCCTGGTATGTTCATACATATTTTCCATAGATTTATTATCGTCCAAATTCATGAAGATCAATTTCAAAGCTTTCCCTAATGGCTTTTTTGGGGGGTAATAAGTCCAAAAAAAATTTCCCATATGCATACATGTATCTATTTTCTATTTTGTTTCCTTATGAAGTGTTCTGAGTTGCTGCCCCA
This sequence comes from Dendrocincla tyrannina, assembly GCA_035047865.1. Taxonomy (NCBI): domain Eukaryota; kingdom Metazoa; phylum Chordata; class Aves; order Passeriformes; family Dendrocolaptidae; genus Dendrocincla; species Dendrocincla tyrannina. The sequence goes on from JAWWMP010000001.1 coordinate 14,668,757, forward strand.
ACATGTAAATTAAAAACCTTTTAACTTCCAACCTTTTAACTTCCAGCTCCTCCAATATTAGTCCTGGGAGACTTTCCAGGTTTCAGTCTGAAGTGCAATACATTTGTAATTCATTCTTCTGCTCTTCTGTCATCCTTCTAATAAGCAATCTGAAAACATCCTTCATGCAATTTTCTAGTTCTCACAGAAATATGTCCCTATGTAAAATAGGGATAATGATATTCATCGCCTTTGTAAACCACTTGAGATCTTCAGATAGAAAATAGATAAGTATTATCATAATACACATTTTTCATGCAAACTAATAATCATAATGCAAATCAGATTTATTGTCAAGAGAAGTAAACGATAGCCTCACAAACACATTATCTCATTGAACAACACTCAAAGATACAGATAGCAATTATTTGAAAAGTGCTAAGGAGAATATATTCTGAAAGAGAAATATTTTGAAAGTTTATTCATATATTCATATATTCATATATATACTCATATATGTATATTTTTGGTAGATTGCTTTCTAAACTTTGTGATTTTTTTTTTTTCTGACAGAAGGAAAAAAAGGTTAATAAGCAATACAACTGTTCTTTCCTTCATATCTAAATGAGCAATAGGGAAAACAATCAATCAATTTAATTCTCAATGCTTATTTTTTTGGTGAGTCATATTTCTATGTGGGGTTAAAATACATGCATGCATATAGAAATACTTGGAATTACTTCATAAAAATTTTGGTTCAGAAATTTGTCCCTTTTTAAGTCACTGTAGCTTCTGTGAGGTAGAGTGGAGTCCTGTGAGAAGGTCATAAATGTAATGATCTTTTTTTTTTATACTACTCAGCTCATTACCTTTCTTTACAGTAAAAATAATAAGGAACTAACATTGACTCTGAAATATATTCTATGTGACTAGAGATCAGTGAATATTTTGAGTCAATAATACTCTGTTTCTTCATTATACTCCTACAAATTTTACTAACTGCAATTCAATATTTACTATAAAAGATTTTCAACTATGTTTTCCCAGGTTTTCCTATAACAATAAAATAAAATTGCCTGAGTTACATCAAACAATGAGTGAATCAGGAAACTTTCTGAAATAGCTTGGTTTGAAAGGATGTCTCCTCGTGAAATGTAATAGTCAATGGAGCATCTATAATGTGCTACAGAATTCATCAATGTGCCAGCTGTAGGTTAAGTGAATCAGGGGAAGTTTGAGTCAATCAGCATATTTCAGTCTTTCCATTGGCAAAACAACTGTGTGTCACAAATTAAAACATTCATCACAGGTCAATTAGGATTTGTATTTTGACAACTCTGAAACAACCTTGCCAAACAAGTGAGTGAATCAATGAATCCAGGGCTCTCTCTGTGGAACTTGGGATTTTCCTTGCAAAAATCCTGTGCCATCAATGTCCCAGTATAATTGATACAGAAAAAGCAGACAATTTTAGAGTTTAGAGGAGAAGAAGTTCTATCAGAAAATGTTCATTCTGATGTCTGCAGTGTGGCAAAAAAAAAAAAAAAAAAAAAAAAAAGAGATGAAGATTGCTGAACAACCATTACAGAATATCTGTATTTATTTAATATCAGACTTTAAAAATATTTTGACAGCTTATGTGTCTGATACAGTGACAATTGCTCTAATTGCTCTAGGATCGAATGCACCATCAGCAAACTTGCAGATGACACCAAGTGGAGTGGTGCTGTTGACATACCTGCAGGACGAGATGCCATCCAGAGGGACCTGGACAAGCTCAAGAAGTGGGCAGCTTCCAATCAGACTTCTAACCCAGACTCTTTTGAAGCCTACATGGGTCTGTGTTTATGTACATGCAATTCTTTCTGCTTCCCTGGGGTGATACAAAGAACATGACACAATTGTTTTGCCTAAGATCAGAAGTGTTTTTATAACCTTCAATTGATGGAAATATTATACTCACTACTTCATTAAGGGCAAGAAGGAAACACAGCATATACTTATTTATATATATACATACATTCTTAATAAGATCAATCTAATCAAAATCCATTAATCATTTGCCTAATTATTGAACATTAATTGCCCAAATTCTACAACAGGACTTCATTAATAATGACTTTAAATGGTCATTCACAAACATGTTACTTTCTACCAATTTTCTCTGGTGTTGTGCTCAACCTTCAAAAGTCCTTTAGGTCCCCAGGGTGAAAGGACCAGTCTTCCTCAAACAGAAGCGTGGGAACTCCATAGCTCATGGACATCCTGAGGTCTTAACCAATAGTGGTTTGAAATCAGACATTTCTCTAAGAGTTGATTTGCTTAGAGAAATCATCCACCAGAAGATAGAGATTTGGCTTAAGAAAGTTCTCCGTACGCACCTGAAGAAAGGGATTTGTCTCCCGAAGCTGAGCATTCCAGTTTTCTGTACTGGTTCCAGGGGTTCATATGTAGTCTTTTTGCATTAGAGACTCAAAGTCTCTCTCAACTGCATCTCAACCACATCTGAAGAAATTTGACATTTTTCAGACCTAAGCACTTTTACTTTGCTCAGCAGAAAATGGTTGAAAAGGTTAAAACACATTTGTGGAGACGAACATACACAAAATGATCACAGAATTTAATTTCCTAAAACCCTGCCGAAGATTTGAAATGGTGTTTTCATTCTTAAATCCATGGTTTACACCTTATTTTGGGATAAGTGCAGGACATCAGCTCACTCAAAATTAAACATGCTATCTTAAATATCTTTTATCAATATTTATTTAATTATGAGGGGTTACTGACCTTTACTGTAGGAAAACAAGACCATATCAAAAGACTTAGAAGCATCTGTAATTTCTCTCATTTTTTATGCTGCCTTTTTTTGCTTCCTTGGTGTTTGTACATCTATCCCTTTTTTAAATACTTGTACTATATTTAAGGGGGCTTCTGCACCATAACATCAGAGATGGCTGATAACCAGCATGAAAAGGAATAAAATGTGAAATAAACTCATTATGGTAACTGCAGATATGAAGAGAAAAGGGCGTTAAAAAATGTAAATACCTAAAAGAAATTTGATGAGCTAAGTGAAAACCCTTTGAAACAGAAGCTCTTCATACAGTGAAAATTTGAGCATCCAGTTCAGAGCAGCCTTGAAATAAGAAGACTTTTTTGTTCGGCTAAGGATCATTTTCTTACTGTGCTTTTTCATTTTCTTTACCAGAAATTCAATTCAAAGTCTCCTGTGAGATGGATTAATAGAAAATCCAATGTTCAACATTAGAAAAATCAACATGAAAACAAAGCCATTAAAATCCTCACCTAAATCCTATTCTTCATGGCTCGGAATATATCTTATATAATGCTATATCCTATGCACTGAAATACTGTGGGGAAAAGTACCACTATTTACCCAATGCAATAATTGGAGAGAGGACTGCAGTGAGTCAGGAGATGAGTGTGGCTGCACTACTGATGTAGGCCATAAATATGGTTGTAAATAATTCTTAAATATGCTTTTTGTGTGCTCTGTATCGTATTCCATATATTTCATATGGATATGCTTCCTCATAAGATTTGAAGAGTTTTTCATGCCTATATGTCATGATAGAGATATCAGTTTAGAAAAATATTATAAACAACAAAGAAACAGTCACTGTGGAAGACAAAAATGAAATTTTGGAAAATGCATTGAATTAAGAGTACATTTACAGTACTTTATCTCTCTCGAATTTTGTAAATATACAACTATATGGCAACTTTCATACACTAAATGATGGAAGAATTTTGTAGTCTTATTATTGTACTGTTAAAACAACCACTGCATCAAGTTTTACAAGTTATTTTCTATATTTTAAAGGTTCCTTTGCATAGGTTCACACTTTATTAAAGAATTACCCTGTGTTTCCATTACTAGAAGTGAAAGCTAAAAAAAACCCAAAAAAACAAGGTAATTCCCCTTGGAGACATCTCTATTGTCGTTCAAGGACTACCTACCCAGGGTTACAATTTAACATTTTAACTTGCATATCATTGCAAAACACATGGGGAGCAGCTCTAACGTACATTAGATGAATGTACAGTGCACTTAATGTGAGAAAATATAGGCCAATGGGAGGTTGTTTTCCAGAAAAACAAATTGCTTTCACTGGAGGTGATTTATGAAGTAGTCCGTGATGAAATTTAGAAAAAGAAAATCCAATTGCAATACAGACTAATGATGTTAAGTTGCATTAGTTGTCATATATGACGTTAGTGTCTACCAAACTGTGTCAAAATCCATGAAAAATTATTTCAGATTTTTGTAAAATGCTAGAAAAGAATCAAAAAAAGGGAAACATTATAGGTAAGTGGAAGATAGAGAAATATATTCTAGAATTTGAAAAAGAAGTCATAGATGATTTCTTATCAGAATATGATAAGACACTTTAAAACAGAAATAGAGATATTTTAAAATGCACTTACTTTATATGGTATAGGCTTTATTTAACAAATGGAGAATAATAAATGGAACCCTAAAGAGTTTTGATTTCAATAATAATCACTGTAATTTCAATGTATGTAGTTAATAAAAACTGCATAATACTGCATTGACAGTAGATGTTACTAATACATGACAAAATAACGTTGTGATTATTTGAAGAACTAAGCACAAAGATCCCTTCATTAGACTTGAGGAAGAGCTGACATCCCTTCTCCAGAATTCAAACCCCTTATAATGTGATTTCTCAACAATATATATATTTATGCTTAGGACTTTAGTATTGCATTTATCAAAAATATTTTGCCACTTTTTCTTTTCTTGTCATAGAGATACAGTAACAGTACTCAGTTCTATATCTCTCACTTGCAAGGAATCCAGTTTTACATGAATTTATTCAAGCCTATGGATATGAATTTTGCTCAAGTCTGAGATTTAATCAATGATTTTAATGAACTTACAGGAATTCAAATTAAACTCTAGGAAATATTGTCCTTCCTACCAGGCTGAGTTTGGTAAGTGGTGATAAACATTAAAATGGGAGAATTTTAAGGGGTTGTAAGGCAGGTATTTGAGCCATATACAGAATTGCTGTTTAGGGTTTATTTTTAATATCTTTTACGGAAGATAAATCTGAGGCTTTATCAGCTTCATAGGAATAACATCTCAAGGGGCATACTAGAAGAGGGTGGCAAATATTTGGTAAATTAATTTAAGACCAGAAGTCACTTTTACAACATGAAGCTGGGGTAATAAAGAAACTACAAAAGCTTCCAATTTTGATTGAATGAATTGAAGAGTGGTTTTCAAATATATATTAAAAATGCGTAAAGTGAGAATACTCAGCACTAGCAGCTGCCTTTAAATCAGTTCTCTTACAACTACATCACATCCTTGTTTGCCCCAAGATCCAATTGTGTACAGAGTGCTGTACATAAATACGTAATTTGGATATTATCTCAGGAACAGATATCCCTCATATGTGGTCCACAAAGGCCTTTATTCAAACAATTTGTAAAAACAGCTGTATCAAATCTTTCTTAAACATATCTTTAAGCGCTGAAATCCTTTTTCCCTGATCTAATAAAAGAATGTTTATTTTTTCATGTTTTTTCTGTGGTGAAGATACATATTAAGAAAATTTCCTGTTAAGGAAAGGTTGGCTTGCATGAAACTACAAAACTTAAGTTGAATATTTGAAATAATTTCTTCTTTATATTTTTAACTTTATGTCAAAGACACGTAGGATGCAATATTTTTTCCTTCAAAATCTATTTTCAAAAACATGGCTACATTTTTTGTATCTCTTTAACCAAGGTTGTCTCAAGGTAGGAAACCTGTGATAGCAGAAAATAAATGATTTTTTTCTTTGCGTTAGCAATATTGATTGTAATTTACTCTGTCTTTCTAGGGCTTTGCATAATGGTTAGGTTAGCATTAACATTAATAAAATATCTTTTAACAACCAATCAATACTTGGATCACCACAATATCCTTCAACCGCCTATCATTTATTTTATTAGAAGTGCCATTTTCACTCTTGACTATACTGGACTATTTAATAATTAATGGTGATTATCAATTATTTGTCTGTGCAATTCCTTAATGACATAAAAAATGCCCTTGTGCTTTGAAAACAGAAAACTTTATTATTTTACAAAATTATTAATTTTTTTCATAGATATTTCAAATATCTTTCCCTTCAAGAAAGAGAATCAAGTAGAAATTCGTTTCAGTTCTTTTGCTGATTCATCCACATCCATTGTAAACCTTTGCCTTTACAACTGCACTTGAACTCCTAAACAGAGCGTGCTGCTGGTCATAACAAGAGTATTGGCATGGCCACAGTCCTTGCTGTATGTTCAGGGAACACAAAGTACAGGTAAACCAACCTCAGCTCCTTCACCTCCAGATCCCTGGTGACACCCTCTAGACCCCTGGTGACACCCTGCAGATGATGGTGTCCATCGTAGCTGTTCATTTGCCTGAACTGCTCGATTTCCTGAAAAATTCTTCAACCCTGGAGCCTGGTCCCCCTTCTTCATAAACTGGGACTCCACCCATGCCCACCCGAGGAACTGCTCACCTCTTCATCTTCATCCTCACAACTGTATCCTGACATGGCAGTTTTTAAGGCTAGAACCACCAGGGCTAGTCCAACCTCTGGATGGAATTCTGCTGACTGGCAATGTTCCTGATGATCTGTCCAGTCACAACTTCGTGAATGGTACTTATCAGTGGCAGAGACGTTATATGGGCAAAGTCAGAAGAAACTATTGCTGCACACTGTGATGGAGCTGAGAATTTAAAGGCAGGTCAATATTTATCCAAAATGAATTGAGCAGTATTTAGAAAGTGTAAACTATCAGTCTGTGAAAAGAGTGGGTATTTTCTGAGTTTTTATCACTGTTTTATCTACAAACCTATTTGAGAATACAAACATTATGTATCCTATACTCTTTTCACTGTAACAGTAGATATATTTTTCCCAAGTGGTTTGTTACCTTCTTCATGAACTAAAGAAAGAGGAGCATTCAAGTAAATAACACATTTTAGTATTTTGTTCTTAACAGAAATAGCACATTAATATAGTTAGCAATGCAGGGGATCAGAAAATAAAACCTTTTTTTTTTTTTTTTTTCAAAATCAGTAGTCAATAATCATGTACACATGCCCTGTGTTTTAGCTCTATGAATTCACATAGTACTGGAAGAATCCTGATCCCAAATGTAAAGAATGAGTGACAGCAGGGTTTCTTCGAGAATCTGGTTTGTCAGATCTTGCACAAGAGTAAACCAGACCAAAGACATCCTGATGGATGGGTCCATTATTGTGTAGAGCATAGTTTAAGACACACATAAGTATACAGGTATAGTCAGACAATAACATATGCATGCACATCCTTCCTACCCATGGCTGCCTTTAAGAGCACAGGAGAATTGGTTTTGTTCTAGAAACGATGTTTGTGTGATGGTTACAAGCCCAAACCTCATATTAGCCTGTTCCTGTTCTTCCAGACTGTGTATTTGTGGAACAAACACTCTTTCACAATTTACAAAACTCTCTTGTTTTCATTTTCTTCTTTCCCCCCACCCTACAAAACACCGCTAGATCTCTAATGCAGTAAACACAAATATTAGGAAGGCCACATTAATAAATACCTAAAGATCTAGTGTTTTCTAACTGTAACCAGAAAAATTAGATGAAGTTGTGTAATTTCCCCTAATTGCTATTCTCTTTTGGCCTTGTAATTAGATACTGAGGGCTGAGTCAGGACAATGTCAAGACCCTACAATCTGGGTAGATGATAAGTATTTCTGTGCTTTTAAAGGTGTTTTTTTAAGGACTTGGCATTTCTTGGATTTTTTAAAAAAGGGAACCTTGGAACATTTTCATGTCACATTTCACAGGTTTTTCTTTCTCCTGCTCTTATACTTTTCATTTAAGTGTAAGAATATCAAATGTTTGTCTTTCTCCAAGCATTACACAAAAAAAACTGTGAAGACAAAAAAGCCCCAGGTGATGATCCAGCGAAGAAACAATTTTCTGCTGAACTGCAGTTCTCTATGACACATTTTAAAAGTTTCACTAAACAGAACAGTTTTATATGAAAGTTATCACCTTAGCTTACCCCATTTTCCCTCTTGGTAAATTTATTTTTAGATGCTCATAGTTATATCTTTTGGGGGTTTTCATTCTCACATCTTAGCTCTGTGTTATTAATATATATTGTTGCAGAGATTAAAGGATTTCCTTGCAATATGATTCATCACTGTTTTAAACTGGGTCAGGATTGACACATTTGGGAAACTTGCAAAGATTCATAAGTATTCACTTTCCCCTGGCAACTTCCTTTTCTTTTAGTGACTATTAATCTTGGTATTTTGAAAATCAATAGCTATACAAAGCAATAAAATAAAATAAAATACACTTATACTCTTCAGAATACGCTAAATTGTTTACTGCAGTCTTTTTCATTTGTAGACAAAGTTTACCTCAGACTTCTTTGAGACAGAACAAAAATAACCTGGACACCAAGGAAGCTTCTTCCTTGATACCAGCTATGTAGTTGAGAGCTCATGACAATAAATAAATTGTGTATATATATATATATATTATTTTTTTTGTCATTGTTCAAGTGCATCTTGAACTCCAGAAGCAGAGAAAAACCTATTTAATACAATATTGTAATACTGCATATAAAATCCTTAAGTGATGTGAGAGATTATCCATCTGCTTTATAGGTTATAATTTGGAAAGCACTAATTGTGATTCCTGAGTGGGTTGACCCCCCTCCTATGGCTTTAATTGATAATCCCAGGTTTTTTTGATTAATTAGATTAAAAAATTATTGAACAAAACACCTGCTTCCAGTTATGCATCTGTTTCAAAGAGAAAAAAAGGATCCTATACAAAATACATTTTTAATGTAATGATTTGGAAAAAAAAGAATATAAACAGAATTTTTCAAGCTAATTGGACCTAAGTTAGATGCAAGTGGACCAAAATTGCTGTATTCAGATGTCATTGAAGTGCTCCCGGTTGCCTGAATAAATAAGCAAATATGGCTTTACTGAGATGACTACTTAATCAGACATGTTATGAAACAGAAATTCTACCTAAATTTCATAGAGCAAAGGTTGAAGAAACGATGAAATTCAAAGTTTGTTGGACCTCATTTGTGATGGAGGTGCAAAACTATACAGTGACCCCCTACAGAAAGATGCCTTTGAAATGAGTCACTCTATAATATCAACTAGTCCTTTGTTGATTGCTTGACATTGTCCATCACAAATTCCCATCCATTTTCACAAAAAAATCTATTTTTCTGCCTTTTCAACTTAAAATCATGCAGATTATTCTGACCAAGAAGAGCACTGACATTTGAAAGTGATTGAAATAAAGTATAACCCTTGATAAATGGATAGATGTGGGCTGATAATTTCTATGTTGTAGAAACAACTTGCTAACAAAGGATCACATGCAGGTGAATAAAGCATACCTAAAACCACCACTGCCTACTAACTGACTCATCTACCTCTGTAATTTAAGCTGAAGAAACTAATTTTCATGTAGACATTCTGGGTGCAGTTCACATGAGACACTATCTCAGCCGCATGCTTCATTCAGAGTTAAATACTCATGCATTTGAAATGAAGTTTTTAAATATTCAACATTTCTTGGGAAAATGTGGTTTTGGTGGTTTTCACCCCACAACATTTTAGGATGTGACCTTTTGCCAGTGAGACATGTAAGACTTAGTACAATGAGAAATCCTGTCATTCAGGGAAGCTTAGTGCCAGGGGCGTTGGAACTAGATGATCTTTAAGGTCCTTTCCAACCCAAACTATTCTTAAGATTCTATGATTTATTCCATTTTCTTCTAATATTTCTGAATATCTAGTATAATTTAAAAGAAATTAGGGGGGAAAACCCCAAACACCTGAAATCTATACAATTATTAAAAGGTAGGTATAGGCATTGATTCTCTTTCTAAAGCATTATAGCTAGGTGTACACAATTATCTTAACTTTAGTGGCAGGTGTTTAATGCAATATAAAAGAAATTACCAAGTTAACTTCAAAAAGACCAGTAACAGGTTCACAAATTGCTTCTCAGTGAAGACGAATAATTATAAATTTTAGGAAACATACTGTTGAATTGACACAATTGTAATGACATCTCTGTAGGTGGCTCATATCTTGCACTGTTTTATATGCTGCCAGGAGCATAATGACAGCGTTTGCACAATAGGCCTACACAAGGATGAGGTGGCATAATTGCAGCAGCAGTGAAGCATGAATACAGACTAATTAACAAAATTGGAACTGCTGTACTCATGCTCACATTTCATCTATCTTATTTCGTTTACTTTTACACGCTTTTGTGGGCACAGAATTGCTGTGTTTGTTGTCTGAATATTGCAGATAATATTGTTCATTTGCTACCTCCATCTTCCTGGTCGCTTGGAATGTATCAGTTGCACAAGCAGGACTCCATTTACAGAGGGCTCTCCTCTAATCTTTAAGGTCATGCCATGAGAGCTCCATTCTTCCTTGCTTGTGGAGGATGTTTTTATGTATGCATAAACGTATACACACCCATATCTGTATGCAAATACATCTAAATACACACATCTCTGATGAGCCTATACATGCAGAGAAACTTCTTACATGATCATGTAGTGACAGGTAAGGAGGAACGGCTTCACACTGAAAGAGAGTAGGTTTAGATTAGATATTAGGAAAAAAATTCTTTACTGTGAGGATAATGAGGCACTGAAACAGATTGTCCAAAGGATTTGTGGATGACCCATCCCTGGAAGGACAGGGTAGACGGGGCCCTGAGCAAACCGGTCCAGTTCCTGCCC
>JAWWMP010000001.1:14679670-14690869 GCA_035047865.1 Dendrocincla tyrannina
AGAGACGGTTTATAACTAGATTATTTTTAAGGTCTCTTCCAACTCAACTATGATTATCCCAATTTTGCCATTGGCCTAGACATATTATAAAACCTATGTGTGTATGTATATATATATACACGAAAACTCTTATATGAATTGCAAACTTTTATGTATGTTTATACACATTAAAGTTAAGCCAAGGCAATATGCCTGGACAAATAAAAAATAAAAATAAATAAATAAAAAGCCACTAAAAAAAACCCAGCCTCTAGGAAATTTAATAAACCATATACCAGAAAATCTCATTGCTATTCTGCAGTAGATGTTGTGCCACATCAATCTCTAGGTGTCATTCATTTTCAGCTTGGGGAAAAAGATCACACAGGGATCTAAATTTTCAAAAGTACATTCTTAAAGTTTTGTTCTAAGGATGTTAAGCAGGATGTGTAAGGGCTAAGGAATGCACATTCTACTAAGTAGAATCTACTTGATTTTTTTTCAAAAAAACTGTAAGTCGGCATCAAAATCATTACCAGATATTGGAAGGGGGGTATTTTTTTACCTTTTACGGTACATGGAAACTTCACTGTCCTGCCATGGTTTTTCAGATATGATGGACAGTGATTTAGCCACTTCCTCTACCAGTTCCCTCTGGAACTGTGGATATATTTTGTCAGGTCCCATGTCCTTCTGGTTCCTTAAATGGTCTCAAACCCAAGTCTTCTCCTACAGTGAGTAGCTCATCAGTCCTCCAGTTCCTTCCTTCACTTCCACAACTTGGGCAGTGCAGCTGAAACACTTGCTGGTGAAGACTGAGGCAAAAAAAGTTGTCGAGTATCTCAGCTTTCTCCATGTCTTCAGTAACCACCTCCCCTGTATCCTTCCTGAGAAGACTCACATTTTTCTGGGTGTTTCTTTCACTGTTGATTTACCTTTTGGACACATTTTTTTACCCTTGATTTCCTTGAACAGATTTACTTCTGCTTTAGCTTTCCTAACAAGATCCCTGTCTGTTCAGACAATTTCTCTGTATTATTTCCAGACTAACTTTCCCTGCTTCCACTCTCTGTAAGCTACCTGTTTTCATTTAAGTTTGTCCAGGAGCTTCTTTTTCATCCGTGAAAGCCTACTGGTGTTCTATCCTAAATTCCTCTCCATTGGGCTGCATCACTCTTGAGCCTGGAGGAGACAATCCTTGAATATCATCCAGCTCTCTTAGACTCCTCTTCCCTCCAGGGCTCTGTCCTAGTGCACTCTACCAAGGAGATCCCTGAAGAGGCAAAAATCTCCTCTCCTGAAGTCCAAGGCAGGGAGCACTCCTCCCTGTCCCAAGGATTTTGTCCCAGGTGACCGTTTCATGGTCACTGCAGCTCAGGCTGCCCTTGATCTTCACCTTCCCCATCAGTCCCTCCTTCTTGGAAAGAACAGTGTCCAGCATAGCATCTCTCATTATCGGCTTCTGTATCACTTGCAGAAGGAAGTTGTCTGCACATTCCAGGAACCTCCAGGACTGCTCATGCCATACTGTGTCAGGGTGGTTGAAGTCCCCCTGAGAATCAGGGCTTGTGAACATAAGGCCACCCCTCTCTGTCTGTAGAGAGCCTCATCCACTCAATCTTTCTGGCCAGTTAATAGCCACTATAAAGTCACCTGTGCCAGCCCTTGTCAGAGACCAGACTTATACCTCACTGATTGATGGGTGAAATCAACCATTTTGTCTCTGGGCTTTGTGTGTGTTGGGAGAGGAGAAAAGGCCTCCAGCACAGTGTCCACATGTCAGCCAAGACAGCCACTGAGGCCAGCAGCCACAAGGCACAGAGTCAGCGTGGGGACATTATTGTCAATCAATAATGTCCCCTCGGTAGCCCACCCACACCATACCCCCTGAAGCCTGTGATGGGCTGTGGCACCCCTCACTTTGGCTAGGGGCACAGTGAGGGGCCAGAGAACCAAAGGTCCATCTTGTCTTGCCCTGCCCTCCTGACCCATCAACATGTGACCTTCCAGTGGTAGCTATATTTTTCTCTCCTCTCTTTCTCTCTTTATTCTTTCTTTTCTTAGTCTCTCTTCCTTTACTTTTTCCCTCCTCTTGTGGAAACACCTATTTTCTGGAAGCTGTAGGTATCTCACTGAAGTTGAATGGAGTTTGTGTTTTCCAGGTGTAACAAAGGTTCCCTACTCTGTAGCACTGCCTCTTAGTCCTGGTAGTCCATTGTAAGGCTTTTGTGAAGTTGTATGTTATTTCTGTAAAACCCTTTTTGCCAAAACGCCTATTTCCCTAATTTAAAAGAAAATTCTTGGAGAAAAATGTGTGGCTTTTTCTCTAGACGCAGACTCAAGGTACCAAAGAATCAAACACTTTGCAAGAGTTCATGTGGGTGAAATCTCTTGAAGTCTAAAATTAAAATGTACACCTGGTAAAGCTGGACCAGGGTGTAACAACGTTCCCTTTAATCCTGACCCAAAAGCTCTTGGTGTGTCCCTCATCCATCCCCAGGCAGAGCTCCATGTATTCCAGCTGGTATTAGTTTGCAATAATTAGTTATATGCATTTCAGATTTCAGCACAGACATCAGTATTCATTATTCTGCAGGAATTCATCACCTCTAGGCATCAGTCTAGACTTTGGCTGTCTCAGTTTGTCCCAGTTTTCTGTCTGAAACTTTTTTTCTGTCACTTAGAAATATTTTGGCAAAAAAGCTGGGTCAACAAAAGGTTGATTCTTAGGGTGTGGATGTTAAAAGCATAAAGACGGTAAAGAAGAATTCATGATAAAAATAACAACAATAAAAAAACACAAACCAAACCCAAACCAAATGCAGCAGGAAAAAAAACCAAAATATTTTAAAAGAACCATATTAATGGCACCAATAAAGAAACCATTAACACTTCATAGAATCATAGAACGGCTTGGGTTGGAAGGGACCTTAAAGGTCATCCAGTTCCAACTCCCCCGCCATGGGCAGGAACACCAGCTTGCTCAGAGCTCCATCCAACGTGGCCTTAAACACTTCCAGGAATCAGGCACCCACAACTTCTCTGGGCAACCTTTGCCAGAGCCCCATCACCCTCACAGGGAAGAATTTCTTTCTAATATCTAATTTAAGCCTGCTCTGTAGGTGAGAAGCAGGTGGTGTTTTTCAGTGAAGGTACAGGACAAAACGGTTTTCCTTATATGAACTTTTTTGTTGTTGTTTTCAACTGCTGAAATTACAGAGTGTAATTTGTACTAACTGAAGAAAAATAAAATTAAATTATCAAAGTTGAAAAAAAAAAGGTGATCTGTTATGGAAGATCTATTTCATAAATATGTATAATTTCTATTGTGTAGTCTCAAGCAGTAGGAAGAAACAGGCAGAACCTCCCATCTTTGCATTAGTGATGCACAACAATTCAGCCAGAGCAACAGGGTGTGCAGCTGCAAAAAGCATCTCTGAGCAGCACTGAATATTCAATTCCATTAATAAGATCATTATCCATGGTTTTACTGTGCCAACATCAATTATTAATGATCATCATAATGTCTGGGAAAGAAGGGGAGCATCACCACACCAAATGCTTCTGACATTGAACAGCATAGGCTGTCATAAAGGGACTTGTCTGAAATAACAAGTGTGGGTTAGCACAAAGACACCACACACAGTGAGCCTAGGTTATATTTTCTGTGATATCATTTGTCAAAAGTTAATTTTACACTCTTGACTTGCAATATCTGTTGTTTTGCTCTGTTTAACCCTGCTGCTGGGTTACTCACAGGACTATAACTAAACAAAAACCAACAACCTGCGAAACAGTGGAGGGCAAATTTTAATTACTTGGGCTGGCTAATTGCTTTACATAAGATTAATTTTGGGTTTTCTAGAAGACACTTTTTGATCCTCTCATCTGGTCTCCTATCAGGGATTTGGCTTTCAAGAATTATGAAAATCTTAGATAGCACCATTTTTCTCTTTTCAGATTCTCTTAATTTTATATACAAAAATATATTGTTTTCACAATTTATTTTATATAGAATCCATTTTCTGTAATAAAAATATATACATCAAATAATACATTCTGTATTATCATCTTACTGCAAATATGAAAAATATATCTTAAAGTAATTTGTTCACAGAATCCTGCATATACATGTTTTAATAAAGATAAAATTACTTTATTTAATTTCTTCTATCTCTATCATGTTGGTGTTGCTACTATACATTAACAATACTTTGAAATTGTACCACAAAAATAAAAGACATAAATGTCATCATTCTGGACTTATATGGAAAAATAAATAGTGGTGAAAAATATACAGCTATTTGTCAGTAAAAAGTGAATCAGATTTTTTAAAATCTCTAGTTCCACAGTTCTTACTTTCACTCTTGTTATTTAGGACACCAAAATTTTGGTTGATCAGTCCATGATATTTCAGAAGCAAAAAGTGCTGATAAGACAGCATTTTCTCAACACTAAATGCTAACTGATGTTGGACCATTTGGAACCTTAAAAACAAGCAAGGGATAAATGACTGGTTTACATTTGAAAGTCAAGGTACTGGGCTCGTTCAGAACTGCTCTGAAGAATTCTGTGAGGACTGAATGCTTTTTATTCCCCAGTTAAATCTTATTTCTCTTTTTTTCCTTTCTTCCCATCCCCTGCTATTTGTTCCAAAACATATTCAGTTAGGTTGGATAACTTGAAAAAGAATAGCCTTGGATGGTGTGATGGGTTGACCCCAGCCAGCTGCTAAGCACAACAGAGCTGTTCAGTCACTTTCTGCCTCCAGTGGGACAGGAGAGATGGAAGAGCAAAACTGAGAGAACTGGCTGGTCGAGATAAAGTCTATTTAACGAGTTAAGAAAAGTGGAAGTAGGAGGAAGTATGTGATGCAAAGACAATTTCTCCCATTTCCCACAATCAGAATGATGCTCAGTCTCTGAGCAATGGCTGCCTCTCAGATGGGTCCTTCCCACCAATTTTTATTGATATGTGGCATGGAAGGTCACTTTGGTCACTTGTTGTCCAAGTTATGTCCCCTCCCAACCTTTGCCCTCTGAGGGAAGTAGCAGAGAGGCACAGATACTGTCCAAGCACAGAACACTGCTGTGTAATCAATGCTGTTTCAGTTTTAAATCCAAAACATAGCACTATATGGTTTGCAAGTTAACTCTATGCCAGCCATACATATATGCACTATAATTGCAGAGAGAATGTGTTTCAATTATAGCCCTTCCTATGATGATAACTGTTGTTAAAAATGCAAGATAATTTCTTAATCATGTCTGGCTGTTTAAAAAAAAGCAAAAAATTAGAGCACATCATATGTTTCTAGATAAACTAGGGAATACATTTTGAATTCTTGAAAAAGTCATGAACACATTTTTCAGGGCTGTCTCTAAGGCTTTGTTCACTACATCACTATTGCATTCTTGATTCTCAACTTGTATAGGTGAGAAAGTCTGAGTCAGGAATCTTCAGTGACCTGTACAGCAGCAGTGACAGCAAAAGAGAGAAGCAGAAAGTGCAGAGTCCTATTGAACAATGAGAATCGTGCTGCATGTGTAAGGCTGGCAAAGAGCATCACAATTTTGTGCAGAAGAAGATTATCAGTGTTTGATGAAAAAGAAAATGATTAGCCACATTTCCTCAGTATTCAATATATGGAAAAGAGCATTCAGCTTTCACTGTCATTTTGCTTACCTCATCAAATACTCCCTTCAAAGCAATTAAACAGAAAATCAAAATGACCCATAATCAATATGTGCATAATATCATTCCCTCACCTAAAGATAAATATTTTCCTAATCAGTAGAATAAACAATCAAAATAAAAATGAAGGCCAGCGACACTACAAGTCACAGTGAGCAAGATGAAATAACAATATTCTTGCTGTGACAGAACTATCACAGCCCAATGAAATGCAGAAAGGCTGTGGCAGACATACAAACCACAAGTGAAAATCTCCAAGAAAAAAGTACAGTAACACCTAGACACTCAAGAAGACAGAAGAACAACCAAGATAAGCAGTTTACCATCTAGTTAACTGTCTAAAAAATAAAAAAAAAGAAAAAAGAAAGAAAAGAAAAAGGGAAAACATGAATGCTATTGCCTTTAATGAGAACCATGAAAGATTTATGTTCATGAATAAAATTTCAGTGACATTGAAGACATGCACCATTGTCAAGTCATTCATTTGCATAGTAAAGGTTTGTACTAGATTACAGTCATCACCCAGAACTCAAACAAGGGCATATCTGTAAATAATATCCAAGGGGTCATTTGAGTCTGACATGCCATGAAAATAACCTGCAAAGTGAATGGGATCTTCCTAGTCAGAACAAGAAGTTAACTGAGACCAAAATCAGTGGAAAGGGATTTAATATCCCCAACAAGACGGAGCTCTTTTATAAAGGAACCAGTAAGAGCAAAATAAAGTCCCCAGGCAAACTCTAATCTCTGTTGAACTACATTATGTGAAGGTCAGTATGTTCAGCAGGGAAGGGAGGAAATAGAAGTGTGGTCTGCACAGAGATACAAGTGCAGTAGCCTTGAAAAAGGCAATCTGAAATTACAGCAAGCTATTTAGGTCACAGCAGCAGAAGAGAAAAGCTTGACTTGAAGCATCAGTTATAACTCAGAGGAAGAACCATCATGGATCAGGCCCAGTAATTTACTGAATCCACTGTTTGAACAAGCATTTTAATGTTTATTTTTGTCAAAAGAATTAATTGATAAAGTCAAATTATATATCCACGAAAATAAACCATGTGGCTCCTAATTTATAGCCCAGCAACATCAGAAATACGAAATGTGAGTGTAGTATGTAAATAACACACTATTTTCAGCTTTCCAGTGTTATCTCTGTGAATTATCTCCACCTCTTATAAACCCTCTACTAAAGCTTCTCTTCTAAGAGAATGTCGTGAGTCACTACATATTTACCCTGATTCTCTTGCTTACAGCACACACCAACTGTCAACCCACAGCAAATCCCAAGGGATTTGATATCTCCTTAAAAATATAACAGTCAGAAAAAAAGCAATGAATGCTTAACATTTTTTGCTTACTAGAGAACTTGAGCTTGACATTTTCTCTTGAGAGTTAAAAAGATTGACCTTGTGCTGGCAGTGTCCCCCACACAAGATACAGAAAAAATCCCATGAACCTGTGCTCTCTGTCCCAATAACACACTCCTTTTATTTTATGGCTGATCTTCCAAGCAGTGAAGCCCTTTGCTCCCAGTTTCACAGACAAACTGTTCCTTAGCCTAAAAATACCCTTCTGAGTCTGACAGAATACCGTATATACTTTTTCTCCATTGATAATCACGTATGAATTAACATGAATACTGCCCAAGGGAAAAAGGTGTAGCTGTTGTAATAGCATATAAATATATGTATATATGTGACAAATCTTTGGGAATTAGCTCTATAAAAGCTTTATATATCAAACAATACCACAGCAATCAGCTGGTGAGAGGAACTTTAGTTCTACATATATTACATATAGAGCTATATATTACATAGAGCTATATATTTAGGTCTATAACAACTATTGACGTTAAATTATCTGTTCTTGACACAAATGCTAATGCTGTGTAACAATTTCCCTGAAGTTCCTAAGGTGTTAATACAGGATGACAACTACCAGAAAAAAATGTTAAAATTATCTTTATTTTCCATATATTTACTGGGGTCCATTTGACCAAAAGTTTCTTGCATTTGTTTAACTTTATTTTCAATATGAATAAAGTATCTCTAAAAGAACTATCTACATTACTACCACAGAGGTGTAAAAAAAAAATAAAATTGAAGACTCCTGATAGTGTCATTCATTAAATATCTTCATTGCTTCAATGATGCTCATTTTGACTTTGCTATTAATTTTGTGGCAACAGTTAATTTCTTCAGAAGTCTCAAACAAAAAGTAACAGTATTCAAATTGTTGAAAAGTTGCAGAAATTTTGTCCTTCGTAAGTTTGCTCAATAACTCTCTCACTGTTTTCTCAATATTACACACATAATCCATTGAATCTTTTATTTGGAGTACATTTCTCCTAAACAAACACCAAATGTTTAATGTTAATTTTCTAGATAACAATACAATAGTCCCAAAATATATTGTCACTTTCTACCATTTCTTTTCCACAGTGGTATTTACAAAATAATTGCTTTTCTCATGCCCATGAGATTTTTTCTTTGTTTTTAAAGAGTAAACATCAAGATGGGTGATTTTTAGAGAATATGCATCTTTTTAAGATATTAAACAGGCATTATTAAGGTATTGAACGGTTTTTAAACAACAACAAAAAGATTTTTATATAATTTGTTTAGGCACCGGTATACACCACAAACATTATTGTCCTAAACTAAAGTAACATTTCAGAATGAAATCGCAAATCACAAATAATGCCACACCTTTTCAATTTTCACAGTGCTTTTATGTAATAAAACCTCTTTTTATTGTGAAGGGGTGATAAAGAGGCCCCATCATGAATAAGGCTACATCTTTCATGAAACATCAGTCTTCAGTGTATAGCAGTTTCTGTTTCATGCAATGTGACAGTAAAGAGTAGGAACAATTGAATAAGTTAGAAAATACAAGTTTTAGTTTTCCCCTTCTTTTTAGTTGCTTTGTTGGTGTTGTTAAATTATGCCTTTTGTCATAAAGAACAACATAGTTTTGAAATTATCCATTAGTGGCATTATATAAGGCACTTTGGGATCTTTCTCAAACCAAAATCCTACAGCAGTCTTTATTTCCAAGTGTGAATTATTAGCAGGTCCTTAGTATGGATTTTTAAAATCCACTCTGCTTTACAGAAAGTCCTGTATCAACTTATGCATACAAAAGCACAAATTAAGTTACAAAAGCATGAAAAAAGCAATGCCTTTGACAAGAAGCCCTCCCCAAAAATCCTTTCAGTGCAGGCACTGATCTCCAAAGTGCCTTAAACTGATACATCATCCTAAGTTTGTATTCTCCTATTGCATACCACAGAGTACCAAACATGTGTGAGAATATAATTGATTTCCTTCCCTTCTCAGATGCTACATAATGAAATGAATGGGATAAGGAGAGTAAAAAAATTATGAGAAAATATATGTTATACCACCAAAGACACTAGTAATAGAAGTGGTGTCACCCCCACCCTTTACAACGATGCCATGAGCATGTAAAGTTGATCATTAAGAGAAAAAAATCTCAGCAAGGCAGCATTAGTAATAAATTTAGTTAATTCAAACTCTGTTTTCAAAAGAAGAAATGACTTTGTATCCTAATGGAAAAATTCAGAGGTGACTTTCAGGAGAAAATGGTAAACACAGCAGAAAAGGGCTGTGGAGAATAGCCCTTTTCCAGGGAAGGAAAGCAGAGGGAAGACAGACACTCCACCCTACCAAAGAAATTGTGGAGATGATCACAAGGGCTGAAGTGAGAAAACTCATGGACTGGGGTCAACACAGGTGAAACAAACATGACACCTTAAATATGGTTCAGTAATGATTTAGGAGAACACACTAAAGGTTTCCAGACTACTACCTTTGAAAAAAGGTTAACACTGAATTATGATACAATTTCATTATCTTAAACCTACAAGTGATTTCTTCTGAGGCATTAGACTCCAGCATGCCATGTTCATAAAAAGCTCACAAAGAAACCATTTAAAAAGTATGACTTGCAGCAATAAAAATTCTAAATATGAACTCTCTCTACTTTTATGTCCTACAAGAGCTGCAACAAAGTCAAAATCTGTCACAAAACTACATTAAAAACCCCCCAACTTTTCTATTACTTGTTTTTAGATAAAGAAACTTTTTAAAAGGAAGTGTAGTGATAGGGCAAGGGGAAATGGCTTTGAACTGAATGTAGGTTTGAATTAGATGTTAGGAAGGAATTCTTTACTCTGAGGGTGGTGAGTACCGAGGTTCTATAGGGGAAGAAAGGACGGCTCACTCCTTCGAGGGTCAAACATGGCTTGGCACGTTATTCAAATGAGACTCGGACTTATATAGGGGGTTGTGGGAAGGTTCCAGAGGTGGAGATTGGGAGCAGCATGCAAATCCTCTGACTATTAAGGTAAAACAAGAAAGGACAACAACTGTATAGGGAAAACTGGGGAGGAGACAACCATATATGGTGAGACCACACTGCAGCAGGTCTCAACCGATGGGAAAACAGGGACAACATGAGGGAGAACTGGGGAACCATTTTGAACAATATATATATATGTATATGTATATATATATATATAACGATGACCATATAAAACTGTAAGAACATACAACAACATTGGGAGTCAGTAAAACATAGTCCATATAATATGTATTATATGTATATAATGTACATAATATATATGTAATGCATATATGTATTCTTCCTTGCTCATATAACTTGTCATTTAGGGTTTCCTCTGTTCCGCTCCAGCCTCAGCAACCTGCTCCATGATGTTTCTTCCATTCAGTAAATGATTGTTCTCCTACAGGTGAGGCCTTGACACAGGTTGCTCAGAGAAGCTGTGAATGTCCGATCCCTGGAAAGGTTCAAGGCCAGCCTGGATAAAGCCTTGAGCAACCTAGTCCAGTAGAAAATGTCCGTACCCATGGCAGGGGACAGGAACTAGATGATCTTTAAGGTCCCTTCCAACCCAAACCATTTTATGATCCTGTCATGTTTGGTTGTTGGTAAATCTGTAATAAGACATTTCAGACCTGAAAGATATTTGTTTATTATTCGAGCCATCAGTATGTGTTCTGCATCAATGCTACATTACATCACTCAAAACACTATGATGCAATATGCCAAAATTTAAATAAATGATTTTGTCTCACATTTCTTCAAATTTCTTCTTCACACACACAAAGAGCAAAAATATAATTACTTTAAAATCAAATGACTTTCAGGAAAAAAAAATAGACACAGAAATCCCTGATGCTTCCATGTGTATAAAAGCTTTTTCTCCTTTGAGAATGTGATTGGATGCAATATTTTGTGTGAGTGCCTACAGAACATAGCTGGGCATTGTCTCAGAAGCTTTATAACAGCTATCATTTTTGCACTAGTGTTACTTTAATATGCTGTACTGTTGAAGTCAGGACTCTAAATGGCATAAGAAAAACTCTCGGCACATTCAAATTCAGTCCTATGCAAATGTACATGATATAGAACATCAGTTTTCTGCATGCTGATGATGCATGAGATGCGAAGTCCTGTTTTCCTGTCTGACCATATTTCACA
>JAWWMP010000001.1:14698730-14709289 GCA_035047865.1 Dendrocincla tyrannina
AGATAGATAGATAGATAGATAGATAGATAGATAGATAGATAGATAGATAGATAGATAGATGATAGATAGATAGATAGGGAGAGAGAGAGAGAGAGAGAGAGAGAAAGGAATTTCTTCTCTTTTTTTAAGGAAATTATAAACTGAAACAGATTGGTTTATTTGAAGGTAAGGAGCTAAGTAAATTGTTTAAAAATCAACCAGAGAGTATTTCTTTTCCTTATGGTTGTTTTCGCTTGTTATGTATTTCAGACCAAAATTGGAGGTGGCTCCAGGCTGTCTCAAAAGTTTAGCCATTTAATTTCAAGTATAAGTTATTTTTCATGCCATTACTACCTGAATTTGAGTAGGAGCCCATTCTTAGGTTTTGAAAAAAAAAAAACAACAAAACAAAACAAATTCAATTCTGGTGAATACCAGAAGTCAAATAAGAAAAGTAAAAAAAAATAATAAAAATGGAAAAAGACATGTAGGTCTTATTGGGCTGGAAACTATAAATCAGAATGCTTGGCAGACTAACATATATGGGTAATTCACTTCTAAACTTCTTTCTAAATTCTTCCTGATTGGAAGTCCATATAAATTGTATAAGCTATATAGTTCTTTTCCTTGGATAACTATAATTCTTGCCCTGAGTTGCCACAAACATCTAAGCTTAAATAGCTCTTATTCTTGCTTGTATTCTTTTCTAGTTTAAAAAAAACCTTGTAAAATAGTTGTGTCCTTAAATACTTGGCTTTTCACAGAGATGTTCTTGGGACAATAAGCAAAAAGATATGGACATATTTTTGCTCAGAGATTAATCTTAATAGTTACCCAAACTCAAGAAGATTTCTTTAGTGAAACAGTTCTTATACAGATATTTAATGTATACAAATGTGTATTTTTGAAGGATATCAAAGAGTTACCAGGAGTGGCTTGCTCCAAAAAAGGTTGAATGCACCACAAAAGGGCACTGCATGGGCAAGATCAGCCCAAAACTGCCTGACTTGCCATCCCTGTTTTAACACAATGACTCTCCCACTCACTTGCCATCTTTACCCTGAGTCAAGGTATTCTCTCCAGTCATCCATTATATCACAATTTTCCAACTCTTGCTTTAGCAGAGTTCTGGAATTTCCTATGGTCTCAGTTTCTCCAGTTCCTTTCATCACTCTACTATAATATTGTCACTGTTTCCAGAAATCATCACACATACTATAAAGAATGGGTTCTTTCCTTTTCCGTAGCTTTCTTTCACTAAGACTTTGTTCACTTGTCAGCACCAACAAGAATAAAATAGAAATTCCAATTATAAAATAAATTTCAATTATCATTCAATTAGAGGAAAATTAATGATGTGTATAAGAAATGGCCAAAAAAAAAATTACAACAGAAAAATAATTCCATTTCTTAAATATAGGTATAATAGTACCCAGTTATTGGCTTATATTCTTTGGAAGATATAAATCCAATATTTTGGGAAATAAGCATTTGCTGATTGTTTCAGTTTATTACTTTCATACACATACAAATTCTTTGTTTCATTTATAGTTGAGCAGAAAAAGACATGTATGTAGATTTGCTCGCTGTATGCTGGGCAAATTTATATGAGATTAGATTAATAGGTCTGGATGTTTAGGAATACTGCATACTGTTTCGGTGCCTTACAACAGGCACTTCATAGATAATTTCCAGAGAACATTTTTCCTGATGGCAATCACAAGCTAACAATTGCCTCACTGCACAGCTTTATATTCTGAGGTCAATTTGCTTCAGTTGCAATTGTGAACAGCATACGGGAGGCTGGTCTCATGAAGGGTCTCAGTTTAATTTATGCAAAACAGCTTCCTCAAGCATCACAGTGGGGCCAGAAGTGCATTTATGCAGAGACTCCTGAAATTCATTTTAAAGGTAATGTATGACCAGGAAGCCTCTGTTGCATGAATCTTGTTACTGCAGCTTGAGTCCAGCAAAAATCCACTAAGGAGTTTCTGCAGAGCCCTCACAGAGGAGAATATTTTGGCATATATTTAAAGAACTCAACAATAGATATTTTATTTAGGATTTTAGCAGAGCATAACTAAGTTTCATTTTTGGACACTGACTAATGATTCTGAATTCTTTTAATATATTGTGTCCTATATATAATGCTTCAGTTTGCTTTGACCTCAACTGTCTTGCCACAGGGGGCAGTTTATAAATATTCTATGGCACTCTGTAACAAAATAGATGTGAAAGCATCTGCATAATTCCTGAGACCCTGGGCTACCTAGGATAATTTAAGACATTTATTTAAAAAAAAAAGCTTTTCCATTTATAGGTGGTTTATAATTCATTTTTCTTCTTATGACAGAGAATCTCTTTTCTTTGTTGAAAACCCAATATGTTCAGTAGCAAAGGTTTGGTTAAACTCTGAAAAATAACCCTATGGCAAATATAGGTCCCTATGGTCAGCTCTCTTCAGTAGATGTAGGTCATTGTTTCTTATTTCCAGAATACTATTTGATTTTAGAAGTTAAAAAGAAATTCAGTGGTGATTTTGGAATCTTTCTCCTTCACAGGAACTAACACTTTACATGTATAAAAGATGTAAGCAGTTTAAAGAAAAAAGAGAGTCCAGCTCTCCAATCTCGCAGAAATTATATTATCTGCAAAAACTCCAGGCAAAACTTTTGGCTACGTTTTCAAAGGGCCTTAAGTTACTTTCATTGCTTCTGAGTGTAATTAAGGCACTTCCTCCGTTCAGGTACCAGCAAACAGTTTTACACCAAAACATTGAAGCACCTTCAGACAATATATTGGCAGTTACCAGAATCAGCTGCAATTTGTTTGCTTTTGCAACAATGGTACCTGTGACACCAATGGTTTTAATTTCTGCTTTATCATCTTCAAATATATGGCACAGAAAGCGGGGCAGAAAGTAAGAGTAAGAAAGGCATTTATAGATTTCTGAGGGTTGCTGGAGTTATTGAAGGTGTTATTAAAGCCTAATGAACACCATTATCTCCTATGAAATTCTTCCATTTTGTTCTCTAAAATGCTGACATTTTTTGCAAGAGTGAGAAGTTTTTCCTTTGTACATGGATTTCTTGTAAGGATATTCTTATATTTTAAAAGGGATTAAAAGTCAAAAGAAAGAGAGAGAGATTCTGACTCAGAGGGATGTTGTATGTTGAAATCCAATTTTGTGCAAAATTGTTTCATTTGGTTTGGGGTTTTTTCTGTTCACTTTCTTTTCTCATAATAAAATCAGTGAAAAATGTATCACTGATGCTTAATAGTTCTTTTATTTCCAAAATAAATACTATAACAGGCACCACTGTAATTTAATACTAGGTTTATTTTATTAAAGAAAAATATGAAGAAAGAGCTACATAACAATTATTAAACATTAGAAAGTGAACTGTTGGTCTGCAACTTGCATAGCACATTCTGACAACAAACATGAGTAAATATTTTCACTTTCCATATGCACGAAACCAAGGCCCTTAACTTAATGTTGCTTGAATTACATTCCTATCAATGGCCTCGGCAAAAAGCAAGGAAAATCAAAGTGTTAAGCTAGTCTAACTCCAAGCTTTCTTTATTCTAGGCAACTGAACATTGCAAAAAGCAGGAAAAATAAAAATGCTCTTTTTTATTTTAGTTTTTTTTTCTTTTTCCCATTACCCGTATCTTCTTAGTTTTACCAGGTGGAACTTTATGATATCTGAAGGTATAAGTTAGGTTAATATTGATTTACTAAGCAAGATACAGAGAGCTGTCATAGACAGGAAAGCATCAGCATTTTACTGTTAACTCAGTAAAACAGAGACAAAGTTAGAACAGGATGATAAATTGAATATTTAGTTTATTATGTACAATGAATGAAAAAGATTGGTGAGACCAAGTGCTAAAAGCAATTGCATGCAACATTGGGTGGACAGTATAAAAACTGTCTTTTCTTAGTTGCAAATTTTCATTGTGTGTTTCTGACCTCTTCTAAGATTAAAGTTTCCTCCAAACATCCTTTTGGGTGCCAGCTAAAGGGATTGACATCTGAGTTCAGTGTAAAAATGAGGGCCAAAGCCTTGTAGGAGGATTAGAGAA
This sequence comes from Dendrocincla tyrannina, assembly GCA_035047865.1. Classification (NCBI taxonomy): domain Eukaryota; kingdom Metazoa; phylum Chordata; class Aves; order Passeriformes; family Dendrocolaptidae; genus Dendrocincla; species Dendrocincla tyrannina. The sequence continues at coordinate 14,702,799 of JAWWMP010000001.1, forward strand.
TCTGAGTTGCTTCACCACAGGTTACTCCTGGATTCTAACAGCCCATCCTCCCCTGCAAGGCTGCAATCCAGTTCCTGCTTCCAGACTTTCCGAGCATCTGTACCAACAGTGCACGGTCTCGCTGCAGCATAGGAAGAACCATTTTCATGTCAAATGTGCAAAAGCACCTGTGAGAAGCTAAAAAAAAAAAAGAGTATAACTTGTGCAAACAGTGGAATCTTCTCATGGGTTTCAAGGAACTATTAATAACAAAATCTTAAATTTAAAAATGAATATGTTGAAATCCAAAGAGATGAGTTCAGCAGATGCTGGGAATCTGAACATTCATAACATGGCAATAGACATGTATTATAAATTAGTACACATTATGTATTAATATTTTCTTTCTATTTCCAATATGCTGGCCTATTAATTTAAGAACATATATGAAAAATAAAGATAGCCAAGAAAAGAAATACTAATTGGCTCATGGAGGAACTTAGAGGATTTATTCTACAATATAAACTACTTGTACTGGAAAACCTTTTTAAAGATAAAGAGGAGACCATTTTATATGATCAGTGTTACACAAGTTCCACCAATATATAAAAATTAGAGAAAAAATTCAACACGGAAAAAAGGTTGATCAAATTTGGAACCTGATCTTTCTAGCAAATTACAAAAATGAAAAAAAAAATATGTTTTACACAAACATTAAATCTCATTTTTTAGACTACCAGTGATTTTAAGTATTTTTACATTGCTTTCTTCCCTATATAGTCTTTCTCTTCTTTCAAAAATTCTCCAGCACTTCTTAAATTAGTTCACCCCAATTTAGTTTTTGACTATAATCCATTGTGACAAATGGATTCTGTTTCAAAAACAACCCTTTGCTTTGCATAGACCTCATGTAAAAAAGACTCCTCAGACTTCCAAGCTTACATCATATCTTAGGACTTCAATAAAAAGATATCTGCTTGTTGCAATATTCAATTGTGGGTTTGGTTTTTCAGATGATCTGGCTCCTCTAAATCAGAAGATAAGCTCTTTCTAAAATTCAGGATACTTAATTGCTCAAGTGAAAAGTGTTGATCTAGGTAGTTCTTTCTACTCTACATAGATTTTTGAGGCTTTAAAATGGCTTTCCACATTAGACTTAAGAAAACAACCTAAAGTATTTTTGAGACAATATACAGCAGTATCAGAAAATTAGAAATGGTCTCAGAACAAAATCTATTCAGAATGTGCTTTTATGACAGTGATTCTTAATTCTATGGAGACCAGTGTGAACAGTCAATGTTCTTTATTTTCCGCTCTTGCTCCTATCTGAGAAGATAAGCATAAATTAAATCCCAATTTAGTAGTTTATGAGCCTGCCTCCATTTTGTTCTTCTGGCATCCTTTATTACTTTTGGGTTTTTTTTTTCCTTTTCCTAAAGGTACTGTTAAGTATTTACTTAAGGTAACCTACTACACATTTTGGCATCCTGCACGTTCCCCCTTTGGGTTACAAAAGTGTTAATAAGTAGTTCTTTCATGTTGAACTTTTGGCATGTTGGTATGAGCAGGTGTGACTGTTGTGATGAAGTTTGGAGGTTAAAGGAATAATCTTTCCAACAGAAAAAAGGCTCCTGTGGAGCTGTAGGCTGCCAAGTAACTGAAGTGGCGTTTGTTGCCTTGTTAGCTGTCACATCACCTTGTGAGCAGGAATAGTGCCATCCAAGCAGATGGTTATAATGCAAATTGATGGCTAATTGTGTTTACAATTGCTGGCTATGTCCAAGATTTCACTCTCTTCAGCTCGGAGGATCTATCCATCCAGTGCTTTCATGCATAAGATTAGGAGGATAATGTTTTCCTTATGCTTCATCTCACAGCTACTCTGGATTAATCTCTTTTCCACTGTATCCTTTTTCACAGCCTCTGTTATCCACTGGCATTCCAGTTAAACACTACAGGCAGCAATAATGTGTGTCTACTATATTAATAAAAAACCCCTGGCCTTCCCAGGAGTAATTATTTGAATTACAGAATTAAGACAGATTATAAAGGCAAACAAAATACTGGTTTAATTTAGATTTCCACAAGATGTTCATAATTTAAGCAAAACCACAGCCTATTCACAGAGAGCATTCTAATTTAATAAAATTTCAATGCATTGGGATGCCACGAGTGAGAATGACAGAAGAAAGTGGCAATAACATAATCAGTCATGCATTAAAAAACAGCACATTGTAAAGATCAGCTCATCTGATTTTTCTGACAAGTCTTGACGGTGCACATGTATACATGCTGGTACTAATGTTTATCTCGTGAGTCCATGTTATTCAAAAACATATAAAAATTACAGAAAGTTATTGAAGACATGGACATCTGGAATGGCTTTTGAGCTTCCCAGACCAATACAATTTTTTGTAGAACACAAGAAATTAATTTCTTTGGCAGCTACTTACAGAAGCAAGTATGACTAATGTTATTGATATTTGACTAGAAGAGAAGGAGTATAGGAGGAAAAATAAAACAAAAAGAGTAAAAAAAAAACCAAACCCACAGCCTACACAATATTGTGGGCAAAATAAGATGGTAGACTTGATAAAACTATTAATATTACTGGAATAAACATCTAAAACATCAAAACTAAAGTGCATAGTTTTACACTTTGTTAGCTGGGTTAAAAAGAAAAAAGAACTAAATTTTAAGATTCAATAGGCTTTGCTTACTGTCTGCAGTGAGGAAAGGAAAAGACAAGACACCTTAATTGTTTTGTATTTCAAAGACAAGAGGGATTAAACAACACAGCAAAGAACAAAGGTAGTCAATAAGGTTCCAGGAAGAAAATTGGATCTGTTTCTACCATGCCGGCTTTTTGGGACTGAGAGAGAGATACTGAAGACCAATAAAATATGAGATTGGACACAGGGAATATGAAAGATTGATAAATTTAAGATTAATTTAGTTAGAAGTGGAGTTTAAATCCATATAAGCAATTGTGCTCATTTGTGGAGGACTTGCACAATGAAAGGAGACAGTAAATAATTGATAGAAAGATAAAAAAGAGAACTAAAGAAAGATAGAGTAATAAAATTCCAGAGAGCACAGGATATGATTGTGGGGAAAAAAAGTGATTTTACTGAAAATAGAGAAAATTGGAATTGATTATACTCTTAGAAGTCTGCATGGAAAGATGACTTTTGAGACATATGCAAGTTTTGATGACATGAGACAAGTTTGTCTTGATCATTAAACAGTGACTACTTTATAATTAGCCAGTAATATCAGTAATCTCAGAAGACACTTTTCCTGTACTTGTTTGGATGAATAAGAGCAGTAAAAATTAAACAATATAATTTGAAACAATATAGTACGTGGCTAAGTGATGTTCCAATTACTCTAAAACCCAGGAAATAGTATTACCCAAATGTAGTAGACAACACATCAATGAATTAAGGGGAGAAAAAAATAAGCAGTTGAAACAAGAGACATTTTTTGTGAGTAAGGGATGAGTGGTTCCACCTGCCTATGGTGGAATTAACCTTATAGTAAGGTAGAGGTCTAAAATGCATGTGATGGAACAAAACGAGAAGTGTCAACTTCTGTCTGGGAACTAGATGAGATGATCAAATTCTGTCTTAGGTGTAGAAGTGTTTGATGCAGATTTGTAAAATTAAGTTAGAAGGATTTCCCCACAAATATTTACTGATGCATTTTTCTCCACCAAAAAGCAAGTAAACAAAAAAATGTGTTTGAAAACTTAAGGAATTAAAATTTCAAATTAATCCAAGGTACACAAAATCTCTTCATTGTTGATCTAAATTTTGTTACAAAGATGCCAGAACAAAACAGTTTTATTTTTCCTTTTTTTCTCCCATATAAATCTGAATAACTCATTTTATGCATCTCAATGGGAAAAATCACTTGGATTCAATTAGCTCAATATGCAAACATGGCTATACTTAACCAAAATTAATTTCTTTAACAATTGAGGTGAGGAACTTGAATGAGAACTTTAAATTAAATATTTGAAGGGTAAAATACCATTATGGTGTAGAGTCATCATGTTAACTTACAGTGATCAAAAAGATGACTTGAATAGGCAGTCACACTGCTTTTTTCTCACTGTAGCAAGAAGATGGAACAGTCCACCTTGAAAGGAAAGAGTGGGTAGCTTTTCCCTACATCTTTCCTGTTCTTCATTTTTAAAAACTCAATACTGTCTCTGGAACAGAGCAATAATTTTGCTCAGTTTCAGTATAATGGATCAATTAGTCAAACAATGGAAATAGTTCTGAAGATAATATTTATACAAAGAAAAATAGTAATGTATAACTGAAATAAAAATCATATAAATATGATAAAAATTTAAGAACAAGGTATAAAGCATTTAGAGCCCATACTGACTTTATCAAACAAGACCAAAAATCCATAGAACAATAAAGAGACTACCTGAATAGCAAATAAATAGATTTTTTTTTGTGGGAAGGAGGGGTGTTGTGGGGGGTTTCTTTATTATTATTTCAAAAAACAAATAGAATAGAAGAGTTTATATTTTGTTCATATTCAATTTTGCAGAAAATTTCCCATCATTACACTGATATTGGATATCTCTGAAGGTGACTTTTTACTATTACCATTACTAATTATACTTTTGTTCAAGATATTTCTGATTTGATGATCACAGAACATCACAGGAAAAGAATGGAAAACAGAAACGACATATTAGGAGATTTTCCAAGAAATATTAAGGGAAACAGATAGCAAAGTTTCATTTGCACATGAACATTTTTACCAAAATCATGGGCAATTCAGCTTGTCTGTAGGATTTGAAATTGCAGAATATAATTCCTGACAGCATTTCCCTCTTCCTCAAACTAACAAACAAGCATTCTTCTTGTTTATTTGTTTTCCTTATTTTGAAGTTTTTAGAAAAACTTATAGTTTTTCTATTATTGTGTAATCAAACATGAAAGAATAAAATTGATTCAAAATTACACATTTTCTCACATAATTCCTTCTATAACACTGGCTTTGAACCTTTCATATCTTCAGTGATGTAGTAAAGTCAACAATGGCAGGGTTTAGCCTGGGAAATTCAAACTCAGAATTTATTGAAGTCTTCAGAAAGTAGAACTCTTACAGAAAGAGCATAAATCATACAGTCATATTTTATTAAAAAAAATAAAAAAAGAGTTTCCTTCTTTTATCTCCATCTCTGCCTTGTGTAAGTAGGCTGGCCTGAGACACCAGCTCCATTAAAGCACCATTCCAAGGCCATAGTCGTAAAACCATAACAGTGGAATATCTACCCTCTTTCTTATTCACGCTGTATTACTTTCCTTCCACATCCAGCACTGATAGTCTCATTTCTTGGACATGGAATTACCAGGTCTGTAGAGACATGGGATACAGAATATGGAGAACTTTTCCTTCGTTTTTGTTTCTAGATTATGCATAGTTTAAATTTATTCTTAAACTGTTTAGAGCAGGTCTACTGTAGATCTATTTACAGTAGATATCAGCCCTATGTAGACTCACAAGAATACAAAGAGGTAGAGTTATTGTTTTAAAATTTACAAATAATAGCAAAACAGACTGAAGAATACCTTGGCTTTCTCACAATGGTGTCATATTTTAAGACAGACAGATTATTTTGAGAAAGTGAAGTACCACAGAAGGGAGTTCAATAAGAGTTCTCTGTTTTAAACTTGAATAAAACTCCCAAACAATATCCTTAATCTTTGCCTTAGCACATCAATTTCTTTACTTGTGAGAGAAAAGGAAAAAGAGTTGGTTTAAAGGCACTTTCTTTACATTTGTAGGCTCTTTGAGATCACTGTTAGGTTTGAAATGACTCATACTCAGAAAGGAATCCCTGACTGATGCAATTGCAGTTCCTGGACATTTGGATTTGCCTGTAGGCATAGCACAGTAATATTTTCCTGACTGCTGTGCTGGGGGTTGGCCAGGGAAGGGGAGTGAGAGAGAGGTAGTTCTGGGTTCTTTCCTGATCTCTGTGAGAAAGATCTGGAAACAAATGACTTCATAAACTAACTGATTTAATAAGACAGAATAAGGGCAATACAAACAGTAAAACCTTTGTCTTCAGTGGTGGGGACTTGGCATTCATACAGCATCAGATGGAGCCCAGATGGACTTTTCCCAAGGTGTGAGGCAGAGATTCTGTCCATGGAGAGAGGTTCCTCCTTTTTGTTCATTCTAGCTATTACATACAATTTCTTAAAAAAGCCCACAACTCTATTCAAAGAGATGTTCATATGAGAACTTTTTGCTGCAACTGCATGCACAAGGGGAAGCTTCCTGCAGCATTCTCTGGTTGAGTGAGATGACCAAGAAGCCCATGCAACATGATCTCCATCCACATACAGATTGTGTTTCCTTAAGATTTGATAAACTATAAATTACATTAATAATATACAGATGTCAGAGTTTCAAACCTAAGGTGGAAACTCCTTCCAAGGTGGAATTCCTTCCAAACAGCCCGGAGCCAACGCCCC
>JAWWMP010000001.1:14720719-14739664 GCA_035047865.1 Dendrocincla tyrannina
CCTGCTCGTAGCATAATAAAGTTGAGACTTGTTTATCAATCACATTGATTGTGTGGCTTGTCTCCCTCTCCGCAACAGTTTAAGGTTAGTAGTTCAATAGTTACCAAGGTATTGATAGCTAAACTGTCCAGAGCACTCCTGCTGCAGAATAGAGATCCTCACTGAACTGAGGATTTTGGCTAGTGGAAGGTGTCCCTGCCAATGAGAGGGGACTAGATGACCTTTAAAGTATATTCCATCCCCTTAACAGTCTATGATTCTGTGGTTCTACCTGATGCCTCAAGCATCAAAATACTACTACCTAAATTGAGAAGTTCAACGCAAAGAACGAAAGTTTGTTTCTAGTGACACTCCTACCAGATATACAGAGGTACAGAAATGCAAACTGTATAATGTTGTATTCATGTTATGTTTGCAGTCAGCTAACTGTTGTTGGCACTCACAATCTGTGAAGTCCATGCTGTTTGAGAAAATTCATTTGCGTGTAAAAGTAGAGTGATAAAACCACTTTCACTTCCCTACTGCAAATGGAGACGTGATAGTATTTAGCATTACTCTTTTGGAAGGACAAAGACAAACAAATGTTTTACTAAAGTGAATATAATGACAGGGCTGGAGAAAACTGAAGCTGTGATTATGCTTGCTGGGTGAAGAACTGGCTGACTGGCAGAACTCAAAAGGTTATAGTGAATTCTGTACTTGGGAGGGAGTAACACTGGGCACAAGTACAAACTGGGATGGGAGTGACTTGAGGACAGCCTGACAGAAAAGCATCTGGGGTTGCTGGTTTGCAGCAGGCTCAGTGTGCCAAGAGGGCAAACCCCCTTCTGAAGTGCATCAACCGTAGCATTATCAGCATAAAAGGAGGTGATTATTCCTCCATATTCAGTGACAGTGTGACGTCACCTCAAAGACTGTGTGCAGTCCTGGGCCCAAAAATTTAAGAGAGATGTGGAGTTCCTTGAATGCATCCAGGGGGCAACAAAGCTGATGAAAGGGCTGGAAAACATATCCTAAAAGGACTCTGGATTTATCCAGTGTGGAGAGAAGGAGGCTGACAGGTGACCTCATTGCTCTCTAGAGCTTTCCTGTGAAGGGGAGAGGGAATTGCCAAGCCTTCTACTTTGGATCCAGTGACAGGATGGATGTGTTCAATGCTGCATCAGGGAAGGTTTAGACTGGACATTAGGAAGCATTTCTTTACTGAGAAGGTGGTCAAACACTGGAACAGGCTTCCTGAGGAGGTGGTTGATACCCCAGGCCTGTCAGTGGTTGATCTGTGCCCTTCTGTACTCGGCACTGGTGAGGTCACACCCTGAATCTTCACTGCAAGAAGAACACTGAGGTGCTGGAGCATGTCCAGAGAAGGGTAACAGAGCTGGGGAAGGTTTTGAAGCATAAGTCTGACGAGGAGCAGCCGAGGCAGCTGGGGGTGTTTAGTCTGAAGAAAAGGAGGCTCAAAGGAGACCTTATCACTCTCTACAACTACCTGAAAGGAGAGTATAACCAGGTAGGGATTGGTCTCTTCTCCCAAGTAACAAGTGACAGAACAAGAGGAAAAGGCCTCAAATTGCACCTGTGGACATTTAAATGGGATTTAATGTAAAACTCCACCACAACAATTATCAAATATTTGACTAGGCTACTCAGGGAAGTGGTGGAGTCACCAGCCCTTTAGATTTAGATGTCGCATTTAGTAACTTGTTTTAGTGGTCGACTTTGTGGTGCTACTTAGACTTTGTGGGTTTTGTGGGATTCTATGAATAAGAAATTGAGTAAAAGTTCACATATAAAAAAATAACCAGCAAGGAGATTAGCAATAAATGACTACTTCTCCCTTTTAATTAAAATTATTATTTCTCAGTGGGTTTTTACCAAATGAAAGTTTGGTATTTATGAAAATATTCTTGAGTGTATTTTTTTAAATCTTTCTAGCGTTAAGGGAATGAAGAATTAATGACCTGATTACTCTTTAATCCCCAGTATCTCTGTCAAGAAAGCTGCTAAATGTAGCAGACATACAGTAACATATCAAGGATTCAGTGTAAGAGCTAAAAGGCAGAATATAAGAAAAGTATTTCTAAAAAATTATCATATTTTCAGAGGGTGACCTACTGAATTCTAGGGCAGGTTGGTAATGCATAGCCTATGTTACAGAATCCTGACACAAAAGGCACAGGTCAGGGAGATAACCTGTCTAAAGCCTACTTGTGGGATCACTGGTAACTAGTGGAAAGTCATTTTTTTTGTCCTATTAAAATAAAGACCACAACGTATAAAATGAAACTGAATACACTTGGAACAGTACATTCTAGATATCAAAAGCAGGTCACTACACCAGGGAACTGAAAACATGATTCTCACCATCTTAACCTTTTCCTACTAACATGAAAAGACTAGTAGAGAGAATGAGCCTCCCCCATTTAATATCCACTGCCAGAAACAAGACCAAAACACCGTTCAGCTGTGAAGTGTGATTTGTAGCAAACATAAAATGAAGTGAAAAAAGATATAGGAAAGGCTTGGCTACAGATTTTGGCAATGTTACAGATTATATTGCAGTAGACTGGAGTACTGATGCTTTGGCCATGATGGTCTGGCACTACAGGCTAGACAAATTTTTTTCAGGAGAAGCAATAGCTGATAAAATTGAAAATAGAAGTACACAAGCCTGAGAAGTTCTGTACTACTACTACTAATCTCACCAGCTGGAGTCTGAAAAAAAGAACCTGTCTCTTGGTACCATCTTGTCTTGGGACACTATTAGTCTACCGACTGCAGACACACAGAGAATTGCTTCTGAAATATATGTCTTTCCATATGTTCTTAGAGCTTGAACTTAGAAGAAAGGTATAGAAACAATGGACCTTTGATGAAAGAAACATTCAGACTTTATCTGAATGTATATATACAAGTAGAAGTTCTGTCTTCTCTTTACAAATGTCTTTAAACTCAAATGGAGAACATTTTTTTGCTGCTCATTTCTTTAACTGTTTTATCACACTTTTATGCAGAAGGAAGTATATTTAATATCAGATATATTTGTTGTTACAGAAACATGAGAGGTTCTTGAAGCTCTTTTGAAGCAGAAGCCGTAGAAGATATTAGTAGATAAAGTCAATTAACAAAGCCTCAAGAAATAATCTCAATTTATGAAACTTAAGAGTGAAATTGCTTTAAAAACTAAATGCATAATCTGGAACCATTCAAAAGTGATGATATACTATTTTAGAGAGTGAAAAATTAAAAAAAAAAGTAACATGTATAATTCTAAACTATTCAAACATGGGCCATAAATACCATTTACATAATATTAACTGAAGGAGAACTAGGTCACTAAATTATCAGGCAAGCACAGAAATGGTTACCTTGAAACAGACATCATGTAAAATAGCAGGCTGTCAGTAGATAAATCTATGACAGCATTTAGGGACATGGCAATAAAATGATAGCATGGCCAAAGCTCACTTATAATTGTCAAATTGAGTTATTCAATCATTGATGCAACAATGGTCAGTGTCAGTTTATTTTTCCCTCAGCTGTCACCCTCTTAACAGAAGGAAGGGTGATGGAGATTGGCCTTTGCCATCTTTTTTGATTCTTCGTGTGGTAGGAAGACATTAACAATGAATAGTTACAATGTTTTGCACAAATCATTCAATTATGAAATCCACTATTTCTGTTAGTTCTCCATAGAAAAAAATTTTCTTTTTTTAGTCCAAATTTGCAGATGACACCAAGCTGGGGGGGAGTGTTCCTCTGCTGGAGGGTAGGAGGGCTCTGCAGAGGGACTTGGACAGGCTGGCTGGATGGGCCAAATCAAATGGCATGAAGTTTAACAAGACCAAGTGTCGGGCCCTGCACTTTGCCCACAAATCCCTGCAGCACCAGAGGTTGGGGGCAGAGTGGTTGGAGAACAGCCAGGCAGAAAGGGACCTGGGGGTTCTGATTGACAGGAAGCTGAACATGAGCCAGCAGTGTCTCCAGGTGGTGAAGAGGACTAATGGCATCCTGACCTGTATCAGCAATAGTGTGGCCAGCAGGACCAGGGAAGTGATTCTTCCACTGTACTCAGCACTGGTGAGGCTGCACATTGAGTGCTGTGACCAGTTCTGGGCAGCTCAGTTTAGGAAGGGTATTGAGGTGCTGGAGCTGGTCCAGAGAAAGGCAATGAGGCTGGTGAAGGGACTGAAGCACAAGTCCTATGAGGAGCAGCAGGTGTAGCTGGGATTGTTTAGCCTGGAGAGGAGGAGGCTCAGAGGAGACGTTATCGCTCTCTACAACTACCTGAAAGGAGGTTGTAGCAAGGTGGGGGTCAGTCTCTTCTCCCAGACAACAAGCAAGAGGACAAGAGGGCACAGTCTTAAGCTTCACCAGGAGAGGTTTAGGTTAGACACTAGAATGAAATTCTTTTTAGAAAGAGTGGTTGGGCATTGGAATGGGCTGCCCAGGGAGATGGTAGAGTTGCCATCCCTGGAGGTATTTAAGAAGAGACTGGATGTGTCACTCAGTGCCATGGTGTAGTAGTCCGGGTGGTGTTAGGTCAGAGATTGGACTCGATGATCTCAGAGGTCTTTTCCAACCTAGTTGATTCTATGATTCTATATGTGTAGGAGAAAATTGCTGAGGAGTTACTTACAGCACCTTTCCTTACTGAGACAGAAAATAATGTTATAGCTGCAAACTTTTTACTGTATTTTTTCTGTTTTCTGAGATTAAATCATTGGCTAGGTATTTCAAGTTTACATACTGTTTATGGTATCTGTGCCACAAAATATATATTTAACATCAATCACATATATACTTTTACAAGCCTCAATTTGAAGAACCAACTTCATGTAAAGTGTGCATAAAAAATATTTCCTGATCAGAAACTGTTTATTACTTTCCTCCTTTTTTAGCACTGTGGGGCTTGTATTTCAGATATTCAGTGGAAATAAGGTCACAGCAGGGGGAAACAGTCCTGTTAATTTAGCATAGGTGTCTACCTTGTTCTCTCTAATGTCTCATTTTAGTCAACATTTAAAAATTTTAAACTTCATATGTTGCTTAAATAATGTTAATTACTTCATTCTGTCCCATTTAGGCCAACATATCTTTGCCCAATAAAGACATAAAAACCCATTGTACCCAAAGATTACATACACTAATGTTGTGGTCTTCTAAACCTTTTGAAATAAATTGAAGATTTTAAAAATGAAACACTGATTCTACTAACTTATGTTTGAAATAGAAATGATCGGTGACCCAATCAGAGCAGAAGTGATTCAACAGAAATGATCCAGTACCTATGACATACATTGCCTTGCTGGATCAACATTTGAACCATCTGTTAAAGTCCATCACTGGTACATAGAAATGGCAAGTTATTATAATCTGAAGGCTATTTGATGAATGAAATGGAGCTAATAGAAAATCTCAGTGCCCAGTAGTAACTATATAAGTAGAGTCATCATCACAATTGGCATTTCTATGGCTATTCCAAGACAGATATTAACTAAGAATGAAATATACTGATGCTGGAGGCTTTTTAGCAGATAGTTTTTCCTTTAAAATTCATGTCCCTGTGGTTAATATGGCTTCATCTCTGAACAATCTAGGATAAAAGACTGATGATGCATTAGCCACTAAAATGTCTAAATCTACTTGTTCTTAATGCTTTGCTCTCACAAGGTGATCCTTACATGAACAAAAAGAAAAATCAATCAGATAACATGGAAAATCACTAGGCATTTCTATCCATGATGTAACTTTCTGGGGAGATGCAAAACCCCTAATTTTCAGAGTAATTTCTGAACCTGAAAATTGCTCACACATGCTATGTAATGTTCCTTCCCTGTGAAGGATCTTAAGAAGCACATATGAAACGAACACTAAGACCTACTCTTGAATATCACATGACAAAACATGCATCTCTTTTGTCACATAAAAATATTTATGCCATGTGATTTTATTACACAGTGACACATTGCCTGATTTCCACAAAATTAAAATATTGCAGTAGAAAAACATTCATATACCTTCCCACATTTCTAGGGGAAGGATAACAGTGATGATAGCCAATATGGCCAACATCATGTGAGTATTATTTACCTAGGTTGAAGACTGTATGACTTACAGTCATTTGACATTTAGGGCACTAAAACTTTATGAGAATATATGTACGATTGTTTAAAATAGTCCATATTGCAGTCCATGAGAAACTATTTCATCTATGACTTGTGGTAGTATACACCATTTGCTGATGCTCAAGTTTTCTGAAAACTATAAATGCCAACAGCAGCTGCAAAAAGACAGGTTGTGCCTGAGCAAGGGGTTTCAAGTCACCATAGGAAACCATGACAATTTTAGATCATGGTACAAGGCTTATATCTGTGTACATTAAGGCTCTAAACTGAAAAAGCTGGAAGCATTATAGATGAGCTTGTAAACATCGGCATAGCAGATTTTGCAATGTTCATTTCTATTTTATTCTGATTTCTGAATTATGTCTTCTGATTATACTGCTATGTCTGTCTCCTCACTTTGCCAAAGTGTTTGGAAACTTACTGTGGCAAGTGTTGTTTCATTGAAACAAAGCCAAGGTAAAACAAACAAACAAAACCCCAAACAATCTCCTTAAACAACAAAAACAGCAAAACCAACAACAACAACAATAGAAAAAAAAGACCAAAAAAATGAGAAACAATCCATATAATTCTGAAACAAGACATCATTATACATATAATTCTTAAAAATCAGCCTTAGCAGAGATTGTAGATTTCATAAGCCATCTTGGTACTGAAAATGGTACTAAGCTACTACTAAGGATTTTATCATTTCTAGAAAATCTCAAGCAGAACTTTTTCATTAAGGGAAAGAATGCTGGTTATTTTCTCCCTTTTCCTGTCCTAAGGTTTAATCTACTTATAAGTAGAAAAAAAATTAAAAATAATTAAAAAAAAAAAAAAAAAACAAGAATAAGAAGTTTTGAACACTCAAGTTATCTTATAATCTACCTGGTAAAACAGCAATTGGCATAAGAGTCTAATCTGCATGCCACTTGAAACTGGATGTTGATTGAGGAAGAATTAAAGATGTACAAGAATCTTAAATAGCACGGTTTAAAATCAGTAAAAAATCTAATATAGAACAGATAAAGAAATGTGGAACATGTAAAGAACAAGCAGAGTAAAAACATCAAGAAGCATTTCTAAATGCAGTTGGCCAACATATTTTTTGGATAGCCAAAGTTATTTGAGAGAAATGCAGAAATGAAATCTAGTGGGAATTAAAAGTAAGCAATGTATCAAAGTGGATAAACTTCAGTAGCCAAAATAACACTCATCCTCAATAATTTTTCCATCATTATGTATAAGATACACAGTAAATAAAAAGGTAAAATTCACCTTCAAAAAATTCCAGAATTCTGGACTTCTTTTGCCTATTATGTCACTGCAATAAATTGATTCTTCTGATTACCTTTGAAATGTCTTTAAAAGATGCAAAGAGAGAGTTTGAGAGAAAAAGTGTGGTCTGCAACAACAAATGCAAAACAAGAGGGCAAGAAAAGGGAGAATGCTTATAAAGTTCTATGTATTGAAATACATAAAGTCTTATGTATGTTAGCATGAATACATATACATACACCAAATTTTCAGACAATCAGTTTACTTAAAATTTATTATTTTCTAAGATAGAGGCTGTCAGGAAGAACAAGTGATGAAGTTCTTTACAGAGCATATGGTGTCTCGGTGTTGTTATTTCAGTCACTGAATGTCATGACTGAATTAAACTACTTTTCTAAATAACTCTCTATACTATGAAACCAAATCAAAATTTCATTTTCTAACTCTTGACAACGAATTTGTATGTATGCTATAATAGTCTCAGATTTCACTGTATAATTATTGCAGTAAAATATTGTTTAGTCCCCCACTTCAAGACTAAGTGCTTTAAAGTATGAATTTTAAAGAGAGTGGTACTTATTTCCTAATTTTAGCTGCTATGGAATATTGCTGTTGTACTAGTTTATACAATAGAATTCACATTAAGATTTAAACAAACTTCAAAATTGAAAGACAAAGATATTTGAATTTGCATGGGCTTTCATGCTATCATCACATGTGGCCAGCAAATTTCACTGGAAAAAAGAAAATCATAAATAGAAAAACTATGTCCAGAAAGCTTAGTTTTGAAGTTTCCATTAACAATAGCTAATGGCAATAATTCAGAATTAGACAGTTTGACCTTATTTAGATATCTTATGAAGCATGTAACATAGTTTCTTCCAATGTAGTAGGAAGGATTAATCTGATTTGATTTTTGTTACAGTTATTATATAATTAGATTTATAAAATGGGAGACTTCTAATGAAAACCTTGTAAAATCTCCCAGTATGAGTATCTTTTACTTAACAATAAAATATATAACTTTCCATTCTTTATACCTGTTAAACACCAGATCAGTAATTATTGGACCAGAACCAGCTTGTGGGATTGTGTCTGTGTGTGGAGGAGGAAGGGATGGGTCAACCCTCATGGATGTGAGGTGACATCGTATTCCTCATGGCAGAGCCTGGAGCCAAACTGTTGCCTTAAGGAAAGGGGAAAAAAAACTTTCCAAGACAACTTTATGTGCGTAAAATAGAGAAGAGTTCTTTTACTTATAGGGTTTTGGGGTACAGAATATAAAGGAGTATAAAAGAGCAGATAAAGTATAAAAAGTATAAAAGAGTACAACACATGTTGATAAGTAGCAGATAGAAAAGACTGGCGCTAGGATGAACTCAAGGCCTCAGGAATACCATGTGAGCTCTTTTCCAAGCACCACCACTTCAAAACATGCAGAGCAAATTAATCCGAAAGGCGTCCGTATCCAGCCAAACCCCCCTGAGCCACTCTGCTATGTCTTACCGAAGCAAACAAGGGACAACAACCCGTCCCTCCCAGGTGAAAGACCCTTTCACCTACAGGCTGGGAACATGACTCTTGCAACATCTGGGCCCAAGTCATTTCACCTCCCAACCCACTATAAACCAGGGAGAAACTCCCTTTTGCAGCTGCTTCCCTCCAGCTGAGCTACCCCAGCTGCTCATGCTGGTACCCAGTTCCCATTACCGGTGTCGTCTTCCTTCAAGCAGGACTTGAGGTTCCCGAGGTCCAGTCCGGGAGAACAAGGGAAGAGAAACATCTTCTCCCCCCACCTCAGGAGAGCAAGAGAGGGGATTGGATTGTTTGCTCCCTTTGCAAGCAGAGCTCTTCTGAGCTCTTCCCCCCACCTTTTAGGGGGGGAACACTGGGCAGCACACCAGGCTGGGCAGCAGAATGTGTGTATGTGTGTGTGTGTGAGAGAAATGTCAAAAAAAGGAAAGCTCCAGAGCAGCTGCCAGTCACAAACAGCCCTGGAAAACTAGAAGAGCCCACAGCTCCTGGAGCCCCTAACCCAGCTTGAATTGGCAGGGACAGTGAGAAAATGGCCCCTCACCCTGGTCTGGAGCCCCAGAGTGGCCAGTGGGTCAGAGGTCCCACCTGAGGGGATGGCCACATGGACCAGAGCAGAGAAAACCAAACACGTGTTTGCCACGTATCACAGCCCTGCCATCTGGGCATGTGAGAGCTGGTCTGACACAAGGTTCAGTGGCAGCTCTATGATCTGTCTCTCTCTCTTTCTCCTTCTTGCTCTCTGCTTCTCTTTCTTTGCCCCTTTCTTGATGCTTTGAGTGGGTTGGAGTTGGAGAAGTTGGATAAGTATTGTGGAGGGACTGGACTTTAAGTGTTGTGGATTAGTATGTGCTGGATCAGTATTGTGGTGGAACATTTTGTCTGGCTTGTGTGGTGCCCTTTTGAACATTTGCCAAGTTCCCTTATTTTCTCCCCTAAATTATCAATAAAATTATGTCTTGGAACAAGTGCTCAAGGTACTAAAGAACCCTATATATATATATATATATTAAAGTAAAACTCCTGCAGCTTCAGAGGCGGAGTGGTACAATACTTGAGGACACCGATCCTGGACCCATTGTTCAAGACTGCAGTGGTTTGAAAACTGAAATTACTCTTGTAGTTTAGAAATGAAGGACCAATTATTTCAGTGTGAAAAGAAGCTTATGAATAGAGAAAAGGTTTTGTCCACATAAAAGAACCTTAAGTAAAAGGGGCATTACTTCTGACTACATTACATATTTGTACACAAGCCCCACAAGAATTTCTTTGGCCAAAAAAAAAAAAAATAAAAAAAAATTAGTCTGTAGAATTCTTTAGAAATTCTTAACATAATAACTTTAAATCCAGAGAAATAAGGAAATGGTAATGTAAATGACATTCTCATCTGAAGTTACACTAATGACATACTTAGTAAATCACTATTTGTGATTATTATGAAAGGAAGAATTTCACTGACTACCAATTTTACTTTTTTTTTTTTTTATGATGGTAGATATTGTATGATTCTGTATAAGAATAAAGAACAGACTTTCATAAAATATTTTCTCTATCAATTGTTTCAAATCAATTCCACCATTTTTCTTCTACTTCTTTTCTTTTGATTAATTTTATAAAAAATATGCCAAGTACAAAATGGATAAAAATAAAGCTAAACTGGTAACACTTTTTTGGATATACTCAATGGTCAAGGTCTCATAGAATTAATCTGAATTAATCATTACTTAAAAATATTGATCTACAGACTCAGTACGTAAATATACTTTTAGTCTGTAAAGCCATGCATGAGAAAATTAAGAAATGCTGAGCCACAGTTTTTATCTAATTTGATGCCTCTTTTACCTCCCTTCCTATACAGCAAGGAATCACTAGGTCACTATGCTTTCCACATAATTCAACATTATCATATAGAGATAATCATGGACACATTTATGGGCAGAGCTGCTCAGCCAAAGCAAAACCTGCCATTTTCTAAATTTCAAGTGCTTCAGAATAAGACTCTCATTATAAACACTGAATTAAGTCTTATGCTAAATCTTCCATTACATCATTAAAGAAAATGTGAGTTAAGCTCACCACAACACTTTTCACAACAAATGGACTTGACCCATTTCACCACTGTTTCACAAATGTCCATTCTTTAGATACAAGAGAGGCTATTAGTGACAGGGAAAGATATTCCAACAGCAAGCAACTGTTTAGATCAAGAGATGTTACATTTTAAAATAAATGGGATGCTCACAGGGATGTGGTCCTCTTTGGTCAATGAAGCAGAGGAAAAGCGGAGTTTCTTGACTCCATACAGAAAAAATAGAAGATGGAAGAAGACCATGGCTAAAGTGGAAGTTTTGAAGAGAAGCCCAAGCTGAGTCTTCCTCAGTTCTTCTAAAGCCAATAGTGTAGTTTTTTTCCAGGCAACACTTCCCTCCAGTGCTTTAGAACATATACTGAGAAGCAAAACTGCTCAAGCAATTTATTTTACTTTTCAGCAAAAATCACTGAATCTAAGAATGAACAAATTATTTTGACAACTTCAGTGCCTTTTCCCCTGGAGAGAAAAAAGAAAGTATTTTTGAATGCATTGAACTCAGGTTATCCAATTTTTAATTTCATGGAAGACAGAAGAGGTAATTTAATGTCAGGGATAAATATCAGACACTAATACAAAGAAAGTGTTCATCTTCCTTAACAACACAAGTCAAATAATTTTAAAGAAGGTGAAGCTGTAGTAAAACTACAAACGTACTGAGTCTGTAGGTGAATATTTCTAGTTAATATGCAGTATTTGCATGTAAATACTAACTCTTCCTGCATTACTTTGCCACCAAGATTGATTAAATTTTAAAGAGGTAAAATACTAATTTGTATCAGTACATCAGGAAAACTTATTATATTGGTCTGAAATTTCTTTGCCAATTATTTACAAATGTCTAGCAACAGAGGTTAAAGTTATGCTAGTATAATAATTTGCTACCTTATTCATGCAGAAGACAATTATTAATGGCTTCCATTACTGCAGTTAAAATGCATAAAGTCAATCTTATTTATGAATTTGAATGAACTCATTTTCCAAGTTTATCACATATAAAAGTGAGGAATGATTCAAAACTCTTTAAGAAAAATATGCTTAAGAATATTAATATTTAAAATTACAATAGGATTGCAATATTGCAGAGACAATAGATGATGCTTTCTAAACACCTGCTTATTATGTTTTTATCACTGTCTCACTAAACCAAACACAGGAGCATCGTGCCTTTTTTTTTTTTTAAACAATATTTGGTTACCGTATAAGATTTTTCCAAGCTCTTTGTATTTTTTTCCCAAACAGGGGAAAACAGTGTATAGCATTCTAATTTAACTCCGTCCAGTTTGAGTGAAGCTGTTCTTTTACAAATCTGAAAGAAGACAATCTTGCTGATTGAGTTTTGAAGTCAACAGCCTCTTTTGCTTTCTTAATGTGTCACAATGAGAGTTGATTTTGCTTGGTATTTGTCTGTAACTGATTTTAATGTTGACTTTATTGGTCAATACTCTTTCTGAAAAACTCTCAGATTCTTGCATCATTGAACTTTGGATAATTGAACTTTAGGCCCCAGTGTCAAAGTCATACTAGATTACATATATCTACAAATGGAGCAAAATGGCTATGAATAATCTGGAGTGTTTTCTTTGACAGCTCTACGGTTTACGTATTTCAATAAATTCAGCAGGAAGAATTGACACATTTCAACTATGAAAACAGAAATCAAAACGAACACCGAGAAAGGACTTTTTCTCATGAAACAGACTGATTTTTTAATAAAACTTCTATGCTAATGTGGACTTTTCTAAGTCTGATTTGATGACTATTGTTTTATGTACTGAATTAAAATCATAAAAAAATCATATTCATGGCTCCTATGAAAACCGAAGAAAAATAAAAGAAAGGGTTTTTTAACTGAATCTACTTTCAGAAAGAAATCTAATGTTGCTAAATTTAGTTTTGATTGTCCCAGAGTGCCTAAGAATTCATTGCAATCAAATTGATAACCTCTAATCTCTGTGTTTAAAGTAAATCTAGTCCTCTATGTTGAATATGCCAAATACATTACAGGTCTTTTTAAATAACTGTCTTTCCTTCCCAGTATGACCTTTCAGTATTTAGCATATATGGCTGGTTTTTAAGCATAGTTCCAAAAAGTATTATTTTCCACAATGATCTATGGGAACATTATCAATACACTTAAAATTGCCACTTGGCTGTATTTAGTGTTGAGCACCAGACAATTTCAAACAAAACTGACAGTGGAGTTCAGTTCTCTATTTAATTTCCCCCCTGGAAATTGTTTTCCTCACTGTGAAAAATCAGAACATGCATAGTGGCAAATATTCCACAAAACTTTGTCTTTCTGCATTGTTATTTAACAGCTTGTCACATGTTTTGAAGGTAAAAAGAACTGCTTTTACATAGAAGATCCTGGATCTTGCCAAAACTTCTTTCTGTGACTCCTTTGCATCTTTTTCATTTCACTTGCAAATAGTTATGTCTGAAAAACAAAAATTAATCATTAGCTTAAAAGAACACCTTAAGTCTTATATTGATGCTAATAAATAAAAGAATGGCAGAGTAAAATATGTTGCAAAAATTATGATTTTGAGGGATGTTTTTAATTAAGAACTATATTACATGCATTTTACTGCTGTTCATGTTCTTCAAGGTTATTTGAAAACAACTAGTTGTCATAGCAACTCAGTTTTCACAAACTCTGGCCTAATATTCTATTAAGAGTATTTGTACTCCAACATGGAATCGGTTTAAACTAAGAACAGTATCAAGAAATGGCTCAGGTTTAAATTTCCAAACACAAAGGTCTGGATGCTCAGCAAGCCTTGGACAAAGTTGAAAATGTGAGGCAAAGGCATTGCATTGCCTTGTCATTTGATTTTGGTGTTACCACAGGCTGTTCTGAGCCTTATTTCAGGAAGTCTATTTTTTCTGCAACTAAAACACTGAATCAAGAACCCAAGGAAATAACATTCACAAATTGAAGAAGATTCTATCAAGCAAAACATGCATGTGTTTAACATCTACGGGGACAAAACCAAACACCACAACATTTAGAACTTACAGAGCAAACCACAGATGTTTATAACAGCAAGTATTGTGATAATCATGAACACTTATGATACTTTAGAGGAAAAAAAAAATTAAAAAGATATTGTCTCTTCTACTGCCTGCATCTTCTTCTCCTGTTTTTCCTGCCAGAAGACCACTCTTCAAAGAAAGTTAGTTATGTAAGTATTTCATTGTTTGGACTTTATATAGAGATGCGAATTTTTAACACAAGAGTGTACAGTTGCTTATGATAAATGGTGGCATTTTACTTTTCCATAATACATTGCTATTTTTTGGTAAATCTAACTCGGCCTCCATTTTCTTCATCTGTATACTTCTTATCAACAGTGTGTGCTACCACAACATCCAAGTGAAATGCTGTGGGAGGCTCCAGTGAGAAAGTCGATTCAGAAGTAGTGAGAAAATCTTAACTTTCTCTTGATGATTTATAACAAAACACTGACAATCTTTCCCATGAGAAGAAATACACTGAATTATTGTATTTATTTTTTTTTAAATAAGCATCTGATATAATCCTTTATGAGAAAAAAAACCCAACAAATAAACCAAACAAAACAAAACAAAAACCAAAACTACTGTTGCATTTTAGCAGATTGATTAATTACTAGAGGCAAACCAAAATTACAGAGAAGTTTTGCATATTATGGGGTAAGCACATGGGTTTGGGTAAACAGCCACATTTAGAAGACCATGCATCCTTAGTGAAAAAAGTTGAACTCCACCAGATTTTAAATTTAAAACTTAAATAAATAGCATATTTCATGTGATACTGTAATATAATCTAGGCAGGACTTTCCTGCTAAGTTTATGCTTATCTGCAACACTCATGGGGTTGAAAAATGAGTAGTATCCATTCCCCAAGACTGTAATACATGTGGTTTTCCTCCTGAGTGTCTAATGGTCATCCATTATATGACAAGACAACAACAAACATGTGAATAGCCAGTGACCCTTAGCGACCTTAGATGAGCATATACTTTGTCATTAACTAGATATATTCTCAGAGTAATACAGATATATAGAAATGTTACTTCTTTATAGCAGAAAGTAAGTACAAGGCAATAAGGTGCTATAAGACAAAAGATGGGAAAGAAACTTTCACGGAAAGCTTTGAAGAGTTCAGCTCAGGAGGGAAGAATTTAGTATAGATTGGGCACATCAGATGAAAGGATCAAAATACATTGAAAATACAGCAAAAATTTATGTTTCTAAACTTTTGTCCAGTCTGGTGTTTTCAAAGAGTTCTTTCCAAACAAGACACATTAAACCCCCAAATTAAACAATCCCATCCTCTACAGTGCAAATTAGAAACAAAAATTTATAAACTGCTTGTGATAGGTCACATATATTAAGCCAGGATGTTAAACATATAGCTACAGTTGTATATTGAGAAACATCAAAGAGAAGCTTGAGTGTCAGAAGTACTGAAATATGGACATGGCAGCAGAAATTAAATAAATCCATCAAATACTATGCCAAGCACCTACCAGTACAAAACACTTACATAAACTGTTGAACAAATCTGCTCATATAATGAATATTTCATCAAAAGAACATATTTATCTACAAGGAGAGAGTCGAATGTGTGAAGTTTGAGTACCTCTTTTATAAAAATTTCTGTGAAAGTCATTAGCTTTCCAGAGAGAAAACATCTGTTGATTGTACGATAATAAAGAGAAAGATTACTATATTAAATGTGTATTATGCTTGTGTGACAAGGTTTTGATAGCAGGGGAGTTACAGAGGAGGCTTCTGTGAGAAGAGAAGCTTCTCCCATGTCCCACAGAGCTAATGCCACATAGCTCCAAGATGGACCTGCTTCTGCCCAAGGCTGAGCCCATCAGTGATGGTGGCATCACCTTGCAGATAAGGTATTATAGGACCAGGGAAAACTTATTACATGAGAGCAACAGCAGCTAGAGAGGAGAGGAATGAGAATGTGTGAGAGAAACAGCTCTGCAGACACCAAGGTCAGTGTAAAAGAAGGAGGAGGTGTTCTAGGTGCTGGAGCAGAAATTCCCCCCTCAGCTTGTGGTGCAGCCCAAGGTGAGTAAGGTTGTCCCCCTCCAGCACATAGGGGTCCATGGAGGAGCAGAGATCCACCTGCAGCCCAGGGAGGAAACCCATGCTGGAGCAGGGAGATACCCGAAGGAGCCTGTGACCCCATGGGAAGCCCAAGGTAGAAGAGGCTCCTGGCAGGGCCTGAGGACTCATAGAGAGAGAAGCCCACACTGGAATAGGTTTGTTGGCAGTACTTGTGACCCCATGGGCAACCCACACTGGACCAACCTGTGCCTGAAGGACTGCACCTTGTGGAAGGAATGGATGCTATGCTGGAGAAGTTTGTGAAGGACTGTTTGTCGAGACAGGAATGCCACACTAAAGCAGGGGAATGGTGTGAAGAAGGAATGGCAGAGACAATGTGTGAAGAACTGACTGCAATCCCCATGTTCTGTCCCTCTACAGTGCTGGAGAAAGGGAGTGGAGAATCAGGAATGAAGCTGAGCCTGGGAAGAAGGCTGAATTTGGTGGGGGGCGGGAGGCAGGGGGAGGGGAAAGGGAGGAGAAGACTTTTAAGATTTATTATTTATTTCTCCTTATGCTACTCCAATTTGATTGGTAATTAATGAAACTGACTTCCTCAAACTGAATCTGTTTTGCCCATGACTGTAACTGGTGAGTGATCTCAGCTCATAAGCCTTTCATTATATTTTCTCCCCCCTTTCCAGATGAAGAGGGGAGGGATAGAGTGGCTTTTCTGGGTACCTGGTGTCCAGCCAGCATTAATCCACCAAAATGTGTAATAAAGATAATAACTATTTATAGAAAGAAAATTAAACAACATTTTCCAAATCCTATTTTAAAAAAGTGAAAATATCACTTGACTATGTACTTTCTGGGAATATTTAACATGTAATTTCTTGGACTAATAAATTAACAATCTCCAACATGGCAGTTTGCTTTTATTCCATTCAGGAACTGATATATCATCTAGATTTATAATATATAGTAAACATATAGTAACTGAATGAATGCGAAACTAGGCTTGGATTAAAGTAAAATTAATGGTTTTCCCTCATTTTCACTATGTCATTTTGACAAAAGGTTAGATGGTTCAGATCACTAAACTGTTCAGGATTGAAAGACCACTTATTTACAAATTCTTTCAGCACCAATGATGATATATTTCCACCCAACATTCTTCCAGTGACAACAAGATAAAAATAAACTCATTAGTATCTCTGTGTCCAATCAACTAAGCATGACGACTGTAATGTTATTCCCAAGAACTACATCAACTCCAGCTTTGACAATTCATAATACAACTACTTTATTCGTGAAGTCGACCTGCTTATGCATGTGTGTAACTATTTAATCCTGATTTTACTTAGGCAGAATGTGGTTGTACATCTTCATATTCTTTTGTGTTGCACTAGGACGTTTACACTCACTTTGATCAGTTCTCTCAATTTCTTTCAAAAGATGTCACTCTCTCCCAAAATTTATGTTTTTTTTAAATAATACATCAGTGCATTTTTCTTCTACTGGGATGGATACATGGAAACATTGAGAAACAAAACCAATCAACCAAACAAGACAAAACACAAAAAAAATAAAAGGAGGGGGGGGGAGGTTAAGTAGGCAAAAGCAAAGTAAAGAAAAGCTATTAAATATTCCTCATAACTGTAGAAGAAAAAGACAGATCCCTTCATAAATCCAGTCTAAATGTGAGAACTCATTAAATCTTCAATGACAATTGTTATGGCAAGAACTTCACATCAATAATTAAATCTATTTCTGATTTAAGAGGGAAAAAAGTCAACTGAATTTTAATGTATTGTGCATATATTTAACAATGGCTAATGGAGACAGATGTGAGGAGATAACATAACAGATGCTAAATGATTCTCTTTTTTTATAAGACATTTATAAAAGACAAACAAAATTAAATGTCAAAATGATAGAGCTACTCTCAGTTCAGAGATGCAAGACTCCCTTAACTCATTAAACTGGAAACTACAGCCAGAACAGGTGTTCATATAAGTGGGATTTAAGTTTACATTCTTGAAAAAAGATAGGACTTTTGCGTATACTCTTGTGTCTGTTGGTTTTGTCTTACAACTGAAATATGTATTACATTCTATGGGATGTTTTATAAGTGACCATTTTGCTCAATCTATAAGTAGTTGACATTCCAGCTTCTTATCTGCCTTTTATTTAGATACTGAGTTCAAAAGAATGAATGTGCCAACAGTAATAACACTCCCCTCACCCCAGTAGTGGGTAAGAAAATTACAAATAGTACCAAGGGAAAAAAAAAAACTAAGGTAATACCTCTTCAGTTACTCCTGATCCATGTAATAGTACTGTAATCATGGTGATTGCACAGACTGAACACAAATATAACTACTAGGGTAGACAAATTAGAAACTAAATGATTAAAAAGGGAGGAAAAGACAAATGGCAAGACTGATTTGTTTCATAATATAAATTTTACCATGAAAAGAGATCAAAAATTATGGTTTAATCATTGATTCAAACAGATTTTAAGATTCTGCTCTGTTCCATAGATCATCTTATGTAGCTTTAGGCATAAATATTCCATAAAGTAAAAACTTTTGTTTTGGAGAATACACCAAGGGATCATCTGGCCCTGCATAAAGCCATTGACATATGTAACTTGGTTATTGATTAAGTTCTTGTTACAGCAAGGGAAATCCTTCTTAACGGTATGTCAGTTATATATGTCAACAGCTCAGCTGGATTTAACACCAAAAGATTTGCTTTCCAGTAGATAAAGCATTTTTACTTAAGTTTTTTATGGCATTGTCCTAGTTCAACAGGAGGGGCCAGTTATCACTGTGTGGGGGTGATCAAAGCTATGTATTCTACCCCCTCTATTCA
>JAWWMP010000001.1:14742917-14759284 GCA_035047865.1 Dendrocincla tyrannina
CTGTTTTCTAAATTTGAAGGAGAGAGATTATTACCTGGCTGACATAGATATCTTAGTTCTTCCTCGAACTAAGACAGGCATGTTGGGATCAGAACACAAAATAGGCTTGTTAGTGCATGAGAATAAAAAAGCATGGTGCAATAAGCAAAAGTTGAACTGACAAAACTGATTACACTAAACATTGCAAAAAATCACTAGAGCTATGGAATTTACATTGACAATTCAAAGTATAGGGGATTAATAGTACACAGTTTAAATTTGCTCTATGCTTTAAAACTTTCATGATAGTAAAAAAAAAATAAAAAAAAAAAAAAGGAAAAATAAATAATATTGGTTGCTTGAAACCAGGAAATTTTGATTAGACATTACAATTTTTTTTTATTTTTTTTTTTTTTTTACAAAACTGTAATTTGTGGTTCATAAAACTTAGCACTTTTCTTGACCAAAAGGGTAGTTTTGATCATAAACATTTTTTGTGCACAAAATAAAATTTCAAAAGAGAAAAAAACCCATTCTGTTATGTAGACAATTATGACACTCATCTATACTGGCAGGTATAATTTTCAAAATTATGTTTTGAAAATAAGGGTTTTATTTTTTTAAAATCAAGTCAATTTTCCATATTCTGGTAAGCCATTTGTTGGACACTTCCAAGTAAATTTCTCTTCTATTAATGAACTGCTCTATCTTGTTTAAATAATGCAATTTTAACTGGTCCTCAGATTGGCCAGCTCTATCACATTCATTTAGAGTTCATCTGTAACTGAGGGAACTTTATCTCAAGATATGTCTTTGACAGGTCTCTCTCACACATGGATACAGAGCATATACTCACCAACTCAACAGTGTTATCCACTTGTACAAAACAGGGTTTCCTCATCCTAATATTTAGTAAAAAAAAAACTTCCTTATGGTTTATTCACTGTAAAGAAAATTTCAAAAAAATCTCAAACTCAGAAGAAGCAGCATTTTAAGGCAGTGTGCTTGTAAATTTTTTTGGGAAGTTAGTTATTTACAAAATTTCTTGGTCTAATGTATAATTTTGGTTGTTTTGGAGTGTTAAACATTAAAACCAACTACAATGAAAATGGAGGGAATAAAAACCAAGGCAATTGAAATATTTTTATGCATTCTTAAAAGAAGAATTTAAAAGCAAACAGTATTTCACTACCTTTCTCCAAGCACACATCTTTCTTTCTAAAGATTTTTCATTGAGTGGCCAGTCAGTCAGCTTGACACATTTCACAAGCATTTTATATAATATATCATCTGCTTTTTAATACAGAATTGATTTTTTTTTTTGAGATCTCTCTTTAATTGCTTGCTGGTTTACTACATTATATACCTGATGGCTTTATAATATGGATGTAAATGTTTATTAATTGTTCGATAGCTTTTTTTGTCTGACCTTGTATAATTTGTGTTGGTCTTCAAAACTGAAAAAAATTCTTCTAGGTGCTGAGTGAGCAAAGGACTGCTAAAAATCTATTGTCCTTGGCCTGTTTTCAAATGGCAGCTCTCTTTATTGACCATACATTTTTCAAAGACATAAATGCTCTCCCATTTTTCAAAGTTCCAGTTCCCATGAACCATAAAACAGGCTCAGATATCCAAGTGCTTTGAGAGCTTCTGAAAATTTAAGGTCCTCTTTTTTATCCAAATACTGTACAACTATTAACAGATTTACAGATTTCTGTACTCGAAATTACAAACTTCCCTTGAAAGCTGCTATAAATGGATTCAAACGAATATTTAGATTTATTTCTGGTTATATCTCTATTTTCAAAACCAAAAATTGTTAACAAAAGGGGAACTAGCAAGGTCAAACATTCAATACCTCATTTTTTTTGTGGACAGAAAGAAAATATCACAACCTTTTTTTATGGAATTGACAGAAAGCCACAACACTCAGAAGTACACTTAACTATTTTAAATCTTTTCAGTTAAACCTGCTTGAGTGAATTATACCTTTCCCTTTGTCAACTTTTTTTCCTTCGTGCATGTGTGTGTGTGCCAATAGAAGCCAAAAATGTCATCTATGAAGATACATACATTCCAATAAAAGGATTTGCCATTTCTCTCAGCCACAACTTTTTTTCTTTTACCTTCCAATAATACACTTCTGATTTTATGGCTTCTCTTTCTTTGATCTTTTCTTTTAACAATAACCTCCTTTAGGAATGGGAATGTGACTCCAGCAGCAGTTTGGTCAGGGATCCCAGCTCAGTGAGATCTGACTGATAGTCAGGTATTCTATGATGATAAATTACGATTATAAAACTCAGGTATTCCAAATTAATTTAAAGTGTAATCAGTAATTTTAATGGCTTTTACTCAGGAGACAATCTATGTTCTTGCATGAGCAAAATATGGAGCTCATTCCCATCCATCTGCAAGGAAAATACATTAAAAGATAGGTCAAAATAGAAACCAACTGGGCAAGTGGTTCATTCCACCCATGATTCTTCTGAGAAGCCAGTAATCTGTGTTATTGATTTATTTTATTCTTCTAGTCATTAAATACTGGGTCACTTCCACCAATTTTGGTAGCAACTCAGGTACTATGTGGAAAAGAAAGTAGTGAACTGAACTAGCCTAAAAGACTAGACCTACTTTTCGGCAGTTTTACCCTGGATTATTTCAGTGGCACAGTTGCTACATGACCTTGCAGAAAGGAGTGTCCAGAAGTTTTCTTGTGTGCCTCTGTGGGCATAGGGAGAGCAGAGGTTACTGACTAGCTGAGGATAAGGAACATATAATGCATACTGTATACCTTAAATTCCATAAGGCTTCATGTCCTATGGCATTCTCCACTGGAATATGATGAAGTACAGACTACTAGTTGCACTGGAATCTGGCTGGACCCCTGGACTCAGGGGTCTTATCCAAAATCTTAATGTTCATCCAGCAGATGACAATGAGCATGTTCCAGAGGATGGTACAGAGTCTGGCTTTGTGCAATGACTTCATCAATGACCTGGATGTTGATAAAGCATCTCCACACACCACCAGATTATGGGGAAGTTTTCTTTCACAGGACCCTTGGTAAACTTGAGTACAACGGTTGATTGGGGTGCTCCCTGTCTCCTGTACTCCCCCCCAGGTCCACGTGGTCAGCCACGCGGTCTCCTGAGGTCCCAGTAAAGAGACCCACACACGCCAAGGACAGGAAGCAAAAAGAGAGATTTATTCACCTGGTCAGGTCATTTATAGGTTTCCCAACAGGGAGGGTTCAAAGGGGAGGGATACAAAAGGACCAATCAAGAAAGGTTTCACACAACCTGGGTGGGGCTTACATACTAATTAGGAAGGTAAGGGGTTTCTTTCAGGGGCATGGGAAAAAGGAACTTTTCAGTTTACAACACAGTAAAAAACCTCTCCAATTTACAAGACACTTTGGTTGTTTTCTTCATCTTCTCCAGAGGCCTCCTGTTACACTTGAGGTCTGAACTAATTTGACGAAGCTCAACAGTGAGAAATGCAAATTGCTACACCTGGAACAGAATAATCCAGCAGCTGGGAAATGACAGGCTGAGTTACAGCCCTGATAAAAGGGACCTGGAGATTATGGTGAGGGCCAGGCTGAATATGGGACAGATGTTTGCTCCTTTTGCAAGTGGAACACACTGAATTGTGGGCTACATCACACAACCAGCAGATATAGGCAAAATATTATCACCTTCTGTGAGGTACTGGTGAATCTGCCTTTGGAATGTGGCTTTGAGTCAACAGCAGTTCAAAATGAATGTTGAGAAACTAAGAGGTGTCCTTCAGAGGAGTTTTGAGGTTGCCAGAGGGATTCAGCAGGTGTCCTACTGTGAAAGCTGGACTTGGGCTAAGAGCCAGTCTAGTGGCAGTCTACTGCTCCTGGTATTACAGAGATGATGGAGACAAGCTCTTCTCGGCAGGGATAAATAATGTAACAAGGGGAAATGGCCACAAATTATAACTGGAAATTAGGAAATATATTTTATAATGGAGAAGGTTTTCACCTACATAGATAACTGTAAATTTGTAACAGCATTGTTAATGCACTGCTTTTGTATTTTCCTGAATGTATTTGAGAAGATTATAATTTTAGAAAAACAATTATTGTAAAGAATAGAAGCTATGCTGCAAATTAATAAGGTTTCAAAATAAACTACTACATACTTTAGGAGTGTGTACTGTCAATTACTTAGTAATTGCTGTTGTTCGCTTAATATGTTCTACTTAACTGCTTATACTCTTTGTTGAAAGCAAGAATTTAAATCTGAATTTATAACTGATTTAAAGTTGAGTTAAGGGTTGAGCAATTACATTATTCAATTAGTTCTTTACCTCAGCAAGTTCTCACTAGTACACATTTGGAGTGTGATATTAATAGAGATAATTATTTTCTTGCATAGTATGACATTTACCAGATATACATAGATACTGGAAACTTGTAAAAATAGTCACAGGTTATCTTTTCCTCATTTATTCTGAGTTTCAGAATGCACTCAAAGAATTAAAATGATGCAATATTAGAAACAGCTACCAAGCTTAAGTTTCCCAGTAAATTCTGTATGTATAGTCTCAGATCTTACAATATGCCTTTTAGCTAACGAATCCAGTTAAGGATGAGTTGCCAACCTTATAGAGTGGATAATATTTCAACAGAATTCATGTAACTCTCTTTATTTAATATTTTTAAAGAAAAATCGAAAATTGAAATAAAAACTCCTCAAAACCCATCTGTATTATGCTTGCATGACCAGAGATCAAAGGTGTAATTTGTTTGCCTACACACAGAAAGCCCTGGACAGAGTAGTTGCAGATGTGGTACAAATAACACATAACCACTGATTCACATAGAATCATCAGTGTTGGAGGAGACCTTCAAGATCCAACTCCCACCCAGCACTATCACTGACCCTTAAAGCACTAATAGCCTCATATCACCCAACACCACATCCATGTGTTTTCAGATGAAATGTTCCTGTGTAGAGGTACCAGAAAAGAGGAAAGTATGCTTTTAGAGACCTGTTTTCTTCTTAGTATAGTGCAGAGTAGCTGCTGGTGTGTGCCTTATCCAGAAGGTTTATATGTCACCTGAGGGGCTCTGTCCCTTGAAAACTTCCATGAAACTTCAAGTGGAAGGTTGCAGGTCTGGGCCTCCCAGAGGATCTTTCTTACAACACTTCAGCTCTAAAGGGAATCCAGCATTTCCAGCTCGTTCTTAGAGCAGCTTTAGGCCTTTCACTATGAAAGATGTTACAACTCCCACTTTAAGGTACCCAGCAATCCCCATAATTTAAGGATTATGGAGAAAGGCACCTTGGCCCAGGGCTCTAAATCTTTGACCAAGTTAGATCAAATTAACGCTTACAGAAACACAGGTCTTTCTGGAACTATAGGCTTTTTACACATAATGAAGAGCACCTGAATCACTTTGTTTTCATGCATTTTCACCATTCAGTCTAGGGTTCAAAACTTGGCTATACACTTCTTTCTTTCAAAAGTATAATGTAAACCAACAGGGGAAGTTACAAACGAAACCCAAATGTTTAACTGGACGCAAAGAATTGTAGTTGGTTTAAAACAATGTTTTCATTCTTTATTATGCCACATTAAGACTTAAGAGTATTTTTTGTGATTTAAACAGGAAATTGTGATCTGGCATTGACACAGTACATGATGATATACACTTTGATAAAAAGACAGAAATCCTGCCAGTTCAAAAACTAAGGCAAATTATAATGTTAGAAAATGAACAATGTCATGAACAATGGAACTATGTGAACATTTAATTTTGGATTTAGTGACTGATTTGATGTGAAAAACGATGTTTTTCTAGGTCTTGTTTCTAATACATTTAATTTTTGCATTTGAATTTCAAAGACTAGATGTTATTCTGAAATTGAAAGCTTATATATTGCTTTAGGAAACAGAAAAACTGAGAAATATTTTCTTTGATTTGGATGGGGTTTTTTTGTCAGGAAATACCAGCTGAATTTGAATTTAATTCATATTTTTGAGCTATTCCAAACATTCTAGTGCACAAATTATTGTATATTTTGTTTAAATCTGTCTAATAATATACAAGTGTCATTTAAAACACAAAAGTCTTAATCCTTTACTGTAAACTCAGTACTCTTAAAAGTTATTCTTTGTAATGACAGAAATAAGTATTTATCTGGAAGAACTCTGCAAATATTTACATGAATATTCTTAAATATTTGTGCATATCCACTGTCTTATATCTTCTTTGGGTTTTAGTTTTGGGGGAAACTGGGGTGAGAGAGTGTTAAGAGGAAAAACAAGCACTCTATGAATATCATACTCTTAATGTCTCAGTCAGGTAAACTCTTTGTAGAAATGCTCAGTTGTGTTCAGCTGCTATGCCCTCAAATAACTACTGTTTTTGTAAAGAAGTCTGTTCAGAAAAAAATAAGCAAAGCTTCAATATTATTTTGGCACTTAGAATAGATTCAGACATGAAAAAGTCCTGCAGTATCAAGGCAGTAAAAAACAACAAAAGAACAATCAATTCTTGAAGCCTGGCATTTACAACAAAACACAGACAATGCTTTATTCAAAACCAGAAAGATAACAGTGATGGATAAAAAGTTGTTTTCACACACAGAAAATTAGGCTGATTTTCCCTGTGACCCCAGAAAGAACACCTGAACTCCAGCAGGATGCAAATCACGTTAGACTATAGTTACATTTCTTAGAATTCTATAACAGCTGATTTCTTTTTGAATGATTTTATGATATTTATGCTGGGTTAATTATACAGTTTACAGTGTCCCTGCAGTCATGCATTTTTAAAATATTACAGAAAGTATAATAGTTGTTCTGTAGTGGTTATTTAAAATATCTCACTCTATCTCACCACAACTTTTATTTGTGTCGTATTTTGTCATGTTTTATTTTTTCTTACTAGTTTGGTTTTACTTTTATCTATTTACATAACTTTTTCATTTCCTGTGGAAATTAAATGTCTACCTTAGACACAAAGCAAAAGAAAGAAAACTGTCTTATTTATGTTTTTTTCTCTCCTAAATACCCCAGAAACTGGAAATATCACTCATTATATAAGTATTTATGTCTTTCATAAGATATTTAACTCTTTTAAGTTAAAGCCCACACAAGAAATGAGAATGTGAGAAATATACTTATTCCTCTAATTGTTATAAAGATCAGATTACCCTAACTGATACTTTTTTCCTGTCTTTACTCCACTGAGTTCACTCCTAGTGTATAGTAGTTATATGCTCTAGTTGCAAGACAAGTCTATTTTGTTATAGAAAATAAAGTTCTGATCCACAAATGCAACTCTTGGGTTTCCAGAACTGAATGCATTTTTTACATTTATAGTTTTGTTTGTTTGTTTCTTTGTTTCTTTGTTTTTTTTTTTTTGTTTGGTTTTTGTGTGTGTGTTTTTTTTTTTTGTTTGTTTTGGTTTTTTTGGGTTTTTTTTTGAAAAAAACCCACATTTCCCTGCCATATCCTACTTAAGTTCTTTTGGTTTCTCCAGAAAATACTGACATTTGATGTAGTAAATGTGGGATGGTTGTGCTGATCTATGATGAGTTGCTGCTGAAAAAGGAGTCACGTTATTTACAGTGTTAGTTCTAGTAAATGTTGAAGACAGGAGGAAGGCTTTCCACATTGTCTGAGTATTTACACTCAGAGTCCAGCGTAAAGTCGGTATCACTTGAACCTGTAAATAACCAGCTCTCAGGGACTTTATAGATGTCATTGGAAACATTGTAAAATCCCATAATTTTTTTCTATTTTTTTTTTTTTTCCAGAAATTGATCAACAAATGTAGACTCACATGGTCTTTCCCTAATATTTACCAGTATAATGGTGTGCTGATGATGTGAAAAGAAAGGGAACACCCAGTTGTGCAGATCCTTGTGATTGAAAAGGAGCAACAAAATTCAGAGAGTCTGCAAAAAACTTACAAAATGTTATTAATAAATTATATATCCAGCATGGATTTTGGTATGTTAGTCACTTATCTTTTAGTGTAAGCACTTGGTGGTGGATTCTGAATAATGTGTAGGATGAAAAAAAAAAAAAAAGAGAGATTAAAGATATGAAGGGAGGGGGGAAAGGGAAAGAGAAAGAGAAGGGAGAGACAGAGGAGGAGGGGAAGGGCTAGGGAAGGCAAGGCAAGGCAAGGTAAGCTCCAGCATTGATCCAGCATTGTCCAGGGTTTAGAAGGTGCCACCTTGGTGTGGGTACCTTTTAATAGATAAATTTTCCTTGCCCTGGAATCAAGTGAGTTATGCACACTTTGTTCTTCTAGATCTTTCTGGAAATGGGTCAAAGGGCTTTGGGGGTCTTTGGGGGTTCTCAGTCCCCCCTACAGGGTCAGTCTTTGGATAACAGTGCATGTCCACCTCTCAGCCTCATTCCTGTCCCTCCACTGTGTTGTGTTGTGCTGATCTCCAGGAAACAGAAAAAGGGCGTTTGTCCCAGAAAAGTGCTGTCCTACCTCCATATGGCCCCTTCTCCAGACACATCCTGCTCTTTCTCACAGTGTGTTCTATCCAACTATTGGTGATTGAGACATACACATTAGCCCTTTACCTTCTGGGTTTCTACAGGTATAAGAATCATGCATGATGTTGCTTCATATTTGAAAGCAAAAAAGTAAAAAATAGACATCATATCTCTCTACTGATAGATCTCAAGTCTAAGATATTGACATCTGTGCAAAAATATATATTTTACCTTTAAAAAAATTGTCTATCAGAACTCTGTTTGATAATCAAAACTTTTAGTTCATATGATGATCATGCACTTTTTTTTCCCATCACTTAATTTTTTGTTACATAATCACAATGACTTTACAACCATGTATCTATCAAATTGCTTAAATGTTTCTTAAATACCTTTTTTTATTTTTCATTCTGGTCAGCAATATCCAAAAGAAAAATTCTGAAGAATATAATTATTAATGCACTTAGATGAAGTTCAAATAAAACATCTATGTCTTTTATATTTTCCCATCATAGTCTGTCTTTGAAATGCATAGCTCAAGGCACAAGGAATCTACACCATGAAGATTTAAACCTCTATTTTTGTACTTTACCAACAAGTAAAGAAGTTTTTGTCTTTACCATTTTTTTTCTGCCTGCAAAATATCACTTGATTAAAGTCTCATTTAGAAGTTGGCATATTATTAATTGCCAACTATCACACGCTTAGATAGTGAGAGAATTTTAGAAGAGACATTTTTAGATCTTTAACTCAATATCCAGACATACAAGAAATATTATGAGATCACCTAATGAAAACTTTTTGTGTAAAAATTAATTTAAATAGGCATTTTAAAGTTATATTTAACTAAATTATTAGTACTTTGATAACATTCAGAAATATTACAAAAAATCAGCAAGTCCTTGCATTCCAATGGCTAATTAAATATTCAAAACATCTACTAGTTTATTTCCAAATAACATCTAGTACTTTTGGATATACAGTTAAACATGTAGAAAGGTTAATTTTTAATACTGCAACAGTACTTTTAAGATTACTACTGTCATCTTCATTCTCTCAAAAGCTAAAATACTCTATAAGGCAGCTAAAAATGCTCCATAGAGACACAAAATTAAAACTAATATAGCATCTTCATCTGTAAAATTTACAAGATTTTTTTTTTTTTATCCTAGCTTAAGGGATAAGGACAACAATTTTTTGTTCTCTATTAAAAAAGCCAAAGCCCTGTTATCAAAGGAGGGAATAAACCAGTTTATTCTAGCTACTAATTACATAAAATTTGCAGGAAGTTTGCAAACTCTTTATTTTAAAGGAATACTAATCCTTCCAAAGGAATCTGAAATGCAAACAAATTAAAGACTAATTTTCAAGAATTTGATTTTCATTCTCTGGAGCTTGATCAACTTTTTTATTTCACATCAAAGATTGTTCATGTAACAATATGAACCATAATAATGCAAAATTACTTCTTTGTTAAGGTAGAAAATTCAGAAGATTCAGAAAAAGATTCAGAAAAATCATTAATTACCAGTTTTTGGCACATCTGCAGAAAGAAGTACAGTCAATTGTTTTTAAAATATACTCTCTAGTAAGAGATAAAATTATTTTTTATGTATACCCTGAAAATGATATATTCGTTTTCTAGAAGGACCCTGTCATGGAGAATCTGGCTGAAATTATTTGCCCTGACCAGGTGGGAGAAGAAGACACATTGCACAGGTGTGGCAGAAGCCTTGCAATGGGAGATGGCATGTTCAGCGCAGAGCATCTCTTAAATTAGAATGGACCCTGAAGACCCACCGGTGAGAGAGTGTTTGTGGTGGGGAGGGCAGTGACCCTCACACCTGCAAGTTCGCAGGTTGCTTCCCGCCACGGCAACCCACTACTGCCTTTTTCTCGTAAGCCTTGTTTCCTTAGGAAGAAAAAGGATAGTCGTTGTGGTTGGTATCTTATCATGCCTATTAATGATTTTTCCCTGAGCCCTAGGAGACAGACTCCCTCTGCTTCTGCAAATTAGCAAGCCAGGCAGGGGATCACAGTAAGACAACGTGACAAGTAAGACAATTTCTCCCCAGGATACTATAGAAATTAATTTACTGGAGCTCAGAAGGCAGATGGTCACAGAGTTTCATACAGAAGAGAAAAATAGCTCCATTTCAGTGGTGATTCTCCTGTTACCCTTCCAGTGTGTGAGCAGGAACATATGCTGCTTTAAACCCTGCTATCTTTGGAGCCATACTGTGACTGCCTGTGAACATAAGTCAGAAGCAGAAAGTTTGAATCAATGGCAGCATTTTGGCATCTCCTCTCCCAATGAGAAGGCATAGGGGACACTGAATAGTGAGCTTTAGTGCAGAGTAGTTAAAAATGAGAAGGTCAAAGTCCTGCACCAGGGAAGGAACAACCTCGTGCATGAATATATGCTGGGGACCACCCATCTTTAAGGCAGCTTGGCCGAAAAGGACCCTTACAGGAGACTGGTGGGCATGAGGTTGAACATGAGCCAGCAATGTGCCCTCTCTGTAAAGAAGGGTACGTGGTATCCTGGACTACATTAGGAGTGTTGCCAGCAGGTGGAGAGAGTTGATCCTTCTCCTCTGCTCAGCACTTGCAAGGCCACGCTTGAAGCGCTGTGTCCAGTTCTGGGCTCCTCACTGCAAGAGAGACATGGACATTCTGCAGAGAATCCAACAAATGGACACAAAAAGGAGTAAGGAAGTGGAGCAACCCTCCTGTGAGGAAAGGCTGAGGGAGCTGGGAGTCCTTACCCTTGAGCAGAGAAGGCTCAGGTGTGGAGGATATGTGTATGTGTCTCTTACCAATGTCTATAAATACCTGGAGGGTAGATGCCAAATGGATCTAACCAGGCATTTTCAGTGGTTCCCAGTGACAGGACCACAGGCAACTGGCACAAACTGAAGGGCAGAGGTTTCCATCTGAACACAGGGAAACACTTCTTTACTATGTGTGTGACAGAACAGTGGCACTGGGACAGGATAACCAGGGAGTTTACAGTGTCTCCATCCATGAATATATTCAAAAGCCGTCTGGACATAGTCCTGGGCAACTGGCTGCCAGTGGTCCTGTTTCAGCAAGGTGCTTGGCCCAGAAGGCCTACAGAGGTTCCTTCCAACATCAACCATTCTGTGGCTGTGCCCTCCTTTACCGTGGCCATCCCCAAGGCGCTGCTGTGATGGTCATGGGGTTCAGCTGTGCTTTGCAGTGGGTCAGCTGGAGCCGACTGGAGCCTGCTGTGTCCAGCATGGGGCAGCCCTGGATGCTCCTCACAAAGGCTGCCTGGCAGAGCCCCGTCAGTGTCTGGACATGGATGCCTAATATACCATGACTTTTTTTTTCCCGTTGCAGATTTTTCTTCTACTGCTTAAAATTTTGAAGTATGTACTTATTACCATTTTTTCCTCATTTATTTTCATTAGTGAAAAGAAGCAGAACTATTTTTTTTTTTAGGTGAAAAATATGGTATAAAATATTTTTGGAAATTCTTTGTATTACAAAAAGTGCTTGCCAAAGAGATGCTGCTGCTCAAGCTAGTCAATATGATGCAGGCTGCCTTTCTTATACCTTTTCCCTTCACCTTCCTGTAATCCTTACATTCCCTTCACAGTTTCCTGCAGATCACTCAACCCTTGGTTTTATGAAACTACAATGGTAGTATGAAGCAACCACTGGTTCCAAGGGTCTCAAGCTCAGCTCTCTGTGTCCTTGCTCATAGCAGCCAAATACAGATCACTACAGATTTAGCAGTTGACGATTTCTTCTTTTACACAAGTAAAATCAGAAAATCTGCCAAGCAAGAAAACCAGCAGATTCTCATAGAACTGGGTAAAAATTTCATGTTCCCTAAATCTTTCAATCTTCTCTTTCTGCAAAGAAAGGAAGTCTGGTTACTTGACCCCTTTAGCTTGGGCTTCAAGGAGACAAGTGACTGGAAATGCTTTTTCTCTCTAAAGACCTTCTACAAACATAGAGTAGTAAAAGAAAATAAAATCTTTATTTTCACAATGTCTGTAACAATATTGACACTTCAGAGATGGAAAACTCAAATTAAAAGCTCAGTTTCCATAGGACTTTTTTTTTTTTTTTCAGTGTTCTGTATATGAAATGGTGGTAAAAGAAGAAATTCTTCTTACATATCATATCATATCATGTTTTAACTTCCAAATATAAGTGGAAGCGTATTTACAAAAGTATCTCTCTCAGAAAAGATCTGTTATAAATATAAGTACATATCTTTGTATGAAAATCTGTTCACTCTTTTTGTGGGAAGCAACTTCTCATCGAGGCATACACTATGCCAGCGATCAGGTTACTGAGGATTTCTTTGCAGACATGCACACGTAATGCCAAGAGCGTGATGTCAATTAGCGATTTCAGTCCTAAAGAAAATGACACATGTAAGCTTCTCTTTTCTTTAATGCTAACGTATTGCAAACCTTTCCCTCTTTTAGAGATGCAAGACAAATGCTCCCTATACTAGCAATGGAGAAGAGCTATCTGATTGGCCAATTTAGCTTACCATTTTTTTAGGATATCACAGTGACTACTCAGTGCAGAGTTATTTTCAGCAGCTTTGTGTACCAGCAGTATATTTCAGCTTCACTACATAAAGATTAAGATCTGTAATTAATGTAAATCAGTACTGACATTAAAGGAACAGAAGTTATCCATGCAGATGGAGAAAAGCAATAATAAAAAAAAAAGTGAAAACAACAACAAACCTTTCTGGTGCATTATTCAGTCCTTTGAAAGACTACCCAGGAAAAAATAATGGCTCTTCATTTCATGTTCTGAGACCTATGGAAAAAAATTATGAATATTTCATGTCCTATATGGATTTTACTCTTAAATGTAACTGTGGTTATGGATGTATTTTTCTTTCAATGCATACCGATATTAAAACCCTAGATATACAGAGCACATGCTGAGAGGATAATTTGCACCTTAAATGTAGAAATCCTATTATAATATTATCTAAAACCTGGATTAATATTGAGTTGGTACTTTTGCTATCTCATCATAATTTTATCAGTGCATATACTTGAACTATGAGAATGCTATTAACTCACACATCATGAAATATATGTTATAATGGAGTCCAATTACTTTTGACTATTCAAACATGTTGCAAATTTCAAAGACAGTTCCCATTGATACTGTCTTAATCTTCTTTGAAAAAGAAGGTTTTTAAAATGCTAATTGTAAACCACCTTACCTCATTTTATCTGTTCCTAATTGGACTGTAATATTTTTTCTTTCATTTTTCATATAAACTAGCTCTTTCTAAATAAATTTCTTATTAAAAAAAGGATCTAGAACAACACATTGTTTATTTTGATAATGAATTCCACATTTTCAACTTTGCTGTACAGTCAGTCTCACAAAGGACTAATACGTTTTTGTTTTTGTTTTTTTGAAGATTCAGGATGTTTTTAGCACCGATCTACATGTTGTTCCTTCTTAAATGAAGATATCACAATTTCACCTTGATCATTTTACACATTTGAAGAAGTTAGTTGTCCATCATGTGTAGTAGATCAGGTAACAAGTCTGATAACTGTTTTGTGACAGTATCAGATGAGTCAAGGGCAGACAGAGACTTTAAAACACTCATCCAGTCTTTGAATTTAAATTAGCAAGTGCAATCCAATCCCACAGCTACCAAACTAATGATTAGTTATGTCTAGGAGTAAAAATTGAAAGGGACTTTTGTGAAAAGGTGAGGACAGAGAAGATATGAAAAATTTAATTCTAGAATTACTACCCTCTTGAAAAAAATAGTGGTATAGATGAAATGTTAAGGACAACATTAACCCAACATACCCTGAGTTTCAAAATAATTATTTTAGTGAAAAATTTCATAATAAATAGGGGGAGTAAAGTAGTTCCTGAAATTGCCATTTAGTGTAAACAGATTTTTTAATGAAAGTAGACTTGGTCTCCATACACTACCTGAGAGCAGCTAAGTTTCCCTTTCTTTCCTTACTCATACAAGTAATAAATTGCTGGAATCAATATTAGGACAAAAGTAATTCAATTTGCAGGGTGATCCTTTTGGAGATTGGCTCTTGCATAGTGTTGAATGCTTCCACACTCTCATTTCTAATGAGGTAGACTTCCTTTGGGAGTCATTAACTTTTTTTACTATGTTCCACATATCAGTCATTGTTGCTTAGTTCCTTATCAGTTCTGATACTCTGTTCACCTAAGTAAGGGTTATTAATTATGAAAATGAACTATAGCTCATTTTCTTGAGTCTATAAGCCTTCTATAGCTTAGCTAGTGATTTAAGTCTACACTAATCACAGCATTTCAGATGAATTTGAAAGAAAGATTTTTGTAACCCAGTACTTAAAAGGTCAGGCCTTTTAATGATTCTGTTCCAGTCATGAAGATTGTTTAGAACTTTGCTCCTTCACCTCCTCACACTGAAATGGTCACTAAGTGACCAGTCTTTCAATATAGAATGACGGGATCATAAAACAGTTTGTGTTAGAAAAGATTTTAAAGATCATCCCCCTGCCGTGGACAGGGACACCTTCCACTAGACCGGGTTGCTCAGAGCTCCATCCAACCTGACCTTAAACACTTCCAGGGGTGGGGCATCCACAGCTTCTCTGGGCATCCTGTGCCAGGGCCTCACCACCCTCACAGTAAAGAATTTTGTATGTCTAACTCATAACTCATGTATGTCTAATCTAAACTTCCCCTCATTCAGTTTGAAACATAATTGTTGTGGAACCAATTCAAGTATAAAACACCGCACGAAATACTAAAGGTATGCTTTTGTACAGGAGACATTCAATATCACTGTAATTAATGTGGAACAAATATCTCATCTGGCACTGTCAATAATGCAAAAACATTGGAACACAGGGCAGAGGCAGTCCTGGTGCTGGACAAACACAGCCGTGACAATACATTACTGCCTATAAGCAACTGCTCACAGTCTGTGGACTGAAGTTTACAGTACCCTGGGTCTAGTGGCAGCATTTTCACTACATTATACTGTATATCATGATACACATGATGTTAATACCCTTAACTCTCTTTTAAGTATTCTCCAATTAGCAACTCATTACTAAGCCAGATTGATCTGCATTGGATGTTAACTCCCATCTGCTGGAAAGGCTCTTTCACATCAAGTCTTCCACAGTAATACATCTCTGAGTCC
Source organism: Dendrocincla tyrannina (assembly GCA_035047865.1). Lineage (NCBI taxonomy): Eukaryota > Metazoa > Chordata > Aves > Passeriformes > Dendrocolaptidae > Dendrocincla > Dendrocincla tyrannina. Next base: position 14,758,591 of record JAWWMP010000001.1, read on the forward strand.
TGCACCTATCATCACATGGCATACACACAATATATTTTGAACCTGAACACAGACCTATGTTTAATCCCAAATTAAGCCATATCCTGAAACAGTCAATACTTGTCCCTAGCAGTGGCAAGTATTATCATTCTTATAGTACCATTTACATGTGTTTTAACTTTGAGCCATTACCCTAAGGAACAAAGAAATCATTTCTCTGTATCAATATTATCTGGATATGTTGCAGGCATGCATCATTTAGGGATGCCACATATCCATGATACATAACACATGTGGATAGACCCACAGACCCCACTATTAATGCTTAGTTTACTCGTTTATATATGTGGCTGAAGCAAAGATTTTTTTTTTTTTTTTAATTATGACTCAGTGGGTTGCTTGGGGCTTTTTATGGTTTGAGGAGCAGACCAAATATTTAAATATTTATTAACGGGGTAATAAATTAAACCAGATATATTTCACTTAAAGCACAGATGACCAGTGATCTTGGCAGTGAGTAAACCACAGTTTACTCTACTAAACTGTATAGAGTAAAGGCACAGCGAAAGGAACAACGACTTCTGACACCTGAGAGTGAAGGGTACATCAACTTGGTACATTCAATGATAAGTTGATAGGAAAAGGAGCAGTGGGTACAAATTGAAAGAGAGGAAAATTAGGTTTGATATTAGAAGGAAATTCTTTACTGTGAGGG
>JAWWMP010000001.1:14769013-14783032 GCA_035047865.1 Dendrocincla tyrannina
GAATAGAGGGGGTAGAATACATAACTTTGATCACCCCCACACAGTGATAACTGGCCCCTCCTGTTGAACTAGGACATACTGTCAGCTGGCTCAAGTGGGCAGTCTCTCTAAAGTATCTCAAAAAGAGAAATATCCTAATAGCTTAAGCAAATTAATAGCTATTATCCTAATAGTTAAAACAATTTGCACTACAGCTTCCAAATAATGGGATAGTAAAACATAGATTGTTCTGCTCCCTTTTACAACAGCTGAAAGTGCAAACCATCGAAGTGATAGTTTAAATGGTGAAACCTTTTCATAGTGCTTTTCATAAACTATCCCTGTGTATTCACTTTTAAAAGACATTTATTTACATAAAAAAAGAATTAAGGCAATAAACAGTATGAGTCATATTAAAACAGAAAAATAGAACCAGAACAGAGCACCAATTAACAGAATAGGATAATGTCTAGGGAAACATGTAAAAAATCCAGCTCTAGAATCATAGAATCACAGAATAGTTTAGGTTGGAAGGGACCTTCAAGATCACCTGGTTCAAAATTCCTGCCATGAAGTGGACCAGGTTGCTCAGAGCCTCATCTGACCTAACTTTCTTCCAATAGAGTCTAGACAGTAATTATTCTCTATCGGTGAAACCTGACTTACAGCATTCTTGAGATTTTAAAATACACACCGAGTTTCTGATTACTGTTTTTCCACCCTAATTCTGTAAGTGCCACAAATTAAGCACTTGTCTTCATCAATTCAGAGTGTGTGTGCCTACATTTTTGATGCTGGATCAAGAGGAAATCAGGTGTTTAAGCCTGAAAAACCTGTCTTCAGACACAATATCTCAGTCTTCAGATTCTGACTGTGTCTTGTAGAAGAATTAGGCATAGGAGGGTCATAACCACTTCTGTGGTCAACAGTGTGTCCTAGTAGAATTTACCAAAGCAATTTTAAAACAGCTTTGTGATCCAGATTGTGTAACATTTTTATGGGTCTTTGTTTCTCTCCTCAAAATTTCAAAGAAACAGTATAATTAAGGTAGAGAAATATATTATTTTTTGAGACTAGCTATTAATTAAACATGCTATTTCAAGCATTCATTGAAGTCACAGCTGTATCTTCAGATACAAGATGAAAATGTTGGTGAACAGATGTGCTAGCCAATGGGGTAGCTGGGCATACTTATATACCTGTGGCATTAAAGTAGAAAACAAAGCATTTAATGTATCTCATTCACAGTGATGTGCAGAGGTGAAAATATGTCAAGAGACAAAAACTGTAAATATCAGTTAGTGCTACAAAAGTGTCAAGTCAGTTGTACATTCATGAATTCAAATTATTATTGTTAACAAATCTTGAGATCTTCTCTTCCCCCTTTCTTTTTTTCCATTTTAGTTTTATGAAATGCTCTTCCACAGTTACTTGTAAGATATTTTGTCTGTTGTTCTTTCATTATGCAATTCATTGAAGGCACAGTTCATAATGATATCTTGCCACTGTTCTAGAATTGTCAGAATTTATAATCTCAACATGGGGATGTGGCAGTTAAAATAATATTTCATTAGGACTATGCATATCTAATTAGGAAGGCAGGATTAAAGTAGTCAACTGACACTGATGTCTTTTAAAACAAACATGGTGTCTTCTCTCAACTGAAGTGAAAGGGAGTTTTTACAAATCTGTCACTTCACAGAACTGTGGAATCATAGAACGGCTTGTATTTAAAAGGACCTTAAAAACTATCCAGTTTCAATCCCTTTGCTGTGGGCAGTAATCCGTTCCACTAGACCTGGTTACTCAGAGCTCCATCCATCCAGCCCTTGACTTTAGAAGAATGTGTCTCTTCTCCTAATCTTTTCATATAGTTGATACTATTTTAGGTCTTTGAAAATGTTAGGATGTTTGGAAAAAAGGTTACTATCATAATTCTTATTTTTTAAAAAAATAATAAGTGTAAAAATAAAAAAAATGAGCCTATTTTCAGATTTGAACAGAATAATTCTGAACTATTATAAAATAGTTTTCAGGTTAACAGCAAACAGGATGTTTTGAGCTGATGGAAAGTGAAATTTTTCAGAAGAATTCCTGGGATAGGAAGACTCTTGCCTTTTTATGGAGACAGCAAAATATTCTTCTAGCTATAAAATATAATATTCATGATCACTTTCATGATAAAAAGAAAGACTTCTTCTGAAAAGATTTTTTAAGAATCCAATTTTGTTACCCTTTTAGTAGACACAAAGCATATGGATAGTAGCCTCTATTGGAATTTTTGTAAATAAATCAACAATTAAATGTAATTTTTTTAATGTTTCTTTTTCATTAAGTTCAATGATCACTTGCTTTTATAGTATTTTCTATGAAAGTACAGTGAAAGCTTTCAAAAATATATTTTCTGATAAACCCTAAGGATTGTTTCTATGACATTTTTTATCCTAATGAATGCCTAATATATATATTACAAACATATATTGTTTTATTTCTAGAAGCCCAGAATAACTCTGTAGCCAAAAATACATATAAATTACAAAATAATAGTTATATCTGAATGTTTAAAGAGACTTTCAGAAAAATGTACTTTTAAAAAAATCTAGCACTTAGAGCGTTATTAAAAACAAAGATTTTAAATGTGATAGAACTGCTTTTAGAGAGTATACTTATAATTACTTTGAAGATATGTGCCCTCTAAATACTGTAGGTAAAAGTCCAGTTTTATGTTTTAACCTCCAGCATTCTTTTAAAATATTAAAGCATTCAGTGTCCCAACTTTTTTTCACATTATGTCTTGAGATTCCATTGCTCTGGAACTCTTATTCTATATGAAACTTCTCTTTTTTAATGTATAATCTATTTCTACTGAGTGACAGCCTTGGGAATAGGGTGTGCAGAGAAACCCCAATGCTGGGTCATACTGAAAAGAGCTCTGAAACAACAACAAAACACACCAAGAAAGGTCCGAAATTTTTCCTTATAATTGGAAGAGCTTAAAAAGACCAATAGTGAGGAATTATCATCATTACTATAAATGAGGAGCAAGTTCTCTGCCTAGGATCACATACAAGGTTTGTCTAAAGACCGAAGTTTAAAAGCCTCATCTTCTGGAGCCTGATTTCCGTAACTAATAACCATTGTCCCTGCATGGAAAAGCAAGTTGCAACAGGGTTATTTGACTTGTTCAGATCTATGAAGGTAGACCAGCCAAAACCTTGAGACAACTCAAGTTTTCTAAGCCCCAACATTACTCTGAGCGTCCTACAATACTTGGAGAGGAAGTAGAGCTCTGGGATGAAGAATACAGTATTGCACAGCACATATCTAAACATCTAAACTGATTGGAACAGGAATTTATATTTCTTGAGAAGACAATCTGCAAGGACTGTTTTTTGAGGGAATTTTTTTGGTGTTTAGCAATGCTCCTTATTCATCCCTGAAGTCACAGTGGTGTTTCAATAAACCTGGGAGTCATTCTTTCATGTTGGAAGCTTTATGCTAACCCTTCTCTATCCACCTTTCATGTTGTTTGTTTTTTTTTCTGACCCTCTCAGTATATTATGCAAGTCCCACAGCCTTCATAGATTTAGCGTTAAGTCTTTCTGGCAAGACAGTTTGGTACCTAAAATATTTGAAAAGACACTATGGCATCTAGTAGCATATGTAAATTGTTCAAGATGATACAGGAAACCTCAAGGTTGAGATATTTTCTTAGCTCCCAGACAGAAGCGTATGTGGAAGATGTTTTCTTTCAAAAAATATGCTCAACCCTCAAAAAAAAATAAATCTTTATATAACTCATAAAAAAAAAAAATAAAATCTAGAAGAAGGTAAGAATCCAAGTCCTGTTTTGTAAGTTAAATTATCTAGATTAAACATCAGGGAGATTAAAGTCTACAAGATTTAACATTGTATTTTGGCATCTGAGCTTTCCCACCCACCACCCTGTTTCTGGCTTAAATTTCATCTGGAATACAATTCCTCTCATCTTGCAGTCAAAATGAACAAATCAGCAGTACCTCACAAGATCTGGTTCAAACGAACATTTTCCTTTAATTTCAGTTTTTCCATACACTATTCCTTCTTTGCTGCACTCTTTCCCCTTTCTGTTTTTTTTTTTTTCTTCTAGCAAGTTTTTAGAGAAAATTCAGACAAAACAGAAGTTATATCTACTAAACACATAAAGCACTCATTAAAATGAAGTGATTACAGCACTCTTAGAAGAAAATGCTTGTTTGGGGTTTTTGTATGCACTGAAATAAAATAATGCTGGCCATTGAAATTCTATTGCAGTACATTAGTATCATCTAAACACATAGGTGTTTAAAAGAAGTTGCCAGGCCTTCATTGTGATGGGAGGGAGTTTAAAAAGTAGAAGAGCAAAATAAACTCTCCCTCCAGATATTTAGAGATTAACTATCTGCAGAATCTGTATTAGTCTCAAGGTAGCCACAGCTTTACTGTGGGACACAGTGAGTTTCTTTTTTCCTTGCACTGCCCAATGAAATATGTTAGAGATCGTGTAACTTGGCTGTTCTGTGTTCCCTACAATGGTGCTTTGGGTTTAACCTCTCCAGATTATCACATCATCAACCTTCAGAGTACAGAAAATAGCTGAAATTTCTGTGGAACTGAATACAGATTTGCAGCTGGACAGCACTTTTCTCTTTTCTTTTTCTCTCTCTCTCTTTTTTTTTTTTTTGTGTGTGCAAAAAGTGCAAACTCCAGAAACAAATACTCTGACTGCTCCACTTTTCTGGACATGTTATCCACCTCCACTGGTTTCAGGGAGGCGTGTGATGGCTAAGATGGTGAGTGCCTGAGGTAGGACTGCATGCGGTAGCTAGAAGGTTTGCTCCCCCCTTTCCTAGCTGCCACGTGGTCTCCAGACGTCCCGGCAAAGAGGCACACACAGATCCTGGGCCAGGAAAGCAGAGAGGAAGTTTATTCACCTGGCCAGGGTATTTATAGCGCTTCACAGCCTATAGGATTCAAGGGTTGAGGAACTAATGGAGAAAGGGTTAACAACAGACCAATCAGAAGGGGTTTCACATAGCCTGGCCAAGGCTTTCATACTAATTAGGAAGATAAGGGGTTTGGGGAAGGAGAAGGGTAACTCAGGGAAAAAGGCAAAAACTTCATTTTACAATACAGTAAAAGAGGCATTCTGGCTGGGTTCTCCATCCTCCCCAGAGACCCATCTGCTGCATGATTTATTCCACTTTTGATATTGTGAGTCTATTCCCACACTGCACCAGCACTTTCCACATCAACTATAGCTTGGTTTTATTCAAGGATGCAATAGATGAGAGGGAATAAGCTCTGCACAGGGAGAATGTTGCCAGAATTGCATACTCTATCATCTCTGAAATGATGGCATTTTTGTATTCACAGTTCTAGATAGCAAACGTACATTCTGCTGGAAACCTCCATGCTTCCTGCAAAAAAGGAAGAGTGAAGGCAGATTGAAACACAAAGTGATATTCTTTTGCTTGTAGAGACAGTCTCCATATCCTTTGCAAGGAGAGTAAAAATCAGTTGCAGTCACATTGCCATGGAGAGGTGCCTTAAAGCGTATGCAAACACAAACCAAATGGTTTATAGATCACCTCCAAAACTGCTTTTGTAAAAGTTAATAGAGCAGAAAAATTTCTCCTTCATGTTTAAGGGTATTGAACCATGGCAAATTTTTTGTTATATGTAAAAAGGAAGATCAAAATAACAATGAAGAATAAAGTCAATTTGATTGCAAAAATATTTAAGTTATTGTCATGTATTTTTGTTTCATACTGAACCATTTACTAAGAAAAAATAACTCTATCCCAGTCAAAACCAGGACTGCTTTCAATAAATGTAGGATCCCTTTCTTTTAAAACCTATAAAGCAGAGCATTCTGTACACTATGCCTTCAACTGAAAATCAGTTTGCTATTGGAGTAGACTAAAACTTTCAATTAAACAAACAAACAAAATCAAAACCAGCAACATGAAGCCCAAAGACTGACAAATAACAAATGATAACTTTTTTCAGTTCCTGGAAGTGACACACTGACAACTATAGTTACTATGCTTGGCAGGTCTCTAACATGATTTTTGCCACAAATAGAGTTCAAATAAATTTAAATAAATCATCTGTGAATACTCATGGCTTTTCAAAACACCACTCTGTACCACAAAATTACAAAAAGAACTTAATGGTTTGACTCAAGACCCTTTGGAGTTGATGGAAACTTCCAAAGTAGAGTCAATCAGGGAAAGACCAGGACAATTGATTCACTGTAAAACATTTCAAAGTGTCCTAGAGAGGTTCAACAGAAAACAGCTTTTAAAATATATTTCTGAGAACCTCTGTTTTCTGTTTATCCTGAAAAAAATCTCATAATTAAGAAAAAAAAAAATGCCCAAACAATTAAATTAAAATTAAATTTAAAATTAAATTTAAAATTAAGAGCATTTTTAAAAGCATTCTTAAGGAGCTCCATATCATTTCATGAAAATTAAATGCTTGGTTGAACTCTATGTGATGGATATTAATTGTGGGACAGAAAATTGCAACATAAATATTTCTCACTTAAATTTGATGAGAAATAAACTGGGTACAACCACATCATAGTTGGTTCAGATCACAAGAGGTTCAGCAAAATTAATAGTAAGATTTCCAAGAGAAGAGTTTGTTATGTATACATTGACTGATGGCTGTAAACTCATTCTAAACTCAGGGGACAAAAAAAAAAAAAAAAAAAGAAAAGAAATAAAAATCCTCCACCCTAAATAGCATCACATAGTTGGCAACCATAGAGATCAATCAGAGCAATGCCTCTTTGCTCACGAGGCAGTGATAGGAACTGCTGTCGTATTTGACAGGTTCACAGGCATCAGCTCCAGCAGGGGCACAGTTCAGTGTAAGATCATGAGCCAGCAAACTCCACTGCTGCCTCTTTGTAGTTCCTGCAGGCATAAAATGCAGTGTGTGCCACAGGGCATGGGACAGATGGGTTTGGGGATGCTGCAGACTATACATACTGGAGCTGACATGCTTAAATTCTCAAGTAGTTTTCTCTTTGGCAGTTGTTTTTGCATTAAAAAAAAAAAAAAAGTTAAGAAAATATGGGACCACCAGGAGGAAAATGAAAAAAAAGAAGCCAGAAGTGTTCCAAGTGGATTAAAAACTATCTGGGCAAGAATTTCAGCTGGTGAAAAATATTCAAATACAAAGTAATATATGACCTAAATAAACAGTGCAATTTCAAGAGACCAGTATTTCAACATAGGCATTAGTTTTTATATTTTCAAGATTTGTGGGCTGTATGAAGTGAATTCTTCTAATTTACAAGGTGAATATCCTTAGAGAGGCTTAAATAGCTTTTTAAGCGTGTCTATTATTTTTCGTTGTCATTATTAGTTATTCATATAGCATCTTGCCATCTGCCAGAGGGATCATAGACATATAATAAACCAAAGGAAGTGAGGCTCACTAGTACCCTTGTTGACAGGTTCAGCAATATGATGAAGGAATGAAGATACTGGACTATATTTCTACTCTTTTAACTAGAAGAATATCAAAATCACACCTCCATCAGAAATGATAACACTTAAGAAATTAATCCTATACAATAGTTTTCCTCACACAAGGCAAAGGTAATCAAAAAAGAGGTATAATTCTATCATGTGCAAGTAACAATGCAATAAAAAACGTTCTTTATTATACAAAGAGTTACTTAATGCAAAGGCATATTTTACTTATTGTCAACCATTCTGTATTAAAAACTGGACTTCAAAGAACTAGAAAATCCTCTTGGCTTGTAAAAATTAGAGGTGCAGATGAAAAGTGGAGAAAAACTGCAAAGCAGAAAAGGAGAGAGGGTTTTAACAAAGTCAGAATTATGTTAATATTTTTGGTAAAACACTCAACTGGCTTTTTGCAAACAGAAATCTCATTTTTCCTGCAAGGAAGTTTCCTTCTCATAAAGAAAATTGTAGGGAGTTATTTCAAATTATTTTGGTGCATTGTTAAACTGTGTTTTTATACTTGTACACTGAAAGTTCCCACACCACACACACCCAATCATTCATCTGTTTGGGTTTGTTTGATATTGGAGCTCCTAAGCAAGGTATTAATTAATTTTCTTGCCAAAACTACTTTAAATTGTTTTGCTGGATTTGTTGTTTGTTGGGTTTTTTTCTTTTTTTTCTTCTCACACTACTGACTTATCTTGTTATAAACTCAACACTATCTTTTATTGAACATTATTTGGTACAGAATTGAAGTAGAGTTTTCAAAATTATACTGAAATTCATTATACTTTGTAACAGAAGGCCTCGGGAGAAGATGAAGAAAACAACCAAAGTGTCTTGTGAATCAGAGAGGTTTTTTACTGTGTTGTAAACTGAAAGTTCCTTTTTCCCACACCCCTGGAAGGCAACCCCTTGCTTTCCTAATTAGTATGTAAGCCCCACCCAGGTTGTGTGAAGCCCCTTCTGATTGGTTCCTTTGACCCTGGCTGTGAGGTCTATAAATGACCTGGCCAGGTGAATAAACTCGTCTTTCTGCTTCCTGTCCTCGGCGTGTGTGAATCTATTTACTGGGACCTCAGGAGACCATGTGGCACGGCCACGTGGACCTGGGGGGGAGGACGGGAGAGGGGGAGAGTGGACCCCTGTCAGCTGTGATAATTGGTGCCCGTGTGTGAGGAACTTAACTCACCCTCTTCTATGAAAAGGAAGTTATTTAACTCAACCGGGATTCAAGCGTGGAAAAAGATTGGATATTCTGCTTTCTGGACGGCCTTGAAGCTCAGTTATCCACGTGTTTGCAGTTCGGGAAAGCAACTGGGACACCGCCAGCTCACCTCGCAGGTCAGAAGGTGGGTTACAGCTTCGGGAATTTCCAAAAAAAACCCATAAACATTTTTGTTTTTATTTTTAAGATGGGAACCTTCCTCTCCAAGAGAGAGAAAGAGAACTATCGAAATTTAAAGACTTTGTTGCTTAACAATCATAAATCGCCTGATAAGCCTGCCTTGAAATCTCTTTCCAAGTTTATGGCTAAAAACCATTATAAAATCCCTTTAACAGCAAATGACTGGGACTTGCTGGGGAAACAAATATGGACAGCAGTACAATCGAATAACAGCAGCAGCTGTTCATGCGAGTCTGGCTTGGGCACATGTACTTTTAATATTAGAAGCTCAAGAACAAAAGGATAATATTGGAGTTATTGTAAATGCTACAGAAAAAAAAACCCTTTCTCCGTTACAAACTGCGAAAAATACTAACCAGGGACAGTATTCTGTTTGTGGGGAATTCACCCAGTCCAGCAGGAGTTCCACGGCAGCAGCTGCGGGTCTCTGCCCATCGCAAGAGCCCGTGAAACCTGCGCCCTGTGAGCCCAGCACGCCACCATGTCCTGGCATGCTGCCCTGCCCCCTGCCACCGGGGACCATCCACGTGGCACCGCCTGGACTGCCCACAGCCATGGCCGGTGCCCCAGCGGGAGCGCCCCTCCCCCTGCCAGCCGAGTCACGGGGAGCACCGCCAGGGCCAGTGCTTCAGTGGATAAATCCGCCATTATATTTGGAGCAGACTCCTCCTCCCATTGTCCCGCTGGCTGCACCGCAGTGGAGTGGCTCTGTGCCAGTAGATTACGCAATATCCACGTGGTCGAGTGCAGGGAGGGAAGGGATGACGTGTTATACCGGCGCCGCCAACATGCGGGGACCGAACCCGGTCCCGGAAACACGGGCGTGCTAGGACAGCGTCTGGTGCGGGGAGTGGGGTCTCGGTGAATCTGCCGCGGGAGGGATGGGTGTAGCGCAGGGCCCCGGCTCCCCCCCGCCCCCAAGCACTGCGGGTTGTGCTGCGGCTGTGCTCGAGCCCCCCCCCCGCCCCCCGCCCGCATGCGCAGGCCCCTTCGCTCCTCCTCCATCACTGCGCATGCCCGAGAAGCCGGCAGCCCGAGAGCCAAGCGCGGCTCCGCCCATAACTACAGAGCTGGGAATGCCCCCAGCCCCGTAGCGGGGCAGCAGTGAGCGGAGCCGAGCGCCAGGGCAGCAGGGTGGGACCATCCTGGGAGTGTGATAGCCCCGGGCCGTCCAGGGACTGGGGGTGGGGAGCTTTCCTTTCCCAGTGACATCACCAGCACAGAACCAGGAGGAGCCACGCCTCTCAGCCATGCTACATTGATGGAGAGTGACTGCCAGAATGCTGGTGACTCCACCCACCCTGCGTCTCCTTGGAAACCACCTCTGCCAGCACCCAGCGTGACTCACAGCTCACAGAATCCAGAGAAACAACACAGCTAACCAAGACATCAACCTAATAACAATTTCTCTCCTAATAATCCATTTTCAAACTTGTCAATTAATTCAAAAAGTGATTTCTCTCACTCTAACCCATTTTTTTCTTCAACAGGAAATCCTCATGTAAATAGATGGGACAATATTATTAAGGCAGCAAATGATTTCTCTGATTCAAATGTTATAAATGCATTTCTGGTATTTTATTCGCCTAACCAGCCTCCTGAATGGAACCCTATAGCAGTAACACTTTTCAAAGATGCAGAGAAAGCAGTAACCACTTATGGGTTAGGTTCTGACTATGTAATGAATGTGTTATCTTCTTTCTTTTCAGCATTTATATTCTCTCCAAATGATTTAAAAGATCTTATGTGTGCTATACTAACCAAAATGCAAAGATCATTGTTTTTAGATGAGTGGAATACCTTAATTTGTAAATATGCTCATGAAACCTTGCCCACTACACATAAGTCAGTGGAACAGACCATACAAATGTTATATGGTGAGGGACCCTATTCTTCTAATTTTGATCAAGCTTTAATACCGATGCAGGACCTAATTGCTACAAGGAACATGGCACTTCAGGCGCTCCAAACTGTAGCCAAGGCATCTGAATCATCTCCTCCATTTACTAACATATTTCAGAAACCTGATGAATCTTTTATTGATTTTGCAGAACGCCTGAAAGATGCTGTAGAGAAACAGGTGCGAGGAAAAGAAGCTCAGGATGCCCTGTTCCTGAACCTTGCTATTTCCAATTCAAAGGCACAGTGTCAGCAGGTATTGAGGGGTCTCCGTGATCCCACTCCTATGGATATGGTGAAAGCATGTAAAGATATTAATCCCCAGGATAAGTTAACTGACAGCCTAGTAAAGGCTCAAGTGTCTATGAGTAACCAGTTAGCTGAGGCTAACATACAAATGAGAAACCAAATTGCAAAAGCCAACCAAGAGATGGCTAATAAGATGACTCTAACGTTAACAGCAGCCCTAGAATCCGGTCAAGTAACCTGTCCTTTTTGCAAAGAAAAAGGTCATTTAAAAATCAATTGTCCAGAATTTCAAAAAGTAAAGTCTCAAAAAGCCACACCTCCTGGCCCTTGCCCTAAATGTCACAATGGGTGGCATTGGGCTTCATATTGCAGGTCCCTATTTGACAAAGGTGGGAAAGCATTGTCCCCTAGAAGTGCTCGCAAAATTCGGCAGTCAAGGAACGGGTAACAGGTGCCCAAGTAGTGCAGAAAAATAAAAATAAAAAAAATAAAACCCTTCCCCAGCAATTAGATGCAATTTCCCCTAACAATCCTGAAAAGACCCCTAAAAAATGCCTTTGTTTTGGAATTAGCAACCTCTAAACCACACCAAATTATAAAGGTTATTACAAGAACAGATTTTTCAGTTGCTTTAAGTATTACAGCTCTGCCTGTTTGTCTCCTAACAAGTGAATAGTTTAGTCCTGTCCCTCTAACTCTGTGGGGAAGGAGCCTCGTTTGTGTTTTCACAGGACCAGGTCCATCAGGAGGATTACCCCCAGATCCAGGACGAGCAGATCCAGCATCAGCAGCACAAAGCAATCTCCAGCAGCATCGTCTTCAAGATTCTCCTGCTCACCAACCATTCAGGAGAGCCCATTGTAAAAAGTCCCTGTTACATCTCCTCCAATTCCAAATTGAGTAACAAAACAATTAGCTAACTCTAACACAATTTTTAAGTACTGCAATTTAATTTTTCCAAAGGTTTAAATCAATAAAAGCATATCTGGTTTTAGAAAATAAAAAAGGGTGATATGTAACAGAAGGCCTCAGGAGAAGATGAAGAAAACAACCAAAGTGTCTTGTGAAACCTGAGGTTTTTTACTGTGTTGCAAACTGAAAGCTCCTTTTTCCCACCCCCCTGAAAGGAAACCCCTTACTCTACCTGATTAGTATGTAAGCCCCACCCAGGTTGTGTGAAACCTTCCCTGATTGGTCCTTTTGTATCCCCTCCCTTGGATCCTCCCTACCAGGAAATCTATAATTGACCTGGTGAAGTGAATAAATCTCTCTTCCTGCTTCCTGTCTTGGGAGTGTGCAGACCTCTTTACTGGGACCTCTGGAGACCACGTAGCTGACCGCGTGGTCTGGGGGGGGAGGACGGGAGAGGGAGAGCATTCCCATCAGCCGTGTTAAATATCAACATCTAGCGCCCACAGCAAAAAGAGGTGATTTCTAGGGCTCTATTTCAAATTATCAGCATGGATGATTTGTTATTTTTCTAGTATTTTAGGTCTGAAAATCAGTTTTACACTTTCTTTACAGGACAGCATCAAATCATAACTGACAGCAACAGAACAGAGTTCCAGAACTCCTTCAGACACAGCTTGTTACTGTTAAAAACAAAGATGACCTTGACAAAAATGCACAACATAATATACTTTTCATTTTGTCAACTACTCTTAAATATTGTTAATAAATAAATCCAGGTTTAAGCTGGTGAAATTAACAAGAATGTCTCATGTTCACAGTTTGACATGCAATATGGATAAAAGTAAATTTGATTTTGTCATCAAAGACAGGTTAATAGAATATGAAGCCAACAAAACCAGTCATAAATTTCAGTTCTTTAAATTCCTTATTGTTCAGCTATGTACTATTCAACACAGTGTGTATAAAAGTCAACATTATGAAAGCTATTTGAAAGTTTTAACCATTGAGTCCTTCATAACTTAAGCACATTTTTTAGAAGAGGAAGGAAAATAGCACTGCAATTATTTTTATTAGGCACAGAGCTGGTTTGTTACAGAGCAGAACTGACATGTGGATACATATTTCATTTTGGAACACACAGGAGGTAACCTCAACATTGAGTTGATTCAGTTAAAAGGATCTAAGAGTTAAACTTATTATGGCTGCATTATACTTTTCAATTAGTTTTGAGTATATACATTTGTGATTATCATTTCCTACAGAATTCTTTATTTTTCATAGTGAATTTCACCTACATGACAATTAATATTATATGAGAATGGCTAAACAGCACTTTGTTTAGAAAATAATGATAAGAATCAAAAAATGGTAATTTGAAAGACATATTTTAGGGGTTTTTTTTTCCCCTATCATTCTCATTCAGTATCTCTCAGATGTTGTACTGCAGACCTAGCCTTCAGTAGGTGGAAAGGAGTCCCTAATATTCTTGGACAAAGGTCAAGGAGGAAAGAAATGTTTTAAAAATGGCATATTCATACTCATCTCTGTCAGTCAAATTTCTATAAATTGTTCTCTGTCTGCAACAGCTGAAAATGCACATATCTGCTTCACAGTTATTTCAGGTGATCACTATAAAATAGGGAGAGGGGAAAAAAAAAGAGAAAACCCCATATAAATCTTGACATGAGAATGAAAAACTTGTTTAAAATTTTCCCAACATTAAAATCAACTCCATAATTCTAAGCACATTAGGAAATCTTTAGTAATTCAAGGAGCTATTGTAGTAGCATTTCAAAAATTCATATCCTGGCCAGATTAAGTAATTTATTTTAAGTACTACTTGTCACTGTATTAATTATTTTCCTTAAATCATGGAGAGGAAAAATAATACAGATATAAATGTATCTGTATTAGAAAATACAATTAATTTAATTGCAATAATATAAACTTTAAAAGAAGAAAATGCCTGACCTATCTTACATTTTCTTGATGCCTAAGGTTTGGGGTGGATTTTTGTAGATTTTTGTGGGTTTTTAGAGTTTTAGAGGTATGGGTTTTCTT
>JAWWMP010000001.1:14783132-14808645 GCA_035047865.1 Dendrocincla tyrannina
GTCTATCTTTCTCCATTGATGTTTGTCTGAGTGCCTATTTTCCAGGATTTTAGGTGTCATTCTGACAAAGTAATTCAATTTATTATCTTTAGCATTACTTGGTTTCAGTTTCAGCAAGGAATTGAATACCATGTGACATCTTCAACTTAAGTATAGAATAGAGAAGAAAAAGCAATTTTTTCACATCCTTGCTCTTTGAGCAAGTAGGGAAATTAGGAGGCAGAGAAAATGGAAGTCAAGCAGTTGGAAGCACACAGCATCCTAGCTGTGAACCTTGTTTAGAAGTCTTCACAAAATGTTGTAGTCAAAGCAAAGGCATGACTGTGTATTGCATGCAATTATTTTTTTTAATTTCTCAATTATCAAGAAATCACACATTTGAAAATAAAAATATAGTATTTAAAAGATTTTTCAAGAAATACACACTAACACATTAATCCGTAATAATTTATTTTCTTTGTTAAAAACTAACAACCACCCACCCAACAGCCCTTCCCTTGAAAGCAATTGATCCCTCGTTCACTGCAAATCAAGATACACAGACCACCCTGTAATCTTATTCTCCATCAGCTTAATTGTGTGCTCATGGATGTAACATCCTGCCAGACATTGCCTTCAAAAAGGTGTGTAAGGAGGGCAGTAAAACATGGCACACTGAAAGCAGCCTCTGTCTCATTAAAACATCATCTTCAGCATCTCATAGGATTGAGATGACTTTAATTTGCTGTTAAAACTGCAGCCAGTTCAAGATCCCTCTCATGTGCTTGCAAAAAGCAGAAGTCAGTACTGACAAAAAGATACTAAAATTAAAATATTTATCTGAGAACTGGGGAGATTTCTGATATTTTCCCCAGCAAAGAGGTGCAAACATTTCTGATGTGCTTTGGTTAACTATTTAACTTTACTGTCTTTGACTATACTGCATTTTCTGCTTTGCAAGGGCTGTCTGCTGGTTACTTCATTAAATATATTCAAATTGTTTTGTGATTTTATGTGAGAAGTGCAGGTGATAACAGTAAATTTATCTCTGTTCTCACATCCAACAAAAAATATTTGGAAACGAATTTTTGTTCGCGTTTCATCCTGGTTTTCTGAGGATTGTGAGTATTTGTGGGCACACAGCACCTGCACAACAGAGCACAAAAGCAATGTGGTTTTTTTTTTTCAGTTTCTGTCTACTAAAAACAAGGTTTATTTAGCTCCCTATAGATACCTGCATCTATACTATATTTTTGCCTCAGTCTTCACTTCAAGTCTCTCTCTAGCAGTCTCTTCCATGACCATTTAATGGTTATTCTGTGTGGAACAAAAGAATAAAAAAGGTAGAATTCTAAATTTTCTGCACTCCACAGTTAACAAACATGATAAGTGTTTAAAACTTTGACATTCAACCAGTGTTAAAACTCTGAATTTATCTTAGACAAGAACAAATGCAGAATGTCTTATGTAGCAAATAACCTTTTGAATTCCTCGGTATTCAGCTTTTTTCAAAATGTTAACCTCATCTCAATCTTTTTATCAGTGTGGACAGATTATTTTCCAGTTTTATTTGAAACACATGAAAATTCTTCAACTTAGGGTCACACGCAATGTTAAAATTAGCTTAGTTATCAATCCTTTAAAAAGCCAAGAATTTTTATCAAGGAATTTACAGAGAAAAGAAATCAGTAGTGATTTTGTAACTTCATTTCAAAATAAATGCAGAAGAAATTGATTAAACTGTACTTTCCCATTTTATCTGCACATGAACTTAACTCTATGAACCCAAAGAAAGGAAGCAATATAAACAGAAACTATAAAAAAACCAAGGAAGCATAAGGAACATACAATCAAATGAGTAAACTGCCATAACCAAAGGCCTTATAACCAAGAAAAGAACATTTTATTGTTATTTCCCAAAGTATTCCGAACTGATTGTCTGCAGCAATGGTGTGTCTCATCTTGTACCTGACTTCATGTATCCTTAGCCTAGGGCCATATCAAATGCCAGTGCTTTAGAATTTTATTCCAAATATGATTAAATAAATTTTAAAATGCTTCTTTTTATCAGATTGCATATTATCTCATTCCTTGACTTCTTTAATGACCACCTTTCTAACTAAGAATGCTGACATTTGCAGGTCAAGTATCAATCAAAAAACTTTGGGCAACTTGTATCTTTCAAATTTTGTTTTAGGATATATAGGCTTAAAGAAAATGGCTTTGCTGTTCAGTCTTACTTTAAATAGTCATTTCACACCCATGAACAACCAAAAGATAACAGGAGTTTTGACAGAAGATATTGGACCATTTAGAGAACACAGAGGCCAATCTCTCTTTTCACTGCTGCCACAGCCCCAACAACCCCACCAGACTTTATAAAAGGTTAATTCAGGCAATTGTCAGTAAGATGTGGAGTTTCTCCCTTCAGCTCATTGCTTCCCAAAGCATTCACATTATTGCTACATAAAATTCATGTCCCACAAAATGTAAGGACTTTTCTGGTAGCTCACACGAACAGGCTTGATGGACTGTCTCTTGTTTCAAGTGAGCCGCAGCTTACACCTGGTATTTCTGTGAGCAGCAGAAGAAGGAAAAGCTGAAGTCTACAACAGGATTTTTTCACGCATTTGAAGCAGACTGACAGACTCTTGTACCACCATTTTCTGTGCTATTGCTTTTCCATGAATATATGTCTGGATTGCAGAACCACTTTCCCGAAGCACTGAATTTAATCAAAATATTTTGAAGAAATAGGCAAGGGAAACAGACTTATAAAATGAAAATCTTTTTCTCCTTCCTCAACACCTTTTCTTGGTTTTCATTAATATGTTATTTAATTACACTTGCTCTTTGTTGTCTGCACAGCCAGTTCCTAGGACTCTCCTATGATTAAGATTTACTTTGGACAAAAGGTTAATGAGGCTGACAGCAATATTACAAGTCTGTGAGGAAATAAGAGAAGACATTGCTTACACCATTGAGTAAACTAAATTTCAGTACCTCTTTACACAATCACTTCCAATATACAATCCTTATGTCCATATGAAAAACCCACAAGTTCTTGGTTATGGAGTAACTCAGTCTCCAAACAAAGAGCTCTTGGGTTCATCCATCCCCTGCTGAATTAAAGTGCCCAGAGAACAAGATTATAGGGAATGAAGAACTTCAGAGCAAGGGAGAAACCTGTCCCTGTAATATTATTTTAGGCAGAAATAGAAGAAACCATTTAGGATATAGAATTACATCGATCATATAGGCCAAACTTAGCAAACATTGCTACCCTAAAAGGCCAGTAAAATATGCAATTAACTGTTGTTCAACAAGGACATAGCCAAAGTTTTTAAAGTAAAAGAGATGCTTAATTCCTTCTTCCTTTCATAAACTGTGATTGTTTGTGTTTTTTTTTTTTTTTTTTTTTTTTTTTTTTTTTTTTTTTTTTTAATTTTCTTGCTCTCTATAGGATGGCTCTACGGCACCACAGACAACTCCTGATGTGTGAGATTATCAGTGCTGATTCATATATGGACTTGTTGCAAAGCTATTTTATTGATGGCAATACCCTTAATATTTCCAGTAAACAGTACTATTAGTCTTAATTTTTACCAATTTAAAATTTTGAACCTAAGATGTTGATTCCTAGATTTAATCTTTGACCATCACACAAAAATCAATTACCTATGTAGTATGTTAAAGGTTACATGCTGCTCATTGGGTCAGTAGAATACAGTGCTGACAACAGTTAAATAACAGTAATGTCTACTTTTTCATTGTCTTTTATTTTTACTAAGTAGCATATTCAGAGGGCATTTATTACATTTAAATTCATTGGCTTAAAATACTCTCTAGAGACTGATCTTTAAAATAATATGCATATTTCCCATGCACAATTGTAAAGAAACACTGCCCTCTTCTGTCAAAACAAGTTGAATTCCCATAGAGACGTTTTATTTTGGAAAACCAAACTGGATAAGAACACCCAAAATATTATTTTATATAGAATAAAAACTCTGTGCCATGTTCAAATAGCATGTTTGAAAACGTTCATTTCCAAATTTCCTTTTTTGTTCTTTCAATGCAATCAGTAGAATTTCTCTTTTCCCCAGTTCAAAGACATTTCAGAACACTTAGCAACAGGGAGACATATTGCAGTAATTTTGTTTTATAAACAAGCACATCTTATTCTGCAGTTACTTTCTTGGGTGAGTAGATTTACTTATGGCAGAAATTTCACAAATCCAAATTCTAATTTTTCTTCTTTATATATTTATGTGCTGTGATCTCTAATTAATATTCACATGCTATTTGATCCACTTCCCTACATTTATATTATTCTTTTTTCCCCAGAGCAGGAGAAAAGGAGCACTTAAAAACTTGTGAAAACCTAATAATGTCATAAAATTCAAAAATGAAATTTATTGCTTTCAATGAAAAGCAATATTTAATTTTCAAAACAATATCTTTCACAAAACTTGCCTTGAATATTTATTGTCTAAAGTGGGCTATTGATATCAAAATAAAAAACACCTTCCACTGTGAGCCTATTAGTTCATTTCAGTAACAGAGTTATCATCAAAGTGGTCAACACACATAGAAAAAGCATCCTCACTTCTTTTACCAAGGAAAATCAATAACAAAAACTAGCTCCACACATAAAAATCTATACCTAAGATGTCTCTTAAAAATTATAGGAAAGACAAGACAACAAGTAAAAAAAAACCCTACTGATATTTCACAAGCATAAAACTAAAATCTAGACCATTCCAGGGTATTCGGACATATAACTTTTTCTCTAAGGCAATTTCCCCACATTACTGTGTTAAGGCTTTTTTGAAGCAGTTCTTATCCCATTCCTTCAAAGACTTTGAATTTGACTTCACTTAGTAAAACCTTTGCGACATACCTCTTTGGTTTAAGATATTCTAACAAAGCACCTCACTTTCTCCAAAAGAGCTGCTTCTCATGAACTGGACTTTTCTGCAGATGTGCACAAATATTAATCGGCAACTTCAAGGTCAAATTTTTAAAATTTTAACAGAAGAATGTCAAAAGCACCAAGTTCTTGGTCAAAACATTTGAAAACTATATAAAGGCACAGTAATGGTCAATATTCATTCTTTAATCACAAATTTGAACTCCTTTTCAGACAATGGAAAACAGATGAGATTAATTTAGAATCCAGTTAAGTACGTAGTTTCCAGCTGGTCTCACATGAACCCAGGGGAAAGCCATTTGAAAAGTGTTTGGCTTTTAGACTGGTGTTTATTTCCAGGTTTTAGGGTAGGCAAGTTCAACCTCCCTGAAGTATAGGAAAAAAAGCAGCAGAATTTTTCTCCAACATTTTTTCTCCATGTAACAGTACATCTTTTTTGCTTACAATCCCCCTGCAAATCATAGATTACAGACTCTCAGAGAAGTCTACTGAGAATAAAATATAGGACAAAGGATGTCTTATTTTTCTGGTCTTTCTCTCGCTGTTCTCAGCAGGTAGTGGGACTGTATTTTACCTCTTGTAGTTTCATACTGATATTCATTGCTGCATCTAAGCACTCCTTCCCTCCCACTGCATCATGGCACTGTAATGATAGAGGGCTATACGAGGACTCAGAAAATAATGCTGAAAATAATTGTATGCAATTTCTCAAGGTTCCTGGAGTAGAAAACCAAGACTGTTCCAATCAATATTCCTGGGAGAAAAGTGCCATCTTTCACAAAGTGCACTTCAGCATTTATAAGCTGCAAAACATTCTAGAATGCTAATTTTATGAAAAGTTGTTCTTTAAAACATATTCTTTGAAAAAAAAATGTTTGGGCTTGGAAGAAACAAGGGAGAAAACCTCACAAAAAGTAGAGTGGGAAAACATATCAGGGGAAGAAAAAATATGCATATTTTGATAACGCAATGTTTTTTTTTACAAACTTTTATGATTAAGGAGTGTAAAATTGTAATACATGCTAGTAAATAATAACAAGATAAATTAATTTGAAACAGCCAGAAGAAATACGTGAATGGTCAGAGAAACAGAGAAAACGAATGCTGAAATAGCGAGACAGAGTAGACTGTTGAATGCAAACTCAGAAACCTTAGACTCAAAGATGAAAAATTACCTAGATATTTGAGGGGCTAGAGAAAAAAAAAAACAAAACCACAAACAAACAACAACAACAACAACAACAAACCAAACCAAAGCCAAAAACCAAACCAAAAACCTGTGTTATACTTTCACGTTATAAAAGCAAGCAAACGAGGATGTGTCCAACTCCTATCATTTAACCAAATCTTTTCCATTGTAGGAAAGGCCAATTGGGCAAAAAAAAGTGCAGACAAGTTAGGCAACCATAAAGAAAAAAAAAACCCAGAAACAGAACAAGAGATCACACCCTTGTCAGATTTAATATAATGCCTGCTACAACTTCCAGTAAAGTCACTCTCCAGTGTGATAAGGTTTGGGACATGATTGAAGTTTTTGTTGTTTCCCTGCTCTTAAATGTCAGACTAAGGCAACAAAGAAGACCATTTCTGACAAACTGGAAGGAAAACAATTAACCAACCAATGGAACAAGGAAGAATTTGCAATTACAGCTCTTTCTCAGAAAAAAACAAAAACAAACAAAAAAAAACCCACAACAACAAAAAAAAAAACAACAAACTTTTACATAGCACAGCATTCAGCACAATGGTAGTACACAAATGTAAAGCGAAAGTTTCTGGGTCTCATAAAATTGCTGTATCCAAAAGATCATTCCTTTGGTACTTATTAAATAATGACTTGCAAAATTAACTATTCCTGCAAGTTTTCTTAACTACTTGAAGATATTGATACTGATAACCTTTTATAATCATAGATGATATTCAACTACATCATTTTTTTCTAGATTTTCATAGGACTGCATATTGTTTTCCTCTATTAGAATTCCTAATCCAGAACTACATTTTGGAAATGTAGTCAGGAAAACTCCTAAACATTGATAGTAACCAGTACACAAACAGAGAAACATTTCTTGGTCAATAATGTGTTGAATAATTTATGAAAATAGCTCTTGGACTGAAGGTTCCACAGAGTATTTAAAAGTTTAAACTGTCCATTTATCTTGATTTAATCAATGTATGTTTCTGTTGCTCAAACGGTTAAAAAGGCTTTTTCTTTTTAGTTTTCCAGTTATAGCTCTTCAAAGCATAAATTATCAATATTTGCTCAGAAAAAAAAAAACAGGTAACGGAAAGCCGCTCTATAGAATACCTCAAATGTGATCAAAGTACTACTCATCATTAAATAACTTGCCTATCCTGTTCAGACTAGTTATACAATATTGGAGATATAGTATTGAATCTATTTAAAGACCTTGTTTTCATTTTAGAGCATTGCCTTTGATTTAGCTATTTTGCTTCACTACTTTCTCTTCCCCTCACTATGTCTTTCAAAATGAACTTTATAGTAATAGCACAGCTATAGAGAGTGCAACATGTATCTTTGATTTTGTGCTCAGACAAAACAAATGTAATTTGGTTTTCTTCACAGTTGTGCTATATAATCCTTACCCTCAGGGAAAGGTGCTGAAACACTTAATGAGAATAATGGTAAAAAGTAAGTAGTGAATTCACTGTGAATATAGCTGAGGGTTTTTTTCCCACAAGATAAAAGAAGTTATCACTCATAATCAATGGCTAAAATTTTCAACTTACAAATTTAAACATGCCCATTGACATGGAAATGTACAAAGAAAGCACATTTCAAATCAGAATGTTTTAAATAAGTGGCTACAATTTTCTTCATCTTTTCTTTGTAAATTAGAATTATTTTTATGGCCTATAGAAGCTGAAACATTGTGAATATGATGTCTTACAATAAACATAGTTAATCAGTAGGAAATGGTTCATGCAGCTTTTACTTGTTTACAAAGTGTTCTTGCAACAGTTCCACAGAGAGAGAAAAAAACAACAAACAAGCAACACAAACAGGTTCCCAGAGACAAAAGATAGGGTTGAGATCCACTTTGTTACTACTTTGTTACTCAGGTACCATAGAAAAACAAATGTCCAGTTTTCTATGAGATTAGAGTATTGCCTATGACAAGGCTTGCTTGAGTTAGACCTAAATTTTAATTAGAAATGTTCCAGACCAAAAGCTTAGCTGAACAATCATGGCCAAAATCAACATTTATTAAACACTTTCTATTGGATAACTTCATAATTTCATAAGTCTGTCCCTGTCTTTGATGATCAGTCTTTTCTTCTCAGTAAACCTGCACAGCTCCCAGCAGGGGACACAGCAGGGCAGAGTCCTTGACATTCCCATCTGGAAGTGGGTGTTTCCTGACGACCCAGTGAAACCATTTCTCAGCAGCAAGAAAACTTCCTGAACTAAAATTTCATAAATAAATATGCAGCTTGGAACTGCACAGAACCTCTTTCCTACTCTTAAGCTGTGAAGGGTTGCCTGTAAGCTTTCTACTGTATTCAAAACATTCCCTTGTCAAAGATGATGAATGATGATAAAAAGGAAAAAGTTAACCTTGCCTTAGGTGTGACTATGTGTCCTCCAGTTCCCTTGTCAAGGACGTTGTATTCTCACCAAGATGCCTTTTAGACCACCACAATTAGGTTTCAAAGCAATTTGTATGCATAAGTTGAAAATATTACTTCAAATTAACTTTCAGAAACACTGTGGTGTGATCAACAGGGTGCTAGACTGGGACATAGGGACCAGTTTAATTCTGGTTTTCCTAATCGCCTGATGGTTCACCTTGAGCAAGACACTTCACATCTGTGTGTTTCTATTAATCTTTTAATCTATTTAAACTGTAAGGTCCTGGGGAGGGCACTGTCCCTTGCTTTGTGTTTGTATGGTATTTAGCTCAGTAGGACCTGCTGTAATATGCTGCTGCTGTAATTCATAACACTAAACAGCTAATACAAAAAGCAAACAGGTCTAAGATACCATACAGAGTTTCACAGTTACTAAGGACAGAACCAGACTCAAAGGATTATCAGGTCTTATTATGCAATCAGATTCAAACCAGATGTTAAATATCTTCAAAATTAATTTACAAACATGCAACCTTCTATTTGCCATACTAAGAAAATAAAATTAAAATAAAAAAAAGAAAGAAAATAAAGAAAGTGGTGTGATGTCTGTTCCCTCCCCATTTACGTTCTAAGCTAAGAAAACAACAGATCCCCTCTTTCTCCTGGCTCAGCCACCAGCCTTGAAAAGCCAAACTGAAACCTGAAGATCAATTTAGATTCTTTCTGTCTCAAACATGAACAATACAGTTAATGACTGAACTTTCAGCACCTTTGCATGCAGTCTACCACTGCAAATCACGAAAGCTAGAAAAAAAGTTGGGGATCCCAACTTAACAATCCTATACTGCTGATAGAGAGGACCCAATTATTCCTTTGCATGCACACACTGCATCTCTGCAAGGGTATCCAAGGAAAGCTTTTGGCCCACATGACAGAAATATATTGACAGTGACAGGCTGCCAATTTTTAGGCATAGATAATCACTTTTCTCACATATCCACAGTTAAAATTAGCATGCACAGCACCATCCAGCACAGAATGAATGTCAGTGATTGTGGAGAAGGCCCCCAGGCTACACTTGTTTTGAACGGAAAGTGTGCAAATCATTCTCAACACACCTTCAAGTCTAACCTCCTAATTGCAAGTATGAAAGCACACTGTTAAACAGAGCAGTCATGAAAACCTGTGGAACTGTTTATATACATTAATTAACAGCAGATTTTCTATTTTGATATTATTTCATCAGCATACTTAAATGCTGTTAAATGATTCAATGCTGCAGTCCTCTTTCCAAGATCTGTTCTTACCCATGACAACTGGTATTTCCACTCAGTTTGTAACAAAACCAGGGATGAGCTTATCTGAATAAACTGAATGGCTGTGCTAAAAGAAAAAGTACTTACTGAAAAGAAAGCAGAGAAAGGATAAAAATCGACACATTCCAGGATTACAAAATCTATTTCTAGCAACCTCAGTTTTAAACTGCTAACAAAGCAAATGTTATATATGTATTCTTTCTGAACAGGTGCCATAAATCCAACAGGTGGTCCTTGACACTGTTTATTAAATATATAAGCTATTTTGCTTTTAATGAAGCAGAAGTTGGAGGACTATTTAAGTTGCTACCTTTCTGAAAGCTAAAGAATAAGTTTCTCATACTCTTCTGAATCTCAGGAATGAAGTTTTAAATTTCTAGGCACAGTCATATGAAAATAACACTCAAACAGGCAGTTTCTTCACACTACATCAATATCTGCCAGCTTAGTTTTGCTTTGTGCTCATCTGATGTCCTGAGGAGTCAGCTGGGTGAACAAAATGTTATGAAGAGGGGAGAGGCAGGGAATTAAAATATTTTTCTTTTTGAGCAAAAAAAAATGTAATTTGCTACTTGTGAAGAATCTTCCCCAAAGGAACAAAAATCAAACATATTTTTAACTTGTTTGTGGAACTACTTTTGTGATTTTATTCACTCTTGAACAGGAACTGTCCAAGGCATAAATGCCAGACTGCTGTATTTTCTCAAGTAATCCTCCTTTCTCACTGTAGGTATCTTGCAAGTTAGGAATAGGTTACTTTTTACAAATATTATTTTAAACTGTTTGGGTCCCAAACACTCCACTTTATGTAAGTTCTATTCATATAAATAATGTATATCTGAAAAAAAAAAAAAAAACAAACACAAAACTACCTTATATAAAGAGTTTTAAATGTATTTTTCAACAAGGAAACAAGGTGCCCTATGTAGAAGCACTACCAAAAAATTCTATAATTCTATACTGTAAGTTCATTCACTAAGGTCTGGCAAAACCAATCCTTTCGGATGAAATTCTGATCTTACTAGAGTTAGAGAACTTTTATTCTCAGTGAAGCTCAGATTTCATACACTGACTGCATGGACTTTATTATTACAGTAGATTTATGCATATACCAAATACTTCTCAAGAACAGGCCATTAAGCAAGGGTATACCATACCCTATTCAATTATTCAAGCTAGAAATTGATTCTGGTGCAATACTGCCAGCTTGTCTCTATTTTACACCAGATAATTCAACTCATGCAGGATCAGTATGAAATTCAAGGGAACAAACTCTTTGTTTAAACTTTAGTGAATCCAGATGTTCTAAGAACAGTGAGGGCAAACGGTTTACAATATTAGAAGTGTTATTATCCTGCAGTGTATAAGTAGAACCCTAAGCATAATCCCAAAAAAACCCCTTTATACATGGTAAAAAAATAATTTGTTTATTCATACTAAATTCTAGACTTCTGAATTCAGGCTGGAATTTGAATTGAAAATATTACAATGGTTTCACAAGTTCTATATTTCTGTTAGGTAAATAATAGGCACATCTTCAAATACAAACCTCCCATTAAAAAAAAAGGAAAGAAAGGAATGGGGAAAAAAAGTGCTGCTGTTTGTGATGCAAAACAATTTGAAAAAGCCAAAAATATTCCAAAAAAGTTTGGGTAAACTTCAGACCAACATCTGAGCAGCCGCGTGCCTCTGCACTCTGAAGCACTTGACCTTTTGCCTGTCATTAGTTTATGCCATCTTCCCCCACCATGGGAAACAGCAAGATGCCTATAAAAATTTCCATCAGCAGCACTGAAGTCATTCCCCCTCCATGTGATTTCTCTGATTTAATGGCCATGGAAAGTTCTGTAAGGTCATTAAACCCCTGTAGTTTCTAGCATCCTTCAAATGCCATAGAAACCAAGATTCTATGGACCAGTAAAATAGTTACCCATTATCCTCAACTTCTCTGCTACTCATGTCTTACTTTTGACATTGCTAGGATGACAGAAAGTATTTTTCCTGCCCAAAATCACCTTTTTGTACCTGTCCCTGAAAGTTTTATGAAGCCATCCATTACCACCAACTCATACTGGGGAAAGAGAACTGACTCAGTTAATGTGATTTGGGTCATGAAACATCTGCAAAACAGTCACATTATTCCCACTTCATGTTCTGAATTACAGCTGCTTAATTTTCTAACAAGGAATGGCAGGAAGTGTTATTTGGTTGTTTTTACTACTATTGCCTATTCTGTGGAGACTATATAAACTTCAAACTGAACAACTATGCAATAAAATAGCAAGTCCAGTTCTTTTTATAGGCAGACATGTAGGAGAATTTGCTCAGACTAAAAACACTTAAAAACTCAGCTCTAGTAGATGGAGAATAATTCCAGTTGTTGTGTAGGAACATTTTACAGGTAAAACTGTACAACTTCTTCCCATCACCTCTGTGTGAATATAACACTTCCCATCACTGTTTCTATGGGGAGAATATTGTATAGCTAACATGAAATATTTTGATATTTTAGATCTGGAAATTCTCTAGTAATAATAGAATACCTTAGCCATATCACATTTACTTTCTTTTAAGTGAGACTGAAGAAATCTAGAAATCATAAGATGGAACTCTATATGAACTTTCACAGATGAAAAATAAGTAAATTTTAGACATATATGCACCCACACAAATTTTCTTTTTCATTGGGATTGAAAATGCCTACATATGGTGTGAAATGGCTTGTAAAAGGGCTATTGACATAAGATTATCAGCCAAATTTATGCTGGCAGGCACATTCTTATAGGGGATCCTGCCACAAAAGGAATCTCCAAAACCATTTTGCTCAACATTGTAGTGCTGAGCATTATTTATAGGAATACATGCAGAAAAACCATCAGAATTTTAAAATACAGACTATCATTCCTCCTTTTAAAAGTGAACTTGAACTGCAAAACTTGAATGTAAATCATCTAATAAATTTCAAAATATTAGGCATAGTAATACATGAAAAGGCAAGGATGTAACTTCATTCATAAAAATGTTATTGTGGGTGAGACAGATGAGATAAGCTTTGTAAAATAGTACTTTGTCAGCTATATCTCTGATAACATTATAGAAAGCATGTGAGTTTTCTTTAATAAAAGCCAACAACCATAAATCATCACTAAAAATTCAAGCAATTGTCTTTTTTCAAGAAAGAAAAAAATATAGCACTAGTCAAAGATATTTTGTGACAATCATTAAACATGATTAAAAAATATAAACAATGTGTTACTGTTGCAGCCTTGTATTGGACACTTTTTCCCCCCTTTTACAGGACGCTTGCCTCATCTGTCAGAAAATCAAAGAGGCAACTTGCACACACTTCTGAGAATGGTTATACAAACTGGATAAGGTTATGCAAGTGTCTCTGACATGGTAGAAAAACCAAGAAGAAACTTTGTCTTTTCATTCTTTCATTACACCTTGTCAGGGTCCAATTCCCTCTGACCAGTTCTTTGAGATATTCCATGCATGGAGAGTGTAACATTTACTATCAAATTTACTAATTTGAAGATATGTTCCATGAAATTTCTAATTTATTAGAAAGATAATAAAATGTACTGAAAACGCAATACAATTGTAAGTTATACATAGCAAAATATAGAAATTCCAGTACATGATTCAATCACAATTCCCAAGAACATGCTTGTTGTCATGACACTGGGTGACTCCAATCTCCAGAAAGGAGTGAGGGCGTTGAAGCTGGTAGACATCCATTGCACTCTTCAAAATTATTTTGCTAATTGTCAAATTTTTACACTCATGTTGGGCTGAGCCACATGTTCACTCTCATCCTATGCTGGTCAGCCTAACTCAGGGGCACATTCACACCCTTTAATGAACTCCGGGAGAAACATATGCGATCAACTCAACTGCTGTTAAGCTTTTACCTTAAACAAAGGCCACTATCGTATCATAGGGGATGAGAGAAAATCAGCTCCTTTGCAACAGCTGTGCTCAGTCACAATCTGCCTCATTCTGTGCACTTCATGGGCACAGTGCCCTTGCTCACCTCCTCTGAGCAGTTTCCCATCCTAGCTGTGAAGTCAGTGAGTCACATTCCACCCCTTGCAATTTGGTCAGTCACACGCCCCCATTCACACACGCTTAGAACGCACCTCCTTTACAAAGAAATACTCTTTATTGGGATACACTGCAGGATTTTCCTAACTGTTTTCTTTTATCGTCAGCTGCAGCTACTCCTATTTGTGTTGTTTTACATTAGGAGGCCTTTACAACACATCAATACAGTTTCATGACCTTCGCAGTAAAAATGTGCTTAAGCAGCTCTGGAGCTAAAGAGCACTGCTCTCTAATTTCAACATAGTTTTCACTCATCCCATTAGAAACCTAACACACTTTTCTACCTTGCACATAATTTTCCATATCTTGGGAACAAGGTATACTATATTTATTCTAATCCTACTTTTTCCCTAACAAGGAAATACATCCTGATAGGGATCAGGAGACTGACTTACAAAAAGAGATAATAAATAAATTGAGACATACAATTATGCTTTTTAAAATTACATACCCTTATCTCTTTCTCTGCACCTCTTCTTGCTGCATTTCAAGTCATGATAACCAGCAAAAATCTGTAAAGGACATTGATATCATAAGGCTGCCAATCATATTAGTAAAAATCCAATTATTAGTTGCCTTTTGGTTTCAGCCTGTGAAGAAAACCCCCAAAGAATCACTTTAAGTATGCAGAGTCCTCTTAATAGTACATGCACAGAGATTTGTTTGCCTCAGAACATAAAAAGCAACACAAGCTTCATGAAGCTGTTTAGACTAGTAATGGGAAATGCTGATCACAAACCTACATCTGAAAGCTTGATTCCCCTACAGAGTTTATGAAGGACTGGAGAAGTGTAATTCCATATATTGAGAGAAAAGGTAGTTGCACAGAGGAAAAATTAGTCTCATCAATACTATTATCTTAAAAGAAAATAAGCTGGGTTTTGATGTGAATACATGTTAAAAATACATCCTCTTCCACTGCGTACTGAGAGGTTTTCTGTGATTTCACTTCTTATAGACAAACTTCATATCTCCCTTTACTTTTCCTGCATGTCACTGTAATGTGTTCTGACAAAAATAACACATAACAATTAAGTTTCTCCTTAATGCTTATTTGACCTTACCTGATGGTCAGCATATTGTTAGAGTTTTTTTGGGGGCATCTATGAAACCATTCAAATTTTTCTGATAATAGACTGCAGACACTGTTAAAATGTAGAATAAATCTCAGGGGTGTTAGGCTGAATGCTAGCAAGTATTCAGAGGACAAAATGTAGGGCTAAGCAATAATATCACTACTGAAAAATAAAATAAATACATTTTAAAAAAAAATCAAACCCAACGAAAAAAAACCACAAGTTTTGTAACAACCTTAGTGCAAAAGTTGCTTATAAAAACCAGTAAGCCTTTGAAATCAGCTGCAAAATTGAAAATGGAAATTTATTTTTTTTAAAAAAAGGTGACGTTTTTCATGAATTTCTAGAAGTAAGACAGAATGTTTAAGACCGCCAGAATCAACAGACAGATAGAAAATTTTCATGTTATGGAGAAGTATCTTTGTGTAAATGACCTAGTGAAAGGTGAGAGACTGTATCCTGTATTCTTTCATTTCCATAAAGGTATTGACATGAAGACAAACACATTTGCAGAACTGGTATTGTGACATGACAACATACGTCTCATTAGAGCACTTGTTCACCACTTGACTTTCTTAAGTCTCACAAGATACTTTGCACAGTATGCAAAATGAGTTTTAAAGTGCTCATAATATCCTATCATCTGTATTTTGCATGATACAGTGATGCTGGTAGAACAGTCATGCATATTAGAGGTTCAATACCATACTCAATGGCTTTAATGTTAAAAAAATAGAGGCAAAGACTACTGTATTGCATCTTACACAACAGTCTTGTATTTCAGGTACTTAAATTTGTCATCCTTATTCAAATGCACACAGCAGTCTTTCCCTAGTGGTGGAAACCTCAGTTAGAGTAGACCCAACCTACAACCAAGATTATTTTTTATATCTGGGAGAGTTAAACTCAAAAAATACCTTAGCCCTTTTTTCCTATGCAAATCTAGCATCATTACACTATTACAAAACTATAGGTTTCTGTTGTTACCACCAAATTCAAAAGTAAATATCATGTTGACTAAACCTTGGACCTAATTCTCAAGAATCTAAACCTTCTTCAGCAGGGAAACAGGTGATGAATGCATGTGTTTTACTGCATCAGCCTGCCAGTCAGTTAACAATGGATAAATTATTAGTCTATATATTTTACTATATTAGTATATATTACTTTTTGGGGCACCAAATATACAATTTTTTTTACAAAGGAAGAAAATATACTTTTAATCATTAAAAAAATTATGAAAAAAACCTATTGTTCATAACTGTCCTGATATATCAAAATGCTACTTACAGTTTTGAGTTACTCCTTTGCTGTTTGTAATCGTGGTCTTTTAGCATCTTCTTTACCTCTTCTCATATGTCCATCTACTTCTCATTTCCAAAACATGGAAGTATTTCTCTTTTGTTCTCTTTATGGTAAACAAGAGTCAAGGTACACCTAGTAATGGAAATATGTAAGTTCATCTTGTTCTTTTCTTCTCTTTCACATTATTCCTGTTTCAGGGCAGAAGTTACTGAAATCCCTAAGTGACACTGACCTACATATCCCTGATCAGAAAAAGTTAACCCGCATAATGACTTATGTGTTCATAAAACACATTTTAACCAGCAAATACCTTTGCTGACGTTCACTCAGTAATACATTAGGATTATTGAGCTGTTAGCTTTAAAATTCAAACAAAAGATAACATACATCTTTCATGTTACCTCCCCATACCCTCAGAACTGCAAAATGGGAAGCTACAATACTACAGAATATATCAGTTAAAACAGAAAACAAATATTTTGCTTAAACAGAAGCCAGTTCACTCAAGGGTATTCAGATGAGGATAGATACAGTTTGTCATAAATTCATCCATCTGCTGTCCCCCACTATGATTTAGCTGTAGTAGCTCTTCCAAGTACGCTGCCATCACTTTTACACCCTTTCCCAGGAAGTAATAATTGTACAGGTACCAGTGGCGTAACAAACAAGAGGACACATGTGCTCCACTCCTGAGCCTCTAGCAAGAATCCCACTCCTTCCCAGGACCTTCAAGGGCTGTTTGTCTCCTTCTTCCAACCACATGATCTGATATGGCCTACAAGACCATTTCCCCCCTCCAGTTTACCCAGAAGTACATCAAATCAAGACCTTCCCCCTAAGTACACAAGGGCCACCAGGTTTGATTTTCTTTTTTCCTGCCATTTTATGAGAAGCCTCCATCATTTTCTGGCAGGGACCTGCTGTTTTCCTTTGGCTCATGGCCGTTTCTTGCTCATGTGCTCTCAGGTAGCCCTGTGGCTGAACTGCAGGACAAGCTGCTGCTCCCAGTGTACGCAGAAGCACACCAGAAGAGGAAGCCCATTGCCAATACATACACAGATGATGCCCCTTTTGGAAGCATAATTCCCTACGAGTTTTCATACTGTGTCGTGGCTGGCTGACTGCAATTTCTTGATGTTGTTATCCCACTTGTTCTCAGGCAGCCCTGCATTTGACTGCTCCTTCCTTTGGATCAGAAAGTGATCAAATGTGAAAATAAAATTGCAGAATGAATCAAAGAATGGATTGAATTGTAAGCAACATTAAAGATCATCTAGTCCCAATCCTCATTTCCATCTGTAGGGACGCCTCCCAATAGACCAGGCTGCTCAGAGCCCCATTCAACCTGGCCTTGAATGCTTCCAGGGGTGGGACATCTACAGTTTCTCTGGGTAACCTGTGCTGGTGTCTCACCACCCTCAGACAGAGAGAAGAAATTCTTCTTTATCTCCAACCTCAATTTGCCCTTCATTTCCTGATAAAGAGTCCCTGTCCACCTTCATTGTAGGCCCCTTCAGGTACTGGAAGGTTGCTATTAGGTTTCCATGCCACTTTCCCTTCTCCAGGCTGAACAGCCCTAACTTTCTCCACCTGGCCCCAATTTTCTAATCTTGTATATATCGAGTGTATATATACTTTATACAAACACAAATCTGTATGAAGGACTATACAAATACGTAGAGAAATAAATATTTTGGGGGTTTTATGCATAGATACATAATTTATAGATTAATATGTCATTATGTCGTCTATATAGTATATACTTTATAGAATATATATGACATGTGTATAATTTATGCAGTACATAAGCCAACAAGCTAACAACATCATCTTTCCTGCTACACCTCAAGAACTGTCATGATTTTTTAATGCTAAAATAATAAATAATTTGCTTAGTGTTTCACCCCTCAAGAAACTTGCTTAGCTGTACTAATTAATGACCTTGACTATAAGCATGTGGTTTGCTCCCTATCGTGTGAATAGCCACAATCTTATCAGCCCAGGGAGCACTTGTCTGACCACCTCCACGGGCCTTTGTCAAAACACTACTGCCAGCCCTTTCATCACTGCCCTCCTGCTGACTACTCCTCTGCACCAGATAATAATCATGGTCTTTCAAGAGCGATACCCCATCGCTTTTACTGATGTTCTTGCTCTTTCTGCAGAAGCTGTGATCTAAGAGCACGAGGCACACGTGGTGTGTGCTCTAAAGCCTGGGTCTTGCTGCTTTTGTAGTAATCAGGGCAGTCTAACACTACAGTCTTGATTTCACATTGCAGATTATTTTCAGCATTGACCTAAGGAGAAGGAAACATATATAGCAACAGCCTGTGTCAATGGCCTTAGAGATAGCTTTCGGAGCCCTCAAAGACATGAGGAAAGAAAGCTCCCCATCCTGAGCTTCCATTTAGAAAAAAGAAGAATATTCATTCTTATGAGAAGTTATGAAGGGCTCTGTTCAGAATTCTCTACAGGGTAATCACACCACCTGCTGTAGGCAAACATTTTTCATCAGATGTTTATACTATGAGCTTTCATGAGAGTGAACACACTAATCAAAATCTAAACCTGAGCAGCGCTCAACTGCTCTAAAGTACTATAGAAAGGCAATAGGCTTTCTGAATATTTTCAATAAATATTAATGGATCTTGAGGTTTTCAGATAAACAAAAGCCTCCAAATATTAAAATGTTCTATGATTTTTTTAACTTCATGGCTTAGTGTTGTATTTCAAAACCTTATACAAAAGGCCTAAGGACATAAGTGAAATAGACCTGAAGACATAAAAGATAAAGCTAAAGTTCTTGTGGAGTTAGAAAAACACAGAGAACGTTCCCCTAGGAATAATGATGAAACTACAGGACCTTGAAGCAGTTTCTTGCTACAGATGCATGAAGAGACTTTTGATTTCATATTTCGCTTGTACTCTGAAAAAAAAAAAAAAAAGAAAGCAAAAAATAGACTGAGGACACAAAATACTGTAGAAATAGAGAATGTAATCAGCTTGTCAGTTCTTTCCTCAAAAAATTATTCTACAGATCCAAAGTAGCTGCAATCAGATGTAAGCTCTGGCATGTAGCAAACACTCCTTCAAAGCCAGCAGACTTGTTGGATGATCCCTTTAAACCTAGCAAAAACTCTCTCCTCTCACAAACACCTCTCATATTTTTTAGAGAAAAAAACATAGCATAAGAAAAGAAACAACATATTTAAAAATAACCAGATTTAGTAAACTGTGGTCTCAAAACCCAACAGATAAGTGTCTCCTGTATCCCTGCTCATGACTTTTGTTTGAGTGCATTTTTTTCAATACTTCTGGGGTGTCACAAGAAATGTGTGAGATTTTCTCCAGTGTTTTTTAACAAATAAATACATAACGTGTTTTTTTTTAAAATGCTACTTATTTCTTGGCCATTGCTTCTATGACCTTTTGTCAAGACTTTTCAAAACATTCAATGCAAAAAGAGGTAGTAATATCTAAGTCCTTAGAGATACTATACTCATGCTCCAGGTCACAGTCACAATCAAATGAAGTAAGCAAGAAATTGCTGAACTTAACCTTTTGACTTCTTTGCATAGAACTCTTTGAACTCTGCAATTTCTGGGCAACTTTGGGCTTTTTGTGTTTTCGTCCTCTCCAGTTACTAATGTGAAGAACTTTCCATGTTACCTGTCCAAGAGTGTTCCGTATGATTGCAGCAATTTTACAAGCTGACATTTGTGATGAAAGCAGTAACTGCAAGAAAAGCCAGTTTCTAATCACTCAGTTTACTCTATGTATTCTCTTTTTTTATCAAAAAACTTCTAAAGAACACTGGGACATTAATAGTATCTCTTTAATAAAACATCTATTGGAAAAACAAGAGACCTGGGTGTAGGCTTTGTGAGTGAGAAGTGGAGCAGCGAATTAGTTTCATTCTTATAAAGGCAGATGAAACATGGGAATTAAGTTCCTGTATCAATAAGTTTTGAAACATAACTTCCCTGCAGAATTCATCAGAACAGAAGCATAGCTCTTGTAACTAAACAGAATAATATTGTTTTTCAATCAGTTATTTCAATTCCTTCTTGAACACCTTGCATCCAAAAAAAATTAAATAATTTAACCAAAAATTAATTTCATTTTCACATAGAAATGAAGGTATTACTGTCTCCAGAGCCAGAGTTTGTGAGAATTTAAATATAAGTAAGTTAATATTTGAAAACACCAAGGGATTTTTAGATTTATATTTTTTTTTTTACTATGTACCTTCAAATTTTACATGGAGATTTTATGGAAGTAGATTTTGTTAACATAATAACACAGTGATATGTTTCTAATGAGGACATGCCTTTCTAGTCTCCAATTAAACAGAAAGACTACAGAGAGCACTTCAAACACTACAATACTCACATTCTTGCTTATACACCAGCATCTGCCAACCTTTTAACAGCTCTTAGCCAAAGGACCCTGTATTTTATGAGGTTAAAGGTGATACTCACAATGTCAGTTACATAATCTATTCATAACTATACTTGATTTTTTTCTCTGCCAGTCTCTGGGGTGGTACTGACATGGGCAGCTGGCTCCCATCAAGCCATTGTGTAACTTCCCCTCCTCAGACAGAGGGAGAAAATAAGAGGAAAAAGCCTGTGGGTTGAGATAAAGAGAGTCAGATCACTTAACAATTAATCATTACAGGCACAACAGGTTTGACCTAGGGAAATTTAATTTGTTACCAATTAAAAATAGACTGGTGAGAAACAAAATCTTTCACCCTTCTTCTTCCCAGGCTCAGTTTCACTCACTCATTCCTGACTCCTCTATCTCCTCCTGCATGGGGATGGGAAATGTGGTCAGTCCATGACAGAAGGCTAAATGAGAGATTATGTGGTGATTGCATTTCTGGAAACAAACAAACAAACCAAACCAGAAAACAACAACAAAAAACAAGCCACACACACACAGGAAAAAGTCAACACTCCCAACTCCCCAACAAACAAACAAAAAAGGTGTTGCTGTGCACAGGGATTATCTTTGGAGTTTTCCAATGTCGGTTTGTTTGTTTTGGTTTGATTTGGGGTTTTTTTACATTAAATCAATATAGTTGGGCAATATTTTTCTTAAAGTTGCTTTTTTTTTTTTTTTTTTGTATCAGTTTTAGGTGTGGTTGGAAAAGACTATCTAATTAATTGTGTTAAAACGGTGAGTTAGTAGTAAACTGAAAGAAAGAAGACATTTCAAATGTATCCCTTCTCCTCAGCCCAATTCCCATATCTCTCCAAAAGAAAGAGCCATTTTAATATTCATTTTCTTTAAAGCAGTTTGATATCTCCTGTGTAACTTTTCTAAAAGGGATGGCAGAGGAAAAGGCAGTGTCTTCCCACACCCAGACCCCTGGGAACTTTGAGATGTTCCCTAAGACATATACCAGGATCCTTTCTCATCTTTTCTCAATTCACAGCAAGTTTTTCATTCTGTATCTTTCATGCCTAAAGACTGTATAGCTCAAGATCCCTTACTAATCTTTACTAATCTGACAACTACTTTTGTCTGATCCTGATGAAGCATCATTTAAATCAGAAAATCCAGGAGAAAGAAAAAAAATCACCTTACACCCCTCAGACTACAAGATCCTAGTTTTTGACAAAGACAAAATGAATCATTGCTTTCATATGTCTCTGTGATCTTCCTTCTATTAGAGTTTTGGGTCGTTTTTTTTCAAAAAGGTCAAAACCTCTTGCATGTCTGATCCTCACAACAACTTGCAGGTTTACATGAGATTATGAGGATACACCAAACAAATAAAAACATTAAGTTGGTTTCAGGAAATGTGTGCGTTACAACAATTCAATATCAGTTTCAATCCACAAACACCTCCTTCACAAAACATAGTTCAAATCGTAGTGAACATGATCACTTTGCATTCAAATATTGAAATTATCTTCTTCCAGACTAAAATTGTACTTACTGGGAAAATGGACTTTGATGAAGACCATGTTCCCCACAAGACACAGTACAACAGTTTCCTTCTCATACACTTGTTGCTGGACATTGGAGTCACTTCTCTATAATGCCATAATCCAGCAAGATTCCACCAGAAGCAAGAGATATTTTTTTCAAACACATTTTAGTCTTTGTTATTGTTGGGGACTGGGGATGGATTTGAATATTCAGAAACTCTGGCAACTTTGTTGCTACTGATCTGTCCACCACTGGCCAGTTGCTTCCCTAGTACCTGTTTTCCCTCATCATTCCCTACTTTCACATCAAAATCAGTGGTGATTTGCAGGCAGTTTATCATTTGCATTTGATCCCCTGAAGGGCACCAACAAAACCATTAGTTTTCACCTTGTCTAAGGCTGTCAGCCTCAAAACCTCAGCACAAATCCTGGAGCTGGCATATACAAAAGGTAAAAGCATTGCAATAATTGCTATCAACTCAAGTCTGCCACCTCACATCCAGAATACTGGGCAAAAATATTTATATACAAAAATATGCAGTCTGTACCAGCCATAGTGGTTGACACTGGAAGCTTCTTTATTTAGCATGAATAAGAGGAGCTTTAAAGAACTGCATTAAAAATCAGAATGGATCTACTAGACTGCCACACTTAGTTTTAATAATGCAACTCTTCTGCTTCCATATTCAGGACAGCCTTCAAGGCCATTAAGTATTTTCTCTGTATAAAAATTTTGTTTCAACACTTCTAGAGATGTGGGACACTTCTGATGCTCCTGCACAGGAACAAATGTCTAGAGCCTGAAATTAATATCAGTGCTTCAGAGTTTCTGCCACAATAACACGAGACAGTCGCAAGGTTTGAGACTGCAAACTTCCAGGTTACCATTTTCTCCCCGGGGGCTGAAATTTCTATAGTGGCCATTAAAACAATCAGGACATCACAAATGTGTTCTACTAGTGTAAACTGCACTATAATATGAACGAGATCTATACAAAAGTAACGCTTTTACTCAAATTCCTCTTTATGTTTCTATGTCTCTTCAACATACTCCCCCTCACCCAGTAAACTGAGGGTGGGAAAGATCTTGGGACGTGGCACAGCCAGGACAGCTGACCCAAACTGACCAAAGGGATATCCCACACCACATGATGTCTGGTCAGGTATAAACCCTAAGAGAAAGGAGGAGGGGTGGCATTTATTGTTATGTTATTATATTATTGTTATTGTGGCTTTTGGCTTTCAAAGCAACTGCTACACATACTGAAACCCTACTGCCCTGGAAGTGGCTGGACATTGCCTGCTGAGGAGAAGCAGAGAATAAATTTGTTTTTCTTTGCTTTCTTGTGCAGTCTTTCATTTTTCTTTATTAAACTGCCTTTTTATTGACCCGCAAGTATGGTTTGTTTGCTTGGTTTTTTCCACCTTACTTTCTCCATCCCCTGACCTGATGAAGAAGGGTAGTGATAGAGTGGCCTGGTGGGCAAGTGACACCCTGTGCCAAGGTCAACCTACCACACTCTTCTTAACACCCTTCTATTTACCTCCTTTATTGTCTTGCTGCCATTTTTTTTTTCCCAATGCCTTGGGCTTGATTACAGAGTTGGAAAGAACTAATTTGTCACAGGAGAACTAGTTCATTAATTTGGAGAATACATTTTTAATGGAAGATCAGGTGACTTAGTGAATATTTGAATGTGCAGTTCAATAAGGAGAAAAAAAAGTATACACAAATAAACCATACAGAAGCATATCCATGCAAAAACATGACTAATAGGTAAAATAATAGATTTCAGTTTACTATTCATCACGAGTCTCTACTTGTTGGTCACCATGCCATAATGCAATGTCCCTCTATAAGAAATAGTCAGTGAGAATTTGCTTAAAACACTGTAGAAGTATCTCAGTGCAACTCTATTGATGTACACTGTCCAGTAAAAACAAACAAATCCACAAAACCCTAAATCCCAAAGCCACACATATCAAGCTACCACAAAAAAAAACAAAATCCCCCTCCAATTCTCCCCTCACCCTGCTGCCCCCAGATACCCAATTCCCCAGATATACCCAAGTGTGGAAGTTTGGGTTGGCTCCCCGCCAAACCCAGCTGTTGACCACACAGATTCCCCCACTCCCAAAGGAGAAAAAAAAGTTTAAAAAGAAAATTGTAGTAAATATATATATATTCACATATATTACAGTTATATACAATCAAACACTATGAATACACAGAACAAGAATTCCAAACAACCCCAAAAGGGAAAAGGGGGGAAAGGGAAAGGGAAGAGAGACAAAAATGGGTAAAAACAAAACAAAACAGATACACACACTTCTAAACTCAGGGAAAGGCTCAATAAAGTAACTAACACAATAAATTCTCACCAAAGTCCCCTCAAGAGAAGCAGTTTCTCCACCCCCATGCAGCTGGGACAGCAGCTCTTAGATTAGGCTTCAGCTCATATAGATAAGAGTGATGCTGACACATCAAGACCTGCTGCCTTCCCAAGCACCCGAAAGGAAGAGAGAGGGAGGAAACCTTCCTTCTCATCTTATATACCCCTGATTACGTGAAGGAATGGTGTGGAATACTTCCTTAGTTATAATCCTGTTACTAGGGAAGGCCTAGACCAAAACTGAGAAAACTAAACCACCACACCAAGCCCTTGAAATAACCACTGGATACAAAGATATTGTTAACTATTCCCTGAATTTGTCTTGACAACTTGTGAACACTAAAGTAATTTCTGCTGGTACTTTGTCATCATCAAATAAGGCTGGATTTCATGCCCAGAGGCTGGGATTTATTTTCTGAACAGAAACTTTGACACCAAAATCTTTCACACAAAGGCCCCAAAAGACATTTAATTAATGATTCTGATAACTGATGAGGCAACTGATGAGCTCTGAAACAAAATATCTTCTTCAGAATTTATGTAAGTGATTAGAAAAAACCCCTATGGGCAGAGGTGTTGCCAGTATAACTAGTGATAGGCTATTTATCACAAGCCTGAACACATGCAGACTGTAACACATGGGCTTTTAAAAAATGTATGGTGCAGGGATAAAGTTACTATAGTTTAAGCTTGAATTCAAGGAATGAAAAAATTCCTTAATGGACAGAAATAACTAGTAACACTCATGTTGGAAAAATATGAGAAATAAGTTACTGCATTAAAAATGAGATCTTTGATGAGAATTTGCTATGAAACTCAATATACTATTGAGTTACTATGATGTGAAGGATAATTAAATAATAGTAAG
>JAWWMP010000001.1:14808748-14820210 GCA_035047865.1 Dendrocincla tyrannina
CTCTTCCGATCTGGATAATTAAATAATAGTAAGTCAGAAAGGGGAAAAACACTAGAAAGAAAGACTAAGGAAACTCATCTTTCAGAGGTATGGACATAATTTCCAGTACAGATAATTTTATTTTTCTCAGGAATAAAACCAGAAGGTTCTTGAGAGTACTTAAAATAAGGTAGTCACAAATTAATGACTTTTCAGATACAACTAATTCAAACTTGTAAGCACACACTGAAATTGCAGAGAATTATCCTCTAAAAAACACCATGTACAAGTTTCTTGATAGTGGAAAATTTTGGAGTATTTTATAAAGCAATTAAGATCAAATAACTAGATGTACATACAAAATATACTTTTATATATTTCTTCTTTAAAGAGATTTTTCTGCATCTGAAAATTGTAATTCCAGATTCACCTCACCATATGCTATAAGATCCATCTATTCTCCTTTTAGTAGTGGTGTGCTGTGGATGCTGAGTTCCCTAGAAATTTGTTGCTGCTCTCTAATTCTCTCTACATTTTCTAGCGATTTTTATAAAAAAAAAAAAGAAATCAGAAAGTACTGCTCATTCTTGACAAACAATAAGCAAGTTTGTCACTGAGATAATTTAGAATGGAACCAATAAACATGTTGATATCTTCTTTGGGAAGGAGTCTTTCATTCTTCCAGAAAAAGAGACGGAGATGTTCTCTAGTCTTGCTGCACAGGACCTTTGGCTGTTTGGACTTGTCTTCATAGGAAGGATGGAGTTTGAAAACACTACTGAATTTTGAACAATGAAGATTTGCAAAACAATAAACCAAAAGGAAAAGGACATTGAAAAGACAGCAACTGCATTAAAATTTATGTGAGGGTTTTATTAATTGAGTGAACATATATTTAAGAAGGCAACTGTTCAAAAATTATTAAAATATTCTTTCCTTTAACAAGTGTGTATTGCCTGAAGTACAGTAATTCTGAAATAATACAATCTCTTTAAAATACCACTAATAAATAAATTACACTTGCTTATAACACTAAAAAACAAACAAACAAACAAACAACACAAGCCAAATATATTCTGAATATATTCAGAGACAACAAATATATTCAGAATCTACCATGAAGAAAAAAGTCAAGTCAAACCTTCAAAATGTCTAAAAGTCAAATTAACAGACTTAAAAATACTTACATTGCAATATGCTTTATTAGAGAACTGAAACTGGTAGGGAGGTGGGATGGAATTTTATGAACAAAAGTTTTAAAGATTATGTTGGTTTGAATAACATGGGGAAAATTTCTGGCTTTGGAGACAGAGAAGAATATACTTATATTAAACATTGAGAAGTATGATTTCTGTCTGATAATAGAGAAACAGCTGATTTGTTTTGGGGTTTTTTTATAGCCTTCTGAAAAATAAATTTCTAACAATAAATTAAACAAAAGACACAGACCCCTTAGAAAGGTGATTTAATCTTGCATGATCTCCTCTGCACTATCTCTACATTCCTTGGGAAGTCAGTAGACTGTTGAGGGGAAGGGAGCACTTGAATTTTAAAGAAGAAAAAGATGAGTATTAAATTAATGCAACTTAAAGTTAGGATTAAAGTTGGTAACATATTGAAGGTACATATTGAAGTTTGCAAAGCACCTCCTGAGAAAAAAAAAATCCAAACATAATTAAAAGAAGGGGCAGGGAACAGAAGGAACAGAAAACTCAGTACTTTCTTGGTACAAAGATACAAGTAATACATTTTGTCCTGACAGAAACAACTACTTACCCCAGAAGGAATTAGGGGGCACCTCCTCAGTACCAGAAGGGAGGTTGTAGCCAGGTGGGGTTAGGGCTCTTCTCCCACCAAGCAAGTGATAGAGCAAGAGGAAATGGCCTCAAGTTGTGCCAGAGGAGATTAAGATTGAATATTCAGAAAAAGTAATCACTGAAAGGTTTATCAAGCATTGGAACAGACTGCCTAAGGAAGTGTTGGAGTCACCATCCCTGGAGGTATTTAAAAGATGTAGCACTTGCAGGACATGGTTTAATGGTGGACTTGCCAGTGCTGGGTTAGTGGTTGGACCTGATGATCTTAAAGATCTTTTCCAAACTGAATGATTCCATAATTCTAGTAAGAAAAACAATTCTGTGACACAGCGCTGTACTTAAGCTAAAAAAGTTAATTTATCAATAAATACCCAGTAGCTTGTTGATAACAAGTAACTGGTGGACAAAAATGACACAAAAAGCAGTGATCAAAAATTTGCAGATGCCACTCATTCTAGAACTAACAGCCATGATTCCTTCCATACCCCACTTCAGCTGGTAATTAAGAAGGAGATTTCAAGTGAAATTTAGGAATACTTGGAGTTTTATAGAAATTAGCCATTTGTAAGGAAAAAAAAACATAGACTTATAACTTACTAGGACTGAAAGAACATAGAAAGTGTTCCATGATTTTATATATGTGTGTTGCAAAACAACCTTTCACAACGTCTATGTGAAAATTTTGTCTGGAGCGTACTTTAGCAGGGTTTATTTATGAAGACATTTCTGAAGAGGTACCTGTATTATAACCAGTACCTGTTGAAACCAAGGAAATGTGAAAGAGGTAAGTGTGCAATTATTGGCTTACAAAGACAGATCTTAATATCTCACCCAGGGTTTTCTTTAGCCTTTGTATTTTCTGGTGTTCATAATTTATAACCGTGGTGTTACTATGGCAGGTGGTGATGGTTCAGAGCTTGAAACTCAATTTGGGAATTAATTATATTGCTTTGACTTCTACATTCTAAAATGTAAACATACCTATAACTAAATCAACTGCTGACTCCTTAATGCTGTGCTGGGAAAATATTCATGCACCAAATATTGGCATGAGTACAAGCATATTACTTATTGCTAGAGGTCCATATCTACATTATAGATCAATTATACTGATATTTATACCTATGTGTTTCCTTCTTCAAAATCAATTGGCATTTCTCAAACACACCAGAGGAAGGATTTATACTCACAAATTGAAACATATTTCCACTAGCAAAAACTACATGAATAAAGATATTGATCACACTTATGTTGATAAAAAACACACACAGGGCATTCATTTTTCCGAGCTGAGAAAGAGTTATTGATTCACTGTAAATGTGGTTGGCTTGGAATTGTTAAAATGCAATGGAGTGTCCAAGGAATAAAAAAAAAATAAAATTAATGTGCATTTTTATTAACTACTACACTGAGCTATTAATAACAATTTTTACTGTCACTGAAGACTTCATATGAGGTGTCAGTTTTGGCTTATGGTGTTAAGAAATGGGTAAAATGATCATAGTATAAAGTAAAATAATAATTTAACATTTCACCTCAGTTAGTTAAGGTTACACATCTTCTCCCTGACCCCTATTCACAGTGATTGCACCATTATATTGACACAAACACAGAATCTAATGCAAGTTTAAACTGTGAGCGTCATGTTGTGTGCAGATTTACCTAATTAAAATTTTTAACATGTCTACCTTTTGATCTGCAAAGCAATTTCTGGTCAATGAATTGTTCTATTGCATCAAATTCTTTTATAAAGGGGGATTTAATTGTAAAATACTTTAGCTCTTCATTGGCTAATACATTTCCATGAAAACAGAACAAAACTCATGGTTAGGATATTTGGATTACATGGCAAACAAGTTTGAGTTCTGAAGGATAGTGATGTATGCAAAAATCATCCTCATTGCTATGTAAGGAGATGAGAAATTATATTTGAATTGGTGAAATTTTATTCTTCTTCTGGTTATTCAAAAGCATTGTTTTGGTATTTCAAAAGTAATTTATACTCAATAAA
The DNA here is from genome assembly GCA_035047865.1 of Dendrocincla tyrannina. Lineage (NCBI taxonomy): Eukaryota > Metazoa > Chordata > Aves > Passeriformes > Dendrocolaptidae > Dendrocincla > Dendrocincla tyrannina. The sequence goes on from JAWWMP010000001.1 coordinate 14,812,556, forward strand.
CCAGCCGAAAAAAAAACCCAAAAAACACAACCCCCCCAAAAAAAAGTGGTAAGCCTTATGTAATTGAAGCAGTAACATTTAATGGTTAAAAAAAAAAAAAATGTGTTATGAAACATATCATTAAAGCCTTCACAAATATTTTCCCAGACAAATACGTTTTAATCTCTGCTGGTATACAAATAAGTTCCTCTTACTGTAAAGGTTTTTTTGGGGGGGTGGTTTTTTTTTGTTTGTTTGGTTTGGTTTATTTTGTTGTTATTGTTGATTTTTTTTGTTACTTATCACAGAATTGTTCATTTGTAAGGGGTGGATAAGGTAACAACACTAATGGACTAAATTGTCAAATTAAAAGACACTTTTTGGTTTCGTTGAAATAACTGCAGTATTTTACTTTCATGCATAATTAGTTGCATTATAATTGAAATAGAGAAGTTACCATACACTAAGTATTGTACTGATAATCCCAAACTATGGAAGTTCACAGTGTTTATTGCTATTACCTTCAATAGTTTAGTTTTAAAAATGGATTTGCTTTCAGCTTCTACAGCATGACAACAAAAATTCCATTCTGAAGTTGTTGGATTTATCTTTCAGTCTTTGATTCCAGTAGATGTACGCCATCAATATTAATTCTATTCTCAACAGTGTGTGTAAAATTAGATTATATATATCATCATTCTGAGACTTTCTTGCTTTATCAACTAATGTTTGTTGACTTTATTCTATTGTTCACAGGTCCTTGAAAATGGCAAAATATAGAAACAGACTGGATGACACTTTTCAGCCCAGGAAGAGATACAATTTCTTTAAAAAATGGTTTAACTCATACAATTTTTGCTTCTCCTTGCTTATATAGTGGGGTTTTTTTGTTATTGCTTGGAAAGTCACTCAGAATTCTTCTGAGATAGTGAATCGTAGGTTTAACCAAGCATAAAATTTATTTGCTGAACTGATATTTTAACCTTTACTGATACAGAAAGCAGAGTTTGAATTTTAATCTATGAAAAAAAGGCTTTGTACTCCAGACACACTTCATTCATTGCAAGGCAGTTAAGTCACAATTTTCTTTCTGCAGAGAAGGAAGAAACTTCCAAAGAGATGCTATTCTCAAATACAAAGACTAATACTTTTTGTCCATAAAACAATGATGAATCCTAAATATCCAATATATTTTAATTTTTATAAGGCTGGGGCAACCATATACAACCTTCAATGAAATTATTGAATATTGCTCCTACCCTGAATAAGTTAGCTCTTGTTTACCGGAAATAACATATAAAGTTTGGGAACAGGCAGCCCCTTGTATCTCTTACCCATACGAAGAACTAATCACTGTAAGTTTCCCTGACAATCTCATAAGGTCAAGTTGTACTTAGAGTAATTTTTAATCTTTTTTCAATTCATTGCTTGGAAGACTGTCTTACAGGAGCTACTTTTTTAGTTGTATCTTTGCATAATTTAACATTACTCCAAGATTTTTGGACTTAAGTGTTACTATTTTTTTTTTAAATGGTCCTTTCTTCTTTGTTGCCATTGGAAGAGAAGTAGGAAGCAGCAACAGACAAAAATAAGTTGATATTGTGAGAGACAGTCTACAATGTGAAGACCCGGAGTGTTACTATGGCTTCCCAAATGCATTTAACATGATGTAATTCAATACTGCTTGAGTTGGACTGCTAGGCTTTTAAGAAAGTTTAGTCAGATCAAAACTTAGACTAAGTCTTTCTCAAAGACAAAAAGACAGATTCTTTTTTATGATTCAGGAGAGAAAGTTTATATTCTGCATTTCCAGGAATTAGTACATTGGGCATGACTGAAAAGGAATTACAAGAATTCTGACTAAAGATTTTTATCTCAGGGAGCCAAACATGCAAACATTGCTTTGCTAATCTTACCACTACCTTATTGCATGTCTATGTTTTGAGATCCTATTTCAAAAGTTTAAAGAACAATATGCAACAAATAACCAGTGCACGTCTGATCAGTATATCTCTGCACCATCATATAAACATAAGAAATTATATATTGCTTAAAATTGTCTCATGCTTTTGTCAAGTAATTTGAGTAATTTCTGTCATATTAAAAATCAAGAATGCATAGTAGATGGACACATAGCTTGACACTTTCAGCAACTATTTTATCTGCTCTCAGTAAACAATTACACCTTAAAAGTTTTCAGAATATTTTTTATTCTAGAATAGCAAAAAGACCTAATAGGACGTAACAGAACTCTCAGTAACTTATTGATATTTGCAGTGCACTTTGTAATTATGTTCTCCAAGTATCATTTGCCTTAAAATTCTAAAAATGCAGAACTTTCAGATTCACTGTGATAAAGTTGATAACCTATTGTTTTGATAGAAAGGGTCTTAGAGAAAAAGTATTTATTTTTCTGGTTTTTTCATGAAAGGTTTTGATATCAGTTCATGGTCTAGATAAGAATGGAAAAGTCAGTCACACTGGAAAAAGCCATAAAGGAAGGAATTTATTAAGAGTTGTGAAGAATGACAAGGTGAGCCATGAAAAAAATTAGTTACATTGAAATCACAGGCCTTGCCTTGCATGTAAGCTAGGAAGAGATTAACCCAGTGGATTTACCCTCTCAAGTAACTATACTGCTACTATTGACTTAATCTTTCCCACAGAGTCCACACCTGGATTTGTAGAGATAGTTATACTTAACAAGTACTAGACAAACTGTGAAAATGCCCTTTGATACATTTATTAACATCTCAAAGAACTAAAGCTGACAAGGTGTGGAGAATGAACTATCACTGCCCTGTGTGTACTCAGAGAGATAATCCCCACCACACGGCTAATATTTTTTGAGAATGTGACTCGAAACCAAGAGAGAACCTTTTCGAGATTTACTTTCCCAGTAACCTTGGTGGTTGAAGATGAACATATCAGGTCTTTGTAACAGGCCTTTAAAAAGCAAAGCATCCTTTTAAGACAGGAGGAAGATCATGTCTCAGGCAGCTAGTCTTTTACTGCATAATTAATTCCACATCACTGAATGGTTCTACTCAGTTTCTGTAGTCTTATGGACTTTGGTTGAAGATAAAAGCAAGTATTCATCTAAAAAACATACACAGAATACAGAAACTATCTGAATACAAATTACAATGATAATCTATACAAATTATTGGAGTTACAGTTTGAAGATTAAAGATAATAAAACCACTGTTTCAGGAGTCATGTTTGTTTATCTCCATAATTACAGAAGCTACATGTAAAAAGTGAGGGAAATTGTTTCATTCTTATATTGTTTATAATGCACAAAGCCTTTACTGTAAGGTCTAGATTTTAAGATATGAGTAAAAAAAGGGAATGTTTAATACTTTCAATATCAAATTTTACCTGATTGCTGTGGTAGTATTACAGCAAAAAATACTTGATTATTTTTTTCTGCAGACAATTTAAAAAAATACAGAACAATTGCATTCATTTACCACAAAAGTGAATAATTTACAAAAGTCAGTTACTCAAATATAAGATTCTAAGACATTCTTATAGCCTGCTTTTTGATGGGGTAGCATATGTCCTTCTTTCATTACTAGGAGAAAACTTCTCATTAGACACACATATTTTAGTTCTAATAAAATATTAATTTTAATGGTCTATCACATGCAAGATGAAATCCCCAATACAGTGATGGGCATCATCATCACCCTCACAATCACACTATCATGTCAATCTTTAAGCTGAATCATCTAATCACTCACAATCCTGTGTGTTTTTTCTCTCTTTGCTGCCAGTCACAGGCAGAGATCTGCAGGTATGGACACTCAGGTCTTCAGCAGGAATCTGACTTGTGCTTCAGTTCTCTTTTCAGGGACCACATTGGCCACACAGGGCTGATCTGGTTTGGTTTGCCTTTAACTCAAGCACAACTGCAAGAAACAATCATCCTGGACAATAGGAGAGTAACCTTAAGACCCTGAGCTGCTTGACATTTCTTTTGGCTTTGGTGAGAGTTTAAAGTCCTAAAAGAAGTCCCAAAGCTGAGGCAAAAGCACAAGAAGAGTCTGTCACAGAAGTGCACCTGCCTGATGTGGACTGAGAACTAGAGTGAACCCTGCACTCAAAGCATGTTTTCAAAGGACACCACCATCACTCAAGGGAAGTTATGTTCACGTTGCAGGCTATTTTGTCCACTGCAAGAACCAAACATTAAATTCTTACATAAAGTGAACCCTGAAGATTTGACTTCTTTTTCTGTTGAAGTTATTTACACATTTAGGTCTTCATTGCATCATCAAAATTCTAAAAGGCCCAAATTTTTGTTTTAAATGTATTCAGTTGTATAAAAGTTATATTTTCATTTTTTTCTTAAAGGAAGTAAAGATACTGGCATTAAGTATATCAAGAAATATTTTCAGATGTTCGGTAAGGCTGAAAGATGATTTGAAGTATTCACCACACAAGTTTTTACACAACTGATTTCAATAATAACATTAATAACATTAATAACAGCTTTAAATAACATTATTGTCTACACAACACTCATTTTTCTGTATCTTATTAATATTTTTCTGATCTTCTCTTGAAATAATTTCTTTCATGACATTTATGTATGTGCATCATAAATGATTTATTTATGGATTGTTCTGCTCTGTTTCTGAAAAAATAAATCTTACATAGCTATTAAAAGGTTTACCATACACACATCAGACAAAGGAGGTACTCAGAAAAGATAGATCAGAATTGCTTGTTTGACTAGAACAAATTGACAGGAAACAAATGTTTGGCTTTTATATCTGAATCAGACACTATCAGGAAAGAAAATCCACTGTCCTACATGTATTTATTAATACCTATATATCATTCCTACGACTTACGTAATTGTCAATGTTGTATAAGCAACCTCTTGAAGTAGTTTAATTTTGGTTTTAATACATTTTCCTTTTTTTTTTTTTTTTAATATACACATTAGAAAAACATACAACTATTTTTCCCTCCCTCAGAAGGGAAGTTTCTCCAGTAGTAGCATATTAATTTAATGTTTAAAGGATCAATGGAGCTGAGAGGAAATAGTGACTAGCTTGGATTTTTTTGAAAGGTTTTGAATAGATGTTTGAAATTAAGATAATAAGCAGCAACATGATTTAAGGAGACTTTCTGGACAGCCCTGCACTGGGGAAATATTAATCTCAGTTTTGCTATCAATTTACTTTGTAGCTTCAGGAAAATGAAACTAGGCCATTTCTTATTCCTTCATCTCCCCCCCTACCAAAGAGCAAACATGGGCTTAATTTGTAGACTTTCATCTCCTAAAGCTCAGACTCTGTGTAAAACAGTCAATATGAAAAATATTCTAAAATTTAGTATGCTAATATCAATTTATATACATGAAAAGGAAATGAAGGAGACAATGTACTAATTTTCAAGTGAAGCCTCAGTACATCAAAACTCCCCCAAGTAGTACTATTTAGAGATCTGTCCTCAAAATATTTCAGCTTTAGTGAAAACAAAAAAATAGAAACAACATAACAAAAGTTCTACTACAATAGAAGTAGCAGCACAAAAATTAGAGCTAACAAATTAATTTACTTTTAAGTAATAAAAAGTTATTTTGTCATATACATATGTAACGATTTATATAGGACTCAGCTCAGGTTTCTTATCAAATTTTTAAAGAGCAGAAATTTCAGCTTATAAAAGTGCTGGGTTTTTTCATCTTCATACATCATACTTAGTTTCAAATGAAACAAATTCTTAGTAAATTAAACACGGAATATGAACTACCTCCATTTCTCCCCTCCATCCGTCACAAAGCTGGGTACACCTCTATTATATAAATTTAAATGTTTTGCAGTATTGTAAATTGAAATCATGTAAAAGGTCAGTTTCATTTAAAAAGCATTAAAATATTCAAAGTTATCAGAAATTTTTTGCTTCCCTCAGAGTTACATTCTGGTTAAGTCACCTAGCATTTGTAAAGCATTTTAATTTCTCTTGAAGAGTCAAAGATGTTTATTGTACATGTCTACTTCCTCTGACAAATCTAGTCTAATCTTTCCTTCCTTCAGTGAGGTCCTATCAACAGAGTGAGGACTGAGACCATTAGCAGTAGACCAGTTCATCTTGCCACATTCATTGTCAAAAATGACATGATCAATCCCTCATTTAGCAGTGTCCAGAAGCACTTGTGCTACCACACATCCAAGTGCATTTCTCTTCAAATTTATGTGGTTTTTCCATTCTCATTGATCTAAATGTATATCCTCAAGCAGAGTCTACTGTTGGCTTAACTCTCTTTAGTGTGGTATTCAATTTCCCTGAAAGTAATGTTTCAAAATATTTAGTGCTTTGCAGACAGACGCCAGCCTGATGTGCTGAAATTACTAGGACCAAACTAGTTTCAACCTCTAACCTTAATGCATTAATGCAACCTGTAATCTTTAACAATAATGCATCCCATTAATCTAACACAACCTGATTTTCAGGAATCTACATTGACTCAGCATGATACAATACTGAAAGGGTACTGAAAAGCTGCTGAAAGGATGGGCACTGATCTCATAATGAGAGGACTTGCATGAATTTTCTTTTCCTATCTTTGTAGTGATGATATAAATGCTTTGCTTAAACCATTTTCTTTGGAAGAATGTCCAAATATTTGTCGTTTAAATTATGAAGCTTTCCCTATTTTCCTTTCCTGATGTCTTTGTTTTGCTATATTGGTGACTAACTGTAAAGATGACGTAACTTTTGTGACCAAATGACTTCAACAGAATGATTTCAACATTAACAGTTTTCAGTAATTAATTATATTTCATCCTCTCCTCTTGATAATTAAATATTTTTCAAAGCAAACTGTTGCTATATCATTGGGCTTCTTAAACTCTTAAAGTTTTGAAACTTCTGTTTTCTGATCAGATGTTTGGTTGATAACATCTTCTCAATTTTAGAATTTTCAAAGGCCCATGCAGAATAAATGCTAGAAAATCTCAATTTCCATCTGGAACACTTTCATATAAGCTTTTAGAACACTTTACACACATATTTATCTGACTTTAGAACTATAGCATTCAGAAGTAAATGCCAGAAAAGCTAATGATATTCAGCCAACTATAACCAGTGTAAAACTTCAAGCAGCAAACTGACAAGTTTGGTATAAATCAGTCTACGGGCTCAACAGATAAAAGGGGAAAAAAAAAAGCCCACTACGGAAAAGGAAAGCAATCATTCTAAGTAAAGAAACAACTACTTTCTATTCTAAAAACTTTCTTTTTTCAGTCATAAATTCAAGCTAAATGTAAAGCGTAAAATTTATATGCGCTGCATACAAGGTCAACATAATTTTCTTCACAAGGTAAAGAAATTTCTGTATGTCACCAACAGCTAGAAAAATATGACCCAACATGCACACTTATGTCTGAAAAATAGTTTGGAACCTTCTTTGAGCTCAAACTAGAAAGTACAAGATTTTACATATTCATAGTCCTCTGTAAGTACTGCAGGTCTTGATAAGGTTTGAAAACAAATGGCATTGAAAACTCAGAATCCATTTCACACTCATATGAATGCAAGTTAGCACATACATTTCACAAGAAATATTTAGTAGGATCAACAGGTGATGCCTAAAATCCTGGAAGATAGGCACTCAGACAAAACATTAATGGAGAAAGATAGACAATACCTTTATTGGG
>JAWWMP010000001.1:14826184-14884910 GCA_035047865.1 Dendrocincla tyrannina
GACACTGGGTTATACTGCTGGGTTTTGGTGAGTTGAAAGCAGTCTTCTCTTTGTGTCAGTGTATTTATTGTAATATCATTCATTAAATTGTAATTCTGACTTATAATCTCTCTCGTGGCGCATCCATTTCTCCTGCTGGTTTACCCTTAAACCAGTACACCGTGTTACTTCTATACATCACCATCAACTACAAATTTCCATGGCTCAAATGTCACTGATTGTATTTAATGGTTGTAGGGTCAAGTTCCTTCCTCAGACAGATTTCAATAAATAAAAATAAAGAATACTACCTGTCTCTCATGAAATTATGTTTATACTGTCAACATCTTTGCCTATGTGAAGAGCAGCTGTTGTCATAAGCACCCCCTTATTCTGTACAGGCCTTCAGTATCCCAACATAAAATGTTCACACAAAACCCTTTCAGGCTTCAGTTTAACGACATAATATCTTTTTATATCCATTCTATTTAATATAATTTTAATGGGTATCTGACCTTCAAGAAAATAATGCATGAAAAAGAAATGCAGAAAAGAAAAAGAAATTAAATGAGACTCCATAAAGGAGATCATGTACTGCTCAATATAAATTTTATCTACCTAATAGAAAACAATAGTGCAATCATACAGTACATGCAAAGTATCAAGAAAATTAATGACATCTTATCCAACATCAAACAAATATTTTATGGATACAAAGTCAAAAGGATTGATAACACGTAATTTTTTAGATACCGTAACCCAGGTTGCAGAACCCCACAGTTGTGACCAAATAAGTCATAACACCAGAGAAGATAGCAAATTTTATTTGGTCAATAAAGATACATAATATGAGCTGAATTCATCAAAATATTTAAAAACTATGAGTTTGCAGAAGGGGGAGCAGGCTCCCCAGGAGGCAAACAGACACCTGGCCTTTGGGCATAGGGATGGGCCCAGAACCAAAGCAGCAATTTAACTACATACAACTTATAAAGCTATTCACATATCTATTTTACACTATTTAAAGACACACAAATTAAACTGGAATTTTTTATTTACATTATGACTATTCAAAATTATCATCTCATTTCCAATTAAAACAAAATGGTTGAAAATTTGAGGATATTAGAATCAAATGTTGAAGAAATGGAGCAATTAGATATTTTTTTCTAATCCAACCCTGAAACTTCAAAATATTTAAATAGCCACAGGAGAAGAGAGAATTGTTTAAAATTTCCTTTCCTGCACTTAAATCCTTATAAGAACACCCACATGCAGTTCTGAAGTATGCTGATAAAAGCAGCAACCATTTCTATGGCAGATTAACAGAGGGAAATTGTCCAGACTTCTGCAAATTAAGGCAGAAAAAAAATCTCTTAAATTTTTAAAGCCATTCAAAAACTGTAGATTTTCTTCAAGGCGTTCTTTATATTGTTTAAGTCCCTAAATACAAGCTTGTAGTGCCTTTTAAAACTTTCATTTCCTTCTTGTACTATAAATAAAAGCATTTTCTTTCTACACTACTTTTCTCCTCTGAAGTAACTAAACTCCATATTACATAAAACAATAACTATGATTCACTAAATTTTAAGTATATTTATTGCTTTTTTGTTCCTTGTAACCCTTAGTGACTAGGGATCCCAGCTACTGTCTGGGTTGGCAGATAGGGAAAGCTCAAGAGGGGAGAAGTGGCAGAAGCATCTTGCTGTGGTGAGGTTGGAGGCGCTGTGTATCCTTGGCTATAGACTACCCCATACTCAGCACACAGTTTGACTAAGAGGATCTTGAAATTAAAATTTCAGTGAGAAGACTTTCTTTGGGAAAACATTTCAGTACTTGCTTTTGGTTTTTAAAGAACTTCCTTGACTCACACCACTGAAAACATTTTAAGTTTTTCTTTTCCTTTAAACCTTCCAGTTTGGAAGGGAGACTGCAAAATGAAACAAAACCAAACAACAACAACAACAAAAAAGCTGTTCCAGCAATAGCAAAAGGAGGGACTGGCAGAAAGCAAAAATATTTTCCTGTGTATCCAGTTTTTTTCTGGCCTCTTGTTTGCTCTCATCTTGATTTTGTGACTTCCCTGGCTTCTGGAACTTTTCAGCTTTACTATGACCTTTCTTAATGCATTATCTTCCTTTCACAGTAGTAAAAAGAACCCTGTATGTATTTTGTCGTTTTTTCTTAACAAAAAACAGTTCTTCTAATATGAGTTGACAAAAAAGTAAAGATATTTTCCTATGTACATTGATAACATAAAAGTAAAGGCATTTTCCTAATCTTTACTTGCAGAGTACTTGGATTCAAAGGGCTCATGGGCTGATCTGGAGATTAATCTATTACTGTTCTCTTTTTTTGGCAGTTCTTAAACCCACAGAGTTAATCAAGTTCTGCTTTCATTGTGGATTTTAAAATTGCCCTCAAACCCTGAAATATGTCAAAACAGTATCTTGAAGAATGGACTCCAAATACATATAACTTAGACCAAGTTTTTTATTTATGTTTAACAGATTTTACAGTCAGTTACTGTTACAGATATTCATGCTACAAAGCTTGAAATGTTAGAATTGTTTTAAGTAAGCTTTTAGGAACTTAAAGGGAAGGTCAGAGCCTCACGAAGTCTACATATTCAGAAATAAGGACATTATTAACCTTTTTAAAACTAGAGAATTTCTAAGTAACCCAAGGTTACTTAGTGAAAGAAACAAAGCTTCTGAGCTGCTATTTCTCTCCATCATGTCACATTTCATTCAAAGAGTTTATATCAGACTTTTAGAAAATATTTCCCTGTGCAAACATTTCCAAATCTCAGACAATATATAGGCATTTATAATTGATCAATAATAATCTTCACTGATGGAAGACTTTTTTGTGACTAAATTATATTTCAGTAGCAGCTGAGGTTTCCTGGATAGAAAGTACTTGAGATGTGGCAAAATCATCCATTATGATTTCCTAAAACAGATCTTTGAAAAGACTAATTATCTTTGGGTTTGGATTGATTACTTTTCCCCTTTTCCAATACACCATTGTCCCAATTAACTACTGCACAAAAGTTGCTGTTACATCGATAAAGCAGTTGCCAGCTAGCAGAGTTAATCAAATTCTGTTTTACTGGGAGAGATAAATATGCAGAATCTTCACTGTCATGCAAAAGAAAAACACACCTGGATCCCGTTGATTAGTCTTTCCATAAATACAGCTGTGAGTGCCTTTAGATATAACACTGTAATTACATGCTTCATGAGAGCAGAGGAAGCAAAAATATTGTGATTTACACTCCAGTCTATTTAGATTCATCAGCAACATGTTCCATTTCTGGGAACATTAAAAATTATGCACAAAACCACACACTCTTTTCTTCCCTTGAGTTGTTGTTGACATTTCAGTAAGATTGTCTTATGCTGCTGCTAACCTTATAAAAGCTACTGCCTTTTCAATAGCCCTCTCTAATGATGGTTCAAATGTTGCATGAGCTTTTTTCTTGCTGATATTTTATCACCACAATAAAGACATAGATGTGTATATCTATTCTCAGTGGGCTACTAAAAGCCAGCTCAAGGTTTTATTCCTGGAAACAACTGATTACCAAACTAATCAGATGGATTCTGAGATGTAGGACCAATGGCAGCTTTTTTCCTCACCAAAAAGCTCTTTCCATTATTTACATTAAGATAACAGTGTCTGTAAAAACACAATAAATGTTACAACTGATAAATTTTTATTTTCACAGTCAATATTTTTGTGATTGTAGCAAGCTTATTAGATAATTTTCAAGATTAGCTCTGCTTAATCTGCATTTATTATATTATTTGTCATTTCATCTTGTTATTTAGTTATATTAAAGAACTGCAGTTGCCTATTCTTGTCATCCACACACAGATGGAATAATCTTATGGAAAATTTGGGGGAAAATGGTGATTTGCAATATTTATGCAGCAGACAGTGTGCACAATTCCTAGAACAACTCACATTCTCTGCCACAGCAATCACATTGAATGCAAAATACTTACTAACCTAAGAAAAAAATCACAAACATAACAATCTGAAATGAGGGAGAGAAGAACTCCAACTAGTTTTATGACAGCTTGGCAGGTGAGAGGAGAAAGCTGGAGTCAACTGTGTCACACAGAAATCTGTGTTGATAAAATAAAACAAACACTGAATCCATCACAGTACTCTACTGAGCGCAAAGTGACTGTTGTGTTAAACAAGCCACCAAGAGAAAGTCGAAGTTAACACAGAGGAATCAGGTGCTTCACAAGTAGTTTAAGCTACACTGTCTCCACACCTCCAGTGATTCACAAGCAATGATTCACACCATATGAAAGCAAGTTCACTGTTCTTCCTTCTACCAACTGTTTGGCTGTTTTTTTGTTTTGTTTTTTTTTTTTTTTTCCATGTCTGACGTTGGTTGATATTTAATTGAAGGAAAAAATCTGTGCTTGTAACACATGAAACTAAACAGATGTAGTCATATATTTCAGCTTTATGTGGGATATAAGCAATATGTTTTTTAAACTAAAAGAGGTTTAAAGAAACACTCAAAGTTTAGAAGCATGCACACAACCAAATGTTTTGCTAGGTTTAGAATATGATAGTAGATTAGACCACAATTTAAGTGTTAGAACAAAATTAGAGCTGGCCAGGTGATGGTAGAAAACTCTTCCCAAAACAGTAAGAGTCCAATGAAAGCACGAATGCAGTATATAAAGAGGACCAGTTCTAGTAGGATGGACCTGAAGGAAGCCAAATTAAAGTGTTGAAGATCTTCAAAAGAAATGGAGATGGCAGGGACAACACATGATGATATCTTGCTGTGATAAATGCTCCACGTGCAGCAACACATACAAATGTAGGAAAACTGGGAAAAAGAGAGGAAACAATTCTTCACATGCTTTTGTATCATTTTATGAAGAATAATCCAGCTGCCCAACCATTATTTTTAGAGGAAACCTTCACCTCATATATATATATATATATTTTTTTTTTCCATACAGCCTGGGAAAATAACTAGCAATCTGAAAGCTGGAGTATTATCTCTGAATGCACCCCTATCCAGCTAAAAATCTTGTGCTGAAAGCAGTACCAGAAGGTTAAAGGAAGCAGAAAACAAGAAGTAAACGATAACTCCTTTCCCATTGTGCAAATACTTAAATCGAACACATAAATAATTGGGAAACACATTTTCACCTCTGTTGCACCCTTTGATTCCACTGAAAGAGGTGCCAGAGTGACATGCTGCTTTCTAGAATGAGTTAGCACCTGCCTAGAAACCAAACCAGAACCTCTGACTGCTGTGCAGGTTGACTATGGCACCTTAACCCTTCCACTAAAAAACATAAATCCCACCTGCTAAACAGAGGCTCACACTGTACAGTGTTCACATACCTAGTAATTGATTTTCATCTAAGCTGACTGATATAACTAATATTTTCACCAGTACAGAAATTATTTATTATTTTTAATATCATAAGAATTGAAATTACAAGCCATACCTATCATACCACATGATCTCTTAGTGGTCAAGGTACACCCCTATGAATAGGAGTTTTTGCTCATCAACTCAGCTTATGAGTTAGTTATTTTAGTGTAATACCTAAAACCAGAGCTCAGTAAGCCATTACTCTCCACAGAAAACAACGTGTGTAAAGAAACCATTATGATTTTATAAGACATAACAGAAAAAAAATTGCCATTGACAAATCTGTATCTTTTTACTACATCTATGCAAATGTCATGAGCATTTTATAAAATGAACTCCTACAAGGACTTTAAAATTTAGAAGCAACAAACAGCAACACTACAGATTTCAAGACAGTAAAAAACTAGCCACACATGCATACACAAAAAATCCACTTGTGTCCTCCAACTTCCCCTCCCTGGAAGAATATGCTTTTTTTGCATTATCTTACAAAAAAAATTACTTTAAAGTATACCAGTCTATCAAATTTTAAATTTAAAATTAAGTTTCTTTCAAACACGCCTTCAGTTTTTACCATGTTCCTTTCAAAAATCAGAATGTAAGAATGTTGCGTGTGGTTGATTTTTGTCTTGACAGGTTTTGCCTTATTTATAGTAGAGTAATAAAAATGCAACTCAGCTCCATCAAAAACTCAAAAATTCACAGTCTCCGAGTGAGTCCTTTGAGGCCCCAAAGTGTCTAACAGAAATCTTTGTTTCAGGTTATATCTAACTTCCTCCTCACATTACTAGGATCTCTCCATTTCCCTCCTAGAGACTGAGTTTGAAACATCTTTCTTCATGCCTTTTAACAAACTAATTTAAAGTAGCTTCAAAACTTCTACATACAAGTATAACTAGTGTCAATCACCCCCAACAATTTAGGTAACTATTTTCATTACACAGAGTAGTCTCACATACCTCTGGGAAACTTGCAAGTCAAAACAGCTGGCGAAACCATACCACCCTTTTACTACTTTTTGCCTTATTTGCACAACCAGTTACTGATTTACAAACATATGATTTAACCCTGTACAGCTGTTGCCCAGCACCTATAACCCGTTCTTGAATTCTCAAATGAATAAAAAACTAAGGCTTCTGCAGAAATTGCTGAATTACCTCCCTGCTTTTGTTTGCAAGCAGGTGGCACCTCTCACAGACCTAATCAATTCAGCTCCATTCATGAATAAATTGTAGATCCAGCTAATCCAGTTTTGAGAGAAAAAAGGTCTCTCACTCTAAGGGTCTTCTTGATATTACCAAAATTTGAATTTGTATTGTTAGATCAATCAGCTTTGTAATGTTGAAATTTTGCTTCTCTTAGAGGAATTTTATTCTCATCACTCTCACCTCATTTTAAAGTTGTCATTTCAAATGTTAATTTCCTAGGAAGAGAGTGGAACAGGTGTTCAGATTGTTCTCTATTAAAAATCTGTGCCTCTGATGTTCACCTCACCCAAATTCTCAACCTGTAGAGTTTCTATGGAATACTCCTTTGACTGATGAAGAATGACAGTTCATTAACCTTCCCAAAGTCTTCTAACAGAATGTGATTAACCCAGTTTTGCCATGCAGATTGCATTGCTCCACACCTGCCACTTTTTAAGTGATTTCAGGATACAGGGAACTTGTCACTTGGTGTTGGTTTGTTTCTTTGCTGTTTTGAGGGTTTTTTTTTGGTTTTGTTTTTGGTTTATTTTTCTTATCTCAGGAACACTAACTCTTACTTGTACCTGTAGAAATCGAGGTAGTATGAACTTTCAGGCATAGCTGTGAAAATATCCTCCCCAGAATGCCAATTCTAAGAAGCCCCAGTATTGCAAACAAGGACTTGTTTGGGTTAATTTTTTAGGCAATGCTGTTTTTGTATCATGACATTAATACTGGTTATTTCAGGCCATCTGTGCCTACCAAATGTCCATGACTACATCTATATTGATATTTCTGGAACCTGAAGAAACTGAGCACATGTATGAATTGCATCACCTTTCACAAACACATTTATCAGGAACAGTACTTTGAATCAGTCTTTTACCTAATATATTCTCCAACTCTTGATGTTTTACCAAGCTTGTCTTTCTCAATGAAGAACGGCATTGACAAATTAAATTAAAATCATGGAATTAATTTCTTTACTACAAGTGTTGGAATGAAATTGATTCTTTTGCTATGAACCAGCTGCAATCATTAGCCCTGTATTTTACAATTGTTTCTACTCTTATGTTGATTTAATAAACTGTTGATGGAGTGTATTTTTTTCTGTCACATTTATTTAAAGTGATCAGACTTTGTTCAGATCCCAAACTCTAATATAATAAAGTGAAGGATTTCAAAGAGAACATTTTTATTAGGAGCCAAATATTTTTTACTTCCTTGTAACTAAGCTTTTTTTCTATCTAATTTATAAAGTAACCATATAATAATCTCTACTCATATTTTCACCCTTTTCTTCACTCCCACAAAATGACTAAAATCATTTCAGTTATAACTGTTAAAAAATCTCTTTATGCTGATAAAATCTCTGGGCACTTACTGTTCTGAGTTTGTTGTAATTGCAGTACTATTTCAAAATATTAAATGTACTTAAGCTATTAAACTCATTAACATGGAACCACTACCAAGACACAAGGTTCATAAAGGTACATTTTATTTAATTCTTTTTATTGTGATAATATGAAGTTGAATTGATTCTCTGTACTCTTGATAGCAACCATTTACAACTTTTCAATCTATCCACCTATCAAAATGCATAATTCTTAATTTCACTTACAAGAGTTCTTGTGATTGCTTCTCTATAGTAGGAGCAATGACATTCAGTTATATAATTAGACTCTAAAGGTGTTTTTATTCTCAATCTAATTTTACTGATACCAGAACTGTTACCCATGGAAAAAATGGAGAACTCCAGTATGTAAACCAGGTTTTGAGATACAGAAAACTGTGGTTTCCAGGGTTTTCTAAAGAATCCGTGGTGAAGTTGTTCAGAGTAGTTGCATGTTTCCTATCACATGCTCAATCGTCTGTTCCTGATATATATCACACAGTCCCCATTTGAATCATAAGATTGTGCTTAGGCAGGAAAGACGGACACATCCAAATTAAACATACAATCATACAAATAGCCTAAGTCTACACATACTTGTCAAAAAATCAAATCTTTTGGCAGTGTGACCATATTTCACACTGTTTATTCCATTTCTATTTATTCAATTTCATTTATATTCAATCAGCATCAGTCAGCCTCATCTCTCTGCCTGGTAAATCACAGAGCATATCCTCCTGGAAGACATATCCAGTCATATGAGAGACAGGGAGGTGATTAGAGACAGCCAACGTGGCTTCACCAAGGGGAAGGTTTCACCACTTGACTAATCTAGAGACCTTCTACAATGGAGTGACTGCGTCAATGAAGAGGTAAAGAGCTGCAGGGGTCATATGCATAGAATTGTGCAAGGCCTTTGATGTGGTCCCACTTGATATTCTTGTCTTTAAACTGGAAAGATACAGATTTGAAGGATAGACTACTTAGATATTTTTAGATCTATTTTTAATAGATAAGGGATTCTCTGGATGGCTGCACCCAAAGATTAATAGTCAATAGCTCAAGGTCTAAGTGCAAACCTTTAAAGGTTCATAGTGGGACCAATAGTACTTAATATCATTATCATCATCATCAATATCATCATCAGTGACATGGACAGTGGGATTGAGTACCTTCTCAGCCAGTCTGCATATGACACCAAGATGAATGTTGCTGTTGATTTGACAGAGGGAAGGGATGCCACTCAGAGGGATCTTGACAGGTTTGAGAAGTGGGCTCACACAAACCTGGTGAAGTTCAACAGGGTCAAATGTAGTGTCCTGAGGTATTCCCCAGTATCAACAGAGACTGAGAGCAGCCCAGGGGAGAAGGACTTGGTGGGCAAGGAATTGGACATGAGCTAGTAATGTGCACTTGGAGTTCAGAAAGCAAACCATGTCCTGTGCTGCATAAACAGAGGTGTGGTCAGCAGCTCAAGGGAGGTGCTCTTGCAGGAGCCCACCTGGAGTGCTGCATCCAGCTCTGGGGTACCGAGGGCAGGAAAGTCATGAACCTGTTGGTCTAGAGGAGGACACAAAGATGATCAGAGCCTGTGGAGACAGGCTGAGAGAATTCGAGCTTTTTAGCCCAGAGAAGAGAAGACTTCAGGGAGAACTTGTTGTGACCTTTTAATACTTAAACAGGGTTTGTAAGAAAGATAGGGATAGACTATTTCTCAGAACCTGTAGTAACCAAACAAGTGACAATGGTTTTAAATTGAAAAAAGGGTAGATTTAGATCAGACATTAGGAACAAATTTTTTAAATGAGGATGATGAGACAGTGGAACTGGTTGCCCAGAGTTGTGGGTGCCTCTGCCCTGAAAGTGCAAAGGTTGAATGGAGCTTTGAGCAACCTCATCAACCCTAATAAGATCTGATTACCAAATAAAAGGCTGGTATCTGAATGTTCCCTAACAAAAGTGCAGGAGTCTTCTACATAAACTTTCAGTGCTTTAATAATACTAACAAAGATGGCAGAAAAAATACATATGAATAGATGATTTCCAAATAGTGTCTCATTTTAATGGAATTTTTATGAACTTGTTTAAAGATATAATATATGGCAAACAGTAGTGTGATGTGAGTAAACAAGTTACCAGAAGACCAAACTGATTTGGAGTTTACAGCATATTGATTGGCTCATGTACTTGTGTGTACATATTCTTATATTCTAATCCTGATCTAAGTGGAAGAGAGCTCACTCCAGAGGCTACCTCAATTTAGATTAGTCATGATTTGTAAAGAGTATCATCCGAACTGCTATTATATGCTGCCTTTCAAGTCTGGGTGAAAGTACAAGGTATATTAGCTAACATTATAAATTATTTATTTAACAATAAAAGGCAAACTTGATGACAGGATTAGTTAACTGCACATTTTACACAATACCCTACAGAAATTAGCATGCAGAGGATGTTCAATTGCTTTTGCCTATATCAGGACCAAACTGAAGTTTTGGTTTATAATAATGTGTAACTTGGTTAAAGTAGATGGACAAATGTAAAGAAAATGACTTTGTCCTGAAAAAACTCCATCAGTCTCTGCAAATATATTTACAAATATATCAGCAAATATATTTGCTGATATTTGGCTACACAGATAATATGCATACATACATGGATAGATAAACATAGATAAATTTATTCAGGGCCACTAAAACTTACCAGCTAAAGTGGTGGTCTAGTTAAATTTAGACAACATCTGAGTAAGACAAAGAAGTTCTTAAAATCCCTGACTCTTATAAATGCCTATAGGTATTGAAAAGTTAAGCAATTACTGCTCCAAAGAACTGAAATTCCTCTTCTGTAAATGACTAAAATTACTGTCACTTTATCAGAGTTTAGCAACTTAATGTATACTCAAGAGGAGTTGGGATACTAATATTAAATATTTCACTGATGACTATGGTCATGTAACGCAGTAAATACAGTAATAACATGGCTCATAACAGGCCACAGGTTTTATACTGCTTTTACAAATACTCAGTTCTGAGTTCAGTGAGAAATGAATTCATATACAGCATGAGAATTCTGGGTTTTACGTCCTCCTTAATCTACCATCAGCCTCTCTTACTTCCTGTTTTGGACAGAAGATTTGTTGGTCTAGAAAGGAAGGAGCAGAGAAGGTACAATTCTGGACACTATATACAACTAAGTATAAGTATGTTGTGGATTCTAGTCTCTACTTCAGGAACTACTTATATGTTTTGCACAAAAAAAAATAAAATGCTTGGATAAAAATATGCAAATGGTAAAAGGCTGAAAAACCTGCAATAGCGTTAGCTGATAACTGAGAAGACCATTCTGCATTGTAAACATCCTCACATGTAAGTTGTCATGCAAGTCCATGGTATGTGATAAAATGGTTATTTTGGGCTATAGATTTGATTATCTTTGAGTAGGAATGAACACTACTGAATGAAAACTATATTTCCATGATTTCTGACTGCAGTTGAACAAGAGCTGCAAATGGTACTGTGGTGGGTTAACCTTGACCAGAAGCCACATGTTCACTCACTTCTTCCCTTTCCTCAATATGACAGGAGGAGAAAATAAAATAAGGAGGGTTGAGACAAAGACAGGGAGATTATGTGCCTGTTACTGTCATGAGAAAAAAACGACTCAACAGTAAAAGTAATTTAGCTTATTGCCAATTAAAATAAATCTGAATGATAAGAAGAATATTACCTAGAACACCACCTTCCCCTTGTCACCCTCTTCTCAGGCTCAACTTTGCTCCTTCATTCCTCCATCTCCTACTTCCTCCTGAGAGGGGCATATGGGGTGCGGAATGGGTAGTTGTGGTCGCACTGTAACAGTCCTTTCTGCTGTTCCTTCCTCCAAACTCCGTTTTTCTTCTCCAGTGAAGTTCCTTACCATGGGCTGCAGTCTTTCATGGTAAGCCTGCTATGGGCCACATTTTCTTCAGGGTGTATCCTGCTCCTGCTCCTGCATGGGTTCCTCCATGGGCTGCAGTGCAGACATCTGCTCTGGTGCTGTCTCTACATGGACTATGAGGAAATATCTGTTTCACCCTGACCTTCTGCATGGGTTGCAGAGGAATGCCTGCTGGGACACCTGGAGCACATCCTCACCTCCTTCCACTCTCTTCTCACGAAATCATAGAATCATTAGCTTTGGAAAAGACCTCTGAGACCATCGAGTCCCACCCATGACAAAACACCACTGTGTCAATTAGACCATGGCTTTGAGTGCCATGTCCAGTCTTTCCTTAAACATCTCCAGTGACAGTGACTCCACCACCTCCCTGGGCAGCCTGTTATGAAGTCTAATTACCCTTGGTGTTCTCAGGGCTGTCTCTCCCACTGTACCCCTCACCATTCTGCCCTGCCTTATCCTGGCTGTGCCTGAGGCACCACCACTGCAGCTGTGGGGCTCAGTTGTTCCCTGTGATTGGTTGGTTGGAGATGGCCAGAATCATCTCTGTCCAGCACAGGGCAGCTTCAGATAGTCCTCAAAGGAGCCCCCCTGGCAGCCCCCCAATGCCAAAACCTTGACACCTACACACAGCACAGGAAAACCTCATCCTCACTGTCTGTAAAATTGAAATTGCAATGTCTGTGCCTTTACTGAATTGAAGGAGTGTAACAACAATTTGGTTTTGGATTCAGACTGGAAAAGTACTGAGATCAGGAAAAGGTTTTGTTGCCCGTATTAATATTTTTCACATTTAAAAAAAAAGTTATAGAAAATATTTTGTTTTTACTATGAGTAGCTTCAGTAAAAGACTGAAGACTCATTTTGTTCTCCTTTTTTATCTTGCTGCTTTTTAAGAAAGACATCGTATCTTATGTTTATTGCTCCAGTCACCAGCACTTTCACCTTGGTTCCTAAATTAATGGTGGGATGCTTCCATTTTCAGAATCAACAAGTCTTTGTAAGGGCAACCTTATGTCCTGAATGAAATGAAAACACAGCTTAAGTGAGTAATTTTAAAGGGGAAATTAAATACTTCCCTATACTTATATTGTAAATTAGTGAATAAAACTCTTCTGTAGTTTGGATGTTAATAACACTACATCTTCAAAATGAGCTATACGTGGAAAAAAAAAAAAATCTAAAAGCCCTGGGAAGATACTTTGGCACTAAGTGAGAAATATCTGAGTGCCAGTGAGTACTTCTAAATTAAATGAAATCTCATATATTCAGAGTCAAGAGAAAAAAAAAAAAAAGAAAACATTGACTGTTGTTATTAAAGCAACATAATTGGTGCATATGTAACAAAAATCCTCACATGTACCTGCACAAAACTCAAAGTTGCAGAACTGTATCTCAATTATATGTTTTTATCATCTTTCTTTTACTTGTTTGCTGTTATCTAGGCCAGATTATTTGGGGGAAGAATTTTTTTTTTTCTTTTACCTACCACTGTAGAAGTTACTCAGACTTCCACCACACGTACAGATTTGTTATTTGAAGGTGCAATGGAATTTCATTAAAAATCAAAATAAATTTTTAAAAATCACATTGAAAGAGGTTAAGCTTGGGGGTAAGTTGTCTAGAAAGGTTATAGGATCTCCATCTTTGGCAATTTTCAGAACTGGATCAGAAAAGACTTTGATCAACACAGTTTGACTTCGAAATTAGTCCTGCTGTGAGTCCAGGACTAGATGACTTCCTGAGATCCCTTCCAACCTAAGTTATTTTAAGTTTCTACAGTATGTAATATTGTTAAAATTATATTATCATCAATGCCATCATATAGTCTCATAGAAACTCCAGATCCAATTACATAGAAAAATAGAGAACAACAAATTTTCTTTTATTTCACTGAGCTCAGCATTTGCTCATAAATTTCAGGATCAGTCTTCTAACTGTTCAATTCCTTGTCCTAGACGTGCTTATTAAAAGAAGTCTTTTTTTTGTCTTCCAAATCTAAGTCTATTTTTTTAACAATAAAATTGATTCCTTTCCTCTTATGTCAACAATGTTATTTCATTCTTATCTGCTAGATGAACTGCAATCTCATGTGTAATCTGCAATCACATTTGTCCTCATTGAAAGAATTTTGTGCGAGAGAAAGACATAAAGATGTCTAAAGTAGTTCTGAGAGATCTGGGACATTTATGCAACATCATATGGAAACACAGAACCAGTATGTCCACCTTGGCACCATCCAACAATCAGTATAATCAGTCTTGCTTGTCATCAGTTAATCAGAGAACGTGCAGATGAATCCCATAATTTGTGACATGTAACTACATCTCTTTCCTGCTCTCATTTTCAGATAAAGCACACAGCACTGTACATGAAAAATTTGTATTATTGGTCTCTATGTCTCCTAGTTGATGAATTTTATTCCCTTCTTCCTGAATTAATTTAACACTTTTTTATCATTTGCTCAGTTCTCTTTTCAGCTTGTGTGTCAAATTTTTAATGATAATATTAAATACAGTTGAGGAGCAGTCTGTGGTACTCCACTTACAAAGCTCTCCCTTTTGTTCATCTTTCAATGCAACTGTTATCTTCTGTCCTGTAGTGAAACCACTTTAGTCAGCTTGTAAATCTGCCTTATCCATCTCACTTTTCTTTAAAGCATATCATAATCATCTCCATTTTGATTTAATAATTTCATCTTAGGCCTCATGTGAGATTAAGCTTGGATAAATTGGAGCTACTGTATGTCCTTTTCTCCAGAGATTTGTCATATATATTTTTAGGCAACTGGTTTCTTTGGAATTTTTTTTACAATCAAGATGTACTTTTTTCCCAACTTGCAGGTATGCAAAATGAAAGATAAATATAATAAGGTACTGTCATGAAAACTCAATTAGATGCTGTTAAAACAGAAGCTGTGTTCTTTGAAGAATGTTTCTATAAACATGTGAAATTCTTCAAAGCTTTAGCGCTGCTGGGCCAAAACAAGCAGTATCTTTGAGAAAAATCATCAAAACTATGAAGATTAATGGGAATAAGAATGTTAATCTATTATCTCAAATGTTTCACAATACTGTTCTAATCTTCCATAAAGCAAGAAAACTGTTCTGCTGCAGGATAAAAAACATACCTGTAAACTATATCTTGAGCTTTCTTATTCAGTTTTGTAAGATAATTTTATTTCTGGTTCAAGAACTTGGATTAGACTTTTTCTAACAATTTAGAAAATAGTATAACTCTTCCTGTTTCTAAGAGACTAGAATAGATTTTGTCTTCAAGTTTAGTCTAAATAATTAAAAACATTAAATTAAAATATGTTTTTAAAACTCTTTAAACTTTATGACTTTATAATATAATTTATTGAGTTTTGCATTAATTCAAATATATGTAGACTAGTAAGTGTTGAGTACAAGTAGATCAATTTTCAGAAGGGAACATTTTGTCCCAGAGGTCCAAATATAGTAAATAAATAATCAGTCTCTTCAGTTTGTTTGCGTGGTTGTTTAAATTTTAACATGTTGTGTCCACAATTATTTTTATTAGTTCTGATATGCTGACATATAAAAATCCTATGAAGTGAAAAGATAAATAAAATTCAGCAGTTTTTCCTGGGACAGGAAAGTGGACAACACCTGTACTGCAAACAATGACTGCCCAATCTTCATAAGCTTCATGTAAGACCTCTGGTCTTACATCTTCTACTACCTGGTTATACTGTTTCAGAGGTTAAATTCCCTGGAGGTTAAGTAGCTCATCCATTGTCTTAGCATCAGATTTTACTGGTATCAAGGGCTACTCTGTCTTGTAGTACTACAGCATAATTGAAAGACAGATGATTGTTTGGAACACATCAGTTAGTTACTGTTCTTGGCACAAAACAGAAACTCAGGTTCATAAATCAAAAGGACCTGAAAAAGCTTTTTTTTTTTTTTTTTAACTTTCTTTGCCATCCATGAATTTCAAAACTTATCACATCATTTTACTATTGTTCTACAGGTATAGCACACTGAAAAACAAAACAAAACAAAAAAATCCATCAAGATGTTGCTTTTATGTCCTTTGTGCTCCTACCAAAAGCTGTTTCAGATAGTTCAGCATAATTTGAACATAATAAAGAAAACAGCTGGGCATAGATACTGGAAGGTCTTGAAAAGATACAAGGAAAAGTAATTTCTTTTTCCAGTGATTGACAGTGAAATGTATTGCCTGCTTGTTTTGCTGACAGTCCAAAGAAATCAATGGGGAAAAAAGGAATAAGAATTATACCTTACTCATTTCCCACTTGGTTTTGCTGCTTGATCAGAATACTATTTCCATTAAGAAAGCTTGTAAAAAATCTATCCAAGAAGTCAATACCTTGTGTTTTAGGAATAGAGCAATAGTCAGAATACCAAGGAAAAGTCCCAGACTCCTGTTTTTCAGAACTGAATGTTACTTATTTCATTGCTGAAACTTTATGCACTGCTACTGAATATTTTTGGGTCTTTACCTGAATACAAGAGTCCATCTAAGGCTCAGGTATCTTAGTTCTAGATTTAATGATGTACACTGATTAGATACTTCGAAAGGCTTGAAGAACCTTCTTTCTTCACTAAGTAGAAAAAAACCCCATACAAAACCAAAACCAAAATCATGGGCTATCCAAGTCCTAACTTATAAGTCAGATAATTGCAGTTAAGGCAGATTTGCCTAAACATCTCTTATAGCATCTAAAAATACATTTCCACAATTTTCAGGACCTTTATTGCTAGTACATTGCAGCATTATACTCTCTGCTCTAAACAGATAAGAGATGAAGAGGAAACACTGGCTTGCAGTATTTCATAATGCACTGCAAAGCTTGAGGAACTATCATTAAAAAAAAACACTGAGAAAATGATCAAAATCATGATATCAGTAAGTGTTGGCTCTCACTGTTGAAAATCTGTTTCAAGAAGGACACTAATATATTCAACTTACTGGAACTAGGTGTATTATCATGCAAATAAAGTGTTTCCTCGCTTACTTGTACAATGATAAAAATTCAGCTCAGATGATGCCAACATACTTTCAGAGAAAACGGGAAGATATTATCTCCAGCTTCTGGTCATCCACAACCTGTTTTGGGGTTAGTACATGGACCTGTGTGAAAGTAACTGGAAGTGGAAAATTAGCTCAGTAGAAAAAGAGAGTGCTGCTCTTTCCTTTTATCCAAAAGATTTGAAGCGAATACTTCTATCTTGGCTGCTATTTAATTTGCAGGGAGATGTGAGCTCAAATTCTGCACTGCTAAGAATAGTGACCTAATGGCCATGATTAAAGGTATGTTTCAGTGCAACGCTACCTATGAATCCTTTTGATGCTCTAAGAACTTGTATAAATAACTGATCAAACTCTGAAGTAGTGTACTGAATTCAACACCCCATATCACCATCCAAGACAGAAAGGCTTTCTTGGGTTCATGTCTGCAGGAGTGAATCCATGCAGAATATTAAAAAAAAAATAAAATAAATAATGAGAAAGACAGAGTACCAGTTCATGGGTGTTTAGATAGTCTCCTCAGTGGAGGGTGAAAAAGCTTGATTCATATTATTTCAAAATGAAAGGAAATGGAGTTTGAATTAGGACTTCAAAATTTTGACTGTCAGCACCATAAACAGAGACAATGGCCAAAAATAAGAGTCTCAATGAGACTTTAGAAAAGTGATAGGTCCCAATTTATTTTCAGATGAAATTAGTTAAATAATGTGGTTTGCATTGCCAAGCAGCCTCAGAGGAATTGCCATCATATTTTTGGGTAGTATCTGCCTAAAGAGTCTAATAACAGAAGTACAAGATCCTACTGTGATAATACTGCTGTGTTTTGGAGCTTATTATATAATGGCTTTGACTTCAACACAGAGCCAAATGAGACAGACTGCTGTCTGCTTTTTTGCCTTTTTTTTTTTCTTTCTGACAGATGAATATTTACTTATGTTGAGTGAAAGGTTAGATGAAGTTTTTTCTGCTCTAAATCATTTTTATTACAGTAACCAGTATGCCCACTGGCCCTGGACACCACAGTACTCTAGCTACCTCAGTAGTTTCCAGGATTTTAGTATTTCTTGAGAAGCATCATTTAATCCCTTCCTAATGCACTGCCAAGTGTTTGAGTTTAATGTTGCATTCTTCAGCCCTGAAAGAATAACTTTTTTCATCTTCAATGACAGAAATCCATGTCTCTGTTTAAACTTTAATCGATTCCCTCCTCTCAACCCCGTATGTCAAAAAAGGTATTCAGCCTGCTTACTACCATTTTGTATGTTCCTCTACATTTGGTGGAAGGAAAATGTTATGAAAATGTATTGCAAAGTGGTATATGCTCTGAAAGGCACAAAACTTGTAAGCTGAGATAAAATATATGGCTTTCTTATCTGGCCATATGAAAACATACTCTTGGAGTTCAGCAATCTTTGAACTTTGCATGCATAACCTTTCAGAAAATTCCAGAGAAGATTTTAAATTCAGATCAATACTGATTTCATGCATATCTCACTTGCTCTACCTAGGCTGCTTTTCCTTTTAAGAATCCTTTGGAGTTTGAAGTATTGTGATGAAACTTATCAAACTGAAAAAAAAAAAAAATCAAACCAAAAAAACCAGGCTTGTTTTATTACAATTTTTTCCTCAAGTTAAAGAGCACTTATTTGTAAAGGTGACCTTTAAGTGACAACACTTCTAAGTGTTAAACAGTGGTGGCAACTGTATTTCTATTTCTACAGTGAATTATGAAGCTTGAATTATGAATTGTGATAAGTTCATGAACTTTATAGGCTAAATAAATCTTTCACATATGAAAACTTTGGAGATATAAGAGGTTGTTCAGGCATAAGGGGAGGAATGCACTAAGCAATGCTGCTTAGAAGTCCATCTACTTCTCTAGGGCAAAAGTATGCATTGCTGGATCTACCAGGCAGGTCCCACACCTGTGGACAGGTACAAAGACTTTACGACAGTCTTTCCACTTCCTTAGTTTTCATTACGGTGGAGTTCTGCCTATGGGGATATTCATGGGTAACTATAGGGGTTCTTCTAGAGATTAAAAAGCTCTACATATTTCTGTTCTCTAAAAAAATAATCAAAAACATTAATATATTCCTACTACTAACAAATATCTCATTTTATTTTAGCCCAACAAATGGACCAAAAATAGCAGATTGTTTAAGTAGTGTTCAGACTTCCCGGAGTACTTGTCATAAATTTAACCTTTCCATAGATTCCTTGTAAGTGAGTTCTCAATAGATCTTCATGTCCTTTGATATGAAACTCAATTTCTGGTTGCACCAATACTCTTCATGAAAACTACTTGTAGCAAGCCCCCCAAAAACTTAAATTCTCTAGTGACTATTGAACAAGTTTCTGAACATTTTTCAGCATGTATTGGCCCACTAGAACTGCTTTTAAGGTCCAAAGCAAGAGGGTTAAAAAATCCCCTCCTAAAAGCCTACACCGGCAACCAGTTCTTACCAAAGTCCCCAGAAGCCCACAGCCTTCCCTTCTAGTTATTGCAATCATTCCATGTTTGCCAATGTCTTAATTACCACATTTCTGACTGATAATGGGTTTTGTCATGTCATGGCGAGACACTTTTAATCCTATGTAAATATTGTTTTAAGCCATAAATAAGCAAAATTGTTCCAGTTTGTGGCACTGCAGCCCAAAAAAAAAAAAAAAAAAAAAAAAAAAAGTAAAGCTGCATTGGTATAACAAGCATGTTTAAATGAAAATATAGAGCTTCGAATGTCATGTATCTGAAAAGACCTGTTTTCTCCTCAATGAAATAAAGTGTTTCAAGCTCATTAAAGCTAAGAGAAATATTTCAAAAATACCAAAAAGCTATGATGGCTTCTTAATGAACTGCTTTAAAATTTTCATTTTGTTATAACTGACATGATTTCCTTGCTTAAAGCAAAACAAGTTTTAAAGTATATGAATTTTTCACAGAGTGGATATGCATTTATTCAGTTTGGAATTATTGTCAGATCAAAAGTAATTAAGACAACCTTTTTATTTCTTGTAGAATAAAAAATCTTAAGTTTAATAGAAGCTTTCTAAATACTATATCAGTAATCAGACTATGCCTGTAACTATTGCCAAGTTAATTCCCTTTGTTTCATTTAAACAACATCATTCACTATTACTCTTTGGTGTCTGATACTGTTATATGTTGTATTCTACATGGCAACAAGTACAATATTTACCAGTTGCAACTTGCATGGAAGGTTCTGTAAAAGAGATAATGAGAAGTAAAATCAGAAACTTGGTACATATTCAATTTTGTTGACAAGTTCTGCAGATTAATAATAGTGAACTAGATTTCTGGCAAGAGTATTCATTAATATGAATTTCTGCAATAATTCTTATGTCTATGGGATTCTTCTCAGTATTTTTGGCTGGTGTTATGTATTTCTTATAGATTGCTCCATGGATTTTAACATTATCAATTCTACTTCAAAGAGGCACAATGGAATCTTTAAGCAGAATATTTCTCAAAATAATGGGGATTAATTGTGGTGAAATCATTTTGAACAGTAAACCAGTTTATAGGAAATTTTCAACAGTAAAGGTTTCATAGCTTAAGAACAAAGATTTGGGTTCAAATCAGAGACATTGTGCTATTACAGAATAGCCAATGGAAATTAAAGGAATTACAAATATTTTTTTTAACAGTGTCAAAATTCAGGTTCCTGCCTCAGTGATTTGGATTGTAATAAGTACACTGTGCTTTTTACACATTGTGGGCAACCTTGCTATTAGGTTGCTAATAGTACAGAGACCTGGAGAAGTGGGGACACAGGATACATGTAGAAGAATACAGGCATGGCATCAGGAGAGGGGGATGCCTGCTCCTCCCTTTTCTCCCTACTATAAAAATCTCACCCACAGTCAGGTAAAAAATAAAGCAGATGTGAAGCCAGGGAATTTTTTTGTAGAGGAAGCAAGGAGAACAAAAGTATTCAATCTAACATGCAAAACTTTAATGTAATATGGAGTTGCAGACCACTGGAGAAAAAAAAACAAGCCATAAAAGCATGTGAGAACACATACAAAAATAACCCAAATGAATCAAAGATGTATTAAAGAAAGGAAGGAAGAAAGAAGGAGTGAATACATAGAAACTACCAACATCAATATCATATTTCTCATGTTGAAGGACTCGAGAGAGGACTCCAAATGCTGACAACTCAATATAGACCTCAGCTGTGTCTGTATCACCAGACTGGAGTTACAGAGATGGGGGCTCAGTGGAGCACCAGAAGGGTGAGAACACCACCAGGGAGTGAGAATCCCACCAGGAAAAGAATTGCAGACAATTTTAAATGGGACTCTTTTTAGCAGTAATAATTTTATTCTTTCTTTTCTCATTAAATCTGGACAGCTCATAATTCTCTGATTAAACTGTTAAAAGTTAAGCTATATTAACAATAAATGATTGGCTTTATGTATTGTGTCTCCTTATCATCTGTAATAATATTTTGAGGGTAAAAAGCTGGTTCAGTTGTTACTCAGGCTGTTGGAAAAGAGAGAAGAAAAGACTCAAGTATCATTTCCTGTATGTGAGAGTTTCAGGTTGTTCTGTGTGTTGGTAAAGTTCCATTAATTACAACAGTAAAATATCTAGTTTCTGGTATCCATTTAATAAAAAAAGCCCTTCTGATTTCCACAGCTAAGTCAGGAAGTATATTTACACTAATGAAATACATAAAGTGGAGAAGAATGAAGAAATGTGATACATTTTATTTTTTTTACTGCTGTTACTAGTCAGAATTTGCAAAATGGGTTTAATAATTGTTTGAAGCTGAGGGACTGGGCCTTCAATCATTTGTTGAATTTTAAAATGTTGAAAGCTACTGTTAATGTCTATTTTTTCACTGAAATAAAATCCTTCATTATTCCTTCTTTGTGTTTAATATGGGTATATTCAAATATATATTAATGAAAAGCAATAAAAACTTTGTTTCAAAATAATTTCAACAATTAGAGTTGAAAACAAGCGCAATAAAAACCTATAGATATCTAATTTGGCAACTGCAAGGCTTCCTAATAACTATTCACTTTTAATCACTCCCAGATATTAGCACAATATTGCTCTTAGACTTATTCATTATTCATCCATAATAATAATAACCTGATATGATTATGTGCTACTAACACATTAGTACCTTGCACTTATCAGTTATAGCAGAAATCAGGTAGGGGAGTAAGACAGAGCAATACAGACCAGTGAACTAAGAGAAAATATTCACTTTTTATTAGCTAGATATAATTATTCATCACAACAAACAAGTGTTGAGAAAATAATTTACACCCCTTGTGAGAGGGAAGGGTGAAACAGAAGTGATGAATAGAAAGAGACTATGATAAAAAATGCCTTAGCATTAGAATCTGTTTAACCAAGAAGAAGTGTGAGCTGATGGTTGTTGTACATATTGTGCATCTGTTGAATCACACTGTAACTTATTGCACAAGCCAATAGATTTGGTTTCAGCTTGTTTCCCAGAAGCTTTTTAGAGGTGCTGGGCCTGACTCTACTCTCATTTTCAGAAGGAGACATGAAGTATGCTCATTTAGAACTACTGTGTTGTAAACCACCCCAAAACAAATGCTCCACTTACCACACTGAATGTGCTTCATTTGTGTTTGCTGTTCTTTAACCATTTTATACTATTAAAAACATTTAATAGCACTTCTAATAAGTGTAGACCGTCCTGAGAGATTGCACGCGGCTGTCTTGTAACAGTAATTCATTGTTAACCAGAACACTTGTGTGACTTTTTCTATATTATATATATCCAATCTCATTGTCATCACAGGTAGCTCCCATGAGTAAACTGCTGCCACTGGACAGACAGAGGTATTTTAGAACTGAAAGGAAGCCATCCTTTAAGTGAGAGAGCAGTGGGAATGCACACAGAGAGAGAGAGAGAGAGAGAGAGAGAGATGAGGCAGCTGAGACCTGATTAGAGAACGAACCAATGTAAAAAAGGCTGGTGCATATCTGCTCCTGACTGCTTAAACATGAATAAGAGCCAGATAAAACCTTTTTTCAGGTGACTGGAGGAAGTCCTACATTTGCAGGCCCTTGTCCTTATGGCGGACTTGAACCACCGTGATATTTGCTGGAAGGGCAACACAGCAGGGCACAAGCAAACAAGAAGGTTTCAGGAGTGCATGGACACTCCTGGCAGCTTTTGGACACAGGTCATTAAGGAACATTTGAGGGAATGTGATCTGCTGGAGTTTGTAGTTATAAACAAGAAAGAACTGTCTGGGGTTTGAGATTTAGGGTTGGCGGCCTTGACTTCAGTAGCCATGGGGAGGTAGAGTTCAGGATCTTGAAAGAAGGGGAAAAAACCCAAAAGCCTGATTGTAACCCTGTGCTTCGGGAGACTTGTTTTGGGTTGTTCAGGGACACATTTGCAAAGGTTCTATAGATTATGGTTTTGTAAAGAAGAGGGGTCCAGGATCATCTCCTCCACACCCAAGGATGGTCCAACACCACGCAGAGCAAGTCTAAGGTGATATGATGCCTGTTTGCATGAAAAAGGATACTGTCTAAGCACCTGAGGATGAACCTGGTAAGGGATATAAGCAGGTCAATAAGAAGTGTTTCTACAGGTTTATCAGTAGCAAAACAAAGATTTTGAAAAGTGTGGGTCTGCTGCTGCACAGGGGAACTGGTGACAAAGGACACAGAAAACATACCCAAAGCTTTATCTGTCTCAGACTTTACCAGAAAGTAAAGAAATTCAGGAATCTTAGGTACAATAAACCATAGGTACCTTACATCCAACAGAAAGTCTGGAGCAAGAAACAGTTGCTCTCAGAGGACAGTTAAGGATTTAAGGAGCACTTAATCAATCTGAATGTATACAGCCTCTGCTATCTAACAGGCTGATCCAACAAGTGCTGTGAGAGCTAGAATTTTTCACTGTCAGTCATAATGAAAGCTCTTGTCAACAACAACAACAAAAAAAAAAAGTCATCTCTACTTCTAAGATGGCAAGAAAGAGGATCCAGAGAACTATGGGCCAGTCAGCCTCACCTTGATCCCTGGAGGAAATAAAACTGGAAACCATTTTCAAATGTAGGGAAGACAAGAAGGTGACTAGGTGTGGTCAGCATTGATTTATGAAATCATCTAACCACCAGATAACATTCTACAATGAAATAACTATCTCATCTGCAAGGAATTGGATGCTAATCTTCACTTTAATAAGGCTTTTGACAGTGTCTTCCATAATACCCTCAGAGATAAACTGATGAAGTGTGTGGCTAATATCATTCAACATTTGTTTTGTGTGTGTGTTGAAATTGTACAGGATTTGACGTTATTTAATTTACAGGGGGAAATGGTTTAAAAAGATTAAGGAGCTTATTACTTTTAACTTTGATGCTTACTGGATCAATGGGCCATTATTAATTCTTTTTACAAAATGATCAAATAAAATCAAACCAGGTACAATACACTAAATTGCATTTCAGTTAGCTCAAATCAGTTTTTATTTAGCAATTTTCTTTCATGAAAATATTTATTATTGCAATTCATAATGGGAAAATATCTGTTTAAAACACAACCACCATAACCCAGAAATACCTTAACAAATTACTTCTGCTATTGTTGCCATTATGTATACAATAGAAACTAAAACACTGAAAGACTGATTGGAATGGAATTAAATGACAGAGAATAGGTGACTAATTCTCAGATTAGAATCCTATAATTTGGATCATCCAACTGATGATACCTCAGTTATTATTTCACCACATTTTCTTACTATATTTCCTTAAAGACTATCTGAAGAGGCCCTTTCTCTAGTATAACAATTAATCTATCTCTCTGCTTGCCTTCTGAAAAAAATCTCAACAGCGCACACTCTACTGACATTTTGAGACATTTTGTTCAATATCTAATTCTCATTAGGTACAAAAAGATGGTATTTAAATCTTTGCATCCACTGAGTATATCTAAGTGCTGTTTCAGTGTAATTCCTTCTCAGTACCAGTTGACAACTTAGTTAACAATTCTACTCACAACTTAATGAACTAGCAAGGCCATGGTATTTAAGAGCGATCTTTACCTTTTGCTGTCTTTCAGAGCACATCTTAGGCTTGACATTTATATTTTAATGAGATATTCTACATTTTGGATTTCTGCTCTGAAGCTGAACAGAGGTCTGACAAGCAATGGAGGTTTATTTTATTCTTCCTCTTAATCTAGAAAATCCTCACAGGAAGAAAAAGACATTTGTTTTTCCTTTTGATCATTGACCATGGAAAACATTTGTTTTGGTTGGTTTGTTGTTTGTTTTTTTGGTTTGTTTTTTTTTTTTTAAATAAGATACTGTTATCATAGTCTTAATGAACATCATATATGCAACAGGAAAACTTATGGCAATCAATGTAGTCCATTTCCTGGATCACTCCATTTCTTGTCACTATATAGAGATCACTTCTTTCTTTATATGAAAGGCCAAGTAAATATAAGGGTGTGTGGGAAGACAAAAGGTTGTTAAAATCTTCTTCTTAAACTTGTGTCTAAGCTGTGCTTCCCCTTGAAGGCCACACCTGGCCTTAACCTCTGAAGCACCACCCAGAAACTTTTAAGTCCAAGCTCAAGAAATAATGGAAAACAGTTTGTAAATCTAGAAAAGAGAAATAGTCAAAAACTCCTTGTGGGTCCTATGGAAATGCAGTAACTGTTAACCACATGCAATACTTAGTGCACCATAAAAGAACAATGTCCCTTATGACCTGGAATTTCAAAGCTGCTGAAGCAACTTAGGACCTATATATTTCATTATCATTTGATAAAATATGCTCTCAGGGATTCACTTCAGGGAGAGGTTGGATGCATAATTTTATAAAATGCTTGAAAATTGCCAGTTTTGACCTTTAGTACCATCTTTCATTAACTGAATGTATATTCAGGCCCAGAGAATTTGGATTCATAGGTTCACCACTGTTTGTTATAAACTATGAGATAGAGGTTTGGAAGGCAGAAAAATCTCAATGAGACAGCTTAGAAAAAGACTATGTCTCAAGAAGCTGGCAATTGTTTCTGCCAGTTCTGTGTGACCCTTATGTGTTCTCATCTACTTTAATCATTTATAATTAGCTATTCCACAAAAGTGTATCTTAAATCATCTCCCATGTAATGCGCTAATTGAGATACAGACGACCAAAGCAAAGGTATTGAGTGGCAATGAACATTTCACCAGCATAAGATCATTTTTATTTCCCCCAGACGCTCCTGTGAAACTAAACAGCATCTTTTCAAAAGTGTATACAAAATAACTATAGGAGCACTAGCTGAGAAAGGTAAAGCAGATTTAAATGTTAGAGGCAATAGCGCTCATGTGCAATGAAGGAACAAAAAAAAAAAAAAAAGAAAAAGAGAAAAAAATCACTCTTTATGGCATAAGACCTGAAACTGCTTCTGCATATTATCTATGATTTTTGAATACTTACATTAGATATTTCACTGAAAAAAAAAACAAAACCAGACTTTAAAAGATTAATAGAATATATGGATGGATAGAATAACCATCCAAGGCAGAGTCAGGCTGTCAGGTGCTGTCAAGCAATAGGACAAGAGGCAACAGGCAAAAACTGATGCACAGGAAATTCCACCTGAACATGAGAAAGAACTCTTTACTGTTCAGTGATGGAACACTGGAACAGATTGCCCAAAGAGGGTGTGGAATTACCTCACTGGAGATATTTCAGAATCACCTGGATGCAATCCTGTGCCATGAGCTCTGGGATGACCTTGCTGAGCAGGGAGGTTGGACCACATGATTCTTGTGATCCCTTCCAACCTGACCCATTCTTGGATTCTGTGAATATCACCACAACATCACCAATCTATAGGGCTAATCCAATGCTTCCAGCACCCTCAGAGATGCCAGACAGAGCTAAGAAGGGCTCTCTACACTCTTATTACTGCCTGAAGCTCTGATGACACAAGTACTCCAAGCTTGGCACCACATGCTCTGCATTCAAGATCTGCATCAGGCCTTTTCAGTGTCACAGGGACAAAACACTGCCTCAGTAGGCTCAGTCTTCTCTTTTCTCTGCACTGATGGTGCCCATATGTGCTTTCTTGTCTCCCTCCCAAGGTAATAAATGCACAACCATGTTTGCCAGCAGGCAGATTCTGTCCAACAGAAGGCCTGTCAAGGATGTTGGCAAAGCACTCAGTTCTGCAGACTGACGTTTTTGTTATCTTTATTATTCAGCTTCCTTGAGTTTCAGCCATTGGATCTATATCTAATATTAAATAGATAATTACTTTAATGAATTTTTCCTCTTATTTTAGATATGAATACTCTTTTAATTGGAATACAGGATATATAGAAGTATTTCCATGTAGATTTTTCAATTGAAATTTTTCAGTTTGGGCTGGATTCAATTTAACCAGAGAAAAAAATCCAAGCACTTCAGAACATAAAGGCATCCTCTTTCAACATTTTGAACTCCTGAATAGTCGATGTTTTTAAAAGTTGTAATTCACATTTCAACAGCTATTTTTTTCACTTATTTTCACATGAAACAGAAAAAAATTCAGATTATTGATTCTCAAACAGCTGAAAATCTTGTTTGTATCAGATTCTAACATGAATCACGTAATTTTTACTCAGGTAATGGAGTAACATTGAAGGTACACTTCAAGTAAAAATTCTGTCTTTATTTCTTCTGTCAATTTCCCTCTTATTTCTAAACAAATGTACAAACATGGCTACTTACCAACAAATTATTCCTACATGTGAGGCCTCTGGTCCTACAGTCACAATGAGCTCTCTAGAAGCTGGAAGGAGGCTCAGTGGTGTTTTTGTCCTACTCAGAGACAATGTAGAAACATCACCAAGACAAATGCATGGCCGTATTGGCTGATCTGCTAAGGCTGATCTTTAAAGTAACAGCTGGCCTGTAAATTTGTCACTTAAAATAACAAGGGTACTCAGATAGATGTAAACAATGATATCCTCAACAAAGGTCTGGAAAAAGTAAAAACATAAAGTCTAAATTTAAAGATTGGATGAAAAAGAAAGAATACCTCAGAATATTTGAAAGTTGATCTACTAATATTTATTAACAAAAATAAAAACAAAATGGTGACCTGGTATTATAGACAAATGTAGAGGTGTTATTAGGAGTCCAATACTTTACATTAGATGTTATAATAACTAGAATGTTTATTAATTTTAAGTATGTAACTCATACAGAGAAAACGACTTGATGATACTGAAGGACTTTACCTGTTTTAAGTTCTATTAGGAAAAGCTGATAGCAGAACGGTCCATAGAGCAAATTATCAAAATTAATTAATCATTACTTTTGAATAAATAATCAAAAATCCGACAAAATCTTACAGCAATACATGCTTAAGCGCAAAATTATAAAATCTAAGGCTCACCATGGTACACAACAATCAGGGATCAAGAACAACTAAACACTATCAAAACACTAAAAGTATGAGAAAGACCAAGGAAAAGATTCAGACATTCATCATTACGATGGAAAATAACAGA
Organism: Dendrocincla tyrannina; assembly: GCA_035047865.1. Taxonomy (NCBI): domain Eukaryota; kingdom Metazoa; phylum Chordata; class Aves; order Passeriformes; family Dendrocolaptidae; genus Dendrocincla; species Dendrocincla tyrannina. The sequence continues at coordinate 14,854,658 of JAWWMP010000001.1, forward strand.
TAACCCCCAAAAAGCCACATTGCTAATGCCTTATAAATCAGTCTTCACTAAAAAGATCAGCTACTGACATACAGCTAACTGTGTTACCATCAGTGACAATGTTGAGTGAGAAAAGGAAAGGCTAGGTGGTGTGCAGGCAGGAGAAATGTGTCACACACATGATTGGACCTCATTGCTGCAGAAGTGGCTGATGAAATTTTAGAGCTATCAAGGACAACACAGAAAGAGATGAAAATGAACAAGAGCTGAAAAGAGAGGAATCATCTCTTGGGGAATAATTTATCTCCCAGAACTATTTAGGTAAAAAAAATTAGATTTTTGGTTTTAAGCATAGAAGAATATAGCACAGATTAGTTAGAAATGTATCTGAATAGACCACTGTGACTTACTAACAAGTAGATGTTAAATTCATTGGTAAAGTATATTCAGAGAATAATTAGGGGTAGTTCACTATAAAAATGGAGGATGTTCTTAAATAAGGTTCTGATGTGATTTGTCCTGGATGCATTGCCACTTCACTTTCCACCCCCTTAATGATCTGAAACATTTTATAACTATTTTTTTTTATTATTATTTTCAGAACATAACAGAGTGGGAATTTTTACATCAGAAGGCAGTATTGGAGTTCAAAATTACCTCAGTAAATTGGAAAATAAATGGTCTGAATACATGAGAAGAACAATTAGTTAAATAGAATTTATACAGGAAAGTCTCGAAGACTCCAATTTGATTACAAATTGACCACAGAAACTGTTTCAGAGCTACATACTTCCCTTGATCTGTAAACCCACTGAGAGTCATAGTCATACCCAAAACTGTTAAGGTCTTGTCAGAACTTTTATGTCAAGAAAGACTTGTTTGCAGAGAATCTATAGAACAATAATGAGGATCTACAAACCTCTATAGAGATCAACATTTGAGAGCCTCAGTTTAAATAACTTCAGGCATAGCATATATAGTGCTGCACTCTCAGGCCAAAATCAAAATCTGTTTCTGGACAAAATCAGTACCTTATAGTGCAAAAAGAATGGAATACACTGTAAGCTTTTCTGACTAGGAAATAATGTCAATAGAAAATAAACTTGTTTAGTAACTTTGCCAGTAAAACTTGCACTCTCACAGGTCTAATCAACATTATCAGCTGGTTGAGTGTCTTTTTTTAAGCTTTGATAATCAACCTCTTAGTATTCATTACTACTCAGACAGTAATTAAAATTATTAAAAAATAAAGGAAGTGGAACCTAAACCCAACAATGACTATTTCATCAGATGTTATGAAAGGCTGAAATCAACACAAAAGATTTTATGTACTTAACTCTGAAAGAGACGGTATACCTCCACTTGTTTTTTCAATTACTTCTTGACTGCCTCTCTCAAATGAAGCTTTTCTTAAACGTATCTAAGTTCCTTTCTCAATTATTAAACTGTCATGTCCTCCTCTTCATCATGTTGTTGCCAATGAACAAAACAAAAAGGCCCATAGAACTAATTATTCTTTCAATTTTATACCTTGTGGCTGGTTATTTTGATACCTAAGAGGCTCTCAGAGCTTTACAGTGTCACTTGTGGCTGACAATCAGTAAGATTTTCTTCAGTTTGGATCCTTTTCTTTCTAAAATGGTGAAAGCTAACATTGGGACCTTGCTGGCTCTTTTTCCCCTATGCGTCTATTGACTCCCTCACATTTTCAGGAATGGAGTGATCTTAGAGACTTCTGTTCTTTTATTAAATCCAGTTCAGGCTGATCTGATGAAGATGGGCTGTTACATCCATGGAAAACAAGACTATGTAAAGCTTACTGCAACAGAAAAATGTCTATTTTTAAACATATATATATACACAAATAAAAATATTGTAGGGTTTTGTAAAGGTGCTTTATTTTACACTAATCAATTGCCAGGAATATAGGTATAGATTTCTGTCACTGGAATGACAAAGAAAAGTAAAAACTAAGTTAAATGGTTTTTATTTGTTTTTCATACATTCAAAGAAGACCAGTCAAGTCCATCTTATTACCAAAATCAGTTATTTGTTTCTAGAGCATTTTAAAAGAGATTTAATATCTGAGCACTAATTCAACAAGAATTAGATCCTTCTCCATGTAGAGTTACAGCTCAAGATGTCTGCATCACTCACACACTGCTTAAACTTTATGCTAAGTAATGCAGAAGTCTTATGCTGATGCTTTACAGAGGAGTCAATTTACGTCTAGATGTCCAAAATGAAATAATTTAAAATTTCCCTGCATTTCTGATCATATTTCCTTTAAAAAAACAAACAAACAAAAAAATCTTTCTGACTTGGAACATCTTGAACATAGGAGGGGAAGGGAGAAGAGAGATTAAAAGTAAACTCACAGAGAAATTCATACAGATATGACAAAGACCAATTCCTATGATAGACAATGGATGTTTTGACATTGATTCCAATAACACAGGATAAGACTTCTAAAATCTTGAAAGGGTGTTAAAACTACTTTAGATTCTACCTGAGATGAACATGCTCTAGTTCAAAGATAAAATAATTAAAAATTACTTTCACCTCTGTGGGTACAAAACGTATCTTTTTATTGTCTTTATTTTGAGAGGATTGGAAGATGGTATTTGGACAGTGTGTCTCTAAATTCTTTAGACCACTCTTGGATTTTACATTAGACATCAGTAAAGAAATATTTGTTGTTAAAAATCCAAAGGTCTTTTATCTGTTCTTAAGGGAAAAAAAATCACATTTTTATGAGGCAAAAACTGGAGAATGTTTCATTATAAAGCCCAAGTGGAGGTCAACATAGAAAAGAATTAAAATACAAACTAAAAAATATTTTTTTTTTCTAATTTCAATACAAACCAAAGGGATATAAAAAATAAAGTTTTGGAAGATTCTGCTTATTGGGAGCTTTTAAAATGAAATTTTTAGAAGATAAGGATTGCATTTGTAAGAAACAGGTGACAAAACTACAGCTGTTTTTCATTGTCATTCAAGATTGGTCAAAGTATTAAACAATGCAAGATTGTTTAAAGTATGATCTCATCTAAGTCGTATGATCCAAAATATAAGAGAGAAGAACTTGATTTGCTGGTTTGCTGGTGACTCCTAATATACATAAGAACTTTTATTTCAAGCAGAGCAGCGTGCAATGTGATGCTGCCTCTGAAACCTGAGTGAATTCTTGTCAGATTTGGCTTATCCATCTCTGTACAGCATTACATTGTACTTTAGAGATGCTTGCAGAGGACAGTGTGTCAAAAGCTCATTTAACAAAAAGCCAAATGTTAAGGGCATGCACAGGACTCTTTATTCTCTAGTAAAATCTGCTTGTGGATTCAAAATACTTTTCTTTGTATTGGAGTACAGCTGAGCCAGGTTTTGCTCATTTTCAGGACGCTGCCTCATGACTCAGTGTTGTAAGCACATGCAGGTGTCCTACACTGCAGGCAGCTACTCCAACATCACACCCTCTGTTCAAGTACTGTCTCTGAGTCTGAGGTCAGAGATGCGGAAAACACAGTAGGATGAATTCTTTAGGGAAGCCAGGCATGATATTCACAAATATACCTCCTTGGATGTTGAGGCTTGTGTGTTCCGACTAGTTTACATGGTTTGCAAAGCTGTAGTGGGCAACTGAAGGTTCCAGAAGGGAATGGTGCACCCATTAGCCACCACTTCCTAGCTCAGTCTGCCACTTGCTCTGCTCAAAGGAGGAGAATTTTGAGAATACCCTTGGTAACTTTAATCACAGTTTTGCCTCTGGTGGACTTAGCCACACCACACCATAAACCACTCCTGCTGAGAAACAAGAGGTTACACTGCAAGTGGTCAATCACTTGAACATGCATATATGTTCCCAAAGTTGGACATAAACATGACAACGTTAGGACATCAGCCAACAACACATGATCTCTATTTCCTCCCTTCACATCCAAAAATTTTGGAGGCACTGTTGGTTGTGCAGCATCACAAAAGCAATGCTGAACCCTCAGTCCACATTTGTTTATCAGACCAAAACATTTCCCTTGAGCTGGAGATATGTAATTGCAGTGACAAAGACTACAAAAAAGGTGTGAAATAAAAAGCAGTCTGGTAGAGCCAGAGTGACCTTTGGGATGTCCTCATGTTGTGGCTGCTGCAGCAGCAGTATTAAGTCTTTGCCCTGCAGTGCCTTTGTTCACACCAATGACCAGTTCAGAGGCAGATTAGGCGGCAAGTATTATGGTATCAATTGGAACTAGAAAAAGGAGGAAGAATGAGGGAGAAAGATGAGCAGAAACTGGAACCAGGCCTGTGAGTCCTTGTGGTGCTGCCAAAGTCCTTGGCATTAGGTAAGGTGGTATATGGTCAACACAACGTGGCCTTCACAGGACCCACAATCATGGAAACAGAGGGCTGTGGGAGAACTTTCCTTCAGGTGCTTAGGACATCAGGTTTCCAAGAATATCCCACATTTTGGACCAGATTAAATGAAGACAGACATAAATCCTCATTAATTGTTCATTTAGACAACACAGCATCAGCTGCTTCAGTTTGCTGACCCACTTCTACTGCACCACACTAGGAATTAATGTGGCAGAGCCCCAGTGCCCTTCTAGCTCTCCAAATGTGCTCTCACCTTGCCACTAGTAGATGTTTAGGAAAGAGCTCAGTCCTATAGTAACCCTTTATAATACTCTGTCAATCATCCATTAAGTAGCTTTTAGATCATTGCTTTTAACAGGTATTCTTGTCTGCCATGAATTTTCCTTTTGAATCCTGTTGTACCTTTGCCCTGCAAAATATCCAGAGACAATGTAATCTGACTTTATCAAAACTCTTCTTCTGATCATTTTGAATAAAATATTCATCATTTTCAATAATAATTCGAGTTCACTACAAAAAATACAACATAAATATGTTTGAATTATTAATATTAATAGTTATGTATATATCATGTCTACATTTAATTTTTCACGTGTTCTATTTTATGTATAACATAGCTGGGTTTTAATCAAGGAACTTATTTGGATATCAAAGTTGTTATGTACCAGGAAGTTTAAAAGAAATTTTTGGAGTTGTTTTTCTCTGGGAAAAGAATAAATTTAAGTGACCTACATCTATATTGCATGTTTTGGGTTTTTTGCTTTTTGTTTTTTTTTTTTGGTTTTTTTGTGGGCTCAAAACTGCTGACATTAAAAAGCTTTGTGCTACCTCAGTGTAACAGTCCTAACTTTTATTGATGTACAGCCAGCAAATGAAACAGCAATTACCATCTGTATGCATTGGTACAGTGACAATCACAGCTTTGTAAACTAGCAAGTGGAGATTTTAGTTGACAATTTACTAAAAAAAAAAAAAAATAATTATCACAAAGAAGGAGAAAAAAGACTCTATATTGCAGCAACTGTGAAGACTAATTACATCATTTCCTTTCTATTCATTTTGGATCAGTATTAGAAAAATATTAGAACTACTAATAAAATTAGTAATCCCTGCTGTCATATGAGAAAAAAATAGAATATTCTTCAGATGAAGAAAAAAGAATGAAGACTAACAAATATTAATTGAAAGTGTCTGATGAATTCATTTGAAAACTATCAATATTAAATATTCCAACTTTAGTTTATAAATAGTGTCCTGTTTTGAGAAAAATACATGCTCTAAATAACCTTATGTTTTCACTCCACGAGGACAGCATAATACCCTGACTAGAGGTCTCCAAAGGCTTTCTTTTAATGGATTCTAATGGATACAGCTCTTGCTGAGTTAGAAGAGACCCATAAGGATCACCAAGTCCAACTCTTAAGTGAATGGCCCATGAGGGGAATGAACGCACAACCCTGGTGTTATTAGCACCATGCTCCAGCCAGCTGAGTTAAGTGTTCTCCCTCTTCATTAACTAAATTTCACAAGCTTGATTTATTCAAAATTAATTGGAGGGAAGAAAAAAGAGCCAGAATATCAGAATACAGAGGGAGGGGGAAGCAGTTGGGAAGTGTTGCAATAAAAAGATGTACTGATAACAGAAGGAAAAGAAAAAGCAGTTGCTGGAGCCCTCAAAACTAATAAAGTATTCACCCATTCCTGCTGATCATTGTAACTGAGTAAGGCGGGAGCACTACAAAACAAATGTCTCAAAACAAACACCTGAAATGAGTCTTTCACCTGTTAATTAATTTTTCGAGAAAAATACCTCATAGCAAAAGAAAAATATTCTTTTTCACTCCCGTTTCTGTTGAGACTGCACGACTGGTTCAAAGAGAGCTGATTCTTAGCTATCTGCCTTTTCATGGGTTCATTGCATACTCCTCACTCCTTTGCACAACTTTTAAACAATTCTGCTGACACTTCTAGTTAAAAATGAGGAATCAGTTAAGATTGGTAGAATATAAAAGTTGAAGGGCTTGGATAATATCAAGGGCATCTTAGACAAATTTTATCTACCCAATTTGCTCTCCCTAGGAATAGGGTTTCTCTCTCTTAAATATGCTCTACAATCACATACTGGAAAATGTTCCTAAATAGACAGTGGCTTAATAAATCACGTGAACTGTCCTTTTTTATGGGCTCTGTTAGGGCACCCACAAGTTGAGTAGTTGGCAAAGTCAAATGAAACTCCATTAGCACCTCAGTGTAAGTGCACAGGAAACCAGGTAGTGCCCTCTCCATTTTCACTAATATCATGGCCAAGTGATCTCTGCTGTAGTGATAAAACATCAGAAAGTTCTTCCCAAAATGGATTGACTGAAGTTTTGATCCAGAGGTTCCACTTCAGGTAATTATGTGTTAGCTGTTCTCCAACCACCATACGAGATTTTCTTCCTTTTTCTTACTTTATCAAAATAACATTGAGGGTGGGTATTTTGGTACTTTGTGCCTGCACAGTTCTGACAATCAGCAGTATGCGGTAAAACCCTTTCCCCAAACACCAAATTCTGTTCACAGTTATTTAGCAAGGTTTTGACCTAGAATTATCTTGCAGTATGATCACAGAGACTTATTCTCCTTTCCTCTCTTTTTATTATTTTCTCAATTGTACTCTAAGAACACAAAAGAAAAGAGAATGTGACATATTTTTGATGTGATGAAAGTTTATTCCAGCAAAAACTGTCTCATAAAGTACTGGTTTTCACTTAGTGCTCTTTTCTTAGAACACTTTTCAAAGAACTTTGAGAAGTTATCTGAAACTTGAACAGACTTCATTGCCCATTTAAGCCACCACTTTAACAAGCTCTAGAAATAATGTTAGCTCCTGAGATAGGGAGGTTTATCTTAGTGTAGGTACCAAGTGCAATACCTAAAGTGCTTTCGCCTTTGGTTTGAACCTAACAGACTCATTCAGTGCTCACTGGCTATTGTACACTACAGCATGCATTGATTTTTTTATTTACTTACACGTTTCAAATTCAGACCCGAAGAACTCCATAGCACAGTGATATGCTACAGCAATACCAGTGCTGCACTGTTTTAATGGCTTTCAATAAGATTACACAAAATGATATTGGCAAGGGTGCTTATGACCATGGAAAATACCCACAGACTTGGACCTTAAAATTCAAGTTTTAATTTGCATTGATTCATTGCCACAAGAATGAAAGGTATGGATCTTTCCTATGCTTGTAGAATAAGGTGGTGTTGTTATTAGTTGCCAAAATAGCTGTCAAGCTCTGAACTAGGATTGATTAATAACAGACTTTTTATGGCATCCACCACATTTAATATCAGTCTGTGAATATTTTAATGTGCTAAGTAAGTCTTCTGAACTTTCAGGACTTAACCTAGTAGCTGCACTCAACTTTTTATTTCTAGTCAAAGTTATAAAATTATAGAACCATAGAATGGCCTGGGTTGGAAGACACATTAAATGCCATCCAGTTCCAACACCCCTGCCATGGGCAGGGAACCTTCCACTAGACCAGCTTGGTCTAAGCCCCATCCAACCTGGCCTTGAACACTTCCAGGGATGGGGCATCCACAAGCTCTCTGGGCAACCTGTTCCAGCGGCTCACCACCTTCACAGTGAAGAATTATCTTGTCATATCTGATGTGTGAGATATATGATGAAGATAAGAGAACAGTGTGACTGTAAAGACTACATTATAATTGAAAAAAATCCTTTTGTTTCAGGCTGCCTGAACAATATACATCAACCAAGTATTATTCCCTGCTAGTAGCTAAACAGAAAATAAGTGTGAAACTGACTAAGGGAGTCAGTCAAAAGCTCTCGGCACACAATCCATTCCAAAGTACAATACAGACAAAACAGTCGGGTCAAACTCTGAATTAATGTTGCACTTTATAAGGAAAATTCTTCCGATACAATATTTTGAAGCTGTCAAATTGTATCTCTTCTGTGTTTATTTAGCTATTAACTAGGACATCTCAGGTGATTAAACTGTGGTGTGACTTCTACACTAAAGAATAAGAGGAAAAAAAGTGACATTCTCATTCACGTTACTTTTCAGAGCCTATGACAGGAGAGATTGATTCTGGAAAGCACTGTGCTGTTATCTGCTCTCTATAGCAGTGCGATAGGAAAGGGCCAAAAAAGAAATTAAGGAGACTCCTTCAAGGTAGTGACTCCAAGCCAGCTGACATAAGATGTTTCTGGCCAATATCTTAGATGAGTGGTGTTTCAGACTATAAACATATCAGATTTGAGGATGAACAGCAGAATACTTGGAGTTATTATATATATATAAAATATAGTTCTAAATTACGCTTTTTAAAGAATACAAATATAAAATTCAATTCCTCACCCAGAGATTTATGACCAGAGATATTTGAGACCTTCAAGTCAGAGATAACTGTGTAAAAATGGGCTTAAAGTAATGGATACTTTCCAATTAGATCTTGTGTTCCTATTAGCTTCCTTAGGAAACACCCCTTGTGTCACATCATTCTGAAACTGAGTATCACAAATCAAGTGTTCGTTTCAGTGGAAAGTACGGAAAAATAATAAACAAGTCTCAAACTGAAAGTAATTTTTTTATATGGCAAAAAACAGGTTTTGTATGCAAATCAGGAAGAAGGTAGGCAAATATGAAAACTGAAGCAAGTGTCCAGACCTGAAAACCAGAAAATGCTGCACTGTCATTATGCCCACTTTGTCACTTCTATTTTGTTACAGTATCACTGATTTTAATAGAGTTGCTTCTGCTTTGCATTACAGTGAGAACATCAGGTTAATGCTGGATCTAATTATCTTTTTCTGGTACACAAATTTTTAACCACATGAAGCTGTATCTTTGGGAAAATAGAAATACAACATTTTCTAGGTGAATTAGAAAACACAGATAACTACACTGGGTCAGACTGAGGGTCTGGCCAGCCCTGTATCCTGTCTCTGGTGGAGTCAGGAACTAGATCTGATTCAGAGTGTAAGGAATATATATGAATAGTCTTCTTTTTCTTCTGTGTTCTTAGCAATTTCAGTATGGGCACTTCCTGTATAAGGGGTTATACTTCTGTGTGTCACAGTTTTTCATTAATTTTTCTTCTAGAATTTTTCTTCACTAAACAATTTATATTTCCATTGTCCACAACACATTGTGCCAGTAACTCCCATATTAACATGGAAATGGTGTGAAAGTACTGTGTTAAATTACCCTCTGCTCAACTTAAAACATCAACTGGATAGTTTATTGTAATAATTTTTCATTGCATATCTTGTATCTAATGGATATCAATGTTGTCTAAACTAGGCAGCTCTATATTTTCAAGTCTTTTGTGGCAGATCAGTCTGTGTGTCACTGGCAATCCTTTGGCATCTACATTCAGCCATAATACTTTTCTGTTTGTATTTTTCTTATGTGACACTTTTGTATCGAATGACTAAAATGTGTAATGTTAAATATGCAATGTATTATTGTTGGGAAATTGATTATTAAGGAAAACAAAACAGGGAAAGGAAAGGTATCTTTTGCATTAATAACTTGTCAAACTTTAACTTTTGAGTATGGTTATTACCTAATAATTTAAGTAGATCATATATCATAAGGAGAGTATATATTACCTATGGACTTGAGGCATCTTAAAAGCCCTTTCCATTACTAAGAAAATAAAGTATCTCCCTTCTAAACAAGAAAGTCTATAAAACCCCTTGACAGATTTTTTTTTTTTCACTTGAAATTTGTTTTATATCTTCAACAACAAACTAATCTCCATTCCCTGGCTGAGGCTTGCTCATCTGCCTGTAGCGTTCACTGTAAGCTGGACTTAAATTTTAGGTGTTGCACTTGTTTTTAAAGATTCCTATCAAGGACTCCTAACAATCAGGCAGATTTACCATATTAAACTAATTTCTCAAGTAACCCCAAATTAATTCCCACACAAAGTAAAGACACAGAGGTATTTTATTTCTTAGTCATTATTTTGGTGACATGTTCTGGATATCTATGAATCTTCAAACCTTTGTCTTTTTGTTTTCTTTTGTGGTTTTTTTCCCCTCTTTTGTACAAATAACTCCTTGAACTCGAGGTCAGTTCTAGTGATACTGGAGTTTTAAATGGGCCCAAGAATCTCTGGAAATTGCTAAGAGACTCCAAACTGTTAAAATTATCTCGTGTTCTATATTCTCCTTCAGAAGTCAAAAGAGACATCTCTAAATTTGCTTACAGAGGAATATACTATTGTTCCAGTCACATGAAGTGCAGGCAATAAGTGACCAGTAAGGATGACACTTAGTCCTCTCCAGCATAATTATATTTACGTATTTGACTACTCTCAACAGCCCTCTGTCCTGGAAATCAAGGAGCAAAACCATGCTTTTCCTCCCACAAAGCATTATGCATCTACTGAAGAAAGGGGGAAAATAATCAAGAATATGCAACTTCTGAAGGACATTTTTCTGATATTTTATACCACCTCTGTCTGCATGTAATGAGGGAAAGACGTGATGACAAAAAAAAAAAAAAGTTGGGAGAAAAAAGCACCTCTACCTCTGACCTTCATCCAGTTTCATCAGTCTTGAATGACATCTGCAAGCTACCACAGATTTGTTGCAATATACTCCTTCAGAGACAACTGATGCACTCACCCTTAAAAGATGTCTGAGACTGCAGGGGGCTGAAAACAAGCATATTAGTACTAGAGAGTTCTCATGCTGTATAGAGGATTTCTGTGCATAACCTAGCCTGGTTTTCCTGCCCTCTGCTTCATACATTGTTCAACTTGCTATTGAAAAAAATTTAAATCATTCTCTCACTAAAATTTCCAGACTGAATCTGCTGGAGCTGCCCAGTCTGCTGGATATAGGTTGCTCTCTCCTGAGCTGAGGCAAAGGACTTGGACATCTCATCATTATCTCACAGTGAATGCCTAGCATGAAAGACTCCCGCACTCTCATTCACCAGCAGTAAGTGGTGATGGTCTCCTTTTCCATTTATGATGCCTTACCTGTCACAGAGATATTCTGTCATTTCAACAGTCATGAAAGATTTACCTAAACTTGTCTAAAATTGTTAGCTAGTGATAGAACTGTGCATTAAATGTGCTAGATTGTCATGTGCATGAAACACGTTTGTTCATTCCTTCCTCTCCATCTCTTGCTCACTTTCATGCACACATTAATAAAAGTCTACTAAGCAGATAACAATAATATACATGTTTCGGAACTCTTATTTATTCATCTGCTGTCTGAACACGTGCACATAAATAGACTAATATACCTACATTTTAACAATTCAGTTCTTAAAAATATATATGTGAATGGTATGGAAAAAGGCATGAATTGCACACTAAAAATCTGTGGTGAAGTTAAAATTTAGTTAGTGTTAACTAAATTGTTGTCTTCCTGTGAGGACCTTTATGCAGTGCACACTCCCATAGCAGATACACATAAATCTTTGTGAATGTACAGATTTTAAGACTTTTTGATGTTCTTAAAAATTTCTATTCTGCTTATTATTGCAGAAGAGAATTTGAAGGCAATGGAGTACAGTCGTGACAGTCCTGGGCAGCATTTTAGGATATGTGAAAAGAAATGGTGCAAGAAATTTTTCTGTATTTTCTTGTATTAACTCATCTTTTGTGTCTGCTAAGAGCAGAACTGCCTTAGAAAAGAAACATGCCTATGTCTGCTGGACCATGCAGAAATATAAAATATGAATTGCTAGATTGAATTACAAAAGCTCTTTCTATCTTCCCCAGTATTTAGGGGCCTTTTTTATGGATTATCTGTTCAGATCTACACTAGTGACAAAACTAACTTCATAAAATTCTTGCATTTAGGTGACTTTGATGAAGTTTCAATGCTTGGTTATAATGGAATGAATGCAAACTGATATTTCATGAGATCATCAATAAAATTCTTCTCTGACTGTCAAATAAAAATGTGGCAATCCTTACGATATGATGGTGGAATGCTTTGTCATTTTACAACAGTATTGTGTGTGACAGCAGATAGAAAAGACAGGACTCTCTTTGTTTCCACAGTATTTGTAAAAAGCCTGCAGTACAGGGAAAGGTTTCTGACTAGAATGAAAGCAGTTCCAAAGAAAACCTACACCTTTGTGGGAGGTTTCTGAGGGATGAATGGATTCATGTTCATCATGGATTCACACCTCAGCCTTTTAAAGAACCCCAGCATGGGCTGAGTTTGCATATGCAAACTGAAATATTACACAGTGTGATTGCTCTTTTCTGTCATGTTTCACCCCTTGGTTTTGCTATAGTGAAACATTTTTAATAGCATTAAATAATTAAAAGATGATCTTTCATTATTTTACAGTGTTGTGTTTTATCAAAAGCTTTTAGCACAAAGTTTGCCAAAAAAGGATATGAATGATTGAAATTCTTGAATGTTACCCTATCAATAGGATAATTCTGTTTTAACTTGCCTCATTTACATTTTAACATTGAGGATTTTAGACACTTAGTGTATACAAGTTTGTTTATACAGTATTTTAAAATACATCTAATTTTAAATAGATGTGTGTATTTTTCACCTGTAATGATAATCACTCCTAAAAACAAATCACCATCAAGGGTAGTCACAAACTTGTAATTAAAGTAGCCAGTCACAATTATAATTTTTAAAAGATTACTATGAAGAAATTGCTCTTGGAAGTTTATAATTAGTCTTTTTGCTGTGAAGAAAACCACACATTTTTCATCGGTGATACATTCACTATGCTTGCACAGCATAGCAGCACACTTTATGAAGGAATATCTGCTGATGTGTGATAAAGACAAAGCTACAAATGATCTCTGAGAAGCTAATTCTGGTTCTGGTAACAGTCTGGGCATGGAAACAGGACAAGCTCTATTTACTTCTTTTATAGCTCATATTTAACTCCTAAGCAACCACTTGTGCATACAAGCCAAACATCAATAACTAAACCATATAGTTGCTCTGAGTAGACTGCTTTTCAACAAATTCTTAGTCTGTCTTGTTTCTCAGATTTCCTTAGCATCAGAGCTGAGGTTAGTAGGTTTTCCTACAACCCAGTATCAAATCACATTTGCTTTCTGAAATATCTTTCCAAATATCTTTTCTCAGCCCTTGAGACTATGGGAACACCTTTTGTAATGGGGGGAACATAGGAAAAAATCTGTCCATAAATGGTGTCTATAAGTCCATCTTATATCTGTCTATAAGTGGCTGGAAGAGGAACAAAGAAAACCTGATGGCAATTCCATCTTTGAAATGAGGAATATTCCTGCATTGGTTGAAGCCTAATGCAACATCCAGCACAAGAAACAGTCAAGTCAGATGGCTCTGTTTGGCTTAGGACATTTTGTTAAAACAAATGGAACATCTCTAAGAGATTTTCAGAACGTGGCATTTACACATTTAATTGTGCTAATCATAATCAAGTAGCATATTTACATGGTTAAATCTAACCATTTTAATTAAAAATTTTCCTAACACATCTTATAAAACACTTCTAAAATACCATGCATTACTTCTTTGAAAATAAAATTATTCTGTTGCCAATGCAAACATAAAAAAGACTAAAAGTTGGCACAATCTGAAGTGATAATGTTTATTTTATATAGTATGTGACAACTACATAAGAACATTAGAACTTTTTAACTTTATCATGGCTTCTGACTGTGTGCTGCTTACCCTATTTCACACCCAATATTTAAAACAGAGGCTATTTTGTTTTATAGACTGTTTTGCACATTTGATTCATACTGTAATTTTCTTACCTTCCCTGACTTCCTCCACATCCTACTTTTTCACAGAAAATTGGATGATTAATTTCAGGGATTCTCTAGCTATAAGATGCAACATTTAAAGCTTGTTTTTAATAGTTTCCAACTCAAATAAGTGCTCAAAGTAGGGGTAAATATGAAACAATATTTGACTCCATAAGGAAATACAAATTCTCATTGGATTCACATATTCCTATTAGTTGCAACTCCACATGACCAGTCAGACATATAATTCTTGCTTTTTCCATGAGTACATCCAGTACAGACTTGAAAGTCTAACACAAAAAGTAATATAATCTCATTATTTTCAGTCTTGAAAAATGTCTACCATAAATTTTAAAAGTGAAGATCATAAATCATTTTTGCCTCTTCTCAATCTATGTTGTGCTTTAGAAAATATAATCATCTGGGTTTGCTTTAGCATAAAATGTCAGTGACACTATCAATCAGTAGTGGTTTTAAGAAGGCATTTATTAAACCATTCTACCTCTTTTGGACAGCCAATTCAAATTTTAAGGATATTATTCCAGCACACTTAAACTTCATAAAAATTGAAAATAATGCCAGACTATCTTTATATTTTTCATCCTGTTTCTCCTTTAAAAATATTTTGAGGAGACTGTCTTGGATATTTAAGCTTTGGATTATTCTCCCATGTACATTTCTTCTTTTCTTCTGCTGTTGATGACAAACTGCTAGAGTGGAAAGAAGATAGTGCCAAAACACTTCTAACAAAGAAAAGGTGTAAACCAAATAAACAAGAAAATCCAAAACCAAAACCAACCAAACAAAAAAACCCCTGAATTTCAAATCTCTAGTTTACTACTTTCTTCAAGTTTTCCCTGAATGCATGAACTTTCATTTTGCTTTCTTTTGTATGAATGAACATTTAAAATGAAAAGTCCTCCATGGTCTTTTGCAGGTTTTGTGTCCACGCATGACAAATTTAATTTTCAGACAATTATTGCAGAAGGAACAAATAAATCCCTTTTTCTCATTTTTAACATATGCTTTTAAAGTTAATGAGAAAAATGACTAAGAACTCTCAAAATTAAAATACTCAAGCCCACAAGATCAAAAATCTTACACAAGTGCAACTTTTCCACAGAGGCAAAGGACTATGAAGTGCCTTAAAATACAAAGACAACTAAGCGTAAGAAACAGAGGAATGAAAAAATTAAGTAAACACAGCAAAATTAAGAAATCTTTCATTATAGTACAGTAGGCTCTGACAGCTGAAGACAGACATATATAAAAGACAGACAAATATTGGGAGTACACTTACATCATATCTTCACTTCAAACCTCTAATTAACATTGTTTAAACATCTGTGCGTTTAAACAAAAGTAATGATCACTGGGCAAAAGGAGCTTCTCTGGTCATGGTTGTGTGGAGCTAAATTGAACAATTGCCATTTCCATTGATACTTCATGCCGTGTTTTACCAAGGACTTTTTCAAGCCCGATTTTTTTTAACCTTTACGTTGTCAATTGTATGCTGCAAGAGCAAAGGTGCTAAATCAGTGATCTATAGAATGACATCTGGATGCGATTCAGCTGTTAAAAAAATTTGAATTATTTGGATGGGTTGATATCCTTATTGCAGAAAGATATCCTTATTGTAGACAAAAGGCATGTGTGTCAATACTTTTTATTTTATAAACATCAGTAGTCTTATTTTAAACTAAACCTCAGGAGACCTCTGTCAACACAGGGCATCTGATTACCTGATCCAATATACAGTCATATTTTATAAACATTATAATTAATCTTAAAATATTTATTTCTTAAACTAATGTTTAAAAAGAGAAAATGTGAAGCATCTCAGCTGTGCAACAATTCCTCTTAACACAAAGAAAAGGTCTCAAAAAATTAACTATCCCACTCTACATATTGCATTTATAAAATATTTACGTTTTCCTTCTGAAGTCACTGCATGAAAATAAACTATAGAAATGCAGCCTGTACATGAACTAAAATCACTCTTTCAACAATGCAAACTAGAATTGTTAAACAATTTTTTTTCCCAGCATCAGTATTTACCCACTTTCTGAGAGCAGGTTATTCTCTACTGCGAGATAATAGGGCTTTTTACTTTCATATACCATTAAATGTCAGAATGCAGTGGAACAATTTTAGCCATTCAGAATAGAGAAATGCCATGGAATTGTTGACCTAGAACTACAAACCTATTTCCTAGGACAAAGGTTCATTCTTCATTGTTTGAATAAAGGAACCTGACTTGAAGAACAGGCTGTTCTTTCTGCTTGTGTGAAAGAAACACTTGGATTCAATGGCTAGGGGTAAAAAGCGGAGTCAGAAGACCAAATTACATACTTGAAATCAGCTACTTGACTTTTCAAGATGAGCTTTTTATCATGTAAATAAGCAGCTGCTGTGGCTCAGAGATATTGGTGGCCTCAGAGAAGAGCTAGTGATGTAAACCAGTTATTAATGCTTTTTTAATCTATTGCCAACTGATCACACTGTGAGCTTATGAAACAGAACCAAAGGATGGTAAGGATCGGAATGGACCTTATAGCCCCAACTCCCCTGCCATGGGCAGGGGCACCTCCCACTAGACCAGGTTACTCCAGACATTATCCAACCTGGCTTTGAACACTCCCTTGATTGGGGCATCTACAACCCCCCTGGGCAACCTGGTCTACTGTCTCACCACCCTCACAGGGAAGAATTTCTTTCTAATATCTAACATAAATTACCCCTTTTTCAACTTGTACCCATTCCCCCTTGTTCTATCACTACATTTCCTGATGCAGAGTCCTTTTCTGACTTCCCCTTCACATACTGGAAGGTGCTATGAGGTCTCCACATAACCTTTGCTTCTCCAGGCTAAATAAGCCTGACTTTCTCAGCCTTTCTTTGTAGGGCAGGTGTTCCTGGCCTCTTCTCAACTTGGTGTCCTCCTTTGAACTCGCTCTAACAGGTCCATGTCCTTCCTGTGCTGGGACCCCAGAGCTGGAGGCAGCACTGCAGGTGGGGTCTCACCAGAGCAGAGCAGAGGGGCAGAATCCCCTCCCTGCCCTGCTGTCCACACTGCTTTGGATGCAGCCCAGGACACGGGTGGTTTCTGGGCTCCCAGTGCATATGGGCAGGGCATGTTTAGTTTTTCATCAACTATCACCCCCAAGTGTTTATCTGCAGGGTAAAGGTTGCAGGGTTGATCCTACAAGATATATCCCATCTGTCAGAGTTTCAAACCTAGGTGGAATTCCTTCCAAACAGCTTGAAGCCAACGCCTCAACCTCAGTAAAGATGTTTAACAAAAGAGACAAAAGACATGCATATCCTGAGATTATCAGCCTTGGCCAGGTCTTTGTTTCGATCTTCCCCAGCACGGGGGAGAGGGGGAAACGGGGTTGGTATTTCTGGCTTTTCTGCACAGGTCAAGGAGCTCAGCTCTCGGCGGAGCGAGGAAGACGGGGACACACACTCACTCGGATTCCAGCACCACCGGATACTGAATTTGTGTTCATTTTTTCCCTTCTCGAACTCGACTGCTTTTCATCTGTGAGTGATCATAATCACTACAAAGCTTGCCGTGAGGAAGAGAGGTGGGAGAACGCTCCGGTTTTCCTGCATCTGCGGAGATAGGATTGTTGCTGCTTCCTGCCTTCCCACTTTCTCACGGGAGCCAACCTGAGAACTGCCACCAACCCGAGGAAGCCCAGCCAGCCGGGCGCAACATCACCACCTGCTGTCCGTAAATATTACTGCAACCCCTGGGAGAGAGTGGCCCGTTGTGGAGGTGCCACAGCGCCACCTGCTGTCTGTGGATATAATTGCATTTCCCCTTTTGGGGGTAGCCAAAAAAAGACCTTTTGACTGTTTTGCCTAGTTATTTTGGGGGTGGAGGGGTTTATTACAAACTGTTGTTGCCTGGTTCTTTTCTGGATATATATATATATATATATATATATAGTGATTAAGAACTGTTGTTTTTTTCTAAATTCAAAGGAGAGGGATTATTTCTTGACTAGCATAATATCTTAGTTCTCTCCTGAACTAAGACACCATCTTTAGTAGGAACTTCATAGTGGAAATATCCTTTGGCTCAGATATTGGCTCACCAATACTGTTTGTGTGGTAATGCAAGGACTACTTCTGCAGTAGCTGACTCTATGCCATGCAGAGGAACCATAATAAACACATACTATTTACAAAGTATACATTGTCAGCTCAAACTGGAAACCACTAACTTTTGAAAATCCATACTAATTCATATTAAAGCTGTGTCAAATAAAATGTGTTTTGTTTCTATTTCAATTTGTTCAAAACAAGTCACCTTTAGTGATCAGATTTACTTTTAAAATGAATATACAAATCTTTTCAAACCCACCAAAACATTAGCAAATTCATTAAAAAAATAATCCATTAGTGTTGTCTTTTGTGGTATAAACTTTATAGAAAAATGAATTTACTGAGACTGATACTAATCATAGTCTGACAGAATTTAGATTTAATTCTGTGCCCAATTTACATCTCAGGTTTACCTTCTCAACCAAACTTCCATATTGTTCAAATCAAACTATGTTACTTTCTGAGCATCAGTAGTGGGGCAGTGTATAACAGACACCTATATGCTTGTAGAAGGTGCCCTGTAGAAGTACTTTAGCTTTATTTATGCTATGGTATGAATTAATTAGCGAGAAATACATCTTATATTTTAAGACTAAACCATGAAGAACATTTAGAAAAGATAAATATACATATGTGTTGGGTGCAGTTCTCAAAGAGCCCTACATGGGCATGAAGAACCCTACATGGGAGCAGGTGGATATTTCCTGAAGGAAGCAGAGGCACGTGCAGAACCTGCACTGAAGAAGGCTCCTGATGGTGACTGCAGGCCCCTGACTGTAATTGCAGCCCATGGAGAGGATCTCATCCAGGAACAGCTTTTCTGACAGGAACTGTGGCCCATGAAGGACCTGGGCTGGAGACTATTTTCCTGAAGACTGTAGCTCATGAAGAAACTACATGTGAGTTGGGAAAAACTAGAAAGCAGAACAGAGAGAAACTGTTGTGGACTGACCAGATTCCCCTATTCTTTTGCACTTGGATGGAAGGAGATAGAGGAGTTGTGGCTGAAGGAGTGAGGTTCAGCCTGAAGAGAAGGTGGGAGGGAAGGTGATTTAAGCTTTTGTCTTTGTTTTCACCATCCAACTGTACATTTAATAGGAAATAAATTGAACTCATTTTCCCTAAGTTGAATCATGTCTGCCTCTGATGGTAATCCGTAAGAGATCTCCCTGTCGTGGGGTAGTTTTCGTCATGAACTCAGCTCATACTTCTGATATTTAGATATGATGATTTCTTGATTCTGTACAGAAATCTGTTTAAAAAGACAAATAGCATTTTTCTGTTACATCAACATTTTTAAAAAAAAATAGCAAATATTTTTTTTTACAAGTTTCACATTCCTAAATCCTTATAGTGCTGAGATGCTGGAGGCTCTTCCAAGTCTGGGAAGCTGTAGAGTTCTATAGTGCTTATATCTGCATTGCTTACACTACCTCATAACAAGTAAAGCTGAATAAGAACCAAAACAATATATCTAGAAATAAAACAAAACAAAAAAAACAACAAAAAACCCAAACAAAGTTATATTCCCAAGAGGAAAAATAAATATTCCCTTAACTGAAGTGAAAGGTAGCAGAATAAATTCTGGTAATTCAAGAAAACAACCTTTCAAAGGATGTATAATTAAAACCAAACCAATCCAAATCACTGGAAGGATACAAAAATAAAAATATCATGAAAAGTCTGGGTATATAGAGAACAGAAAATTACAGATAAAAAGGAAGGAATAGTTTCTCTCTTTCCCTTCTACAACAATAAGCTTTTCTTATTCACTCATTTAATTTGTTTTCTATGCTGATCTCACAGAATAAATGGCAAATGTACACATTTCTATATGGACAAGAGGTAACATTGGAATATGTAGGACCTATTTTTAAGCTTTAAGTAATGTTTGTGTTTCAGCGCTTTCCTAAATTTAGGCCATCTTCTACAGAGGAATTATCTCTTTCATTAGTCTAAGCAAAAAATTATTTCAATAAAATTATTATAATATTTAACAAGCAAGACTTTTTGCAGATAAAGGTTTTGTGTGTGTTTGCGTATGTATAAATTGCACCAGAAAAAAGAATGCAACACAGAATATCCATAAAAACTTCAGCAAAGACAAGACTGGGAGGCCTCCAGGCCTGTGTGATTGATGTTGTCTTATAAGATTTCTTCTGTAAGTGTTACGGCCTTCACTTTGAAAATAGTTTTGATTTTTTTCTCTTATGCTTCTCCATGGCTTTCTGATTTGATGAAATCTGCAGAAATACTTTCTAAATGTTTGCTTTTACTGTTCAAACAGAATTTAGTTTTAATCAATTTCTATCCTCCTTTTTTCGTGACAGCTTGACTTTAGTGTTCTTTCTCCCTGGAGTTGCATCACCATGTCCCACTGAACATATACACAATAATCAAGAACTTCTGCAACATACTGGACTAATTAAAGCATGCCCACTGTTTTTCTTTTATTATATACACTTTTATTTCTCTTGAAGATCCTTGAAACAATTTTTTGTTTCAGTAAGTGTTAATTATTCTTGAAAACAGACAATCTAAACTCTGCAGAGTTCAAAATTAGGTCGATCAGTGCTTAATACAATAGAATTAACAATTCCTTTTTTCTGCTGAATATAACTCAAATGATATAACTAATGCTTATGTTTCCTTTTGGCATGACTGTGAATTATTATTTTTCAGTTAGAAAAAGACCTTAGCTTTCATTGCTGTTACTTTTAGAAAACCGACCCTTTTTAAAATGTCCAGTTCTGTATAGTTAATTAAGAGAAGAAAGCCCATTCTTTGGAAAGAAATCTTTTATCTAAACTTCAAACCTCTAGCGTTAAAAAGAAGACTTCAGAGTCCAAAATACTGAGCAGCTGAAGAGACTTTATTGTAAACTGTATGATTTGGGCAAGTCTAAATTACATTTCAGATTTCTTTTTTATTCCAAATTTTACTTTCAGTTTATGTGTCACCAGGACAGATCTGAACTTTTTATTGGTTCTGAATGTGTACAGATAAAAAAAAAAAAAAAAAAAAAGGGAGAGAGAAAAAAGATTTGGGGCTAATGTCTGACTTTTGAGTCCATCAAAATTTGCTGCTTTTCTCATGAGCAACATTGTAAGAATGTTCAAGGCTTTCCTTAGAAAGCTGACCTACAACAATCCTGTGTGAACCCCATAACCCATATATTTATGGATGACAAATAAAGTAAATCTTTAGAAAATATCATAGCCTGTTTTCTCAATATTTCAACAGGATAACTGCTGGGAAAAAACCTATAAATTCATTGCTTGCAAGCTTTTGTGCATTCTATAGATGCACTGTGATGTCAAAGATTTCTGAAAATTAATATTTCTGTTCCTTGATTTCTTTCAAATAGACATTCATGGTTTTATCCTTGAAGACAGCTAAGTCCTACTTGTCCTTACCCGCCACCCATACCAGAGTGGGATGGGGGAGGGAATCTGAAGAGCAAGACTGTGAAAAATCATGGGTTGAGATAAAGACAGTTTAATAGGGCAGGCAAAAGCCACACAAATAAGCAAAGTAAAACAAGGAATTAATTCGCTGCTTCCCATGGGCAGGCAGGTGTTCAGCCACCTCCAGGAGAGCAGGGCTCCATCACATGTAATGGTGACTTGGGAAGACAAAAGTCATCACTTGAAATATCCCACCCTTCCCTTTTTTTCCCCAAGCCTTTATATGCTGAACATGATTCCATATGGCACAGAATATCCTTTTGGTTCTTGGGATCAGCTGTCCTGGCTGTGTCCCCTACCATATTCCTGCACACCCCTCAGCCTACTCACTGGTGGGGTGGTCTGAGGAATAGAAAAAGCCTTAACTCTGTATTAGTGCTGTGCAGAAACAGCCAAAAAATCCCTGTATTATCAACATTGTTTTGGTCCCTGATACAAAACATAGAAACATATATCCACTCTGAAGAAAATTAAATAGCACCTCATACCAGTACAGATTTAAGACTGTCAGTAACATCTACTTCCACAAATCCCTTTCGAATTGCTCCATCTGCTCATGTATTTTTGGGATTCTTTCCTTTAAAAAAGTAAAAAATCAGGGGGAAGAGATTGGCACTTTTTGCCATACAGTGACATCAAGGAATATTTATTGTACAAATTTCCTAAGGGAAGTATATATTTAATTAATTAGCAAATGACATTTTCCTATTCAGGTTATTTGAAGCCAGAAGGTGAAAGTATTTAACTATAACATCTGAGTGCATTAAACATTCATTCATTTACTGTGACATAAAAGACTGGTGAGACTGGAAATATTACTACTTTCATTTTAACCTAGGGGACATGCTACAACTGCCCTTGCCCCAACAAAATACATAATCCAGTTCAAAAAGCATGTAAGTCCACTTGGTATTACCCACCTACTGAAGGTTATCTAGATTAAAGAGTTTTGCTTGGTTGTTCCTGAACTGAAAAGATTTGTTTACACAGACAAAGTTCGGGCTGGAGCACATTCCACCTTCCTGGAACAGATGAGCATTTCCTTGGTCCAAGAGGAAAAGATATGGCAGCACTTGCTTCAAAATAATGCTCTAGTGGAATTCTTCTGCACAAAAACTAGAAGTCTGAGAAATAAATGGTAGTAACTATCACACACCAAGATTTTGAAGTGAGTGTGAAACAGAAATACTGGAGTACAAACTTACTATGAGCATTAGAATAGACTGTGTAATTAGAGATGATTCATATTCAAACAATCATAAAGTCGTGGATTGTATATACTGTGTATACTTCATACTGTAATTTTTACTATAATATAACCACTATATGTTGTAATAACATGGTTATCATGTCAACAAGTAACCTTAATTGCTCTCTGGACTGAAATGGCAGGAAAATGAGAAAAACACCAGTATTAATTCCATAAAATGGCTCAAAGAAACACTTAGGAAATTATGAACAACCCAGTTGCCAATACTAGTAAATTGGAGGTGGATGTTATAAAGAACAGAAGTAACAATCACCTGCATTTTGCTCCCCTAAACCTTGGAGACTATGAAGAATTATTTTTTCTCTTGTGCAGAATTTCAAATGACACAAATGAAACTAACAGGCAGGAAGTTCACAACAAAAATAACTATTTCTAGAAAGATTTGCATCTCCTATACTCAAGGGGTTATAGAAATTAGAAGTTTTTATTTGGCTGGGCAGATTTGTACAGAATAATCCACTTGGGATTTAAGACAAAGATTAAAGACTTCAGTGGAAGTATTGATAAACACTTCTATTCCCTTATTTTTCATTGCTACCTAACTGATACTTCATTAGAGCATTGTTTTCATGGTAGAATTTTCACTGTGACAGAAATGTATGCAGATCTAGAAATGCAAGAATGCTTAATTAAATTGGGAACACCTTCCACTTATGTGATATTTTTCCCTATTTTTCAGTCTTTATTATTATGCAGTAGTAATACAAAGAAGTTCATTCATATTTTATGAACAAACCCACTAATGTTGTACATTTCCATTTCCCATAAAAAGCATTTACACAGTATGAATGTATTGTATTAAAATTATATACTCTTTTGTGCATATATTGGTAGACAGGGAGTTGCAGTTTAGTAAGGTAATTCATTCTTTTGGTTTAACTTTGGCATACTTGATTCCTCCTATTTATAAGATTTAAATCTAGACCAACATCAATAAACAATCTTCTGAATTAAATCAAGCACACTGAATCACCACATTTGCACAAATTCAGGTGTTATGACAGAATTGTTTTCCTTTTAAATTGAACCTTTTTGCAGAGAAATGATAAAAATAGTAATTCATAATATTGAGGAAAAAAACATATTGTATAACCGGATAGATCATCTGACTATTTGCACAGCTGGATATTTTTGCAGATAGAAGAATTTTTCAAGAGTAACTCTGTATATCAGGACTAGATGTATGCTTTTGACATACATTTTCATGTAGTCTGTGTTTCTTCTAACAAAACCTTTTTTACCATTTCTGCTTAATGAATACAATAATAAAAATAAGAAAACTGGGAAATTGCAATACAATGCTTTTAGTCCTCACTCAGTTTTTTCAACATCACCCAAGATTATCACATTTTCACCTCCAAAATCTGTTCAGCGTACAATGATGCCTCATAGAAACCAGTAGAATGGTAAAACCTGTAGCTAAAATGATAGTAATCACAGGGATCTAACGTTAATATTTCATATTAATGTCACATTTGGTCTTTTTTTTCTCTGTAAACTCTATTATATCTCCACCTGTTTCCTTCCATTTTCTGTTATGCCTTTAAAAATGCACATTTCTATTGTTTATCTTGTCTGATAATTTAAGAGTCAAAAAGCTCTTTCAGAAACAGTGTCAATATTCAGGTATGATGCTTGGCAATTTAAGCTTGAACTTGTTTATTCCTGCAGCAGCCTGTTTTCCATACTAGCATTTAAATTCATCTGTCTCCTTGTGCAGTACATAGAAAAAGTGATAGCTGAATATATTCTCTCTCATAACCCTAGGTCACCTGTAAAGAGGCTGGAAAATTACTCTCAGCATCATTTTAACAACTGCAGAAAGTGAGGAAAGAAATAATGCTAATTAAAACAATAATGTTAATGGCATGGAAGAACTTTTTCTTTTTGCAACATCTGGAGCACATCTGGAAGAGACTTATGTCTTTGAATAGCGAACACCTCTCTGCCCCGCCCCCCCAAAACCCCCACCCAATAATGCTGACCAGATTTCCTCAAAACAAAAACACTAAAGTAGGCATTTGAGTTTAGTGGCGTTTATTAAAACCATTCCATGCACTTGAAAGGAAACTAATTCATCACAAACAAACCTGGTACAATCTCCAGCCCTCATTCTCTACCATTTATGTTGTGCTCACTAATGGGTCTCTTACTATCAAATACACCATCATTACACACATTCTTCCTCTCCATCCTTTGATATATATACAATATCAATCCTTCAGTCAATGGGTCACCCCTGAAAAATGTCCCAAAAATGACCAGAGCCCATTTGGCCCACAATCCAGGTTCTATCTCTTATGGTGAGGGCTCAGGATAAGAGAGATGCCAAAGTCAGCTCAGGTTTGGTCACTGCATATCCCTGGCTTCTTGCAAGGTTCGTTCTCCTTCCACAGTACTTCCTATAAGATACAGATCAAATCATGAGTTACAACTTCAAGATGCATTCTCTGCAAGTGAGTACAAAACTTATTTACAAATGTCTCCTTTATTTGTTGCTACTTTTGCCAACGTTCATAAATTCTGTAGCTCCTTGTCGTCTCTTGCTAAAAATGACAGCGATTTCTCAAAAAAAAAAAAAAAAAAACCTGCATTTTTTTGTTTCTTTGTTTGCCTAATCAGGCAAGACACTCACTAGTATGGTCTACATTTAGGATGATTTTGCTGCAAAGCTAATTTCTGACAGAGGTTGTTTTTACTAAAACAATAACACATTGTAAAAATAAGTGACGCACATTCCTTTCTGCAGGAAAAGCTCTCTAGTATGCTTTGCAATTATACATAAGCAATCAGTGTAAGCTTTTTACATTTCTGTTGGTCTATTATGATGTCTGTTCTTTATGTTAGCTTCCAGCTCTGTTGTTGGTGTTGTGATTAGATACTTGACACCAGAACTCCTCAGGTGTGTTTCCTTCAACTTGTTTCTCTTTCTGGCCTTGTGATAGCAAAGGATATTCTTGTATATGATTCCCCTTTCCTCCAGTAAACTTGAGTTAGTAGGTGTCAGACACTGGAATAAATTTACATTATATTTATAGTCTCCCATCTTATTCAAGGTCACAGAGGTATGAAAAGAATCATATTATACTGACTATTTCCTTACTTCAGGCAGTTATCACTGAGAATAAGAGTATCTTTCTGTCTGCATCCAGAGGGCAAGATAAACATAAATGTGGTTCAAAAAGAAATTCATTTAGAGTTGACAAGAGTTTAAAGTTAGGATTTGAGTTCTTATTTTCTCCTTTGGTTTACTCCAGGGAAAAAAAAATGGGTTAACTTTTATTCAGGTTTCCAGCTCTCATTTTCTTTTCAAAAGTAACACGTTTTCTTTTTAAAATTTCTCCTTGTCAGGTTGCTGCTGGTCTGTCTAGGAAGAGAAAAACAGATATGATTAAAATGTCCCTTAGTGGGCTTGAAGAAGACATGGTAATGGCAGCAATTTCCATGCAATTTCTGTAAAATACTTGAGCACTTACTGAGCACCTAAATAGCTCTTAACTACTATAACTTTTAATCCACCTTATCTAATTGTACACATTCCTATTAAGAAACATTCTTAACAGTTCATACAAGAAGCAGAATTTTGTAGAAATAAATGCTGGAAGCTACGTAATACCTTATGGAAATTTAGTGCATTCTGCAAAACTATGTCTGTATACATGTGCAGTTGTAAAGATCATTGCTTACAGAAAGAAACTTTTAAGCTTTCATAGAAAACACAGTAAAGACAGTAAAAATTTAATTCAGAGCTTGTGATAAAACAAAACTGATTGACTTTTTTGAACAGGACAGACACCAAATGTAGCTGCTTTTAGTTGGTCAAGTCATTTTAAATAGGCATTTTCTGCCAGTTGTTACTCTATATCTCTGAAACATACTGAAGAAAAAAATACTATTTAGGTATTTTTAAAAATGAAATCTTCATACGGTATCACATCTGAATTACAGATTGTATTACTCCTGTTATTTTTATTAAGCCCTTGTAACAAGAACTGGTCTTTCATGGTGTTGAAACAAAAGGCAGTGAAGAGCAGAAATAACAACAGTTCAGCAGTTTAACTCTTTTATGTTGAATGTGCTTTTTCCTACATTAGCTCTAGTTTTCTTTAAATGCATTCAAGTGCAATTTTTCCACTGACTTTTGTAGGAGACAGATAAGAATTTCCAAGGGCAAAAGCTATTAAGTGCAACGTGTATTATTAATGTGTTTATGTCTTCCTTACCATATTTATTATAAGCACATTAATGAAAATGCCATGAATATTAGGGCTGATTTATAAGAACAGGGTACTGTTTACAGCCAGATTACTGCACACTGGAAATATTTTATTTAACTTAACTCCATGCATTTGCAATTTATTAAGACACTTGTATGACTCCAAAGAAAAGTCTCTATTAATAAGATTGATGACCTGCAGGTTTACAGTGTTTTCTTCTGGACCTCAGTATTGAGGGGAAACGATTGTTTAAATTTCATTGAGAATCGATTTTTATACAAGGAACTTACCAAATAATACAAATATACTCATAAGGTATGCTTTAAGGAATGACATAATAAAATGGAATTTAATAACCTTAACATATACACAGATAAAACACGGAGAGCCCAAATAATTCTTGTAGGTATCATCTGATTTCCACATTTTATATATGAAACTAAAACCTTACATGGTTTCAAGGGATGTCTCAGGATTTGACACATTTCTGAAAGGGTCTTGATATGAGTTTACTCACAAGTTTATTTGTAACAGTTATAAGCACTCCTGTCCATTTGTTCATATCCACCACTCCTCCACCATGTTCTCATACAGTTCATTCACCCATGTATGAAAAATCTGAGGTCCTTTTACATTTTTATCCCATATGCTTAATGAAAAGTCAACCAAATTTGATCATAAGCCTAGATGTTTAAACAGAAAAGGACACAATTTAGCTATATATATACTAAATAATTTCAGATATATAAATACATATATGTGTGTACAAAAAACCAAACTTGCTATTAAATAGAAGTATAAGATGAAATGGAAGCTAAATTGTCTAAACCTAGACTAGACGATCACTGTAGGCTGCTTCCAAACAAAAATGTTCAATTCAATTCTGTTCTAGTCTAGTGTAAGTACTAATGTTACACATCCAACTTTCAGGAAACTTTAGTTAGCATCATAGAAGATACAGACTAAAGAGATGTGGCCTTGCAGGGATATATTCAATATAAGAGAATGAAATTACATTTCCTAGGAGTCCTGAAAGTTGAAAATCCATTTCCATACTCTGTAGCTTTTAATAGAACATTGTATTTGAGTGGCAGGTGCACTAAGAGGGGAAATTAAATTTGGAGGAAAGAGTATCTTAGGTGAAAATTTCCCAAAAGTTGCTACCATGTATTAGAAACTTCAAATTGTCTCCCGAAATATCTGTCCAGATAAGTTGGTAGGGATAAATCAGTAAATAAATGACCTTATGACCAAGATATATTGTTTTTCTTTAATTTATTTTAATGTTAACACAAACTAGATTGAAACAGCACTGAAGATTACCACAAGACCCTCTGAAGTGAAGGTCAAATGTCTCTGATGAAGGTTATGAAGCTCTGAAAAGGTACAAGAAATCAATTTTGTGTATTACTTAAGAGCTTATAAGAAGTGACTGGTGCTGTAGGAAAGCTGAGAGATGAAAAAAGCAGAAAAGAAGGTCCTGACCTAACATTATGAAGGACCAGACCACTAGAAGCAGCAGCAGAATCTCAAGTCCCCTTCTGTGATGCATGAAATCTGATGAAATCTTGCTCAGCAGTACCTTTATCTGTGTGAGATACATTTAGTTTGATGTGGCCTGTGTCACACTATAGGTGACACAGCATCTCCTGCATTATGATGTAATATGGTGTGCTGGGATGACTGCAGAGGCATCTACAGAGACATCCTTTCCCTCCTCTGAGAACCATTTGAAGAAGGGACCCAAACTATCCTTCAGGCAGGTAGAAATAGAGCCATGAATAACTCCGGTCTGTTTAAACTTGTGACTCTTGCTCTATGTCAAAGCAGAACATGAAACATTCCATAAAAAAACACATGAACTCCACGAATCAGTCACAATTCTCAGTGGAGATGTTTGTAGCTAAAACATTTCAGCTTTCAATTTGTGTGAGAAGTGCAACTTTTCTTCAGAGACTTTCGACAACAATAACTATTCTTGCTGAAATTTGTTAAAATCAAAATATATTAAGAATGCAGATAATAAGAAGAAGTAAAAAACTTTTCTGAGTGAAGCTGCAATAATATCTACATAACAGAAACTGGTCTCAGAGGATTTCCAACTTGTACTGCTTTTCTGCCCATTCTTGATTATTACAAGTCTTATACTTTTACAATATTCAGTAAAATAGGTAAGATTCAAACACCAGTACTTGAACTGATTTAGCACAATAGGCTGGTCTGATCAGAGGCCCAACGTAACGTATTCATTATGTCAGGTGGTTCCCATGTCATGGTTGTCAAAAATGAGCTACTAAACATTAGAAGTCTTAATCTGTGTATTAAAAAGTAACATAATATTCAAAATCTTTAGTATTTTTAAAAGACACTTAGGAAAATTACTGACATGTAGAATTTTTTGACAACTGCCAAATAAGAAAAACTTATTTAAGGTGAGTATGAGGTTTTAAATCTCTTTTGAGACTTAAAATCACAAAACTGAATTTAGATCTATTTATTTATTTATTTATTTTAAATGAGGAACTGGATCATTATCTGTGAAATTTCTGTATATAAGCAAAATGCCTACTGACTTTATCGACAATGGTATCTACTTTAGGTGGCAGGACTACTCCAAGAGGATTTGACTTTTTTTTCAATGATTTTCTCAAATGAAAACAAAAATCCCCCCAAATAATGTTCCTCAAAAAAGTGTGTGGAGGTTTGGGTTGGCTCCTTGGCAAACCCAGCCATTGGCCACACAGATTCCCCCCTTCCAAAAGAGAATAAAAAGGTCCCAAGAGAAAATTAGAGTAATATCTATATATATATTCACATGTATTACAGTTATATACAATTAAACATTATGAATATATGGAACAAGAATCCTAAACAACCCCTGTATTCGGGTAGAATTCCATGTGGGTGTTTTTGGTCTGTGTTTGGCCCAGCCACCTGTGAGAAGCTGGGTTTTCTCATGCCAAGTTATGGGAAAGTAGTCTGATAAAGATGGTCTACAGCCTTGAGAGAGAGATTTCTGTGTAAACTAAAATTAATTGGTCTCTCATGATTGGCTGATGGCCCTCCAA
>JAWWMP010000001.1:14885010-14895433 GCA_035047865.1 Dendrocincla tyrannina
GATGCTGGGTTTGCATCACTAGCCAGCCAATGAAAAAATAGGGAATAAACACCCAATGGGGACAGGTTACCGGGTAGTCATAGCCAATGGGGATAAAACACACAAATACAGGAGAAATATCTAATACAAAGAGTCACTATCTATGCTATAGAAAACTTTTTAAAATATAGACTTCTGTGGTTTGAGGTAGTTGTCCATTTCTGGTGTTGATTACTTGATAGCTAGCTCTATCCACTCTTGAAACTGCTCATCCTGGTTGTTTTGGCAGTTCTTGAGACAGGGTTCTCCAACATACTTCTTCAATACTGAAAGTTCAAGTTAAAAGCTCCTTACTGTGACCGCTTATTTGAGCTTTTTGAGTTTTTTTGTTTTGTTTTCTTTGGGGCTTTTTGCTTGTTTGTTTCGTGTTTGGCTTTGGCTTGGTTTGGTTTGGTTTGGTTTCTTTTTTATTTTTGGGGGGGGCAATGATTCAAAAAGAAAACAAGTAATTTTGAATCAAAGAGGCAATATATAATATTGGCCCTGAAAAAAATGTTATATGATATATAATATGTTTTTTCTATCCTTTTAATGAGGGGAAAAGGGCCGTTAATGATAACACACTACACATCAGATCAAAGGCACCTGCAATACTCATTGCAATTAACTTGTCTCTGTGATTCAGGTTGACTTTCTTCATGATCATGAAAGGTCATTAGGAAGCTCCATTTTGAAAACTCTGCCTATACAAAAAAGTTAGATTAAATAAATCTCAACATTACTACATATAAGGCTATAGGAAACAAATTTTGAAAAATAGGTACTTTTCCATTCTAAGGTTAAATGTCATCTTTATTTTAAGATATCATAGTACCTAGGATTATTTTTTTAAATTCTCAATAGCAGAAGTGCCAGGTAAAAAATGCAGCAGATTTGAAACGGAAATTATTAAACAATCGTAAATAGATTTTGAAACCTCTCTGACTTAAAAAGTACATGTTCCACAAGACCAGAAAGGTGTTCTTCAAAGAACCTCAGACATTAAAGATGGCACTTTATATAAAAGTCATCTAAAATTCTATCCAGTTTTGCTGCTTCATTTCAATCTTACATCCTCCTTGCTTACCACTGTTAATATGTACTTAGATAACACATTTAGAGGGAGGCTTCAAACAAACAGGTCAGGTGTTCCTTGAATAATAACCTTCATATC
This sequence comes from Dendrocincla tyrannina, assembly GCA_035047865.1. Classification (NCBI taxonomy): domain Eukaryota; kingdom Metazoa; phylum Chordata; class Aves; order Passeriformes; family Dendrocolaptidae; genus Dendrocincla; species Dendrocincla tyrannina. The sequence goes on from JAWWMP010000001.1 coordinate 14,886,203, forward strand.
AGATAAAATGTGTTGGGTCACTGAATTGAGCACCCTGTTTATTATACATAAATGGCTCATGTAGTCACCTAAAGAATATACGTAGCTTTATCTTAAATTAGCTATTTAGCTATTTAACATTTCTAGATGCTGCATCTTGTTTGAATTTCTCCTGTCCCAGATCCTTATTCCACTGATTGCTAGAAATGCCTTTTAATTTCCAAACTAAGTTTTATTTATTGAAAAAATATGTTCATTTGTTGTGCCTGCATGTTTTATTTGCTTCAAACATTTGCCATAATGATATATCCATATAGATCAGTGATATTCTGTTCAGCCTTTTTTTTGAAACAAAATGGCTATAGTATTCCTGCTGAATTTTATTTTTCTTGTAATAAATAGCAAATTATGAAAGCCACCCATGTCCTGGGCTGCAGCCAAAGCAGTGTGGGCAGCAGGGGAGGGAGGGGATTTTGCCTCTCTGCTCCACTCTGGTGAGACCCCACCTGCAGTGCTGCCTCCAGCTCTGGGGTCCCACCCAGCACCTGTTGGAGCGAGTCTAGGGAAGGCTACCAAGGTGGTTAGAGGGATGACGCACCCCTGCTGTGAGGAAAGGTTGAAAGAATTGGAATGGTTTGGCCCGGAAAAGAGAAGGTTTTGAGGTGACCTAATTATGGCCTTCCAGCACCTGCAGGGAGCCAACAGAAAAGACGGAAAGTGACTATTTACAAGGGCCTAGAGTGACTGGACAAGAAAGGTTGGCTTCAAATTGAAAGAGGGTAGGTTTTGATGAGACTTGAGGAAGAAATTCTTCCCTGTGAGGGTGGTGAGTCTCTGGCACAGGTTGTCTAGAGAAGCTGTTACTGCCCCACCCCTGAAAGTCTTCAAAGTCAGGTTGGATGGGGCTCTGGGCAACCTGGTCTGGTGGAAGGTGTCCCTGACAGCAGAGTTGGAACCAGGTGATGTTTAAAGTCCCTTCCAACCCGGGCCATTCTGTGATTCTGTGGTTCTGAGAATGAATCTCTACATATTGCCAGTAATGCACTCCTACTTATAGTGGAAATATCAGTATTGGGTAATAAGGATTTATAGCTTCAAAAATATCCCTCTTGAATTTTATTATCCTTTAAATGAGAATGACAACTTATATTTTATTAATGTAATTTTTTTTCCATATTCCTAAAATATTTCCCATGCAAGGAAAAGAAACCAACAAAACTGACAAAAACTAAAATGACATCATAATGCAGTTCTTCAGAATGGCTATTGATTATTTTCTTACAATCTTAAGAACCTCTCTCTGCACTTCATAAGATGACACCAATTTTAGTAATCATCTGGACTTTGTCTTATTTTAAGGCACTTGCTCACTGGTTGTGCCATCATGGAAGAAAAGTTTCTTCTTTACTATCATATAGACAGAAAATACATCAAAACTATTTTCTTGTTAAATGGAGAGAAATTCCTGAATGGCAATAATTTACGTAGCACAGGTTTTATGAAGGTTTGTGTTGCTGAGTGCATGCAATGAGTATGTGCATGGAGTAGGGGAGGTGTTACATTTCCAGGGAAAATGAAGTTGCCTTATACTTGCTGGCTAGAAAATAACCATCAGAACTATTCTTAGAAATGTAAAATGAACAGTAGCAGCTGCCTTGCCTGAAAGAGAACAATATCTTCAGACTATGCAATATTTGAAACAGAACTCTCTAGTAAGAATAATTTTTTGAAAATTGTTCTTCAATGAAAATATTTGCATTTTTTTAATGACAATGCATTTATTCCACAGTCTATGAAAAATAAATTAAATCAGGCTCTCTGCATTCCGCCCTCACTGTTCCAAGGTGCAAAGGTTTCTGCAGACTTTCACATGAAACCTCTGCATTGATTTCCTCTTATTTATAAAGTTTAGAGGAAAACAGTTCTGACAGGAGGAAAAGGAGGACGTGAAGCAATTTGCCTCTGGTCTTTACATTCCCTCAATACCTGCTGGAATGGAAGAAACAGGGGATACTGCGTCAACATCCATTATATTTCCCAGCAGAACGTTATTAAAAAAAGCAAACCAAAACCAATAATATTCCCAACAGAGCACCCTACAACACACTCATACATTTTCATAAGATAGTTTACATATTGCATCTGCCAGGTCTTGTTGATATAAACCATGGATGACTCACTTTACATGGTGGTTTGTGATTCTCAACACTTTTCAGAACTACAGTTTAAAAAATGTAATTTACCTTTGAGTTCTCAGAAATGTGTCTCATGGCTTTCATCCTCATTTACTGAATGTGGGATTCAAAATAAAGACGAAGAAATAATTGCATGGGAATGTGTCCATATTTTACAAATAAATAATTAGGTAGTAATATTCCCAGAGAATCTACATGTACAGGAGGATATTAAAAACTCTAGGACTGAAACCAATAAACACAGATTTCCAGCAAAGTTAGCTAGTTATCCCAGTGCTTTTGGGAGCATGGTATGACTGAACTCATTTGTGATTTGGTGTTTTTTTCCAACACAAAACTATTTCCAGTTTCAGCAACTCTTTTTTTTTTTTTTCATGAATATATTAGAAGAAAAAGAAAATACCTGTAGAAAAAGGGCATTTCAAACTGGCTTTGAAAAGTGCCTAGAGATAAACTGAATTTTCTAAAACCTATGACAAGTCTAGAAACCTCTGTTGAAGACCTACAAACCATCATAAAAGATAAGATGTACTGAGGTGATAAAGATCACAGACAAGAACCGAAACAAATGTTGCCTTTGGAAATGCATGACGGTACAAGGACTGAACAAGGTGATTACATCAAGGAGCATTTGGAAGTTGTCACTTTCATCATTTCCCTTAGCAGTTCTCAGCAAGATGGCTACAGCTCAAAAACAATTCAAAGCCAACATTTATCCTACCCTGAAAAAAATGTTTTCATGCTCTGTCTGTGCTCTGTATCCCTCATGTTCCTGACAGATGGGCAGAACGCAAAACCTTCCTGTACAGCCCTAGAACAATCCTCATTTTGAGGAATCCCTGGGTACACGTGTTCTCCTAGTGCGCTCCAGCCATTACTGATTCGTAATTTGTGAGTAGAGAGTGGCCTTTGGTAGGTCTAAACCCTCTCCTCTCTCACAGAAAGCACCAAAGAAAAGGAACTGAAATCCCTGCGTGTGAGAGAGCATCTGAGTAACTTTGCTAATTGCAGCTCCACAGAAGAAAAAGCACTGACATGCAAGGCACTGTCACTTCACCCCCTTCAGAGATGAAAGTTATCTCAACAAAAGTTCCTGGTTAATGAACTCCAGAAAGCTGTTGACAGATGTAGGACAATCAGCATGGTCATCTGGCATCTTACTACAATATCAGGAATCTTCAATCAGCATGAGAAAACTAATTTTTATTTCATACTCGCATCTAAAGCAAAATGAAAGGACTCTACAGCTGCTTATCCACAACTCTCTCAGAGCCTTCGCTAAGATCAGAGTGAATGAGAGAAGCAGAGATTGTATTTACAAAGTAATGTTGCTGGTTTATTTGTTCGTTTGTTTTCAACTAAACCCAAACCCACATATTTATGCAGTGCTGGCATCTTATCTGTCAAAAATTTAGTGAAGAACTTTTTGAGTATAATGGGGAAATTGATCATTTCTACCATGGTTATTTATAACTTCCTTCTGTCCTCTGACACCAAAACAGTATAGTTTCACTGACTGGGTGACTGTGCTTTGATACTTCTTTCTCTTAAATGTCTTTTGAATAATCTGTTCAACAAAGTGGATTTTTTTTTCAGTTTTTTTGCTGTTGTGGTTTTGGTTTTGGGGGGGGATGGGTTGGTTGGTTGGTTGGGTTTTGTTGTGGTTTTTGTTTTGGTTTTGCTTTTATTTTTGTAAAGTGTCACCAAGTTGTCACTACTTCTTAACAGCATCCCAGCTACCATAATTGAGTTTATAGGAAGTTCTATAGGAACTATAGGAACTATCTATAGGAAGATAAAATTACCAGTGGTTTTGCTCATGATAAAATGGAAAGTGGTTTTACTAACTACTCTTCTATTTTATTCTAGTTAGTGGGTTTACTATTTGGTGGGTTTACTTTGTTTACTTTGTTTCCTATAAACCTTCCCAGTAGTAAAACCATATCTTCTCCTAGTAAGCTGTTTCTGTGAGCAAAGTGAGAAATGCTTTAATCTCAAAAAAAGAGAGGTGACATTCAGCCTCCCTCTCAAGTAAGTATGCAACAATAAAAAGGAAAAAAGTGTACTTCTTAGCTTATTTAGAGGAATGCATTCTCCTTTTTCTCAGTCTAAAGCAACATTCACAGAGACTGCCAAACATTTCATTTACTGCATTCAAAACACATAATGAGATTACTCATGGTCATATGAAGTCACAGTAAGTAGATAACTAAATAAGTATACAGCTGTGTTTTATTACACTATAAAGTTGAACTACTTACCTATCCTATGATCATCTATCTAGAACACCAAAACATTGTACTTCCTGAGATTGTATTGAATTATTATTTAATCTTTTTAAGCCATTAAAACCAAATAATAGAACTGTCTAGATAATAACATAAAAGTTTATATTTTAATTTTGAAGATTACCTAACAGCATTCATTTCATGTGTTACTCTGTTTCAAAAAAGCATTAAACTCCTTCAGATGTTCTACTTCATAAAATAAGCTTTCAGTAGGAGATTTGTATGCCCTAGGAAAAAAAAAAAAAAGAGATGCACAAAGGTTATTCAAACTCTCTTATCTATGAAGAACTTAAAGGGCTCCTTTTTGAGAAGGAACTGAGTAGACAGATGGGGGATGAGAGGCCACATCGCAGAATGTCTGTAAGCTGAGATTCACGAGATTTTGCCATTAACTCATTAATTCCTGTTACAAACTTTGTCAAGTGTTCTTAAGAGAACTATCAGTAGAGTCAAATTTACTGTGATGAAATATACTTGTCCTTAGTTAAGAAACTAATTATTTGCTCCTGAATACTTTCTGAAGAAAGTGCCAGGTTCTTTATTCTTTTAAAGGTGAATTTTTATTTAATGTTAAGACTTCATTTGATAAACCTGAAAGACAGAAAGGAACTATTCTGAATATTTTGTCTTTTACAACTGCTACTATCCCTACAGAGATTATCAAACTGCTTACCAGGCTTTTTTTGCTTAGTATGATTAAAACACTGTAAAAACAAACATACTTGAGTTTTTGTTCTCTTCAGAAAAACAACGTGATTTAAACAGATTAAATTCTAAATCAATCAGCACATGCCTTCAGTGCCTGGAATTAGACCTCCATGTACATTTGAAGAAATTTTACATGTACAATGTGAAAAGCACTGGTGCATGAAAATAACATGTTCAAGAAAGGACAAGTCCTATCAACTTCTCCTTTTCTTCCTGGAATATAAAGTACAATATTGAATTTTGCAGAGATATTAGAGTTGGAAGAAAGTACTGGAAATTTCTACCACATTTAAAGTGCAATGTTACAGAACATCATATTGCACTTTCATCACTTCATGGCAAGCTCTCTGTGCTCATGTTGTATATTTACTCTTGGAAATGCCAGTTATTATTTGAACAAACTGCCTTCAAGTGATTATTATTACATGTGGATATTGCTCTAAGCACCCACAATTATTCTAGAAATAAGGATATGGCTTCTTTTTTCTAAACACTAATATATTCCGTGATTTATCTCATTTGTCTGTTTACCTAGTCTTGGATTACGATTGTTCTACTGATTCTCTACTTTACTTCGCAGTTAATTACATTGCATAAATAATTAGCTATGTCCATATCTATTTCTTCCACTGCTTCTCGTTTTTCAACTATTTTGCTCATGATAAATAGCCTTTGTCACATCTTCTATGCAATGCCTTCTGTCCCTTCACATCGACTCATCCATCCTTTCATGTATTACTTTCCCCTCCTACCTTTCTACAAGTTTTTCTCAAATACAATTTGCTTGTATTTATCAACTAGGTATTAACAATCCTTCAATAGCCCTCAAAGGGAAAGGGGACCAAAACACTCAAAAATTCCTACAGTATCTCTCAGAAAATCTTATAAAAAAGATAGAACTGAAACTGAGCAGTACTTTTCCACTGATGGATTTCTATATCTCTGTCTCCTTTTAGCTTCTAATTCTGTATTCTCTAGCTTTATTTCTTTAATTTATTTTAGTTTTCTCCTACCCACATCTCTGTTCTGTATCTTTCTGGAATAAAAATGAAACAGACTTTTAGGCAACTGCATGTGCTAGATTAGATCCTTTTAATTTAGCAAAGCTCTGACAAAATTTGCAAATCTTTTACTGAGTTACTATGAAGCTTAACATTGCTTTGGAAGACTTCCTGTCTTTAGGGCCAAAAGGTGTACTCTAGATCAAAATCATGTAAAGAGGCAGTGGACCCTGCTTATCATCTGCTACCATCAGATTGCTATAAATGGAGTTACCAAACACAGAATTTTTTAATTAGATTCCCAAATACCTGTGTTGCTCTGCAGGCTGGCAGAGAAAATATTCCGAGCTATAGAAATGCAAGTCAGATATATGTAATCATATTTATTCCTTTATATGCAAATAATAGAAGCATCCAGCCAAGTCACAGACCATGTGACTGTGGGAACCTTGCCTATTTTCTCCCTCCTAGATGTCAGTCCGTGAACCTTTCAAAACATTTCCAGAACACAGTTAAATTCAAAATACTTATAGACAATAGTGAAAAGTCATATTGAGCCCTCAAGATTTTTAAGAGTTCAATAATAGTAGCTTTTATGGAACCAATTCATGAGTCACAGCTGTTCTGTTGAATAACCTTTTGGCATGCTCAGAGAAAGAAAAAGACATTCCCGGTCTCTGACAGCTCACTGCCACTGATCCTTGACTACCAGCCTCATGCTCCTGAATATCTGCAGGAAAACACTAAGTATCATCAAGAAAATGTCATGTATCTGCTGTATGTGTAAATGAGGTTTTCTGCTCAACCAGTTCTTGCCATAAGCCTTGTATTTCATGAGTGCACTCTTTTAAAAACATAATTAAACAGAAGTTATTTTTCTCTCTCTCTCACTGCCATACACACACAGACTCTTATCCTTCATCTTTAGTTGCTGACGTATCTTGGACTATACATAAAGTGGCTTAAATACAGATGCCTTGTCTTTTCATTTAAGGTGTAAATTTTAGAATATATTTCCCACAGAAAAGTTGAGTTATAAGGGTCAATGGGAAAGAATTTAATCATGCCAGCAGCTAGCAACATAATGTATTAACAAAGTGATATTTAATGCACCCAGTGGGAAATGTTAAATCTTCAGGGTTCTGTTTTAATGGTCTAAATCTTATTCTTTCAATAACTGCAAAACACCAAACTTTTTATTTATCTCAAGCTACTAAACAACTTTAACAGGCTTGTTATATGTGAAACAACATGATCCAAGGTTCATTTGGTTTTATATTCATTAGTTCTATAACTTGTAGAACAAAATCAGGAGAAACAAAGAGAAAGAGCAGAAACAAAGTAACCAAATGTATTTAGTGCTATTAATTAACTAAAATACTTCTCTAAGAGTAATTCCCAATGTTTCCTAGTGGACTTCTTCACAAGCAAACTGTTATCAATGTTGTCTCAGACTCAGTATTGCATTCTGAAAAGTCATGCGTTAGTTAGAACTGGCAAGGGTGCTAACTTTTCTGATCCTATGAGTTGAGACACAGATCCACAGACCTATTACTGTAACTTAATCTTCTACAGGAACCTAAATACCTTGGTGAGTGCAACTCTTCCCTTTTACTTTATGTTTCATGAGCTAATCCATTAAAAAATCATGGTTCAGATCATGGTCGTAATTTTTGCAATTACATCTCAGACACTGAGAGAGCTAATCATTGATAGTCCAGGCTTTGTTTTAACTCCCAACAGTTTGGAAAACATTAAATCTTTGATTTAAATTACTGTATTGATGTTTATCAAATGGTACTTTCTAATAACTTATTCAGTTTACATTTCTCTTCATGTGCTTTTAATTTAAAAGTGCAGCTTTATCCTTTTCAGGAAAGCTAGAAAATATGAGGGAACATTTTTTGGGTGGTTTTGTTTGCTTGTTTGTTTACTTCTTTCTTTTTCTAGTTTAAATCTCTTTTTAATAGATTTTCTTTATTAGTAAGGCAATAAGCTGAGTATGAACGTTTATTGTTCTGGATTCTTAGCATCATCAGTGTGATTTATTTTTCATTACACCTTTTATAAGTGCTATCCATTTCTACTGTAACTTAAGACAAGCAGAAGTTTCTTCTTTTGTCCTTTTGTTCTATTTAATAAACCCTATTAATTACCTCTGTCTTTTACAAAAAAACAAACAAAAAGAAAAAACAAAACCCAAAACATTATACATGTATATTCAGTAGCAGTTGGAGAGGTTACAAGTTATTTTCATTTAGTCAAAATCATAACAAATTAAAAATTAAGTAGCATTAGATCATTAGACATTTCAGTACCCTCCTGGAAGAATCTAAATGTTTATTTAATGCTCATTTCTTGCACTTCAAGTATATTTATTTCAACAAAATATTTTATGCATATGATATGCATTATCTCTTAAGAAGCTTAATTCAAAACACTTGCAGCTCCAAATGAGGAGGCAGGATCTTGCATCACAGAATTAGAAGTGCAGGGGAAAAATACATTTCATGCAATAACTTGAAAAATAAAAAAGAAAGGAAGTCTGAAGGTTTAAAACCAGAAAGTAGTAACAACAGTGCTACAGAAAGCAGTAAAAACAGTGCTTTTCACCAAATATCTTGTTTTCTGTCTGAGGAGCTACCTGTGTTATTTCAGGTTTTATAACATCTTGTGCAATACCATTAATAGTTAAAATGTTTAGAAAAGCATAATAAAGAGCTTGTCTTATTTAACTGTTCCTCTATTTTCCCACATTTGTTTCTATCACAATATATACTCTATGCTATATTTTACCTGCTCCAAACACTTCAACCTTTAGTTTGTTTCCTTCCTTTGAGGGAGAGTGTGCAAGAGATTTGCAAATGGAGGGAAGCAGATGAAAAGCAACAGAAGTTCCTGGACGTGAAACCTGTGGCCATAAAAAAACCTCCAACTAAACAACCAACCAAAAAACCAACAAAAGCCAACCCAGCGCCAACCACCATCACTACTGTTGGCTTTGCAAGTGTCCTCACCACAATCAAAAAGCAGTCCAGTGACGGTATTGTAAAGCTTCCC
>JAWWMP010000001.1:14896572-14916100 GCA_035047865.1 Dendrocincla tyrannina
TTTTTTCCTAAATTCAAAGGAGAGGGATTATTCCTTGGTTAGCATAATATCTTAGTTTCTCCTGAACTAAGACACTGGGGCATCCACAATTTCTCTGGCCAACCTGTTCCAGTACCTCAGCACCCTCACAGTAAAGAATTTCTTCCTAATATCTAATCTAAACCTGTCTTCTTTCAGTTTGAAACCATTGCCCCTTGTCCTGTCACAATTTATTATTAAATGTACATATTTTGCTGTCTTTGACCTGAAATTAGTAAAGCAATAGCTGTGCATTCCATAAGTATGACCAGCAAATCTGAGCCTAATTCTTATGTTTTCCTTTTTCTTTATGCTTTATAGACTTAGTGACATGTATGAAGTAAAACAATTAGATCTTTAGAATAGTTGGCATCATATTTCACTAATGCTCCATACGATCAAATTATATGGGAAAAAAACACATGTATCACAGAAGAATTGACCGCATTCTTACAGAAACCACTCTCCATAAACATGAGACTGCTTGTGCTTCACTGACACAAATGGGTGAAAAAGTGAAATTGGAAGAAACATTTATAAGTAACTATTGCAACCAAAGTTTCCTTCATATTGTAGAGTCTCCAATAGAATTTTTTAGACTTCACCAGTCAGAGAATAGAAATAACAATATAAGATAAAATCCAACAATTTCAGCTTTGACAGATATGAACTGTTAACAAATGGTTACAGCAGATAAGTTTGAGGTCACTTCTTTGGAATAGAATAGCATGTGTCATATGAAATGATACACTTCCATGTATGCTAAAATTTAATATCATCTGTCACAGATATTCTCCAAGATGGAAAAAATATTTGTATATATGTATTTGTATATATATTTTGTTCCATTTCTTCTGAATAGTATAGCCTCACAAGGAACAATTTTGTTGCCTCAACAGGAAATTTCTCTAAACAGTAAATTTTTTCCTCATCATTCATTTCCCTGAAGAACAGTCTCAAGCAATCTCACCTTCTTCTGCCTTTAGCATTAGAAAGAAGTCTCAAATTACATGCATATTTTCAAATACATAATTTTATTCTTAGAGGCTATTCCTGTTTTATAACAAGTGTGACCTACAACTGAAGGAAAAGGTATTTTTGTATGAAATGAAGATGTATTTATATTCATTCTGATGGCTGACTTCAGTGAAAATAAACTTTCCTATGTTTATTTGAAACCTTAATATATTATCCAACTTATCTATAAAGAAACCATGAGAATACAAACAGAACAGGTGATCATCAGGTTCGTCAAGGCCTTTGATTAGCTACATATCCCTAAAGTAATTACTTTACAAATGTAGAAATTTACAAAATTACTTACATAAATTTACTCACTACTTTTTAAGAAAATACCTCTCTGTTTTCTGCCTCCTGGAACATTTATTCACTTAATGCTTGTAAAAGTAAAGAACCAAACATCGGTTTTGTAGTGTTAATGGGCTTATTTGTGCAATTCAGGAGATTAAACACAACATTTTAACAAAAGCTGTTATGAATTTTTTCTGTGATTGGAAATGTTAAGGAATCCTTATTTCGTCTCAATCACAGTAAGGAAACAAAGCATAAGCAAAGCAGTAGATGCTGTTTTTGCAATAGCCATGGTCAAAGCCCTAATGCTTCCTTACGCAAAGTTGGTAACTCTTTAACAAAGCAGCAAAAAAAGCCAGTTCTAAACTTTTTATACCTTCTTATTCTTTTCTTTCTGGTGCTTTCACTGCCATCAGAAATTACACAAAAGCCATATTCCAGATTTGGCTTTGAAAGGGTTCATAAGGGTTCATATTCTTCATATTTTCTGCTCAGCATTTTTCACTTAGCAGCTAAATAATGTATTAAAAATAGAAATATTTCCTGAAAACACTATGTATAATTGAATCTTATTTTTAAGATTTTTTTCTTCTCAGTAGTGCAATAACAAAAAAAAAAAAAAATTGCCATCAATTTCATTATGAATTTCAACTGTTTAAATGTGTTTAAGATAATCTTGGTATTATACTACTCAGTGTTTTTACGGTTTTGCAAGCGTGCATTACAAAAAATAACAGCTAAAGTCAAAGCACAATGAAAAGAAAATTATAAATGATTTCACACCTCTTCATTGTTATGCACATATATTCATATTTCCTTAAATTCTTGGTGGTGTAAAATTAAAAATTAAATTCTTGGAGGTGTAAAATTAAAAAATTGTTTTGACTGCTTTTGTTATCCAAAATGAAAACACTGCTCAGATAGCCATTAAAAAAAAAAAAAAAAAAAAAAGAAAAAAAGTTATTGATCAGCCTATAATTAATCTGAAAAGACATGTGCGAGCTTCTGGAAGATAAGTGATCCCCCCACTTTTATGTGTCTTCCTTAGGTACATGAAATAACATGCAAGGGAAGCAGTGTTTTCATAGTGTCTTTTTTTTTTTTTTAACATTAAAAGAAATACCTCACAAGATTCTGTGCAGCATTGTGGGTGTTTAAGAATTAAGTAGAAATTTTTTTTATTGAATACAGATTTTAATGATGGTAGGAACTCAGCAGTTAAGAAACTATGGTACATCATCTCAGAATACTTGAAATTTTAGGTTTAAGGAAAGTTTGACATATATACATATATCCTTGCCAAAATAAGTAGAATATAGAAAGAAAAAAACACAATTTACATAGTCAGAAAATTACAGTTACTATGGATTTTCATTCCAGGCAGAAATTTGATTATGTTCCTTTTTCTTTCTGAGAGTTTTATGGACAGTGTATTAATATTTATTACACTGAGTTTGATAGGCCAGATAGAGTTACAAAGAAAATTAATATAACATAACAAAATAAATGGTCTTTCTTTTTGATGTAATTCAAAGCATATAGATAAATATCATTATTTTCTTATTTTTTTGAGTTAATTGTTGCATATGCCCCTTTTTTTTCTCCCCTGCATAATAATATAAAATTCTATATAGCATTAAAACTCTGCAGCAAAGAGTTTTTTCCAAGATTTCTTCAGTTTGGGGGAGAAAATTACCACGTGATACTAAATTCTCTTCCAATTGTCCTACTGATAATTTTGCCATATGCTTCAGCTTCCTTGGATAACTTTGGGGAATTTTTCCTTGGTTTGCATGTTCTTCAGAACAACACAGAAAAAGGCCAAAACTTTATTAGTGATTAAAACAGGTAATATAGAACTCAGTCTGCATCTGACTACTACAACAAATTTGAGGTTTATTTTTCTTCTATAGAGAATATTTAAGGATGCTTTAGATGACAGAGTCTCTACAGAGTTTGTACAATCCCATCATGAAGGGAAGGAAAGGACCACATAGGACACTTAAAGGAGCAATCTCACCTGAGAACTTCTGGAAAAATCAAATGGTAATTCTCAATCCCTAATGCACATCTGTAACGTTTACTGGGAAGTTATGAGTATTTTTTACAGTGATTGACTTGTGTTCTCCCAGACTTCCATAAGAAGAAGAGGACATCTTAATGCCATTTCCTGTCAATTGATTTTGCAAAGGAAATACAAGACTTCACTTTCACAAATAGAAATATGAATAGAAAATGCTAAGAATGTTTACATATTATGAAACTATGTTATAATAATTTATATTTAAAAAAATAAAATATATTTGATATTTTTGAGGGGTTTGTTTTTTTTTCTTTAATTACTTCCTTTTTTGTTATCACCAAATGTCCCAAGAGAGAAAAAGACAAGTACCTCTTTTTGGACCACTCTACTATTACAAATTTGGTTTCATATTCTCCACCCCCATACGCTCTCTCCTCACTCTCAATCTTATTTCTTTACATGCCTAAGGACAGTACTGATTTCCCAATCTTAATTCAAGAAAAAATTTTCCTCCTCTAAAACAGATTAACCAATTTGTTTTAGTGGATTTTAATTTTCTCATGCAGGATGGAATTTTAATCACAGGTCTAGAAGCTCCACTGTAACTCCTGTTACAGTTATGAATTTGCATGAAAAATAAGAATATAGATTTAAAATTTGGTGCTTGAATTTGTGCATTCCTTGAGTTCATTAGAAACTGAGAGGAACATCTTTCTGGTTCTCATAATGATATTAGAAAGTTAATTGAGTTTCAGATATGTAAAGATGGTGAAATACACATATATTCCTCAGCATTCCATGTATAGCAGCAATCATTCATAGCTGTCTTCTGAGGGTAAGTGACAAATAATGTCTTTGACCTTAAGTAAAAACATGTATTCTTTGGCAACATGAACAGAAAATCTGTATACCTGTGAATGTCTGATAATTAAACCATTTCATGAAGGTCCTTGAAAGAAAATGGATTTTTTTTCTCTGATCTTAAACTTCTGTAAGATCTTTAAGATAAAAATGCACCGCAAACAACGCACAAAGCAATCTCAATTTTGCTTTTGCATTTAAGAGCCTCTTTGTTCTGTGTTTTATCTTGGTGAGATAGCATAGCTGTAATTTATTTTCAGCCACTTGGTATTTACAGACATCATGAGTAGCTTTTCAAAAAGGGCCAATAGAACTGATTAGAATGTATTGATTTGTGTTTGGCACTTGAGTTTACCACATGCAACTTTCTTATGATTACATAGCATGGACCCCCTTTATTTTTAAGTGAACCAAAGAGTCATCGTCCTTCAAAACTTGGAAATGCCACAGCTAAAATCGTTGTGTAACATTACATTGCACATCACTTAATTACATGAACCAAACACTTTAGTTTGATCTAAACACCAAATCAGTGATTTGAATGAATGAACAACCTCCCCACTGCCGAAACACTGATCTTTACACCACATGAAGTGTACCCTGTTATGTTAGCAATGAAGTTATACACACTGTAGAAAGGACTGTAAATGCAAATCCTACAACTGATGAGAGTTTTTGTACCAAGCAATAGCTGTAATATGTAAACACTTCACAGTATGATATAACATGTGATGGGAATGCAACAAGGTCATCACATATCACATGTTTAACATTTTTAGTCATTTGGAAATTGGATTAATGAATAACAATGTAACCGATCACAGTCGGAAGTGTTGCAATCAAATAAGTAAACGTGATGGGTACCCTTGATCCCAGGCCATACTTTTTTTCAAATGGACTAAAGAGCAACAGGTTTCATGTCCTGTGGTGAGCCTGTGAGCAGAAAAGCTCCTGGCTCATATTCAAGGTACTGAAAGCACCTCAGACAAACATTTTGAAATGTTATTTTGAATTAAGATACAGAACAGGAGCTAAACCAAAGAAATCCATCTTGAATATACTATTGACTAGCAGACACCTACATCAATAAATAAATGTTATGATCGGGATGGCCTGAATTTGAGATCCCCCTGAACTAAAGCTGGTAACTCTCCCCTTAAGCAGAAACTCCTCTCAAGATCTGAGATCACTGACCTGAGATAAAGAAATTTTTCCTTACCCGGGATGGAGAGATCCTTTATTCATGACAGATACTCAATAAGTGATTAATGACATGCTAAATAGCACTAATGAAACATTACTAATTCATGTAGCTCCTCAATTTTAATTATTATAAATGTTATATAGATAATTCTATTAGACATAAACCATTGTCCAGATCTGAGACTAAGATAGGATCTAGCCTCACCTAGGCTCCATAAGGAGTTTAGGAAGCAAAGGGGTCCACTCTGAACCTTGGGACTTCATGGGAGGATCTTTCTTATCCTTTGCATCTCCAGTCTTTGTGTGAAACACCCTAACTCAGTTTTCCTTTGCTTATTTCTTTCACACAGAAGGTGAACCTTGCCATCAAACTTACTGAACCTTGGTAAATCACTGTGAAACTTTGTTAAACTCCATCAAATTTATTGAACTCTACCACATTATTATTGTACCTCAATAGAACATGTTGATGCTTCTGTCTTCTGAGGTGCATTACACCCATCTCCAACAATAAATAAATCATGATAAAATGAGAGTCTGCTTAAATGAAAAGCCTGTGAATCAGTTGATGCGAATTTCTTCCTGTCCATATAAACTTTGAGGAGGGCACAGAATAATAAAACATAATAGACAACAAGTAGCACCAGTGCAGGAATATTTTTGAAAAACACTAATAGGTACAGATATACAGAGATAACAGACAGAAAATACAGCTGAAGTTTTATCAATGGTCATGTAAAACTATGAAGAAATAAATTTGGTTTTCAATATATAATATCCCTCAGTTACTAAAAGAGATTAAATTTTCCTCTTTCTTTTCTTGTGGCATTGCCTTCTTATCTTCTAATAGACACTAAGAACTCAGAGGAAGCCAACACATTCAGACCAGCTGGTCATCTCTTCCACAGGTCTTATTTGCCTACAATTATCATATTTATTTGAGATAATAAGTCTATCCAGATGCATAAGTTTCCCCACAACTATTGCTTGAATGAGAGCAACATAAACCGAAATGCTGGAGCACACAGTGCTGAGCTTCTCAACCTCTGTGATAACAATGTCAAAGAAAACTAACAACAGAGAGGAAACCTATGAAAAAAGCTTGGTTTATAAAAGGTATTTTCCCTGGTTTACAGATACCTTTTTTATTTTATGTCAAAGAATCATAGAATCACAGAGTGGTTGGGGTTGGAAGGGACCTTAAAGATCACCTAGTTCCAACCTCCCTGCCATGGGCAGGGACATCTTCCACTAGACCAGGTTGCTCCAAAGCCTGTCCAACCTGGCCTTGAAATTTCCAGGGATGGGGCAGCCACAACCTTTCTGGATAACCTGTGCCAGTGCCTCCCCACTCATCTCGACTAATGGCTTTGTCCAAATGCCCTTGCTTGGAAGACTAATTTTTAGCAACTTTCACAGGGAAATACAGCACAGATACATGTTCAAATGCAGGATGTAGATTTTACCAGAATAATTGCTAAATTTCTCACAAATACTTTCCCTTTGTGGCATTCATTGACACACCTAACTGTAGCTTGTGATTTGCAAACTATTTGATTGCTCAAGTAACTGCTATCTTGTAAACAGGGTGGTTTTTGGCTTATGTCAGACTGGATAGCAGCTGTATTTTTCATCAGATTAATCCAAAAACATTGCCCTGCAAAGGAAAAAGATTTATGGCTAACTCTCTCTAGAAAGCTGAAGACTTAAGGGACTAAACAAGGTCTTAGTCAGTCTAGTAAATTTGAAATCATTATTAATGGAGAGACAAGGTCCTTAATAACCCTCATGGTGCTGCTACATGATGTACATACATATATATTTTCTTCAAAAATATTACCTGCATTTGGCATTGAACATGAAGGAGAAAAAAACATTTTTAACATCCTATTTGACAGTTTAAATAATAAGCTAAAGACTTATTAAGTTGTAAAACAGTGCTTGCAGAATATAGAAACACTAAAATATGATATGAAATTAGGATGTTATCAATGCTCTTGAGTGTTATTGCTAACATTTATTACTAAAAATACCACAAGTCTTGTGTACAGTAGAGTGGTGCTAAATGAATCCCAAAGTGTGAATGTGAACTGCCACACTTAAGTGACATATCTAACAGACTTTGCTCAGAAAGGCACTGCACTCCTTGTACAGATCATTTCAGAACTGCATTTATCAGTTCATGTTACATGAGAAGGCAGTTCAACTAAACCGAGTAAAGCCATTTTCATGGATAAATTGGAGTGCCTTCCAAGACAGTTGTACTTGCAGCACTTTGCAAACATAACTGGTAAAATTTCTTCATGTATGCAAGCTCAAAGACAACAGAGGTGCAATAAGCTGCCCCAGGAGGAGATCCGTAACTCCCAGAATACTCCTCTCCACAGATTCCATTACGTGGCATCGTAAAGGCTTCATTTGCAAGAAGTGCTGAGCCCAAAATGATTCCAAGAGATCAGCCCAGCTGCAAAGAAGAGCTGGAGTTTCACAGATGAACCAGAACTAAATGAAGACTGAGGGACTTTCACAGCCTCTTCATGAAGACCCAATGTAAAAGATGTATCTGAAAGGACATCCAGCATTGACATTTTGGCCTGTTCTGTTTTGGTACCTGTACCAAGCATGTAATATAAATATTTTCTTAGTATGGAGTGCGGTCTGTTGGGAATTAAAGTCAGATCAGCAGACTTACCATCAGACCCTTACAGGCAACAGATTTAGAGAAAAATAAAGAGCAAATAAGAATGGAAAACAATGTTGTTTTTCTCTTTAATCAGACATTAGAATACAGACAATTGCAATGAAGCTGTAGAGAAGTATAGATAATGTGTCTTTTACCTTATTTAGATAATCAAGGGACTAGTCTTACACAGCTTCCAGGCAAGTGTTTTATTGCTTCTTTTCTGTTTTGCTTGGAGAGTATTGAATTTTTTCCTCCTCCTTTTGAGCATTGGTAATGCCCTTGAGTGTCAAAAAAACTGTCATCTCAAAAATCTAGCTTGTGTTTTTGTTTACTATTGAAAACTACATTGAATTAATGCAGGCAGTCTGGGAAAAAGTGGGTTTTGTTTGCAACAATCAACTGCCTATATGAACAATCCTCATCCTGTCAGGAAGCATTGAAGCTATAAGTATCTGAAGTATTAGCAGAGTTAGTGGATGGAATTCATTTAAAACTTGTATCTGAATAATTGTGTTGTCACTAACTTACATGTACCCAAATGACAGTCAGTTATGAAAAAGCAAATCAGAGAACACCACTTAAAAATCAGCACAAAAATCTGTTTATTAGTAGTTTTCAAAATAGAGCCCTGGATATATGACCTACAGGTATTAAGTTATTGTCCATGCTTAGGACTGCTCGTGTAATAATGAAGAAACTCAGACACAGGTTGATGACACTGGTATGTGTCAAGTCAAGGAGTTCAAACTGCATCTTAATTTTTATATCGAAGGATAGCAGAGGCAAGGGAAGTCTTGTATAGAAAGTAAATTATGAGCTAGGCATTCAAGTCAGCTCTCCTGACTCAAAATCCTGTGTTTAACAACTATGTTCTCCCTTTCCCTTGTCCCCTGAATTTGTTTAAATTCTTTGCACCAAACCACCTGAATGAAATCTTGTCTGCATTGGAAACACAGTTGAACTCAGACAGAATAAAAAAGCATCCACTGTGATATGTTTCAGAGACTCAACACCCTGGCACATGAATTAGAAATAACACTTACAAGCACTTTTATTGCTGCAATTCCTTCTGCAGGCACTGTGAGGGGTTACAAATTCTGCTCAATTAATTCTTTTTTTTTTTTTTTTTCTTCACTCGGTGGCTTGAATTCAATGTACAAAAAGCAGCACCTGAACTTTTCCTAGTAGGTCAATCATCATGTTAATCAGCTTTTGTGAGAAGCAGCTGGGCACCTGCATTTAGAGAATGAGAACCTCATCTCTGCAGTTGGAACAATTTTGAGGAAATCCTGGGGAAAGGGAGACTCTGTCATTCAGAGATCTCCAGATATAAATGCAGCCTCTAGCAAACTGAAGAGCAGCTGTAGGTCCATGACCCACATATCCCAAAGCTGATAATAGTGGTCACAGTGTGAAACAGCAGCGGAAGTAAATCCCCTTTGCCTGGGCAGCTTTGGTATACTACTTATAAAATTGGCACTGAAGGTGGTAAAAGTCAGCTACTAATTTAGATTCCGTGGGATGATGGGAAATTTTACATTGCTTATATTTTTTATGGTTGCCAAAGTGGGTCAGGGTCTGCAAGCTCTTCTACCACCTCTTTCCTTCCCTATCATTCTATAATCTGTTTTTTACAGTACTTGTAATGTTTTCTTTGTTTTACTCACTAGAAGCATTTGACCTCCTCTCTCTCTTGCAGAGGTATGCAGCTTCTAAAATGTTCTTAATTTTGCAGCCTCATATATTTCTCCCAGATCTTCTCACTTTCTAGTCTATACTTACCACTTGCTTCATATCTATTGCAGATTTATCTATAAGTAATATTTTACCAGCATATATATACCAATATATATATAGGAGAGGAAAAGGGACTGCATTTTAAAAAACATGAATTCTGATCTCCTAGGATTCATTTTTAATGCATTAAGTATAGCACACATTGGTGTTTTGCCAGCTAGCCCTCACTCTATGTATTTTTTGCTAGTTGCAAAACTCAGAATTATTATTTTTTATCTCTTTTACATGAGTAATTATTTTTACAACCTTTCCTTCTTCTTCTTCTCTTCTTTCCCCTAGTTCCTTTTCTCAGTTTATTTATTTATTTTTACACAGAGCAAGTCCCAAGAACATATTATCGGAAGCATCTCCCCATTTGTGTCTCATGAGCTGTGAAATATGGTTTAGATATAAGGAAGAAGATAAATAGTTTTCATTTGTAACCCACAGAGAATAGTTTGTTCTGCTCTGGTAACTGGAAAATCTAAAAAATACTCTAACATAAATCCTGTGTTCTTTTTAATAACAATAGTCATATAAGGGGATGGCTGAGCTTGTATAACCTTCCTGTTATGCATCAAGTCAAATCTTATCAAAGCTTTAATGTTACAGACACTTAACACTTAAAAGTTGTCTTACCTGTGGAATAAAAATGTCTGATATGCCCTCAACATGAAACAAAGAATTAAAGCTATCATAACCATATGTAAACAGTTGCCTGTTCTGCTTACCTTTCAGATTGGAAAGTGTGTTCTGCTCATTCTGTAGAAAGCTATTATATATCAAGTACTAATTTCATCACTTCTGAAGATTTTCTTCTCATGCACATCCTTATCCATTTGTAAATTCCTTATCTCCTTGTTCATGGACACTTCTTAGTGCTCATGAATTTATATTCACAATATTCTTCTAAGGACAGAAGTCATAAGAGTATCTTTACTGATCAGGAACCAAAATACAGAAGAATGAAATTGTTAAGAATCAAGTCAGATTATAAATCTGTCATTGTGTTTAGGTGTGGTGCCCAACTTTCATTTGAGGCTATATTGTTAACACATTAAAAATGGATATATAACTGAAAGGTAATCCTTCACAGAGGGTTTTACTTAAACAAACAAATAAATACATAACCAATATGTAAATAGAACCTTTCCCTAGTAATATACATACTTTCTGAACTGGTTAGAGTCAGAACTGGTTTTCCAAGTCTTGGAGTCTTGATGATGTTATTAAAATTCTAGTTTACGATTTACTGAGGATTATTCTGATTAAAAGTCAGGCCTATCAAAAAACAGAAAAAATAGCAATGTAGGTGGAATTGAGCTTGGATCTGTTCGAAGAATTCCAGCTAGCTTTGCCAAGAAAATCTGTGGATAAATCTCTCATGACAAAAACTGGCAAGTCTTTTCAATGGTTTGATATGGCTGCGGGGGTTTTGCTGTTATGGAAGACTTTCATTTTTATGACATTAATACGGAATTTTTGAGCAATATGTTGAGCAATGAAAATTGTTGTTTTCAGTACAGAAATACTGGGGAGCCAGAATTTCTCATCTTAGAAGGAAGTAAAATTAAGAAGTTTGTACGGAAATTGTGGAAATCCATAGAAGGATAAGGAAAAGAGTCAGAAATCTGAGTATAGGAAACTCATTCACTTAGTCTTTACAGTATAAGATAAGATAAGATACTCTGTCTTCTTCAGGAAGGGAAGACACAACATTAATCTTGACTCTGTTCTGAAAAACTACAACAAATGTTGTGCGAGAAAATGTCTTCCCACAGTCAAAGAAGAACAATTTGAACTCGTGTTTTCTAACTTCCTTCAAAGTACTCCTCTATTTCAAAAAGAAAGCAAACTAAAGAGAATGAGGCAGAGAGAAGTCCACGTTTAACAACAAGAAATATTTGCCTTCAATCAGGATAATTAGGAGAGTGTTAAATCAGAACTTCTTGATTATTTAAAATTCTTATATACAAAATATTATTCTGAAATAAATTTCCTCTCTACTGTTGTGGAAAAAAATATAATAAGGAAAATTCCTTTAGAGTGCACTTTCAGCTTAAAGTAACTGTCAGAAAGAATCAGGAACTACAATAAGCTGTTTGAGGCAAGTGAATGTAGGAATTTCAGAGCTTTTTTCTACTTGAAGAGAACAGATAAAGACACTGAACTATCTGCAGATATAAGCCAAAGTTTTAAGTGACACAAGTTTGCAATAGGTAGGAATTAGTGCTTAAGTAGTGTGCATGTGAATATCCCAATTTCAGTAATATTTTTAATGGGTTGAAATCATAGTCATAATAAAAATAAAATTGACTGAGTATTGCTCAAAAAACACCACCAACAACCAATTTCTTCTAGATAGTACAGCACAGCCAAAAATACTGATGTTTTTCACTTATTTTCAGAACAAAAATCTCAAAAGTTTCTTCAAGGTTTAAACCCCAAAATATGCAGACAAGTATATCACTTTATATTAACAAATATCTTCCATCTTGTCTGAGAAGGGATGGCCTACAGTTTTCAATATTCAAACCTGGGAACAAAGAATTACACAAATAGAATAATTATAAGGTTATAAGGCTGCAAAACATTTCTGTGACAGCAGTAATTTCTGAACCCATACTAATGAACACCATTTCCATGTTCTTGTCCCTGTACAAATACACAGGAATTAAGTACAATAAAAGGTCTTTCATCTAACCAGCTTGCGACATACCCAATAAAGCAGTCACTCCCAAAATTGTCAAGACATAAGAATTATAAAATTTTCTTCACAATCAGAGAAAATGCACAGTTGATTAAAATTTTCATTCTTCTTTGCTCAGAGTTGCTCCCCACTGCTTTTCAGTCCCATGAATTACATTTAATGACATATATATTTATGTAACCTTAGATTAATGAGTAGTAAAGGCAGCCCAAATTAATAGCAAACACCTTAGAGGCACAGAAGGAGTTTCACTGTGAGAATAGTGTAATATTATAATATGATTGTTATAACATGTTATAGACAATAATACTATAACATTATTGTTTAATGTTGCTGTCCAGAAGAATGAGGAGACCAGCAGGTGGCACAAAGTAGCTGAGCGCAAGACTGGTCATGGTAACCAAGATGCCAAATTGAGATTCAGTTAAATTCTGTCCACTTAGTCCTGTAAGAACAACTCACCTGAATTTAAGAACAGAAAATCACCCCAATTGATTGCATGTTTTGATAACGTTGTATTGTTTTATTACTGTCAATTAATGCATTTCTGATTTAGCAGGTCACAGTAAGGTCTATATTGTCTAAGGTGTAAGAGAGCTGGTTAAATATGATCTGATGTTTAAATTTTAACACCGAGTACCCACTACTCAGACAGCTGGATTAATGTCACATTTACTAGCTGAGAGGCCCATATGTGAGCATGATAAACACTCTAAGATAAACTAAATAAGCAATTAAAGCAAGGGACGTGAAAATCTCAGTGGCTAAACCTTTAAAGTGATTAGTTTCATATGGTAAATTTATTTCTGAAGGGGCTAATGCAGTATCAAATAGACTAAATGCCACAGTGTTTAAGAAAGCAATCTGGTTGCTAACTGGATTATGTGCTCTTTTTTCATGCAAATGAGAAAGTCTGTCTTAGTAACTAGGGACTATCTGTAGTTATTTGGATAATTGATTGAGGAGATATGACATATTTTCCAGTTTCAAGTGATTCTAAAATATTTTCCAAATGCTACACCAAAAAAATTAGAATTTTCTTATAGTGTGAGAATGCACTTCTAAAAACAATTATTATGGTTAAAAAAACTACAAGAAAAATAATTTTTTACTAGCAACTTCAAATAACAAGTTATCATATTTAGACTAAAATAAACAAACAACAGATGCCTGGATTCAATTTGAAAGCAACTTTGTTAAAAGGTTATTAAATAAGAGTGAGGACAACCAGTGTCATGAAGCTCAATTTGAGATGGAAGACTAATACGTCTCCCCTCCATATTTCAACAGGTATATAGGAAATAAAATGTGTTTACATTTATAAGAGATATGCTATCCAATTTGTTACTTGATATGAAAGCTCTGTAGATACTGACTGTTTGCACAGACTCAATGAGAAGCTTTCCAATGACCTACAATACCTTACAACAGGGACTATGGGCATCCTTGTTTGAAGATAAAGCTCTCTGTTTGTACAAATCCGAATATGCACAAATACAGATATGATGACTTCAGTAACAGTCTAAACAATCAGCAAATCTAACTTAAATATTACTTTAAAAGATTAGTTTTGAACAAATTGAGTTTACTGATGGCAATACCAAAACTGAACAAGGTTTGTTGATACAATTGCTTGAAAGTCATATTCAGTGTCAGTTCAAGGTTTGTGAACTGTGTAGACCAAACTCAGGTCTAGTTGTGAAGCAGACCAAGACACTAAGATTGCACTGAGGTTTCTACTGGAATGGTGTGTGGGCTATTGTAGCTGGGACAGCAGCCAGTCTGGGAGAACAGAAAATTTTGGAGAGACATGAGAGTCTCCTAAAGGCTTCGGATGAAAATTTACTTTTCTTCCCTCTCACAGGTCACTCCACCCTCTGAAGACCTCCTTTTCCTTCTTCCCCTATGACTCCCACTTGTCAGTTGATTTCCAGGCAACCCCACTCTCTGCAATCCTTTCTCATCACTGCCGGTCAATAATGCCTGTCTGTGCCTGCTTCTACCCTGGGTGCTGACACTGTGCAGGCAGCAGCCACAAGCCTGTCTGTGCAGAACCACAGGGCTGCTCATTCTTGTCTGGCACATGCAAAGGACACAGATTTCTGCCTATAAAACACTGTTCTCTATTTTGGCAGTGGCTTGAGCTGGCTTGAGTTGAGGAGTTCCGTTTCCCGCTGGCAATTGCAGTTCATTCTGGTGGCAAAGCTGGGTAAGGATACACCTTCCAGGATGGTTTAGCACAAAAAGGATTAATGGTCTTCCCTCTTGGTCTCCAAAAGTAGCTCAGAGTCTGTGTCTGCAACCTCTTACTAACCTTAGACACAGAAAATAACATTCTTCACAATAGTTGCTGCTTATATAGAGTGGTCAAGATAGAAAGACTGAGCAAATCCCCAGTTTCAAGGAAATCATTACAACAAATAAATACAAACATTCTAGAAGGCATTTTTTTTCAAAAAGACTACAAATATTTTCATAGATGAGCTGCATTTAATATACTAGATAGATCTGCATGCCCTTGCAGCATCAGTAGTCAACATAGTTTTCCCCAAGTTTGAAGCAGAACAATAGAAAAATTAAATATTCAATAAATTGGTGAGCCATGTTGCAGCAAATACTGTCTCACACAAATAACTGAGGAGCAAAAATTATATTATCTTGTTTTGGAAAACAGTTTGAAACAGTATATTTAGTTTATAAGCCAAATGTTAGAATCATTGGTCCAAAAGGTTCAAATAAAAATTAAATTAGATAAGCTGATTTATACTTTTTCTTTAAAAGAAGTTACTTACAAGACCACATCAACATATTTATATGTTAATAATGGGAACAGACTGAACAGGAAATGTTTAAGGAAAACAGAAGTTTTATATGCCTGTGAAATAAGGCAGACATCCCACTCTGCTCTTTACATCACTCTTCCTTCTGAACAGAAATTTTTAAAAAGCAGGTATCCTGAGACCCCAGGGAATTCCTTCTTCTTCCTTGACAATAAAAATAACCCCCAAGAGACCTATTCCATTGGAAGGTATAATGCACAAAAGCACTCCTATCAGAGTACAGTGCTATCAGTCAGTGTTCTTGCAGCATCCATTAGTGAGGGACAGCCTCCAGCCAGCTACATGGTCTGAGCTACAGAGCCAGGAAATGTTATCACTAGAGAAGTCCTTGCATGCCAGAGAAAACCCATAGACTTCCTTGGAATCACTCTGCTGGTATGTCTGTATTACAGCTAAACTTAATTTTGGTTGTCAGCTCTGGTCAAAGACAAAAAACAGCCTAAGTTAAAAATTAAATAGGTTTTTGTTTTGTCACTGTTTCAAGACAAAGAAATGCTCTTTGTCCTTACCGCTTTGTTATTTCATTAAAGTATCTGACAGCTTGAATTGGGCAGATGTCATTGAAGAGACTGCTATGATTCAGGTAATTGCATTATGTGTGATTTCCAGACTTGAAAAATTCTCACTTAGGAATCTACAGTCCTGAAAGTGGCAAATAACTCAAAGGTCATTTCAGCTGCATGTTACACTGGAAGTATGCAGTCATATTCCTTCACAGTTGTAGCTTGTATTTGGAAGCCATAAGTCTAATGGAAAAACTTCAGCACTGAGTAGGATAAGACTGCCTTATACACCGTACAGGAGCATAACTCAGTGGTGCCTGTACAGCAAATCACTGAGCTAAGGCAGATTGAATAGCTGTGTCCTATTTCCATGTCAAGGCATAGTCTTGGTCTCCGCTTCCTTCTTTGCATGTTTCCTCTCCAGCTCCCACCAGCCAGCAGAGGTATAGCAAGATGTCAGCAAGACTTCTGGGAGAGAGTTGCACACCCTCTGCCTACCTTCCCAGTTGGGATCATCAGGATCAGCACAGCCTATGACCATCCATAAGCAACCACTCACCAACACCACTTATCTACAATAGTTAGAAAACAAGCATAAATATAAACACAGCAGTATTATGTGTTTACTGAAAACATTCCTTATCACAGAACCCCAGAATGACTCAGGTTGGAAGGGATCACAATGGATCATCTGGTCCAACCTCCTTGCTCAAGCAGGGTCACCCTAGAGCACATGGCACAGGATTGTGTCCAAAAAGTTCTGGAATATCTCCAGAGAGGGAGACTCCACACCCTCTCTAGGAGATCTGTTCCAGTGCTCAGTCACTGCACAGGAATGTTCTTCCCCATATTCAGGTGGAGCTTCCTGTGCAGCAGTTTCTGCCCTTTGCCTTTTGTCTTATTGCTGGGCACCAGTGAACAGAACCTGGTCCATCCCCTGACCCCTCCCTTCAGATACTGACAGACATTGATGAGGTCCCCTCTCAGTTGTCTCTTCTCAAGGCTGAACAGGCTCAGCTCCCTCAGCCTTTCCTCATTAGAGAAATGCTCCAGTTCCTTCATCATCTTTGTAGCCCTTCACTGGACCCACTTCAGGAGCTCCGTGTCTTTCTTGTGATGAGGAGCCCAGAGGTGAACACAGCACTCCAGATGTGCCTCACCATGGCTGAGTAGAGAGGCAAGATCATCTCCCTCAACCTGGTGGCAGTGCTCTTCCTAATGCACACCAGGATCCCACTGGTCTTCTTGGCCACAAGGACACACTCCTGGCTCATGAATAGTTTGCTCCCCACCAGCACCCCAAGGTCGTTTCTGACAAGCTGCTTTCCAGCAGGTCAGCCCCCAGTCTATGTGGGTGAATCAGCAAATTTCTGCTGCATGGTAACTAAAGCCTTGAAGCTCAAGCAGTTTAGTCTACCATTCCAATTGCTGGTTTAGTTTGCTTGACAGACACTAGTGCTTTTGCTCTTCCTGTATGATCCAATCAGTAGCATCTATACATACTATTAGTTCATCATACTGATTTGTTTATGTTAGTAACAATGTGGCAAAAAGTAAATAGAAATGTTGTGACTATGGTCAAATCAATATAGAAATGTGTGCATTTTTTGCGAATAATGTACCTGTCTAAGTTGCTGCATATTTATATAGTTCTTGTTAATGAAAGGAGTGGAAATATTTGCCCCCTTCAGAGTGTTAATCTCTCAATAATACAACAGGTCTTCTCATCATTCAGGGAGAAATAAATGTGCTTTACTAAATACAAATAAAAGTAGGTCCTGAAGATTTCAAAATAACTAGATTTGATCCTTGAGAAATACAAACAAATAGAAGAATAAACCTCAAAAAAAGCTCAGGAAAAGAAAATGAAAACTGTTGGAAGAGGGCAGTAACAACCCCACCTTCTCCTTGTACACTGTTATTAATAAATGCCATGGTTGCAACAACAAAGCCTATAGACAGAGCGGTTTAACAAATCAGTGAGGTACATTCTCTGATCCGAAGGATACACAAGCTCAGCAGTGCATTCTCCAGTGGGATCAAAGGAATGTTTGACAGAGAAACCTCTCTTCTGACAATATTGTTTGATCTATGTCTCAAGGACAGAAAAGAAATGTTCTTTCCATTTTCATGCTGCCATACAGGAGCTTGCTAGAAGGACATTGTCATAAACAAAGGGCTGCAGACCATATTATCATCCAGCTCGTATTTTTTCCCAGATTTCAGGGTAGGTGTAGCTCATAATACAGAGCAATTTTTTGGTTAGACTAGGGTGTAGAGAAGTCCCATAGTTATAAAACCCACACAATTTTGAGAGATACTCAGTAGCTATAGCAACTTGTTAGTTCTGGGAAAGGACGTTTTGTATTTGAAAATGACTGAACAATATATAAATGCATCTACTTTTTATTAGCTATGAGAGGAATCAACTAAGTCTTTTATTTGTGATAATGAGCTTTTGGTCTTTTATTTTGATTAGCAGTGTGGTATTGAAAAGGTGATTTTAGCAATACATTTAGAGCTAGTTTAACGGTTTTGATTGCTTTAACTACAGATTTTGGCCCCCTATTCCCCAAATGGGTCAGTAACCTACATATTTGCTTCTGGTCATTTAAAGTTTATGGTCAGGCAGTTCAATGTTGGAAGCAACTGAGTCAATCAAAATAGTAATTTCTTTTAAAATTTAGTAGTCCACTCAGAGTGGTAAATCAACAGGTGGCTTTGACATGTGGAAAATTCATGGGCGAAGTCCCTGATCTACATTGTTCAGGTCCTATTTTCCCTTCCCCTCTTCACCACACTTTTCTCTCTCTCTCCATTTTTGTTGAATAAAAATTTTCTCTTGAACCTGACAAGACTTGAATATGAATTTTCCATCAATGTGACATATTTCTGCATAAAACTGGTCTTTTATTTCAGTAACTGGTATTTTCTATGATAAAAATGTTCTGCTGGAAAATTCCAAGCAGGTCTGTTATTGGATTTCAGTTAACCAAACTCTCCAATTTATAATTATGCTTATGAAACTAATCAGAGTTTGATAACAAATGTGCAGATGAACTGATAGAGCTGGGTGAACAATTCAGGGCACATAGAGAGAGTTGATTAATTTAGTTCTCAATTGTTAGTAAATTATTCACAAAGTAGTGTTGATTTTAGTGTTGGGTTTTTTTCATTATTAAGAGCTATCTGGAACTTCAGTCATTAGAAACAACAGTCTATTATGTAGTTTTCTTGCAAGATGTTAGTATTTCACATCACTTCCAGAAATAATTCTATGTTCTACTCAGATCCTGCATTCCTTTTATTTTCTTAAGAATTAAAGATATGCAAAAGGGCATAAAAGTAGAGACAGATAATTTCTGAGAGCAGGGAAATTGTGCACTTTATGGAAGAACACAAGTGAGCATATGTATTTGGGTAGAATTCCATGTGGGTGTTTTTGGTCTGCGTTTGGCCCAGCCACCTGTGAGAAGCTGGGTTTTCTCATGCCAAGTTATGGGAAAGTAGTCTGATAAAGATAGTCTACAGCCTTGAGAGAGAGATTTCTGTGTAAACTAAAATTAATTGGTCTCTCATGATTGGCTGATGGCCCTCCAA
>JAWWMP010000001.1:14916496-14927536 GCA_035047865.1 Dendrocincla tyrannina
TTGGTTTTCACAAAGAGAAATCAGCAAAAGCAAAAAAAAGTTTCTGAAGAAAACACTGAGAAAAATATTTAGACAGCAGGCAACAGGACAGCTGTACAGTCATGCACACAGCATGTGATGCATGTTGCATTTTGGAATTGCTCCAGTAACCAGAGAAGCACACTCATTTTCCCACACTTTTGTTAGTATAATCTCGTACCCAGAACTCAAGTCTCATGTGTTGTCAAATCTTATCACAAAACAACCCTTCACTTACGTCTAATCTTTCAGATGCCAGAATATTTAAAGTATTCAACAAATACTTTGCCAAAAGGGAAAGTAAAAGCTCTGCTTCAATGTATTCATCATTGCTTGCTTGAACTCAGCATTCTCAATGGCTTTCCACCTGTTTTCTAGAGAGAAAAATTCATCACAGTTATGGACTCCTTTCACATTAAATTCAGAGAATAGCTTATCTAAGTTTTAGTGGGTCTGAAATTCTGGATGGGGACCTTGTGTAAATTTGGACACAGCAAAGATCAAATTCTGTATTTGAAAAATCAAGGAAGAATCCAGTTCATCAGGAATTTATTTCTATTCATTTTATGAATGACCTATAAAACTTTTGTCTGCAAAAATCAATTTAGTGATTGTTGTAGCAAAATAGAGGAAACTGCAAATTTGGCCTGACAATCGAAGCTGATCTGCAGTGTCACATGAAAATTAAATCAAATCCTGAAATGCATGGAAACACTTTTCATTCTTGCCCTTTTTCTTACTCAGTTCTCATCAGGTTTGTTTAGCAAGGTCAACAACCATCAGCAACCTTGTATAATTGTCTTTTTTCCTTGATAATTCTCCTAGAATATCTGTATTTGTCAACGGCAACTTAGATAGTAATTTTCTGTGGCAATTCTGTCACCAGAAGTCCTTTGGGTGTATTTTAGAAAGGACTCCTGTAAATAATAATAACTTTGGAATTTTGGATGTAAAATTTTATTATCTCTCAGAAATTTAGAAGCACTTTCTTTATCTGGCAACTATGACAACACTTGGCAACACAGACTCCAGCCTAACATACATCAATATATGAGGATGGTGAGACATCTCTGAGAAGAATCATGTAATGTATTCTTGACTAGTGACAAAAAAATTCTGGAATTAAATTGCAAGAAAAACTTCAGAAAGCACCAGGAAGTTGTACCTGTGACTCCACAGCTCTATTCAAAGAAGGTAGAGAACATACTACCAGTGGGAGATTAAGCTTGCAGCTGCTTGCACTAGCAGTGATTTAATTGATTTTTAACTAATTAAGCCCCTTAGCAATCCTGTGAAAGATTTTTAATCATGCCAGCTCCTGTAAAAGTACAGGGGAAGAAAGACATTTCCTCCAGGATTTTATTTCTCAGAAGTGAAGAAAACCCTAATTTTTTCTTCATACAAACAGAAAAAGAAAATCACTGTTCAGCCATGGATGCCTTGGGGACCCATCCTTTAGTCAGCATTTCAGGAGAGAGAGCAGAGAACGTTGTCATAGCCTACAGCAAAATTCATTTTGGTCAGTTTGTGTAAGTGCTTTCTTGAGGGAAGGCAGAGGCATGCCCTCCTCTATGACCTCCTCAAAAGGGGTTCTATCTGGGCAAAGGACAAGGGAGACAGGGTATGTGGCTCCTCTCTCCTCCTGTGAATTGTGCAGGGCAAATCTCTCCAGGAGGTTTTGCAGTGTGCTTATCTGTGTGGGGACCAAGGCTTTGCTCATTAGGCTGGGTGTCCACAGTGCCAAACACTCTATATTCATGCTGCAACAACCCTGCAGTGTCCTCCTGAGCTAAATGCAAGGAAACCACCCACTTCCAGTGGGTGCTTCCAGTCCTCACCTTGATATCCATTTACAGGGATAGTAGGGCAGATGTAAATCAAGCTGCGCTTACAGAAGGAAAAGATCCTTAAAATGAACTTTTCAAATGCATTTGTACATTGACCTACAAACTGCCGAGAGATGGCTGTGACTTGTTGGGTGAGGGGCAAGAGATACTGATGTTTCTGCAGTACTTTGAACATCACGAGTTAAGACTGCCATCTGTTGTCTCTGATGCTGCACTCATGCAATCTTTCTGAGTTATTCTGAACAAGTTCATGTCTCTCTACAGCTAAAACGCAAGGAACAGAGCTCTTGGCATGCATGCTTTCCTTCAGTTTTCAGGCTTTTCTGTAAAAGATAACAGTCTAATGTACTGAGACAGAGCACATTCTTGGTGCCTGCAATATTTGTTAATTTTTAAGTGCGTGCATTCTTTGTAGAACAAAGCCTTATGGGTACCTTTCTTAGGATAGAAGGTTTATTCTTGAACTATTTAAGTGTACCAGCAAAGAAAATGAAGTTAATTTATGTTTCACTCATCTGTAAAGCAGACATGAGGAAAACCATAACTGAGAATTGCACTTTCCCAGAGCATTAATAAGAGATTACACGTATCATCTGGATTTTTTGAAATGAAACCTGAAAGCAACCAACTCAAAATCCAAACAGCAATTAAACACAGCTTTGGGGGAAAAACAGTGCTGATAATTGAGCTCTGCAATATTCATTTCATGGACCAGATTTTGTCCTAAGGAATATTCAATGCAAGGAAAAAGATCACTAATCCCCCTTAGACCGTATTTGTAGAGGAGCATCTATCTAAGTAAGAGGACAGATCTGGCACAGGAGGCTTGACCCCTGCCAGTCAACTACTGCAGTTGTAGTCCCCTACAACTACTTTATGGGTGGCTGAATGGCACCTACCAGCTTGATGAGAGAGTTTTAGCAGGGAGTTTTCCCCCAAGAGAGCTGTAAGAGAGAGCTGGAACTCACCACACACCATGAGATTGCCAGCAGGGACAAGAAGTCCTGTCAGCTGCTGTATAAACTATTAACCTGAATGGTTTCATCTACCATATAATGTAATGTATGTATTTCATAATGTGGCCACGAGCTTGATATATCCTTGCTTGATAATTAGATAATAACATGAAACACTGCTTAGCTGTGAAATAGCCAATTACATAACACAAGACTAGCATTTTGTGTAAGCTATGAGCAGGTCCCTTAGTGTATGCATACCAGAATTCTCCTGGAAACTGTGGGCTTGCATACAGTAGCTGAGGAATTGTCTCAGTATTTTTGTGATCAAAAATAATGGCATTTATCCAGCTATATTTGAATTGTTTTATTTTGAATTAAACATTGTCAAATAGACTGTGCATAAAGCTATGCATGCGTATGGCCAATACACTGTGTATAAGGCACAAAATTGGATTTGTATGACAGGAACAGATATCAGCAAGATTAAATTGCTCAGTTTACTTGTACCTGTAACACAAACATGTAGCAAAAGTCAATTCTCACCTCTCCCTCAGATGTGAAAGAAGAATTTCTTTTTTTTTTGCTTTTAAAGGTTCTGCATACATAACCTCCCAAGATTTAGGCTAAGCAGTGTCTAGAATTCAGTTTTATTTCACTACCTCTTTGTGCTATATAAAACAAAGCACACCATATAGAATCCCTATGTATGGACCAGGCTCCCACTGTGTTGGCTATAGAAAGGACAATTCTCATACACAAATGTGTACAACCTGTGTAGAAGATGAAAGGTGACGGAGGTGTAAGGAGAAAGTTGAAATTAGTGCAAGTGCCTTCAAAACAGCACCCTTGGCACAGGTCTGGTCTTGGTGGGATTTGAAAAAAAAGCAGGACAGTCTCACCAGTCTCACCTCCTGCCTAAAGACACTTTTCCTGCAGTTTTAAGGTTTTCAAATGCTTAAATAAGAGAATAACTTAGATGGCATGAATACTATAGTAAACATGGCTACATTACTTTTTTAAACTAATTCTTCATTTTTACAGTATCAGAGCAAGAAAAATGTAGAATGAACAGACAACATGCCTTGTGTGAAGGTGATTAAAACAAAACTGATATATTCGCTGATACATAGTGATAGATATTGTGGTAAAATATATTGCATACACAATACCAACACAAACTTAGCTTTGGAAAAACCCGGGGGCGGGGGTAGGAGGGGGGTGTCTAGGGGGTGTATAACCTTTCTCTATTGGTATTGTCAGCAGAATTTTAAAGTAATTACTCTGTTTCTAATTATTACTTGCAATTATTGTTAAACTTGGTAAAAACAGTGAAATTTCTTATAAGATTTTCCATTATAATAAATACTTTTCAGTTTATAACTTTATTATGGATGCATTTCTCCTGCTGAAATTAATCTCTGCCTCTAGGTTTGATTTTTTTGTTTGTTTTGCTTTTCTTTTTTCTTTTTTTTGGTCCATATTTTCACAGTTACAGAAAAGTGATTTTGTCATTATCAGAAAGTTTCTCTGTATTTATAAAAGTTTGGGATGGCTATGGCCATGATGGGATGATTAGTAATTTATAATGGACTTACTGATGTGATTATTTGCTCTGATCTGATTTTTAATATTATAGCGACTACAAACAGTCCACCCATGAGTGGATCATTTTCATACAGAAATCAAGCACCTTCCATTAGAGAACTGCAGAATCAGAGCAAGATTTTTCCTGTAACTTGTTCCTACTGATTATCAAGCTAAATATCAGACCCAGAAGAGTGATCTCAACTTTGCTGTGCTCTGGTTATCCCCCCTTTCTACATTCAGTAAACACAATCAAAAACTACAATGAAAAATGTAGCCAGCAATTGAGCTGTAAGTCAGATTAATTCAGATTGGATAAATTGCAAACATTTATTATTTTGGCTTTATTTTTGCTTGCTTATTGGTTTTACTCTGATTAGTCACTGTACAATCTTTTTATAGTTTAATAAAAAAATATCGAGTTATAAATCACCATTATTTGTTAAATTCGAAAGTGTTTTTATCAATGCAGAAAACAGTGATGAGTCACACTTGCTTTACTTTGTTATGAAGCACCTTTTTTTGTGTTTTTAACTTGACATTTTATTCAATACAATAGTGAGAGCCACAAAAAAAAAAAAAAGTAGTGGTTAAGAGTGGCTATAACTGAATTCATTTACTTCTAGGAAACACAGGAGTTTCTAATTAACTAAATTTTTTAAGGGTCTGATTTTTCCCTCTCTACATTTCTTCAAAATAAATATTGATAATGCGTGCAAGAAAAGGAAGCAGCACCAAAGAGGGGAAGAGGAGTCAGAAGTGGAAGCTTCAGTCAAGAAGAGAATCAGCCTGGGGATGGAGAAGAGGCAGAGGAATAAATGTAGCTGTATCCTGCAGCAAGAAGGTGAGGGCTGGATGCAAATCCATCTCAGGTCTCTTGGGTGGTCTGTAATCAGGTTCAATAAAACACGAACATTTGAATAAGCTGACCTGGAGTCATTCAAGAATAATGAAATGCAAATGAAAACACAAGGTAATAATAGTTTGCTTTCTGTGTAAAATTCCTTTTTCATGTGTCTGGAAGGGGCTTGACATGTGAATATAAATCAGGATAACTTAATGGAATATTCTAATTTTCTTTTTTCTTTTTTATTTTTTGAATGAATCATCATATTCAATATGAATTCTAAAAGCAATACCATGACTTGGAAAATTGCTTTTTAAGTCTGTAAAGCTATAGCGTTATCATTTCTTTAACATTCATGTCAAAAAAGCCCTCAAGAGCAACTTTCATCCAAGATCCATTAGGGTTAGTAGTAGGCAAACCTACCACAAACACCTCTGCTTTGAAGAGATTATATAACATTTGCAAATTAAGTGAGACCCCTTTTGTACCAGTAATTCATGTTATTCTTCCTTGGTAGCATATTTTATATTTATTCATCCCTCAGAAGGACATTTTAAACTACTGCACAGGAAATATTTTAAGAAATTATTTTATTTCAATCACTTACAAAGTGTTCAGGATGTATTGATGGCCTGCATCTATATTTTCTAATGTCATATTTTAATTGAAAGTGCATAATTTTAGCAGTGCTGGTTGAAATACTCTGCAAAACACATCAAGTCTCAAAATGATAACATATTCACCAATATCCAATATCTGCATGGAGAAATATAAGCTCTGAAAGAAGCAGTGATGAGAATGAGGTTTTACTTCATATGAAAAGCAACCATGACAGTTTTGAGACAATTATTTTTTAAGTAATTTTGCTTTATTTCTGTATTTTCATCACTAAAATAATGAATAAAAAGCATATATAATTTTTACACTATGTTACCATATTTAGCAATTAAAATAAGAGAATTAGTATATACGGATGTTTCTCCAGCATTGCAAAATGAATCAAATCTTCCCACATCAACATTTGTCACTCCAGTGTGGAGAACTAGGAGTTGATTGTATATCCATTTTGTCTTTATATATAACTCTATCAGCAATGAACCTATTAAACACTTGTTCTCAATTTTGTTTATCATAGAATCAGAGAATGGTTTGGGCTGGAACGGATGTTAGAGATCATGTCATTTCAACCCCCCTCTCTAGACCAAGTTGCTCAGAGCCCCATCCAGCCTGACCTTGAACACTTCAAGGGGTGGAGCATCCACAACTTCTCAGGGCAACCTGTGCCAGGGCCTCACCACCATCACAGGAAAGAATTTCAAGGTAGTATCTAATCTAAAATTTAATATCTTATATTGTGTTTAATTTTAATGTATGACTAACAGAAAACTAAATTCATTATTTCTCTGTGTAAGGCTGATCTCATTATGTAGGTAAACGTTTTTTCTAGAGAGTGGTTGCTTTTTCCTTATTTAAGCTCTTGCCATTTCATTTCTTTTCCACAGGTTTTGATTTTATGCGTGCATGTGCATGTCTGCAGGAATGCGAACACAGACTTTGTTCTACAGCAAAATCAGTGCAATGAAAGAACTACACAGTCATTAAGCCTATGCAGAAGCAACCAAGAATGACAGAAACAACCACCAAAATACTGCTGAAAAGCAGGCAGGCCATGGAAGAGTGACTCCAGAGCCTGCCAAAGGAGCTTGCTAACCCTGCTGCAGGAATGCTTGGAGGTGAACACTACAGGGTCTCCTGGAGCTTTTCATGTTCCAGAGAGACTTTGAATACAAGTAGATCGGTGGACAAAGACACATTTAACATTGTTCTGCCCCATCCTCTGGCTGCTGGGACATCTCAGATGACACTAAGCCCAGCTCAGGCAGAACTGGCACAGATCCTTTTCCCTCAGCCAATGGAGAGGAGAGTGGTTGAGGAAACAGATGGATAATCTGACTCTTGGATGCAAACCTGGTTTGACACGGGGTCTTTGCAACTGTGTGTTGCCTTTTCCTCAGAGATGGTTGCAAAGCAAAAGCTCAGACCAGAGATGCCTGTTCTGTGGCTTTGCCTTCCATTGGATAATTTTCAGCACAGTTTGCTTAAACTCCCAGCATGAATAGTTACTCATTCTGGAAATCTGTAAATCAGTATTATAGAAAATGACAGCTGGGGGAGAACGTTTCTTGTGTTTGCAGCCAGACATATTTTTTATTGAGTGTTTAGAGCTTTATGGTTGGCTAGAAATGTGGTGGCACATTCTGCAAAGATGAATTCTCACAAAACCAATTTTTTTCCAGAAAATAAAAATCATATTTTCCCAAAAGAAATGATGGGAAAAAAAACACACCATATTTTTTCCTTTTTTAATGGCTTGGATATTAATTTTCTAAATTTTTGAACCTACATTCTGAAACATGTACCTCTGAATATTTGAAGATTAGTCTTCTTATTTCCACATTTTGTATTGTAAATCATGTAGCTAAATATACATCAAGGGAAAGAACCTAAACAGTTGTAATATCTGCTGAAATTAAACAGCAGATTCTTTGGAATTGTATGCCTTGCATGAAGTTTAAAACCAAGAAGAGACAAGGAAGATTTTGAGAACCCCAAACATCAGTCCTATTGCACTGAAGCATTGAGAAGGGGAAAAAACACAGAGGAGGAACAAAATTAAAATTTCAAATAAATAATAAAAAAGCAACCTTTCGCATTTTGAATGCTGTGAAATTCATGCAAGAATTACAGTTAATATTGTTATCACATTTCTCCTTCACATTTGTGCTATAGGAATTACTCAATGTAAATTAATTTTATTAGGCTAGGTATACCCATAAAAGGGAGATGTGATTGAGATCCTGTTTTCTTCACTTTTTCTTTTTTTCACCTCTGTCAAGTTTTTCTTTGTGGGTGTTTTTGCTTGTCTGGTTTGGGTTTTTTGTTTGTTTTGGATTTCGTTGCGGTTTTGGTTTGGTTTGGTTTTGTTGGGGTTTTTAGGAGGATTTTGGTGGGGGTTTTGGCTTTTTGGGTTTGTTTTTTTTTTTTGGGGGGGGGGGAGAAGTGTGGTGTTAAATGTGAATCATATTAACAGATGGATTGCCTCAAGTTTTCCTATTCTATTTCCATTTCTGGATTAATACTAACATTATGTTTATGGAAAAAAAAACAAAAACAAACAAAAACAAAAAACAAAAACAAAAACAAAAAAAAAAAAAAAAAAAGAGAAAAAAAAACACAGAACCTAAAATCCAAACCCGAAAATAAAAGGGAAAGCATTTCCATGGTACAACTGTTTTTATTGGGGCAGTTTAGCATGTTTATTCTGTTTGCTTATATGGTACTGTAATTAATCCTGAATCTACTAATGTAAAAAAAGGAAATCTGCCCAAAATCTTCAAAAGAAGATTTTGGTGACTCTTTTGTCTTCCTCCACTTTCTTGCCAAATGGTCCTACATGGAAACCACGAAGTACAGATGCCTCACAGCAGCCTTTCCCTGCCATGTCAGACACTGTACCAGCAGTGTCTCTGTTTTCAGCTGAGCATTGGGTTTGTACGCAAGACTTTCTTAAGCAGAAATGCTCAGGAAAGCTGTGACAAATCAACCAAGGTTAGAAGTTAATATGCTTTTCTTTTCTCTCTCAAAAATTAACTAAACCTAGTTTAGCTTCATTTTACTAATAAATGACCATGCCCGTACTGATGAGTAATACACATTCCTGTACGTGAGCTACATTCTCGTATTGGGTTGATTATTTCTGAGTCTCATCATACAGAGGAGCACTGAAGATACTGGCTGTTCCTTTTCCTCTAACTGAGTTTCCTCCAGGTGGGTTTTTCTTTATTTCTTTATTCTTTCTTTATTTCTTCCTTGCAGAGTTACTGCTTCTCCTAAATACAGCTACATTAATGGCTCCTTCTACTATTTTTCTCCAAGGTATTCCTAAAGGTGTTTAAAGATTTTGCTTCCAAAACATCCAGGTGGACTTAAACTTACATACTGCGAGGAAACAAAAAACAAACAAACAAACAAAAGAAAAAAAACAAATAAACAAAAAAAATCTGACCTACATTTAATTTCTCTGTTAATTCATTTGGCTTTGAGCTTTTCTGCATAGAGACCATAAAAAATAGAGCCAGTAACAATGGCATGGTTTGATTTGATCCCTGCACCTATCCCCAGGCAAGGCAAATTATACCTAATTCATTTCTAACAGCTGATTGTGTGACTGTTCTTAAATAACCCTCTGAAGTTGATAACCCTTGCAAGCAATCTATTTTAGTGTTTTAGTAGAAATATTAATATCTTCTGCTCTACAGTGCACTCCTGAGTTCTCTCATTACAAGTGAACTCAGATAACAGATGATTCCCCTGGCCTTTTATGTGGAGTATCTAAGTCTTTACTGATCCTTTACAAGCACAGATTCACAAATAGTGTGATTTACCAGTTAAGTACTGTATGTCTGGTCATGTTCAATAAGGAACTTGCACAAACCAGATTCACTAATACAGTTTACTGAAGCAACAGGAAACCAGGTTCTGGCTTGATGATGGTAAATTCAGTAATTATAGAGTGTTAATATGTATCTCTACAGAAAGCATAGTAACAGAGATCTCATAGGGTATACATGTATATACAAAAAATAATATTCCAACGTTCTCCAATGCAGCTGGAGATGCAAAGCTCACCTGAAGACGTCCCTTCAGAAGAGGAACAGAGATGCAGTGCATTCTCCAATCCCAAGAGGGCAGAGATGTTTTCCCCCTTGCTTTTTTCTTCTTTGCTTTTTTTTTATCTCCTCTGATTGTTTCTGCCTCAAAGACCCTCTTTTATAAGGTTTTGGCCTTCCAAAATGTGACGGAACAATCATATGTTGTAGGTAGGGTTTGGGACTTTGGGCATACATGTATTGTATGTCTCATGTTCTCCTCATTTGCACTGCAAAGGATGTGAAAGTTATTGTGTAAATGGGGCTTAATAAGAGTCTCAGTTACCTTTGGTCAGAATTTGTAATTGACAGAAGAGGCAGAATAAACACTTTGGTCCACCTCCACCCACTGAGGCAGCAGAAGGTTCTCTGACCTTCACCAGAGGGTCTTTGTGCACATCGTTATCCAAAACAGATTTATAGCAAGGCTTGTTTTCATCAGTGAAGGGAATGTGGCCGTTGGCTGACAAAGAGGTGGAGGTGCTGCTCACTGAAACAGCATTGGGCCACTTCCCTCCAGACACCCTTCACTTGTGAGGCCCTTCTAGAGTCACGTGCAAGAAAAGTCAGGGACCCACCTCATGTTTTTTTCAATGAAGTCATTGATCCTTCACCAACTTAAAGCAAGAGTGTAGCACTGAGCATTTACCACACTCATCTCCATAGTATTTGTGACAGTTTTCAGTAGAATGACTGCCTACTCACTCCTTCCTTCAGCTTCACTAAATCAAGCATAACATTTCGCATATTTCCTTACCTTAATTGCATCGTATTTATCATGCCTAAGTCTATCTTCTGAAGAAGAGTTTCACAAACTTTTTTTCTCCACAGTTGTTCCAATTAGTGATAAGTGGGACACCCAAGTGAGCCCTGCATGACAGCTCATCATGCAGGTAATATCTTTACCATATATTCTTTACCTTATTAATGTAATATTTGTAAGAGACTTCATAGCAGATTTTTGCTTCTGAAAATTGAGGACAGACAGGTGTCCTACTTAACAGGAGGGGCCAGTTATCACTGTGTGGGGGTGATCAAAGTTATGTATTCTACCCTCTCTATTCATTTCCTTAAGA
>JAWWMP010000001.1:14927636-14972600 GCA_035047865.1 Dendrocincla tyrannina
TTTTTCCCTAATTAAAGTTCTATTTTCTAAATTTGAAGGAGAGGGATTATTACCTGGCTGATATAGATATCTTAGTTTTTCCTGGAACTAAGACAACAGGAAAGAAACTTTCTTGTGGCTAACTGTGTCATTGTTATCTTACTTAGTTAATTTCCTAATACTAATTAGCTGGTCTGACTTTGCTCCTAAACAGTTATGTTTGTTTGCCCAGATGAGAGGAGATTACTAAGAACTAAGGAAAAAGAATAGAATTGCTGAATCTTTCTGCCTTTTACACATGGGGAAGTAGGTGGGATACACATTAAGACTGAGGAAGAAGGTTCAGATGTGGGGATACAATACAAATGGGAGAAAATATACAATGCAGTTTTCTGGGATTTTTGTCATATTGCTTTTAAAGCATAACTAAAAACCTGAATTCAAGCAACGTCATTGTCTTTTACAGGGCAAGTTTCACATTGACTCCCTCTTTTGAAAAAAAAAAGAAAATTTTTCTATTACTTATCATGACCAGGATGGAGACTTTGACTTTTTGTTTCCATAGTGAATCTGTCAACATTTCTTAGTTTAGAAATACCTATGACTGTGCCATGAAATGTATCATATTTTGATCAAAATAAATCCTGATCAGCAGATTGATAATGTATTTATTAAGAGTTAATATTCTGTGCTGATAATAAAATCACCTTCCAGAGAAGCAGAGATTAGTATAGATAAAACGTTTCATTGTGAGGTAATATTAATTTGATTTACCAGTTTAATTTTTTGCTACTTCAGTTTCATAACGTTGTATGAATTTTGCCCATTGTAACATATAATCTTTAATTGCCATTTAGTGTCTAATTTAAAATTGTGTACGCCTTTCAGAATGTGTCAATCCTATTAATTTAATTAATGAATGGTAAATAAATGATGACAATATGGTTAATTAAAAATTGTAATGAATAAATACAGTGGTGTGATTTATCATGCTTCTGTGAGTATCCCATTGGGATTAGAGAAATACACGTCCATACTATAAACAGCATAATTTTGTGACTGTGGGTCAAGTAACTTGGAAAAATAAAGTTGTAAAGTGTTAGTGGTTAAGATGTGAGATTGTTTTTTACAAAAGGTAGGCACATTTGCACCACAAGTTGTGATCATAGTGGATGACCTTGTTATTTTTTTGAATTTCTGCAAACTTGTGTTGTCCTCTCATCTTCCTGACATACCTAACATCATTACCTTTCCTATCTCATCAAGAACATAATTCACATCACATTACTGTAGGTGGTTCTGTAACTTACTTGTCTTCAGTGATTTCAAATCACACTCAAAGAAAGTATGTATTTTGAAGTGCCATTGAAGAGCATAATGCTTTTGTCTAGATGAATGTGAGGAGCTCTAAAAATATAATTTGATAAATACACAGTTTTATGCTGTACTTTGCACTTTGGTAGATCTATGACTTTATGCTGTAGTGGTCTTGTTTTGAAGCTTATAAAATATGCTAATTAATCCAACAAGACAGCTTGTCTGACCACTGCATACTATTTCTTATGCCTTTCTCCTCACATGAGTCTTAGTATTCTTCAAGCAAAGATTGATATAAGTAGTACTTGTACACCAACATATTGCCAGGTGTATATTTTGATATTACTGTTCTTCAGGAAAACACTATATTTAGTCAAATTTAAAAATCTGTTTTGGAGAATCATCAATGAATTTCAATGTCCGTGTCTTTAATGATCATGTACCCCAGAGAATAAATATACAGATGCAGACAAGATGCAACAGGATTAAATAAAATAAAAGCATTTCCTATTGATGGTTATGACAGCCAAATCTGTAAATTTTTTGTGTGTGTCAGAAAACATGATAACTAGGACCAACTGAATATAAACTTAATAATCTCATTATGTAACATTTTTGTTTGTGAAAGATTTAGCTACTAAGCTGAAAGTGATGTGTTGAAGCTCTAACATTTAGGACTAATTAGTCTGATATTAATCCTTCAAATGCTATTTATTCATTGCACAGTGAAAGGCCTGTGGTGGGATGAGGGAAGGGGGAAAAGAAGCACATGCGGAGCTACAACAGTTGCAGTACATCCGTAGGGGGAAAGAGGCATGGGCAAAGCCTGATTTCTATCAGATTTCACATCTGATAATAGGAAAAAGGTGTGGTGTCAAGAATGACATTCCTGCTGGGAAAGGCAGGGCCTTCTGGTGCCTGTTGAGCTTGTGTCTGTCAAGGGTGTTCTGTATTTGCAGGAGGCAGCTGCTTCTCTGTGCTTGGAGGAGCCCAGCAGGCACAGCTGGCTGGCCATGTCTTCCTCGGCAAGAGGGCAGTATCTCTTGCTGGGATCCTGCAGGAATCCTGAGAGCAGCTGTTTCCACCTTAAAGCAGGACACCACATAAACCCATGTATTCCCAAACACTGTCTATCTTCAAGGACTGCACAGTCATGAATTTGCCTTGGGGGACTGTGCTGGTTT
Source organism: Dendrocincla tyrannina (assembly GCA_035047865.1). Lineage (NCBI taxonomy): Eukaryota > Metazoa > Chordata > Aves > Passeriformes > Dendrocolaptidae > Dendrocincla > Dendrocincla tyrannina. The sequence goes on from JAWWMP010000001.1 coordinate 14,930,117, forward strand.
CAGCTGGAATAGAGTCAGTTTTCTTCACATCTTCATAGTGACTAGTACCAGGCTAAGTTTTGGATTTGTGCTGAACACAGCGTTGATAATACACAGATGTTTTTGTTATTAGTGAGAAGGGCTTACACAGAGCCAAGGCCTTTCCTGCTTCTGATACTGCCACCCTGGTGAGGGGGCTGGGGGTGCATGGGAGACTGGGAGGAGACGCAGCTGGGAGAGGTGTTCCAAAATGACCAAATGGATATTCCGGACCATACAACATCATGCTCACTGTATAAAACTTGGGGAGAAGAAGGAGGAAGGGGAGGGACACATTTGGTGTGATGACATTTGTCACCCCAAGTAACTGTTGCATGTGATGGAGCCCTGCTCTCCTGGAGATGCCTGAACACCTGCTTGCCCATGATAAAATGAATTAATTCCTGGTTTCGTTTTGTTTGTGTCTGTGTCTTTTCCTTTCCCTATTAAACTCTCTTTATCTCAACCTGTGAGCTTTCTAGCTTTTGCCTTTCTAATTCTCTCCTCAAACCTGCAGATGGGGGAGTGAGCAAGAGGCTGTATGAGTCTTGCCTGCTGGCTGGGGTGAAACCATGACAGGAACCTTAGAAAAAGTCAATTTTGCTGTTTGTCAGGATAGTCTTTAACAAGATGTTCAATAAGAGTGTTTGAGGGGGAGGGGAAGGAAGGAGGGAAGTTATATTTCAATTTTATAGAAATCAATGGCATAATAAAATTCCAATTAAAATCAAGCAAGAAATAAACTATTATGTTCAAGGTTTGCTGTATTTGAAAAAGAACAAGTGCTATGACTAAAATTTTGCAAAAGTGTAATTGTATGGTCAGATGCTCTAATACCTTTGCCAGATATGGCAACATTGGGGGCAATGGGCAACATTTTAACACCAGAGTCAGGAAACAATTCAAGAGCAGTAAGGATGGAATAATTTGTTTCCCATGAATTTAACTCTGGATTATTTCTCTTCTTCTGAGTCTTTTAAATGCTCTGTGAATTCTTTCTCTCTGACAATGAAAGCATTGTGTGTGACCATTGTGCACAAATGCCCTGCATTTCATGTACTAACTTACACAAAAGATTTCAAATTAAGGCTACATGCTTTTTTGTCAAAATGCATATGGGAATGTCAGCAGTTAAAAAATAAAAATTGTAACATCTATTAATAACATAAATATGAATAAACTAGAAGAAAGGTACATTGTGAACACATTCATATTTCAGCTGAATGAGTTTCTGTAATGTTGGTAAATGGTCAAAGTCAACTTCAGTGACAACAATATCTTGTGAATTTCAGGGAGCCAGACCAAAATAAAACTACCAAGTATTCAGAGTGCATCAACAGCAGGTACCCAAGAGTGGGAAGCAGCTCTCCATAGGGTGCAGTACATTGGTGGAGAAAGAATTTCAAAACTTCTCCCTCAAAATAATCTGACACCCAAAGATCTCCACTGGATTCATTATACATACACCTACCTACTTGTGTGAATAAGCCTTTAAGGAGAGTCTAACCTTTAATAAATTTTGGACTTAATAAATAACTCTAAGAAATTCTAGGGCTTGTCCCATCCAGGTCTTCAGATTAGATGCTCTAATAAACCTTTTTAATTTAAAGGGAATTCCAGGCATAAAGCTATACCCTTACAATTGTTTGCACTGAACTCAGCTTCCTCCTCTCTGCTCCAGTAGCACACAGAGCACAAAAGCAATTTCAACAGTTTCTGTAGATCAACCCATCATTTTATTTGCTTTTGAGCAGATGTATAGAGGAAAAGCTTTGCAGAGATACCACTTAGCTTACCACTGCTTGCAACTAAAATGTGTTGAACATTGTCAGTGAAGATCACAAGAGAATCTTATTAATTCTCTGTTATGGGAGAAGCTTATCAAGTTTCAGAAAGGAGCTTTTTATTTTTGATTGACTCCAAAATGCATCTAAATAAACTAACTGGAACAGACTAAAAATAAACAACTTTTTCAATATTTTTTTCTTACCCTGGATAGAATCATTGCACTGATTAGAAGGCTAAGCTAATGCCTACAAAGTCAAAACATCTCCTATAGTCATTGCAGTGAGATATGTCAGCATTATTTTGAATAAGTAGAAAAGTAAAAATCATTAAAAAACTTTTTTGGGAGGATGAATACTATATTGTGATAATTATAATTGCTTTTATTATGTATTTCTAATTCTTCCCCAGATAATAGTGAATATTTTCAATTTATTCATATGTCTTAGTGGACTATGAAGTATATGTTTACTCATATTAATATGTTTACTCATATTAAAACCTATTTTGTGCACCCAGTTGAGAAGTAAGTTCCTGTGACTGGATGCTATTGCCTGCTTCATATTTGAAGGAATCTGAAGCTTTTATTTTTATTATTATACTGTACAACTTCTTTGAAGATACTCACTATTAGTTCTGTTCTCTGGTTTGATGATTTAAGCTTCATTTGTCTGTAAATTATCCATAAACACTGAAGCTGTTTGAGGATTCTGTCCTTCAAAACGTGGAAACAACATTTTCAAATAGCTGATACAGTCCTTCTGTCAGCACATCTGTCTTCCATCAACCCCTTTGTCATGCTACCAGCCCCAGAAACCCACCCAGACAAAGAAAAAAGCATTTCTGCTGTATGAATTAACAAAATTTAGTTCAATGGCTTTTCTAGCTAAGTTTTGTTAGCAGTCATATTGGTTCTGGTGAGCATGTGGAAACATATTATTTGATCTGTTGTTAGTTCTTCAATATGACAGCTGTTTTGCCTTGTTGCAGAATTCAGCCTCCCTTTTCTAAAATTGGTTTGATTTCAAAGCTAGGGAAGGCAATGCAAAGAACAATTGTCCTCTCAACATTTTATTAAGCTGCTGAGTAATAAAACATCTGTTGTGACACCTTGGGAGGAGTGACCTGGAGCAACAAAGCTTGAGCTCTCCCTAATTCTGAAGGGCATGCTGTGCCAGTTGTTCCAAAATAACATACCCTTGCTGTTTCCCCTTCTGTGAGAGCATTTCTAGCACAAATGCCTTACTGGCTTTCTAGGGTGATGATGATGCGTAGCCACTCAGCCATATGTTGGCTAGCACATCTTTAGTTAAGAATACAGAGTTTTAACTTGAAGATACATGCCTGTTATGACAGCTGTGTCAGGAACTCAATTCAGTTAACCTTTTATATTCCCTTAGCCAACCAATCTGCAAAAAATCATGGTTTAGTTTGGGGTATTTTGGGGGTGGTGGTTTAGGGGGTGCTTCACTATCATTTCAGATTACAAATTTGTTTGTAAAAAAAAAAAAATTTCTGCAACTTCTAAGCTCCAAGGAAAGTGCAGGTGGAGGTCATTCCAATGCTAACAAGGTCTGCTCCATGCTGCTATACAGTATCTTTGACTCATTAATCTATTAGAGACACCTCTCTGAACATGAAACAAATTGAATCTTTTAGCCTGAACCATGCTCCCTACCTGCCTTGCTCCGGAAGAAAAGAGTATGTATACACACACAAGTCTGATCCTGACTTGCAAGTCAGAAACAGCAAGTGCACAGATCCATTTTGAGAATGGCAAAGTGCTCCTGGGTCCTTCAATTTACACATACCCATGGTGTGTCAAATAGAGTCTGCTCACATGAAAGCACATTGTCAGCAGGGGTAAAGTTGTCTTCAAAAGCATTGCTTATTTTCACACATAAAAAAAAAAAAAAAAAAGGAAAAAAAAAGGAGTAAAGCCTACCTAGCTTTAGTTCATATCCATGTGTGGTGTTCTGTTATTGGGACAAGCTCTTTTCATCACACAGTGCCACTCCTGTTTACCAAAAGTTCTGTACTCTGATCACATGTCCCTGTTTCTAGAAAGGTCTTTTGAGATTCAGCAGAGTCCTGGTTCATTTTTAACAATTGAGGGAGGCTGGAAAGCTCTTTGGGAGTGGACAGGTAAGGAAAATGCTTATTGATCACAGCAGTAGCCACAGGTAAATAAGAGTGGCTCTATTTTGAAACAGCAATGTTGTGTTGTACCACTTTTAGTGTCCAATGGAAGAACACATATGGGAATATCGGTGACACAAACACATTGCTACTACTCCATTATGCCAAGGAGGGTAGACCAAGGTCTTTCTTCACATACTGGATTCTAATTCACAATGGAATCCTATTCTGATTCTTTTCATCTTTATCACAGTGACCTCAGCTGAGAGAGTTACCGAGATATGGATCATAAGTGCAGGAACAAAACTCATGTAGGTGGGTGAAGGGCTGTATCTTCAGCAGGGCAAAGGTGAGTCTGACATCTGTAGCCTAATTCCACTACAAAACAGGAATTCCTTTTCTCTTGACTAGCTCTTTAATCTCTCCACTTTCACAGACTCTAAGCTGTGTATCAGTGGTCTTTCACTATCAAAGATCAGGATGAGGAGTTCTGACATCCATATTTTTCTTGGTGTTATGGGATTCTCCAGTATACACCATGGGGCCAAGTAGATGAAGGCCCTGGAAGACATAAGACATCGTATAAATAAATCCTGACTATTCAAGCTGATTTTATCGGTGAGCTCAGTGGGTTATTCTCTACCTTATTCTGCAGTTCAGTGCTGCTAGGATCCTAAATATCCAGAAAACCAAGAAAAGACTGAGGTCACCTGGGCAGAGGGCAGACAGACCTGCAATGCACAGCACTGTGCAGAGGGATGGCCCTTAGAAGCATTCAAACTGTAACTGAATGTAAATCATCATTTAAGGTACATGAAATTTACATGAATTTAAGTATGTATTTATTTCAGCTCTGTGAGCTTGTGGGCTTCTTGGCATCAGAAGGGGATCAATAGAAGCGACTTATGATCAGTGTTTCCTTTAGTGCAAGGAGACTTGCTATTTTTCTGTCAATGTGAAGCTATTTCTGCCTTCTGGATGGTGCTTTCATTCCCCAGCACAGTTCCTGTTTGTCAACATCATCCTTCATTGCTGTGTGTGGAAGGGTCTGGAGAAAGCACAGCTTTCCACACAGAACACAAAAGAATGAAACTGAATGCTGGGCATATCAGTGTCTCTCCAAACCTTTTTTCTGTCCAAATACCTGCAATATCTGCACCTCAGCCACAAAAGAATAGAAAACACCGAAGGTAATAATCATGTTCCACCCCAGGATGTGCTGACTCTGCACGTGCAGAGATACTCAGCCCATCTCTCTGAACAAAATGAGAATCAGAGGCTTGTCCTGAACCTATATTTGAATTATTTTTTCATTAGCACCCTAGATACAAGTAATTTTAAGTGTAATTAAAATGTTTTCCATATATGAATAGTAATTTCAATCATATCCACCACTGTGTGCCAACATCTCTCCACAAATGAACTCAGAAAGTTTTAGAAGGATGGTACAGGTATACAAGCCCGTAGATTTTGTGCAAATGTAAAATGTGCTGGATCAGTGTGACCATCTATGAGAATTAGGTTCTGAACTAGGCCAAGACTACTGAGCTCAGGTTTTGTAGTACTGTGCTAACTTGGCTATAGTAGTTTAGGACTTGAGCTGCTGCATATTTTTAACACTGCAAGAACACATCTTTTGGCACCCACACACTTCAACAATACATGGCAAGAAATAAAGAGGCCTGTAGGCTCTCCTAGGAGCACAACTATTTCTTCACTGCATCTCAGTGAGTTGCTCCTTTGTTTCATGAAGGAAAATATAAAGTGAAGGAAAATATATGACTGTGACATGGTAACCAGTTTATTAGAGGAATTCTCTTACGCTGGTACCTTGTGAAACACCCAGGTCGTTGCTGAATAGAAGATTTTTGCTCTGAATGATTAGGCCTGTCTATCATGTCACTTTCTCCTACAAGCATTTATTTAGAAAGGATGGTCTTTTACCTACCTGTGCATGTACTTGTTGTGTGTGCCTGCAAATGGAAAAGATTACCCTTTCACAGGCACTGCAATAATGCAGTGATTGAACTCAGCTTCACAGAAAACCTTTTTTATTATAATAGATCACATAAAAGAAATCAGAGGCTGAAAAAGTTAACTTCTGTTAACTGATCAAACAGTATTCAGCCTCCAGGTATACATAAGTCACTTAATCTCTCTTCAGTCTTTGTTCAGCAAGAGGTATCATGTCATGGAAAAATTAGTCTGTTTGGGGAACCCACCTACTACTAATCATGAACATTTCATGTTCTATAGTGCATTTATTTTAGAAGCATTCTAGTGCTGTAAAATCTCTTTCAAAAGTAAAGTTGTGAAGACTGCCATTTGCCCTTGATCACTTCAGTAGGAGAAAAGGGAGATCTCCACTATCTTTATTTTAAATCTTTAAAGTAACAAGCCATTATGCCTTTTTTCTTTATTTATTGTTTTTATGTTTCATAATCACCTTAACAAAATGTTTGACGACTTTGATTCTTCAGATTAATTAAAAAAATTTTTTTTAAAAACCATAGGAAATTTTTTATTTTTCATTTAAAAGTCTAGGAAAATAAAACCATTTTCCAACTAGGCATTTTATTTACTAATTAAGAATATATTTATTTGAATCATTGAATCATTTAGGTTGGAAAAGGTTCTTAAGATCATCTGGTCCAACCATAAACTCAACATGGTTATATCCATCAAATGTCTCTCGAGATTGCAAGAACAACTGCAAACCAAATTAAAATTAGAAAGCCTTTTCAGATTATTAGCTGATAAATAGCCCAACACAGAAAATGTTGTTTATTTAAAGTCAATTTGATAATGGAATAGGTTAAAATACTTTAACTGAAAACAAGCCTATTTTTAAGGCAACCAGAAAAAAAAAAATGCCCTATTGCAAGGAAATTCTTCAGCTCAAATAATGCTAAAATATAACTTTTCAAATAATTGTCTTAATCTAGAAGAATTGATTTTTCCACTCTGAAAAAACTTGGGAATTTTTTGATCTTGTTAAAAGTCACTTAATTTAAGAACATCCTTATTTATATAATTGTGAATGTCATGAATTTTGCAGCTAGATTTAGTGCACAGCAGACCATAACAGCTCTCTGTACTGCAATCTTTTAGGTCACTGATTTCAAGCTGCTGCTGAGAATTGTAGATTAAGTAATTTTTCAGATATCTTTGCCGTATAGTGACAGGACTGATCTGTGATCTGCCTGTATCAAGTGCCTCTGTTACACCTAGCAATAACCAGACAGAGGTCACACATCAATGTTTCAGCAGCCTATACATCTATCTATATCATATATCATATCTTTATCATATCCATAACAAATAATTTCATCTATAAAAGCAGGGCTCTGCATCCTCTTCTTTCATTGTCACATGAACAACATGAAGGGTTGTATGTGTTCACATATGCTCACACATATAGTCACATATTATGTGATAAATAGAAGTATGGTTTTGGATGAGCCCTTTGTTAGGTTTCTCCATAAAGCTGAAATCAGAGCTTCTATAAGAGGTCTTGTTCTCACACGGTCACATCGAGTCACAAATGTCTTTCTGTGAGACTTTAAGTCCAAGCTACTGGGGGGATGTAAAGTAAAAAGCTTTTTTCTCATCTTTTTTCACACCCAAATTAATAAATCAACCTACGTTGGGCAGGCCACCAAAAGGAGAGACAAAATATAGAAAGGAGTGTGGAAACAGAAAAAGCTTCAGGAAAGTATTTTCAAATTTCCCCATGCATTTGAATAAGTGAACTAAATGATATTTAAATTGCTTTACCTGAAGAGCTGTACTAGAAGCCATTTATGTATATAAAATAGAGATATTTTCTGAGTTTCATTTAGGATATGTTAAAATAACCACTTCTGAACTTGACATTAATCATGATGTAAAATGTTACAAAATGTTTCACTGGAAAGGTTTGCTGAAAATATTTTAATTTTTTTCCCCATTTGTTTTCTATTTCTTAAACGGGTCACTTTCCCTCAGTCAACCACTATAGCTGTAGAAATATAGCTTACAGCACCTGTGGACTACGGAATACTGTATCACCAATTAAAACTACATAGAGGGTTGGAGATGCATAGTGGAAAAAAATGGATACTCATTTTTAAAAGAAAATCAGTTGCAATGTTTTTCTGTATTATCTTATTTGATGGCATTTATCATTTCCCAAAAAGGCATTAAGATAAGCATTTTACAAGGTTCTTTGGGTAAGAAGATGAGCTTCTCTGTATTATCACATCGCATGTCACATTGTGCAATGCAAAAATTTTGAATAGTGATAAGTGGATAGTTCACATAATAAGAGAACAGGTTAGTTGTATAACAGTCTTTGATTTTTCACTTCAGGGAAGGAAAGAGTTATCATTGGCCTCTAGAAGAAATTTTGGAGAGCAGCTGCTATTGACACTGGCAGATGAAAAGAAATACCCTCACTTTCATAATAAGGCTCAGGAGGTGACAAAGAAACCTGTGAGATCTTTGCCCACAGGTTAAAACCAAGAGTGAAGCAAAGGGTAAAAAAGCACGGGGAAACAAAGAAAGAACAACTTGAATACTGAGGGTTTGAATTACTGAGCCTAAAAAGAATCTGCTTTTTGAAGGAAGTCAAAGTGGTTGAAAACAGCCCTTGTGTAAGTTGTCTTAATAACTAGCGATTCTTCCACAGGGCATAGGGGAGCAACAAGGTCTTATTAGAATACAAAGATTTAGAGATTAAGGACATTAAGTGATTAAAAAAAACCCAACCCATCCCAACCAACCATGCAACAAAAATACCCACCAAGAAACCCCACAAACAATCCCCCCCAACAGACAGTAAAACACAGACACACACACAGACACACACACACACACACACACAAAGAGAAAAAACTCCAGCAAAACAAAGTAAATAAATAAATAAAACCAAAACCAAATCAAAACAAATCTACCAAAAAGTACCAAAAAAACCTGCACAACCAAAGCCAATTCATTTTCAATGGCTTCAAACCCTGATAAAATTTAGAAGACAAATTTAACTGCAAAGAGAATTTCTTTGTCTGGTAGATATTTTCAGTGGGGACACTCCTATTTCTGTAACCAATTCAGAAGTACTGGCTGAAGAGTTGAAGCTCGGTCCTGGTATCCCACCTTCTCAGCTGGATTTCCAGGACTGAATTCTAAGTCACAAGTGTGATGTACGAAATGCCAGTTCCTGTACAAAGATCAAAGCAACCTGACCTTGAAAAGGAAGCGCAGTGTAGTTGCACAATGATTAGAGCAGTAGAAGATCACTTTAACAGCAGTGTTACAGATAACCAGAGTAAGGCTGGGTATCTTCTAAAGGTAGAGTAGTGTCATATACGAAAAGACAATCCAAGCATGAAATAAAGGCTCAGCATGACAGGAAAAAAAAAAAAAAAATATGGGTCAGAGATTCCAGTGGAAATTCTTGATAAAATGCAGCAAAAAGAATGGTTTTGACAGGAAAAAAATCTCAGAATATCCTTTCATTTGATCTTGTTATGTAACTTACTTCCTTTGTATTAGTACGCACAATAATGGAAAAGAGCATTAATTAGTACAATCCCAAAGATGTTGGGCTGGGACTGGGGGTTTGCTTTATTTTGATCCAAAATATCATTACAAATACAAAATTCAAATAGGCTTCTCCGTAATTTTTTGTTTGTTTCCTTTTTTTTTTTTTTTTTTCAATAGAGAATAACCATGCAAATGCCCAGGAAACATAGTCATGTTCACTCCAACTATTCTTATGAAGTCTTCTCAATGTCAGCTGTATCTTTCTCTACTCTAATTTTTAATTTATATCATACACACTTCAAGTAAGCATATCTAGGCCCATAAAAAATTTGGAAGTTATTGGTACGAAGGCAGGAACCCACAGGAAGTGTACAGATATGTATGTCATATTGGATCAATAGCTCAGTTGATCCAGCTCCCAGTTTCCAGTGTTGGGATTACTGCACCTCTCAATCAAATTGCCAGGAAATGCAACAAGAGAAACAACAAATTTTTTGCCTGCGCTTAAAAGCATTACCTTGGCAAGTAGAGTGGCAAGGTTAGCATAACGAGAGAAGTACTTCAGATCCTCCAAAAATCTTTGCTTGGGTTGCTTTTTCCTTGCATTCCTAATTCTGAATAGCCTTGCTAGGTGATTTTCTCTTGTGGTGGTTTAGTTTCCTTGGCTTTGATTTGGGCCTACCCTGGTAACAGGGTTGTAACTAAGGAAGTATTCCACACCATTCCTTTATGTAATCAGGTGTATATAAGATGAGAAGGAAGGTTTCCCCCTCTCTCTTCCCTTCCTGTGCTTGAAGGACACCAGGTCTCAGTGTTGACCTCTCTCTTATCCATATGAGTTGAGCCCTATCTGAGAGCTGTTGCCAAAAGCTGCTCAGAGGTGGAGATTTCTGCTGTTTCCTTGAGGGGAGCTTGGTGAGAATTTATTGTGTTAGTTACTTTATTGAGCTTTTCCCTGAGTTTATGAGTGTGTATCTGTTTTATTTTGTTTCTATCCATTTTTGTCCCTCTTCCCTTTCCCTTTTCCCCCTTTTTCCCCTTTCCCTTTTGGGGTTGCTTGGAATTCTTGTTCTGTATATACATAGTGTTTAATTGCATATAACTGTATTATATGTGAATATATATATATACTTTAATTACAATTTTCTTTTGGTACTTTCTTTCTCTTTTGGTAGGGGGGGGAATCTGTGTGGTCAAAGCTGGGTTTGGCAGGGAGCCAATCCAAACCTCCACATCTCTGCTCTAGAAAAACACAATGTAGCTTCTCTTTACATTACAAGACACTGGTATAAAGTGTGAGAAACATGCAGTGGCTTGAACTGTCAGTTCCCACCCTGGGGAAGGGTGATGAAACAGCCATCGATTTTTTTTCAGAGAGGTATGTGTCTTTATTTCCCTACTTAAACTGCAGTCAGCATCAGACTAAAGAGTTAAACACATTACTGGCAATCATCCTAGACTGAACGTAGCAAATCTTCTAAATGAGAACAGAAAGACATTTAGCACAGGGCAGTGTGGATAGCAGGCACAAGGTAATACATCTGGCTTTACTCCATGTATCACCACACCATTTGACCTGATGGCATCATGACTATGTCAACCTCTGCATTTGCTACCCCAGTTAAACCAGTCTTTGTTTTATTGTATTACTTGAAGCTAACCTAAAGTAAAATTCTAATGACTCTATAGAAGAAAATGTATGCCATCACGAACATTGTGCCTATGATTATTTCAACTGTCCTAAGGACAGAGTTTTGTGTACAAGAATCATGATTTTAGACAAAGGTTACTCCTTTGGGAAGAGTTTTGAACGAGCAAGGAGTATTGCCTTAAAATAAAGGGGGAAAAATTTTTCATGTTTCCTATGGGAGATACATTTGTGTGATGCTTTTCTTCCTGTACTACTGCTGGTATACAGAGTTGTAGATCTTGTCTCATTTAATGTGCAAAAGGTAAGCACAGTATGCTGAGGTGGAATGTTTCTATTCGTTATTCGTAACTGTCAGGGAGCTGTAGTGCTTGTATCTGCAAAATCACATTAAAAATATTTCTTAGTACCGTCCAGCTAATCCCCTATGGAGTACTCACCAAATTTATAGAAAGGCAACAGTCAGTTCTGTCCCCAGTCTGACTGGTTGAGCCCAGACCATCATTTACTGCAACAAAGATATTTTATTCCCACTTAAAGAAAGTTTTATGCGGCCTCATTGCAGAGTACTTAAACTCCTCATAGTGTCATACTCCTGTTAGATTTCATTATTCTTTTTCATGATTTACCAATAGAGAAAGAAAGTGTTAACTAGAAACAATAACTTGTACAATAGCAGCAGGAAGAAAAGCTAGCTCAGGACTTTCAAAAGCATTTGAATGCATAAAAAACTGTGGTGCAGCGAGTGAGGAGGAAAGAACTGGTTTTCATATGATAGCAAAAAGAATAATGTATTACTCCCAAACTGAGACATCATTTTATGTTGCCTTTATGCCTAGAAATAATTCCCCAGAGCTGTCGGCTGGACATCAGTCAATAAAGTGTTTCTTTTAACTTGGCTACACAAGACTGTTTACAATTAATGAGCTCTAAAGTATTCAAGAGGTAATAATTAGCTGAATACCTACTGTCTCATTTTTAAACACCACACAATTGCTTATTAGGTGCAACAATGTATGACCATCTGTGAGAAAAAGATTAGAGAAAAAAAAGTATCATATGTTAAAAACACAATACTGTAAAAATAATTTATGCCCATAAGATCCCTGGGATTTACTGATAGTTTGTTATGTTGCAGTTCTTGTACTGTAAAATGAAAACACATGACAGGTACTGCGTCAAAATTGTAGTAAACCAAGCTTTAAATGCTAAAAGGAATAAGGAATATCATCTACTGTTTTTTCAGTATAATTCTTCCTTTAAAAATTCTATAGTCATGTCTAGGGGCAAGATCTTTAGGGTTAGATTTAAATTATAACTTCTTAATGTAAAGAATTTAAGACATTCTAGAGGTTTTATTTCTGCATTAATCTTCAGTACTTGCCTGCTGTGGAATCCTCTAGGTGGTTTAGAAAATGTATACAGTGTTGTTATCTTTTAAAGGCAAGATTCTCTTTTGTCTTCCACATACACTGGGGAGTAAAGAAATACAGAAGGCTTTTAATTCCTTGCTGGTTTAGTTATCTGCAAGCCATAACATAAGACAGAACATACGTAGAGAAATCTTTTTGGAGGCACTCCTTTTCTTCCCATTTGCACAAGAGGGAAATAAAGAAATGTTATTGAGAAATGCACAAAAAATGCTTTTCCCTGTATTGAGTCAGATACCAGAAATGAGTAAACATAGAGGAAGAAATCATCTGCTACTAGAAGCAATGCTCTCCCTGGAGTAAATAGACAGTGAGTGAATGTATTGTGATGTCCATTGCTGTGTTTTTCACTGATTTCCTTCCAAGGCAGTACAGCAATGTGCTGCCCTGACTAATGGGACAGTCTGACATATCTCTCTCACTATGTCCAAATGTACATGTCTCAACAGCCAAAGAAATTTCCGGAGTTTGGGTGGGGTAATGCTGAAGAGATGAAAAAACACACAAGTTCTGTTTTATATAAAAACAGACAAGTAAATAAATGTTGTTATGAACACTAGAAAGTAGAATATCCACTCAACTCACCTAAACGACATAGAAGAACAGAGGCCCTATAATAGCCCACTAATGTATTTACCATGTTTTCTCTCTCTTGAATGCCATGTCCATGGAGACATGAGCCTTACCAAATACAGTCCTCAATCCCTGAGGAGGAATTTAAGAAAAACATACAAAAAGTCTTGAAATGGCATCTTAATTTTAAGTAGCTGCAAATCTTTTTTTTTTCTTTTTTCCCTAACACTAAATTCAAGATGTTATATTGAATTCCATGTTAAATACCTATTGATTCACAAGGCAGATTTAACCACCCTGAATATATATTTATCTCTGAAGTATCTTTGCAAACAGTTGAGCTTTGATCTGTTACATTGGTCAAAAGAGCATCATTTTTATTTTGACTCTGAGGTTTTCTTGAACATTATTGAGCTTTACTACTACTATGCTCCAGTCTAAGCGTGGCAAAGCGTGAGTACCTCTGAGAGTATTGCTTTCTTCTGCATGGATTTGCCCTGAAGCCATTAATTTTCTCCCTGTCCTCCCCCAAGAAACATAATGACCAAAAAATACAGTGGACATGAAGTGAACTGGAATTTTACAAAGTGCTGAAATAGGAGCCAGCTGCTGAAGAAAGGCTTTGAATTTCTACATACCTGATGCAATCAACTCTTATTCATTCTACTTTAGGTTTTCTGTGGATTTACCCCCTGAATGACTAACCTATCTGAATTACCAGAGACTTCCCACCTGTATTCCTAGCACAAGACAAAATTCTTACCGTATTGAGAAGAACACAAGTAATTTCAAATGATTGTGGTTTCATTTCAGATATCTATTGGCACTCAACCCTTTAAAAATATTTCTTCATCTGACTCCTTACACAGAGTAAAATCATTCTTGAAGATGCATAAAAATCATCCATCTCTATCCATAATCACTGGTAAAAAGACAAAGGATAAATTTGGGAAGAATCGTGGAACTATTTCTTAGCAATGTGAATAAAAATATAGCGATACCATTCTTTTAAAGAATCTTGCTGAGTTTTTCAATGCAGATCAATACCATAATACATCATAATGGCTTTCATAAAATTGTTATGGCGCTACTGAAACTTCACTCCTGTCCGTCACTTACAGACTGCCCATACTAATGCCTGTCTGGATTACTTGTCATCTTCTGTGCTAGTGCTAAAAACCATTTGCTGGAGAGAGTATGGCCATTTTTCTTTATTATGCCAGCTACTACCAGGCTAGACTGCAAAACCACACACTTCATCTTACAAGTGACACACACTGCTGTGTGTGCTAGAGTGGTACCCAAGTGTCCTAATTGAGATCAGAGGTGAATCCCGTTCAGCATCATAGAACCAGAGTGGGAGCCATAAGCAGCTTACTAACTGTATAAACAAGGAGAGGACAAAATTAAAGGAAATAGATGCAAAGGGAAAAGGAGAGACTGGACCATGGTCACATAACATCTAAGCCGCAGTGAAAAGGCTGTAAATCAATTTTGTTTACATTCTGTTTGCTGCTAACACAGCGTTTCTCATTCACTGCTTTGTGAACTGCTTTTAACCTACAAGACATTGGCAGGAAATCCACAAAATCAAACTAAAAAAGTACACCTGTGATTGCTTTGCATTCCAAATAAGAATAACAAGGGCAAAATAGAGCTTAAAAAATGAGAACATTCAAATTTGAGTGTAATTTTATCACTGTGGTGAGACACATCTCTTCCAGGGGAGCATATAGTCTCCTGTCCCTCCCAAAGAGTTGCACGTGAGCTGCTATGCATCATCTGTACCACGACAAAAAAAAAAAAAAAAAAAAAAAAAGGAGTCCTCCTCAGTTCTGCCTAATCAGATTCCATTTACTAGTGTGCACTATGACCAACAAAGAGATATATATTTTACTGGAGATGTAAAAAACCCCAACACACTACGTATGGCAAAGCAATACACCTGACCCTCGGATTTTTTTACAAAAATGCTTATGTACATCTCAGCAGAAGGGGCAAAAAATACAACCCCATATTCTTTTTTAATTCATGTTTAAGTGACATGTAAACAATCTGTGTTTTACATTATAGAAAATTAAATGGTATAGGCTAATAATTGTGCTATTCTAATTAATCTTGCTTTCTTTTACATAGTTTGAGAGGAACCTGCCCATGCCATGCCACAATAGGATCTCTCATTGTGACACTGAGATGATCTATACCAAACACAGAAGCTTCAGTCCTGTGTCCCCCAGGGCTGTACTCACCTCCTGGGCGCCCTCCCTGCTTTCTGTTAGTTGCAGTCTTCAGCTAATGGTCCGGGCTATGCTCCCATCCAGATCTGAGCCAAATTGCCCAACAGATACAGACGCCTGGCAAATGTTCAGCTATACTTCCATACTTGTTTTTACAGGCTCTGTTCCTGCAAAAGATCCTGGCTTTCCTACTGTGAAACAAAATGTTCACCATGCAATGTCTGTGTGGACCTTGAGAAGAGTTTGGATTTTGTTTGGGAGTAGTTGAGATCTGACTGCAAAGTTACAGGGAATAGATAGAATCATAGAATCAAAGGGGTTGGAAAAGACCTCAAAGATCAAGTCCAACCCTTGATCCAACACCACTCTGTTTACTAGATCATGGCACTAAGTGCCATGTCCAATCTCAGTTAAAAAACTTCCAGGGATGGTGAATCTACCACCTCTCTGGGCAGGCCATTCCAATGCCTGATTACTCTCTCTGTAAAGAATTTCTTTCTAATATCCAACCTAAATTTCCACTGGCAGAGCTTAAGCCCATGCCCCCTTGTCCTACTGTTGGCTGCCTGGAAGAAGAGACCAACACCCACCTGGCCACAACCTCCCTTCAGGTAGTTGTAGAGAGTGATGAGGTCACCTCTAAGCCTTCTCTTCTCCAGATTAAACAACCCCAGCTCCCTCAGCCTCTCCCCCTAGGACTTGTTCTCAAGTCCCTTCACCAGTCTCATTGCTCTTCTCTGAACCCACCCCAGCACCACAATATCTTTTGTGAACAGAGGGGCCCAGAACTGGACACAATACTCAAGGTGTGCCCTCACCAGCACTGAGTACAGGTCATTTCCCTCGTCCAGCTGGCTGCAATATTTTTGTTACAGCCCAGGATGCCACTGACCTCCTTGGCCACCTGGGCACACTGTTGGCTCATGTTGAGCTTCCTGTCTGCCAGTACCCCCAGGTCCCTTTCTGCCTGGCTGCTCTCCAACCACTCTGTCTCCAGCCTGTAGCACTGTATGGGCTTGCGGTGGTCAAAGTTCAGGACCTGGCTTGGCCTTGTTGAACTTCATCCCATTGGAATCAACCCATCTCTCCAGTCTATCCAGATTCCTCTGCAGACCCCTCCTGCCTTCCAGCAGGTCAACACTCCCTCCCAGCTTGGTGTCATCAACAAATTTGCTGATGATGGTCTCAATCCCTTCATCTAAATCATCAACAAAAATGTTAAACAGGACTGGGCCCAACACTGACCCCTGGGGGACACCACTAGTGACTGGCCGCCAGCTGGATGCAGCACCATTCACCAGCACTCTCTGGGCCCAGCCATCCAGCCAGCTCTTAACCCAGCACAGAGTGCACCTGTACAATCCATGGACTACCAGCTTTTCCAGAGTATGTTATGGGAGACAATGTTAAAGGCTTTGCTGAAGTCCAGATAGACCACATCCACAGCCTTCCCCTCATCCACCAGGTAGGTCACCTGATCATAAAAGGAGATCAGGTTGGTCAGACAGGACCTGCCCCTCCTAAACCCATGGTGGCTGGTTCTGATCCCCTGTCCATCCTGTAGGTGCTGTGTGATTGCACTCAGGACAGACAGATCACATTATGATAAATTAAAGGTGTCATTTAGGAATTTTATTATATCATTTACTATTATTGCATTATTATGCTAATTATCATATGATATACTACATTATAGTATTATTTAGGAATTATTATTTTTAGAATAGACTTCTTTAATTGTCTGTCTGTCACGTGTCTTGTATTTTTTTTCTTCTCCCTGAGCAGCTCTAAGGAAAACATCTTGGGAGCATTGGTGGGTGAAAACCTCAAGATGACCCAGCGATGTGTGTTTACAGCCCTCAAAGCCAAATATAATCCTAGGCTGCATTAAAAGAAGAGTGGCCAGGAAGGTTGAGGGAGGGGATTCTGCCCCTCTGCTCTGCTCTGCTCTTGCGGACATCACCTGCAGTGCTGAGTCCAGGTCTGAGGAAGCCAACTTAGATCTATTGGGGCGAGTCCAGAGGAGGGCGAGAAAGATGACCAGAGGGATGGAGCCCCTGTCCTATGAAGACCGACTGAGAGAGTGGGGGCTCTTATCCTGGAAAGGAGAATGCTCTGGGGAAACCTTCTAACAGCCTTCTAGTACCTAAAGGGGCTACAAGAGAGCTGGAAAGGAACTTTATCTGAGGGCATGTAGCGACAAGGGAAATGGCTTTAAACTGAAAGAGTGTAGGTTAAGACTGGATGTTACAAAGAAATTCTTTACTGTGAGGGTGATGAGATACTGAACTGGATGGGGCTTGGAGCAACCTGGTCTAGTGAAAGGTGCTCTTGTCCAAGGCAAGGGAGTTGGAGCTAGATAATCTTTAACTTCCTTTCCAACCCAAACCATTCTACAATTCGATAACCACCCATTTGCTGTTTGTGTATCATCCTTACTTAGTGACAGAGGGATTCTGCTTGAGAAGGAGAACATAGCCCAGTGGCAGGGGTTCTGCAACATCTGTGAGGCACCACAGAACTTCAGAAAAACACATTTCAATGTCATGCCAAACAGAAATCAAACACTGCTGAATACATTTTCTGAATGTTTCATTTCACTAAGTTTACTGCCTTCCTCATGTATTTTTAATTTCTCTGAATGAAGAATGCAGACTGCTATTTCCATACCAGACTTTTCTTCTGGGCACCAGAGATAGGAAGCTCTTTTAGCTCACTTAAATATATATTTTAAAAAAATATATAGGGATATTGTTCACAAGTAGTTTCTTCTCACAGAGCTAAAAAAGAAATAAAAAAACTTAAATGAGAAATCCAATCTCTTGGGACTCTCAAATTTTACTGTTGGTGACTAGGCCTAGATACATTACATTTAAGTTTGCCTTTCTAAGTCATTTCCAAGGTATCAGATTCATCTCCTGACACATGCTGGATAAATGAGGTCCAAATCTCAGCAGCTGCAGAAGGACTGTGGAAATAACTGTGTACAACCTGAATAAAATGTGGCCTTTCCCAGGACACTGCTGAACTTTCTGTCTTTCTGATATCTGCAGGGTGAAGCAGATCAGAGCCTTCCTCATTATAAGAAAGGTAGGGAAGAGATTATTTTTAGTTTGTTTCTCTGCCCATAGGATAGTGACAGTAGCACAAATGCTGTCATCTGATTCATGAATCAGTCCTTTTTTTTGCAGTCATGGTTAGACTGCAATCAGCACATGAACCAGCTAGTTGAATTTTTGTTTAACTGAATCCTGTGTTTCAGTAACATCTGTGAGGATAAAAAAACAGCAACAGCAATGCAAAACCCACAACAAAAAACACAAATTCCAAAAAAAAAAGAAAAACAACAATCTTATTTTTGTGGCACCTCTATCTATCATATTTTCCCACACTTAACTTATGACATGTCCTGTAATTATTTTGTTGCCAAAAACTAAATACAATGTTTACATTTTCCCCTGCTCTAGTTTTGAAAATTAAAGTGTGAAAACGGGCAGAAATTATTATGAAATACACCCTTGGGTTGCAATAGAAATAGGAACCAAAAAAAAAGGTGATTGAATCAAGATAAAAGATAAAAGCAAAAGTTGACTATTTTGTATGGTTCATTATCTTAATGTTTTAATTTATATGGAGATTAGATGTAACTTCAACAACAAAACGGATAGAGGGGAGGTTGAACTGCTATAAAATATTTAAGGAACATCTACCTCACAGAACAGAAAATAGAGATTGGAGAAGATAAACCCAGGAAATACAGACGTCAGATTTATCAGAATTTAGAATGCAGCCTCTTAGAGAACAAACTGAGGTTTGATTGCAAACTTTCTAGCTCTCATCTCTACCCAGTGAAACTTTTCCTCTTTTTAAAGCTCTATGAGCACTTCAGAAGATTAATTGTGATTGTTCACAATATCCTGAGTTTACTTCTTTAAAAGGATAAATATCACTTCTCATTTTCTGCCTTATACTATAGGGAAAATTTCCTAGTGTAATTTGAAAACAAATAAAATTAAATTAAACACTTTGGAAAGCTTTACACCTGAAATTTTCAACACCTACTCAATGCATATTAATGAAAAATAAAAACCTATACAATATAACTCTTTGCAGGCATTTTAACCCTTTGTAACAGCAAAAAATACAAGCCAGGTGCATTTTAAATACCTTGCTAAGAGTGCCATTCTATTACAATTGAGAAATTTTCATAGGTTTTTTTGCCTTATAGTGCGGACAACATGCATTGTTAAATTCACTATAGATACCTAACAAATATAGATACCAGAAAAATACAGTATATGAAACAGAGTCTGCCCTTTATTGAGGTAGAAAGACACAAAGAACATCTAAAAATAACCATGCATTCATTAAATATTTCAAAATTTGCACTGAATTTCCTAGGGGTGAATATGGAATTCTTGGGAGTAGGCACATAATAGAAACTGCTGTGTGTTTCTATTTCCAGCACCACAGGTTCAGCAGGCTGAGTAGTTCAGCAGTTTTAGTAGCTTAAATATAGAACAGAGGCTGTTTACAGAAAAGACCTTCCTCTCACTGTTGTAATTATTGTAGATGCATTATTTCATAGCTTCTTCAGCAAATTCCCAAATCTGAAGACACATTTGAAATAAACTGAATTCCTTCAATATCTTTTGAGGAAGTCCAAGTAGATTCTAGTCAGGAAGCAGAGAGAAACAGTAGAAAGTTGCAGAAGAAAGGAACTTAATCTTTTTCATTTTTAGAAACATCACTTTTTCCAGCCAAGTTCAATGGGAAAGAACACTTTGTGTTTTGCACATTTCTTATGGGCATTTGTTTATTTGTTTGTTTGTTTGCTCCCTTTATCTTCTTAAATCTCCACTTAGGTTGTTTTTTTCAGGGAATTATTCCTGTCCACTGAGTTTCTGATGACAAACCAGAAACTTCAGTCTAAGAAGAATGTCACTTCATAACTGAGAAGCTGTGATTCAATGTGGATTTTTTTGTGGTTGTGGAGACGTGGTCTTTACTTTGGAATGTCTGAAAATTGTGGATTTCAACAAGTAGCTCTGGTCACTCCAACACCGTGAACAAAATTCCTATTTAATCTTGGCCGTTTTTAAAAGTTGGAGGGTGAAAATAGGTATAAACCAGACTGACTATAACAAATACTTTTTGTACCCTTAGCAACTTCCAGTTTTAGAGAAGACTCATACTATTGCTCTTGAACACATCATCCAGGTAGAATTGTTGTTTATTTTATTTCCTAAATTATAAGGTACATGTAAAAATCAGATTTATCTTTGTGTGAACCTTTCTACCTATCTCTGTTTAAATTAAATATTCTAAAGTACAGTGATGTTAAGAAAGATCCATCAAATAGATGTAAGATACTATTTCCTGAATAGTGAAGGTTTTGCAACATCCATGTACAATTTACAGGATTTTCAGGAGAAACAGTCTATTTTAACAGTCTACCTTGGGGACCAGAAACATCAGTGAGATAGAATACAATTAGAAATCTTCCTTACAGCTTTAAGGTATGAATATGGGTAATAAAGGGTTGCATTTGACAGAGTGGAGTATGGGTTAAAGTTTGGTACATTTATTACCTTATTCACAATGATTTTCTCTGGAGATTAAAGATGCACTTAGAAATTTGAAGCTTATGGAGCTTTGAGAAAATCCTACAGTGTACTTTTTTATTACTCAGAAGAGATTTAGCAGAAACAAAAGTCCTAGGAGACCTAGGATAGGGGAACTACAAAAAAAAGAAAAGTGAAATGAATCATCAAGTATTACTGTGCAAATCATCAGTAGTATTGAAAAATTCAACAGCTGTCTCTTTGCCTTGTAAGCATATGCCCATCAATTCACAATTCTGTTAATTTTGGGATGACTTGATATCAAAACTTTTACATGTTGCTATTTCTTTTCAATAAATATTTAAACAAACTATCATTTTATTTAAGAATTCTAATTGATCATAAAACTAAAAACTTATGAAATAATTCCTGGTTTTCATGGGTATTCAACCCAAACATTTATACTTGTATGGATTTATAAGCAATGGACTTTGAAAAAATATTATATATAACACTAGGCATGTATCTTTAATGCTTCCAGGGCTTGGAAATATTAATGTCCCCCTTCTGTCTTAGACAAAATGACTCTTTAAAATAGTTTTTGTACATACAAAACTTTGAATATATATATATACACATATATAATGCAAAAATAAACAAAATTCCTTTGTGGATGTAATCACAATTGTAACTGGGGTGGTTTAGTGTTCTTGGTTTTCTTGGCTTTCCCTGGTAACAGGGTTATAACTAAGGAAGGATTCCACAGCGTTCCTTCACGTAATCAGGGGTATATAAGATGGGGAGGAAGGTTTCCTCCCTCTGTCTTCCTTTTGGGTGCTTGGGAAGGCAGCAGGTCTCGGTGTGTCAGCAACGCTCTTATCTATATGAGCTGAGGCCTAATCTGAGAGCTGCTGTCCCAGCGGCACTGAGGTGGAGGAACTGCTTCTCTTGAGGGGACTTTGGTGAGAATTTATTGTGGTAGCAACATTACTGAGCTTTTCCCTGAGTTTACGAGTGTGAGTGTATCTGTTTTGTTTTGGTTTGACCCATTTTTGTCCCTCTTCCCTTTCTCTTTTCCCCCTTTTCCCTTTTGGGGTTGTTTGGAATTCTTGTTCTGCATATACATAGTGTTTAATTGTATATAACTGTAATATATGTGAATATATATATATACTTTTATTGCAATTTTTTTTGGTACTTTTTTTTGGGGGGGGGGAGGGAATCTGTGTGGTCAACAGCTGGGTTTGGCAGGGAGCCAACCCAAACCTCCACAGTAACACTCAGAATACCTTCAATAAACTCCAGAGTCCATTTAGGTGAATCTATTATCTTCTTTCAAAGAAAAATCTGTCCTCCATGTTATTCTTAAGCTTATACTTCTGGTTATGCCTGAAAATATTTCATATTTCTGCCAAAATAAGCTATCAGAGAATCCAAGAATGGATGAGGTTGAAATGGACCACAGTGAGTCACCTGGTCCAACCTTCCTGGTCAAGCAGGATCATTCCAGAGCAGATGGCACAGGATTGTGTCCAGACATCTCTGAAATATTTCCAGTGAGGGAGACTCCAGACCCTCTCTGGGTGATCTCTTCCAGTGCTCAGTCACTGTGCAGGAAAGAAGTTCTTCCCCATGTTCAGATGGAATTTCCTGTGCATCAGTTTCTGCCCATTGCCTCTTGTCCTATTGCTCTGCACCACCAAGCAGAGCTTGGTCCGTCCTCTGACCCCTCTCTGCAGACACTGCCAGGCAATTATGAGGTAGGTCCCTTCTCAGTCAGTCATCTCTTCTCCAAGCTGAACAGGTCCAGTTCTCTCAGCTTTTCCTCATCAGAGATATGCTCCAGTCCCTTAATTGTCTTCGACACCCTCCCCTGCTCCAGGAGCTCCATGTCTCTCTTGCCCTGAGGAGCCCAGAATTGGACACAGCACTCCAGATGTGCCTCACCATGGCTGAGTCACATCTCTTGACCTGCTGGCAATACTTTTCAGAGCCCTTGCAGTAGAGCCAATAAAGTACCCATTTTCTAGACTAGAGGCAGCAGTTAATTATTATATTTCCCCAAGACCTCCATGTGAGACATATAGAAAACAGTTATGCGCAGGTCTGAAGTGTAGATGTTGCTTTACTGTTATTGATTGATGTTAGCAAGTTTCAAAATTAAACAGAGGTACATTTGAAAGTCTTCAATGAAGAAGTAAAGATAAGGTAAAATACGCAGTGCAAATAGCTCAGAGAGGCAGCTAGTGGAGAAAAATGTGGAAACTTGAGATGATATCAATGCACCCCACTAAAAGGTTTTCTAATGTAGAGATGGAAACAAAAAAAAAGAAAAAAAAAAGCCAACCTCCCCCAATCTCCTTGAATACTTGTATTTATTTTGGTACAAATGAACAGGGGCAATCCATGAGTGCCTTTAAATATAGTAAGAATTCTTTGATTTGTAGACTGTTATTAGAGATAAGGGACCAAAGGCTTCATCCATTCTTCCTGCCCACAGCTTCAAATCCAACAGCTATTAGTTATCTCAGCAAGGAGAAATTGCAGGAGTGTTTATTTTCATCAAATGATCTAGCAAAGCAATAAACAAGGTTATCAGGGGATTTCGAGACACAAGAATGTGCTGTTTACTTCAAGTAAATAGATATGCATAAATGCACAGGGTTTCATTTGGATTTCTCTGTGGTATTTTGTATAAAGACTGAATCAATTTGAAATATTAAGGCCTAAAATAAGTCTGGACAATTACTATAAACAATTCTTCATCCAATTTACTAAGAAAACTAGAAACAGAGTGCTGGGATCAAGTTACAGTAAATTTCAAATATGCATCATGGGAAAATTTTTCTACCATTTTCTCTGTGGTGTAAATATTAGGTGCATATGAATATGACTACTTGAATTTTAAAGGTCTTGTGATGAGTCATCCAGCTACGGATGCACTAGCAAACATTTTTACTTGTATGGTTTTTTTTGCTAGAACAAGAGAGAATGAAGGCAAGATTCTCCCATAAGGGTCATAGGGTTGGATTAAAGACAGAGTGGGAAAGATTTACTTAACGTTTAAAGTTAATTTGTTTCTAACAAGAGCTCAAAGCAAAGAAAAAAATTGGCTAAGTTTCTTTCTTTTCAATGACCTAAAATGTCAGCTCTTCCTAAATGTGATGAGACTCTAAGATAGTTTTGAAGTGTAAAGGGGAGGTCCAGAACAAAACAACCACAAGTTTGTTTTTTTCCTGCAGAAATCAGTAAAGCTCACCTCTAAAACAGATGCAACTGCTTTTTGCTGGATTAGACAGCTTGAAAAGAATTTCCCCCTATACTGAATATGTCAGTGAAGGTCATGACCTCTCTCCTGGTCTTAAATTCAGTCCATCCAACAGGTGTTTCCTTAGCTGCAGCAAACATAATGCATTATTCTTTTGGTGCCCCTAAAACGCTCCTCTCCACTCACTTAGAGCTCTGATTTCCTGCTCCTTGCTTATCCCCCGTAGCCACTTTACTTATGCCATGGACTTCCCCACTGCTTTGCTCTGCCTGGCCCCCTTCAGATATTTCTCCTAGATTAGCACGTGGCATCCCTGAGAGCACTTGATAGTCTCCTTCCTCTTCCAAAGGGTGCTACTTTACCCTGAAAGTAAGAGGCAATAAAACATGCCTTGTGCTTGGTTTGCATCTCCAGGGCCTTCCAGCATGACTCCTTCTTGGTGTCCAGACACAAGCTCTTTACAAAACATGTGGTAATCGCAGAATAAACTGAAAACAAAGAATTGCATTCTTCATCAAATGTGCATTGAAAATTTGCTTTAATATAATTATTTTTGCTATTACTATATACAGAAATGCTGATAATATATTCAATTTACAATTACAAATGGAAAAAAAATAGTCAATTTTCAAACCTGCTTGACTTGTCAAAGAGCAAGTAGCCAGACCTGCTGGGTATTATTGAACTATCGATCAATAACAATTTATCTATGTGGATAATTTTTTTGTAGAATCTTCTACATTTCATAAGGCAATGCCAACTTAGCCAGATGGTCTACAAATGCAAATTTCTCCAAGTCCAAATGTTTATGTCTAAAGATGATTTTTAATGTTTAGGGGTTTGTTTTGTTTTCATCTGTTTCTTTATTTTATTTGCATACATTAATGAGTAGAGTTTCTAGGGATAGAATCTGGACATAACTGAAAGCCAGTCTGACAGAGTTGGTACAGAGAAACAATGATTATATGACCACCCTCATCCCGGTTTTCACTCTGTAGAAGTGCTTTTTTACTCTATGTCCTTGAGTCCACCGTGTAGCTGTGACTACTTCAAGTGGTCCCTAGAAACTAGCAAAAAAAACCTATCTGCTGACAGTCATTTTGTATTATGGAGAATTGTAAAAAATGGACCTCTCTTCAGAAATTTAAGGATGTGCAAGTCCAGGAGGACTGACAAGGGCTATTTGTCTAAAGGAGTCAAAGACTTTGCCTGTGCTGTACCACAGAACTGTGCATTACAGATGTCTTAAAACACCAGAATACCACCAAGAGCAGTTCAAATTAAATAATTGGAAAAATCTCTACAGCATCTGCAACATGAACTCCAATGCTGTCTTAAAATAAAAAGTCAGTGCAAGCATTTAATTTTAGTATTCATTCTTCCACATCTTGAGACATAAACAGCTACTATATAAGCACTGTACCGTCGCTGAAGTTGGAGCTGATTATTTTTCTCACCTTATGAATAAATGTGTAGTCACAAAATATTAATTTCTTTTTTTATAATATGTGGCTACATCAAAGTCCTTGCAATCACTTCTTAGCTGCTAAACTGTTATATGGTAATTATTTGTTCTACTGATACATTGAAAAAGTACTCACGTGTACAGGAAACAAGAGACACATCTTCTCCAACTATTAATGAAAATAATAAGTCAGTGTCCTTGCATGTACCTCACTGGAAATGTATTCCATAAATTATTACTTTGTCTCCTGATACAAATTGCTAAAAACAACTAAGCCATTGAGTGAAGGATATGTCCATGTCATCTAGGATGCCAATAGACCTTACGAGCAGTCAGAAGAGGCAAGAAGGTTGTCTACTGCTTCTACCTTTACAAGACCCAAGAGATCTCCAGATAATTTACTGGCTACAATCTTTCCTTGATCAGTAGAATCACTCCTTTCCATTTGAAGTTCTTAACATGCTTAGACATGCACAAGGAATAAGGTCAGACTTTATTAAGAGAGACTCTGAAAGCCTGAGGAAGTATTAAGTGACAAGCATCACTGAAAGATTATATATTGTCATTCAAAGCAGTGGTTCACCACAACTCTTTTCAAAAGTTGATTCACTAGGTCCTGTCACTGTCTAGGATATTCATATTCCATGTCATTTCCTTTATGTCAGATTTATATTTAAAGCCCTTTAAGCCTCTTGGTAGAAAAAACCCACAAACAAACAAACAAACAAAAAAAAAAAACCCTAACCCAAAACACAGCCTTCCTGTTCCAAATCAGAACCTCACTATTCCCTCTACATATCTTCCATTCTGTCAGAGCTCCTTGGGCAAAAACATGTATCAAGTTATAGTGTGGAACACCAAAGAGAAGTCCTTAACTCTCTGAGGCAGATGCGTTTTATAGGATTGAATATCCTAACTATAAATCAGTGCGTAGAAGATTCATATTATTCAAAGATGAAAGAAGTTGACTAACAAAAAACAAAAAAAGGAATCAATCCTTGAAAAACTGTCTGAAACATTGCAGTAAATTACCTCTGAGTCTGACTGAGATTAAAAGCAGATATCTCTCAGATATCATGAGAAAGAGTGATCTTCAAAAAAGGGTAAGTCTGGCCAATGCTAAAAAGCTGCAGTATTCTGATCAAGCCTCTTGTGAAGAGACTTAATTTGATCTTGACTGGCTAAAAAGGAGAGTTTCAGTACCAAAGTCAAAGAGCTTTACTTGAATTGGCCAGGAAGTTTTAGGCCAAGCAATTTCTCTTTTAAAAAAAAAAAAAACAAATAAAAATTACATGTTATGAAAATTCATATTTTTATAGGAAATTATGAAAGCTGTTTTAATTTCTTGACTTCAATCAGAAGAAAACTTCAACTGAAAATCAACATACAAACCAAATTCTTATGAACAACTTTTCATTTTGAAAGTATATTTAGTAAAAAGTATTAAAGAAAGACATCGCTGACATCAAAAATTTATTTGTGATTATCTAAGTGAAATAATTTATTAGCTGCCAAAAATTCTGTCTCTGCAATTTTTTACCATTTTTTACTTACCACTCTATTTTCAGGTCTTTAGGAGGGTAAAGGGTACGTTATATTCTCAGGAGTTAAAATTCTGGTTTTCTGCTTTGTTTATTATTGAAACTTACCTGCTATCCGCAGTTAGTTGATTAATACTTAGACAGTAAACCAATACTCATTTGAGGTTTTGTTGTGTAGTGAACACATGGGACCAACAGCTGCTGCAATTCATTTTTACACTGTTTACATGACAGATCAATTTAATATTATTTCGATCTATACTCCATGTTTACTATTCTTTCCAGTCACAGATCTTTATGTGCTCTTCAGATCCATTATTTTCTCTCTGGGTCCTTATAATTCTATTTTGTCTGCTTTCAATTTATTAACTGCTAACTTGGATGATGTGAATTTGCAGAGTCGTGATTTTTCTCGCCCTGCTATTTCAACCTCATGGCAATACCTATACTGCTCAGTAGAATGGCTGTGGGATACTTCTTTGCATCTGGAGCCATAAGGCATGGAACAGTTTACGTACATATAGTTGAAGTCACCTTTCTTCCTAGCAAAGGCAGTCTGTCAGAATTGGCTGCTGTGATGGTCAGTAACCTACGTATCCTATGGCCAGAAAGAAAATAGAATAATTTCTGTTGCAAGGGACCTACAGTGATCATGTAGCCCAATTGCCTGAACACCTCAAGGCTGACAGACACTTAAATTACCTTATTAAGGTCATGTATAAAAGTCTATTTTAAACAGACACACTTGAGGCATCAAGGACCTCTCCAGGAAGCCTGCTCCAGTGTATGACCACTGTCTCAGTAAGGAAATGCTTCCTAATGTCCTGCCTGAACCTCCCCTGGAGCATCTTTGAGCCAGTACCACGTCTCATCACTGGATCACAGGGAGATGGGCTCAGCATCCCCCTCTTCACTTCCCTCTTTAGGAAGCTGTGAAGATCAATGAGGTCACCCCTCAGCCTCCTTTTCTCCAAACTAGACAAACCCAGAGACTTCAGGCTCTACTCACAGGACATTTCTATCAGCACTTTCACCGTCTTTGTTGCTCTTCTCTGGATCCATTCAAGGAACTCCACATCCCTCATAATTTGTGGGGCCCAGAGCTGCACATGATACTCAAAGTAACAAATAGATTGAACCCAATTGGTTCCAGAATTTGAGTCTGCCTATCATCACGTGTCAAATGCACCAAGGGGAGTGCTACTAGTTTCACAGAAGGGATAATTGTAACTTAGCACCCAGGTCCAAGATGTCAAAGTATTTAGCTTAACAAGAAAAAATGAGCCCTAAAATACAAAGTTATTTCTAAGAAGATGCAGAGACTAGTTCAGTAAAGCAAACCTACCATCAAGGGACTTACATTTGTCATACAGTTATTCCAGAAAAAATGGACAGGCAAGGGACAATTCCTAGAAGTTTGCAGACCAGCAATAATTAAGCATGCCAGTAATAGGATGAACATGTTAAATTCGTAGAGTACCTTCCTGAGCTGCTTCCTAGATCCTGTCATGCTCTCCCCCTGAAATGGGAGAGCATCAGTGACCATAACTCCAATACATCACTTGCTGATGTTGAGGTAAAAATGAGCAGGTGACTGTACCCTGTGCCTTTAGTCCATAAAGAAAATGCACACAGTAAAAATGTATATGCTTTATAAGATTCTCAATTAAAAATCTTCCAGTTTAAAAAGGCTACACATATACATAAATGAACAGTTGCAACCTTACAGGGATACCCATCAGCATCTAAAATCCTTCAAGCCAAAGACAAGATCCACTTTCCAACCATCACTACCACCACTGTGCAAAGTTCCAATAACCAAAATCACATTGATTCAGATAACATACCCCCAAACACAGTCTTCTGGTCAGCTGCAAATTACTCTGTCCATAGAAGACCCTCAGTTTTACTGCTGAAATCCCTTGTAAGATGCTCACAGTAGCAGCAAAAATGTTTAACATGGGTAATTGATATTGATTTTAGCAGCAACTATCCACTTCAGTGTGCAAGAGGTAAACAGCAGCAAGACCAAATTGCTTTTTTTTCTTAATGTCTCTTGGCTGTAAGTAGAAATCTATGTGTTCACCCGCAGGTTTAATACCCGTTTATCCCATCCCAGTGAATTGTAAACACTATAATAAAAAGTAACAGTTCAAAACAAGAGTTCTGGATTTCCTGTGTTTCTGTCCATGTCCTTACATGCTGCTTTCTTCTGATTTGTGGAAACTCCAGACAATAAGGCAGGCAATACAATAACTTTTATTCTATTTGCTTTGTGGGAAAAAAAAAAAAAAAAAAAAAAAAAAAAAAAAAAAAAAAAGCTTTCCAGGAACAATCCCATTGCAGAGGCAGTAACTTTATAAATTTTTAAGTAAATAACCATTACACACAAGAAGATTCTTATCTGTATTCATGTTCTTGGACTTCCTTGAGTGCCTCAGATGTCCTTGTCTTCACTGTCTGCACCACAAACACCTGGAATACACTGGGAATAGTACACAACTCAGCACTGGGTTGGAGCTTTGCCAGAAGATGTAGGCAGTTTCTGAAGCTGGAGAAGTACAGAGAGAGAATGGGATACTACAGCCTTTGCAGGAATACTCATTCTCATTACATGTAGGACTGTACAGAGTTCACGCAAAGACAAACCAATCTGATCCAACTGTAGGTACTTAGGGGAATTTCTGAAAAATGCATTGTGTAAGGCTGGATAACATGTTTTAGAATATTTATGGCTAGATTTATTTTATTCACAGACATTTCTCACTGGAATAAGAAATACAAGATTTTGAAGACACATGCAGAGCTAAATCTTGACCTTTTGCTCAGCCTTTTCACCAACTTCAGGTACCAGGAAAAGCTCCTGGAATAAATTCTGTGAATACTCAAGCATGTGTTACACAACAAGGCACATCATACCCCTGAGACTACAAATGTGAAATTTGCAGGATAAAAGTATACACAGTGATTTGAAATTAAACATTGTAATTTGGAACTCCTCCTCTGCCACATACATACACATGAATGTTATTTTCTGCAGAAGAATAACCACTCTGACAGTCAAACTCAATTTTTTTGTAGCATAAGTGTAATAAACCAAGACATGATTACCTTGTTTATGGGAAAATGCAACCTAATCAAGCCTATTGATATGAATATTGATATGTATAGCTGATACTTCCTAAAAAACAGTTAGTCTCACTTGCAAGCACTTTTTAATGACTTGAGTGGGTGTGGGAATTAAATATTCAAGCAGCACAAAAATGTAGGTGATCATTCTGAAAATATTTCAACAATTATTAAGAAGAAAGGAAGAGTCTCATTAATTCTTTGTCCTCTATTATACAGAAAGGATACAACTGTACACAAGAAACAGATTTGCTTAAAAATTACTTCTGCATATAAGGAAACATGTCATAGCAGTATCTTCTAGAGCCTTGAATAGGTTTTCTTTCTTCCTTCCTCTTCTTCCATCCCTTTCCATTTTGTCATGCTTTCTCAATCCACATAAATATAGCTATATATCCTTCTAACACTACTTTGGGGAAAGGAAGGACTGTTTCATTTTTTAGACTCACCAAAGGTTAAATGTGAAGCCCTGGGTCACAGAACAAGTCTGTGACTGAACTGGTTAATGGAATATGTTTTTCAGAATTTCAGATGAGTACTTTATTCACAAGATATTTCAGAATCCTAATAAAAATTTGTCACCAGCAAATGAAATGTTGTTGGCAGCTGAATAAATATGTTTTCTTTCTTCACTTTTCAAATGGTGAAGGTGGAAGGAGTCTTAAAAAATTTTAGGGACATGTATGTGAAAATTTGAGAATTAGGATTTACAGAATAATAAAAGCCCACAAACCATAAAGCAACAGTGGGTAATAATCAAGTGAGAAGTCATATGGGTTTCATGAAAACATTGCACTAAGTGTAGTTCAACATCTGTCCAACTTTTTGACAAGATTTTGACTCTTTTATAGTCATTTAAGCCAGACCCAGACAGCAGATATAACATGGCTGCTGGGAGTGCTCTCCCTCTCCCGCCCCTCCCCCAGGACCATGCGGTCAGCCACGCGGTCTCCAGGGGTCCCAGTAGCCAGGACAGGAAGCAGAAAGAGAACTTTATTCCCATGACCGGGTCTTTTATAAACTTCCCGGCAGGGCGGGATCAAGGGAGGAGATACAAAAGGACCAACCAGGGAAGGTTTCACACACCTGGGGTGGGATTTACATACTAATCAGGTAAGGTAAGGTAAGGTGTTGCCTTTCAGGGGCGTGGGAAAAAGGGAACTTTCAGTTTGCAACACAGTAAAAAACCTCAGGTTTACTTTGATTGATTTCTGCATCTTTAGAGGCTTCCTGTTACACAGATATGCTTTATATTCTGAGATGGCAGAAAACAGCTTAGGCAGCAGGCAGAGCTACACTGGGGTTGGTCCAGGTTTATCAGACTCCAGATGGGCAGCACTGCAAAACACTGCAGCTCAACTTTGGCTTATTCCAGCAGCAGCACATCAAGGACCTTGGCACTGAGGACGCTTTAGAGAAACAAAACCAACAAAAAGACCCACAAATGCTTGGTACCTATTCATCATATGAAAGCAGAAACTGGGAAAAAGTTGGTGTCTGCTGAGGAAGATTCCTGTTTGGAAAGCAGTGAGCTTTGCCCAGAGGTCTGGTCAGCAATCCAAACTTTCCAGCTCCAGGGACCAGCAAAAAAACAAGCAAGGAGAAACACACCAAAGAAAACTAACATGCAGTGGGCATAGGGCATTCCACAGTCAAAGAATAGTTACTTACTTTAAAGTCTTTTCATATACAAAAGGATATCTAATCCTCCCTCCATGCACAGGACACTTAGAAATATTGTCAACAACAAAAGATGTAAAAAGGCTAGAAAACTCAAATGTGTCCTATTTTTGTCCTGTATTAATATCAGGCAGATGGTTTGGGCTTACTTTGTATTCTATCAAAGCAACAAGATTTAAGAAATGGTAAGCACCTACTTTCTTAACTGCCATCACAGGGAATTGTAGGTGGTGTCCACAATCTCTTGGAATTTACTACTGTAACTAAAGAAAGAAAATTAATCCTTTTCGGTATTCATTTGTTCTGTATGAGGAGCAGACAACTTAGGAACATGTAAGGGATAGTGGAAATCACAGTGGAATAAAGGTATTATTTTAAAGTAAACCAATTAAGTTTTCAAAGTGTCTTCCAGAACCCAAGACAGGTACTCCTCCATCTTTTCACTTAGGATATTGCTCTTCTCTTTCTACTTACACAAATAAATTCATTGAGACAAAGTAGTCTAAGTGAAATGCCTTGGAGAGCAGGTAAAGATTAGGAGGGATACAAAATAAGCTTTGGAGGTGTCATTTCCAGCATTTAAAACTACTTTAAAATTCCTGGATTACATGTAACATAGCACTAAATTTTAAGCCTTAATAGTTTTGCAGCTTCAGGGGCAGATCTCTTTACCTTGGGCTTCCAAAGGATGTTCAACTTTACAAGCATGTTGCTCTCCTACTCCTGCTCCTGGGTTGGCAGAAGAAAAGATAAATTATATCTCATTAATATTTATGTAAGAATCAGAAATTTGTTTCTGAATTTTTTTTTTTAGTTCAGGTGACATAAGAATTTCCTCAGTTCCAGTACAAATAAATTCATAAAATTCATATTTAATCTGAGAAGTAGAGCAGGATACACAATTTATATGTCATCCATATATTTTCAACAGAAAGACCAGCTTATTTATTCTACCAAACATGCCCAGCTTGTATTTTATGAGTAATATCATATATTTCCTTTCTCCTTCAGTCAATCCAATGACATGTCTATGATACCTCAAGAACTGAAAAGTCCTCAGCACAAGTAAAGCCAGAGGAAACCTGTTAATTAAAAAGGTCATCTGTTTGGTTGTTGTTTCAGCTTGTTAGTTTGATTTTGAACACAAGCTGTATTCTCTCCTCTCTTCACCTCACAGGTAAAACTGCAGAATACATGTGAAAGAAACATTCTCATCTAGTTTTCAAGGGCAAAACAGCTGAGATGGCACCCAGAACAATGTGGCTGATACAAACAAGACCAAAGACAAAAAAGGCAGTGTTCACAAGTTTAAGAGTAAAGTTTTGTTTCCATGCATAGGCCCAAAGGACAAAAGTACTGTGTTAACATCATGTTTCAATAAAGGCAGGCCTCCGGGGAAACAGCTCAACTATAAAGGATGTAAGAGGCAAGCTGTGTTTGAACTCTCTTGAGAGGGAGGGAAAAAAAAATGCTCTTTCCATTCTGATTTACCTTCCATTTAGGATAACAGGCAAACATCTTTGTTTCAGCCAGCGCCACTATATGCCAGACAAAGAAATTATATTCTGTCCAGCCAGTGTAACATACCATGGTACTGAATATTTTCCTTCCCTTTATTTTTCAGTCTAAATAGCTGCACTGACATATTTAGCATGCAAACTTTTCAAAGTGTGAAACAATAAGAAAAAGCAGTGCTGAAAGCTTGAATAGAGCTGCGTGGCTCATCAGAATATTCATACAGAAAGTAAAAAAAAAAAAAAAGCAGAAGCATTAGAAGAGCTTAAATCTGTATCTTTAGATAAAGCAAGAGAAAATGGAGATGGCAGTCTCAGAATGTGTGACTTGCTTTAATGACTGAACAGTATAGTTTGAGTATATTACATTTTACATAAATCAGTAAAATACCCAAAACTAATCAGGATATTTGAAGTTCCCCCAGAATCTTAAAATTGCTTGCTGTCAATATTTTGTCTGGGGAAAATAAACCAAAACAAACAGAAAAAAACAGTCTTTGGGAAAATGTATGGGTTTTTTTTTCAATATTAATGACAAATGGGAAAATTTTGAATGGTAACTTAATGAATCATTAAATCTTTTTATCAGTAGAAATTCCTTTACTATGGAAGAAAACATACCCTGAAATTCTATTGTATTCATTATGCCCAGACACTGGTTGAGACTTCATTTCAGGAAGCAGGGTTTATATCTTAGGTTCACCTGTGAGCTGAGGCAAATCTCTTGGGTGCTTCAGTTTTCTCGCCTGCAGAGATGTGATTATATTGTTTTATGTGCTGGATGACCCAATGATGAAAAGTAATACATGAAGACAAAGAGTTATTATAAACATACCAAAAAATTGTGTAGATTATGAAAATGCATTTGACATCAGGTAACTCATTGTGGTTTATGATTCACATGAATTAAGCTTATTTGTAGAATCATAGTTTTGGGTGGAAGAGACCTTAAAGATCATTTAGTTCCAAACTCCTTGCCACAGGCACAGACACCTGATGAGCTACATGGTAAGGGAGAAATTTGACCAATTTGACCCAATATGTTTAAGGAGTTACATAACAGGAAAGAACAAATTTTCTATCAACTATTACTTTGATCAATTAATTGTGAATTTCTTATTTAAAATATTTAGAAATATATTTATTCTCATTTTTAAACTATTAGAAAATGTAGGGTTAAGCAGAAGAATAGGATTTCACAATGACTTATCCAGTTTCTGGTAAGATTCAGATCTTTATTTCTGAATGAAAAATAGAGAATAAGATTACTCACTTTAGAAATTACTACAAGATGAAGTAATGCATGCACACAGGTCTTGAGTCCACAGGTATCTCTGATACAGACTTGTACTTCTGGCTGTTCTGTGCTACTGCCCCTTTCAAGCAAATAGCAAAAATTTGTAGACATACCGTGTGCACTCAGGAA
Source organism: Dendrocincla tyrannina (assembly GCA_035047865.1). Classification (NCBI taxonomy): domain Eukaryota; kingdom Metazoa; phylum Chordata; class Aves; order Passeriformes; family Dendrocolaptidae; genus Dendrocincla; species Dendrocincla tyrannina. The sequence goes on from JAWWMP010000001.1 coordinate 14,965,057, forward strand.
AAGAACTTCTCAGGGTTTTGACTGTATTGTCCATCCATGAACACTTGGAGTTGACTGCTTTGATTTCCCAGAGATCTGTAAGTGGATGAAAAAGATCAACAACTGTTTCATCTGCAATTTCAGCTGACTTCCAGGCAATAAATATTTGAGGGAACTGAGGCGCCTGGGAACCCAACTTGCCTTTTGGGGAGAAGGGACAGGGATCCTACTCACTATCACCCAAGAGTGCCCAGTGGATTTCTCAATGGATCACTAAATAGGATATTCAATAAACAATGTGGTTGTGAAATATTTTCTTAAGACGTTAGTGGTATCTTCTACTTCTTTTACTCTGTTAGAGATTGGTTTGGAGAAGCTGTGCTAAGCACCACACCCTTTTCTTTCCCTCTCTTCAAAACACTCTCCTGTGAATTTCAGGGAAACAGTATTGTTTGTAATAAAAATCTGATTGAAGGAAACTTAGCAAAATTTTTTCTCTTTTTTTTTTTTTTTAATGTAATGCTTTGTTTTCCTCAAGAACTCCTTCTCCAGTTATGAAACCTTTCAAAAGAGAGGAGAAAAACAAAAAGTTGTGCTGCTAGATATCTTTATACATTTTAAATAAATTTCAATAGATATCTCTAATGGAAAAGTTGAAAATATGATCTATTGCCAAGAAAGCACTGTAAAATCATCTGAGAGTAGCTCAGATAGAAAATAATTTAGTATATTAACAGAAAGCCTACACTTATTCAACGTCTAGTGTCTGAATAAATCAGTCACAGGGAAGTGTAGGAGGATTTCATGGAAATGACAGCAATGTCACACAACTTCAAATTTAATTATTTCAATACAAAACCCCTGTAGTCCAACTGAAAATTGACTGATGAAGGTAAAATGGATAAAATTATTATTATTATTACTATTATTATTATATTTTTGTGGCTTTTTATTTGAATGGAGCAATTTTTAGCAAAGCCTTCTTTAGCGAAGCCAAAAAAATTGGATTTTTTTTTATGCCAAAACTGACCTGCTATAGTTAATAAATATGCTTCTAAGGGAACAAATTGTAGCCTCTCGTCAGCAATATATTACCAATTTGAAATGTGAGAAAGAGAAATGATTGAACAAAAACCAGAATATTCTGGGTCCTATTGTTACTTTGAAAACACAACATAACTTTTTCATTGTTGCACTGGCTTTGAAAACTTTTTCACTTGGAAATTTTATTAGTAAATTCACATTTTTTTCTGAAATGCAGCTACCTAGACTGACACTTCATTTAACAGATTGTTGTCTGTATTCACTTCAGAGCTACCTGCTGCTAACATACATTCTCAAGCTTTGCCATTTTTCATGCAAACTTTTTTGAAGGAAGCTGGGAAGAATCATCCACTTTCAAGACACACTGACAAAAAAAAAAACAATGTTGCTGATCAAAAGTAAACAACATGGTGTCAATATTTGCCAGTTTTCTCCTAGAAAAAATCTCATACTAAAGTTTTGTATGCTACTAAAAATCTTGGGACAATTTCTGAATGCTATGTTACTATTATTCCCCATACAGATGCTCTAGGCAAATTCAGATCTCATGATCAACAACCATCTTTACTTATCGCAGAGAAGAGTTGAGATAGTCTTGTAACAGAAAGAATGAGCCAACTAGATTGTTTTCTATATTTATAATATTTGTTAATGGAACAGACACGCACAGAAGTATATTAGCTTGATAGTCCATTCTATCTGATTAAAAATTACCTTGATCAACCAGTCAAAATGAAAACATTTCTCATTATTAAAGAAGACCAATATTTTTATTACTAGATTATTCTGCCCATCACTCACAATTTCATTAAAGTGTCAAGGTAAGACTTTCCTTGAGTTATATCTATTAAATCACAGAATCATAGACTCATTCATGTCAGAAAAGATCTCCAAGATCAAGTCCAACCATTAACCCAACACTGCCATGTTCGCCACTGAACCATGTCCTCAAGTGCCACATACACACATTGTTTGAATATTTGCAGGGATGGCAATTTTACATCACTTCCCTGGGCAGCCTCTTCCAATGCTTGAAAACCCTTTTGGTGGAGAAATTTTTCCTGATATCCAATCTAAACACGCCCTGGCACAACTTGACATTGTTTCCTCTTGTCCTACCACTTGTTCACCTGGGAGAAGAGGCTGATCACCACCTGGTTACACTCTCTTAGGGAGTTGTAAAGACTGACAAGGTCCCCGCTGGCCCTCCTTTTCTCCAGGCTGAGCACCCACCTCCAGTTCCCTCAGCTAATCCTCATCAGACTTGTGCTCCAGACTCTCCCACAGCTCCATTGCCCTTCTCTGGACACACTCCAACACCTTAATGTCTTTCTTGAAGCGAGGGTCCAGAACTGGACACAGAACTTGAAGTGTGGCATCACCAGTGCCCACTGCATAGAGAAAATCATTGCCCTGATCCTACTGGCCACTGCATTGTTGGTACATTTCAAGGATACCTCCAACTTTTTGTCAGGGGTAGTGGTGCTCTAGATATTAGGCTTGTTTTCATTAGATTTTGTAAAGGATTTTAGTCATTTTAGAGAATGAGATCAAGGAAAATATACTACTATTTCCTTCCTGAAAAGTAAGCATGTGCTCACTCCCCAAACAGGTACAGAATCCAGAGCCTTACCTTCTTCTATTTTATTTTCCAACAGTTTCATCCTTCCATGAAGGACCAGAGATAATTACAGGCTACAGCTTTATCAGCTACTGTATTATCTCAGGTAACAGAAATTTATGTTGTGGATCAGAAGCTTCAACAGGGCTGGTGATTCACATAGATGTCAACACAATTCAGTTTATTTAAAAAAAAAATAAAAATCAGAAAGCAAAACAGGAAACTTCACAAATACATGCCTACAATTATACAATTTGCATTTAAAGAATATTCTTAAACATGCAAAGTTAAATTAATAACAAAGGAAGAGCCAAAATCATGACTACGTTCATAAACATAATTCAGTCTCTCTTGTGCTTAAACCCCTTACATTTGGAGAACCTTTTCTGCCAAGTCCCAGGAAAATAACCTGATTATACAGAAGGGATTATGTCTAAGAATGAAGCATGAAATGAAACAGGATCCCCTCATTCATTCACGTCAGAAAGAAGTAAAATTGTACTGAGCACTGCTGGTGAAGATCATTAATTATAGGTTTCTTATTTGCTGTGTATCTGACTTAAGACATCTGTGGCCTAAGATGCAGAGCTGTTGTGAACTGATGGCTGCACATTAAGTCAATGTGAACCATGTGGAAATATGGGAATGCTATGCAATATTAGAGACAGACGAGATAAATCCCAAATGCTCAAGTTAAACAACATCAAAGCAGTAGTTCTTTAGACAATAATGTCTCTGCCTATCAGTCCCCATCTGTTTAGAAAAGATAAATATAAGCCTTTTATAATAGTGTAGACAGAACACTGACATTGAGGTTTATGAGCCATTCATCTGTGAATATGATAAGCCGCAAAGAAAAATCCATAAGGAAAATCAGTTTGGCCTCTGTGGAAGTCAAGGGTGCTGAGCCCAACACTACATAACAGTGCTCATTAGGGCAGCACTGACTATTCTGCACAAACCCTGTGCTACAGACAAGGGAGAAAATGATAGCATTAAAATGGAATTAGAATGCACAAATAGGATGGACAAAAATGAAGACAACCTCTACTTTGATTCCAACACTCCCTAAGTAATAATCAATTTAATTTATAATGTATCAATGTTGTTCTAATGTGGGTTTATTTTCTCTGTATCACCTGTAGTGCTATACATACGAAATATTCCTTATTTTTAAGAATCAGTTTTAATGGCAGACTACTCTTGAAAGCAACCTATATTCCATTATCTTATGGCTCTGCAATGCATGAATCCTTCATATATTTATAGACTTAATGCATGTCTCAGAGTCAGAGAACCAGAAGGAGTCCTCATTATTAATTCACCTAAATTATTCTGCTATTAGATGCTGATTCTTTTAATTTTACCAAACTTAGTAATTTTAATGGATATTTATTTCCTGTATTTGCATTTTTTCATTAAGTTCAAGTAATTTAATTTATTTTGCTGAACAATAGAAACCAAAGCATATGTTTTGCTTTTAGTGTCGAAACAAAGAAATTGTTTGCAAGAGGGATAATAGCTCAGTATAGCTCATTCAAATTGAATAGTTGTATTCCTGTTTCAAAGAACATTCACTCTGATTTTAGGTTTCAGTATTTTCTTTCATATTTATGTGAATTTCACAAATAAGGTCTGTGTAAAGAAACAACATAACACAGGATGTTCTGTCTAACAAGACAATATTTGCTACAAAATCTTTAGTTCAACAGAGAATGCCCCAAGTAATTTTGGTAAAACAGTTTGTTTGGTTCCTTCTTCCCTGGTTTTGTTCTCTTCTATTTAATCAAATATGATTTGGCAAAAACAGGCTGAAAGCATTCAGCAGTCCCAAGGACAAGGATCAGGCACTCATGCTTTTATGTTATCACACAGGTTTTGGGTCTCCTGTAAAGTGTGTGCTACGAAAAAAAAAAGAGCAACTAGACAACTAGTGAATACTTAGAAACATTAAAATGTTGGAGAGACACAAAACACCTGGCTCAAAATGCATCTTTAAATCATGCATATAACCAAACAATGTGAGCCCTGCTATCGAGCGCTCTTATCAAAGGAACACTCCCTGAGAGTCTCAATTACATAATTCCCACAATAGCTTTTCTAGTTAAACAAACTGCTTAACATTTTTAACAGAGTATTTTATATTGTGCTCTAAATCTCATGAGGATAAAAGATATCCAGTTCTTTTTATGATTCTGGTGGGAAGTAGTTATCTGGTAAGTAGATGCTTTAATGCCATTTTTACAAATGAGATTCACTGAATCATTTTGTTACAGTATTTTTATATAATGACAAATTTTTTGGTGTGCTTTAACCTATCCAGCAGCAGCCAGTGGTTGTGGAAATTCCTAACTTTCTAGTTTAAAGCATTGCACGGTGCAATGACCCTTTCTTTTGGCTCATTCAAAATTCCTTTTCAGTATCCTAAGATCTGTTGCAACCAGGCTGAAATGGATACAATAAATCACCATCCCCCTCACCCTCACTTCTGCGATTCCTTCTGTTCTACTTTTAGATACTGCCAGTATTGCATCATCTTAAAAGTCAAAGTTCTTGCAGGAAAAGGTCATGGCTTCCTGCAAAATCAAATTCCCTTCTTCCTCTAAAAGCAGTAATAGAAAATGACCAAGAAAAGAAAGAAAATGGGTTTGCCATGCATTAATTACAAACACACTTGCAGTAACCAAGGAAATTAGTTTTAATTGGTTAAGATAAGACACACTCTGGATGATAACAGCAATCCTATGAGCTCACAGTGAGGATATAAATGAAGAGGGGAGAAGTACAGCCAGTAGCTCAACAATGTTTCACCCAGGGCTGGACTCCAGAGCCATGGTCAAATTCCTCTTTGCTCCAAAATCAAGTACATATTCCTGCTGGAGGGAAGATAGAGTAATAGATGGACCTAGAAGACAACCTATTGCTGCTGGCTTCCTACAGCAGTCAATTGCAGCTCTACTACTACAGATCCAGTGATGAATTTTAAATATAATTATCCAGCACAGGAAGGCTTGAGCTCTGTAAAAGTTCAGTTCTAAAATCAGTTAATCTTAGATGTAGAAAAGGTCAACATGAACAAAGCAGAAACAATAAAATCCAATCCCACTAAGTGAAGAAATTTGATAGAAAAAGTAATCTATACATATGTTTCTTCATACTGTAAAACAAGAAAGTATGTCCTGTGCTTTAAAACAATGAAGCATGACGGGTCAATTTTAAAGCAGCAAAGGTACTAAAGAACACAGCTGCTAAACAAAATTTAATTTTAATCAAGTGATAAAGACCTAAACTTCCTGGCTACCATTCTACATGCTGATGATTTTGGCATTACAAACTTAAAATAAAAGAAATAGGCAGTTTATTCCAGGAAGGCTCCTGACATCTCATCATTTAATGTAATTCAGCTAATTCAGCAGGCCAAAATTTCCAACAGCTTTATAACAATGTGCACTGTTGCAGCAAAATGATTATAGAACATAGCAGGAAAATCAAAGAAGGCAAGATGAAATAAATCTGCATCTTCTATTCAATTTTCCTTCTAATAAACAATTGTTCCATAATTTGAGGTGCTTAGTTCAGTTTAATTTTCCATTCACAAAGCCAAAATCAACACATCACAAACCTGGAAATAAGTCACCTGGATTTTTAAAAAAAAAAAAAAAAAAAATCTTTCTTCCCTGAACATCTCAGCAGAAATCAAACATCTCTGGCTATGTGTCTGATGGGGCTGCTGTGGCAGAGAGCTTTCTGACTAGGCCTATAAATCGTCTATTGCTGCCTGCAGCACAGTGTAAGAAATGAGCTAGATATAAACCTCACAGGAGTCACATTGTCTTTGTAAACTGTTTGTTTTCCAGACTTTTCGGGAATATGATGTTACCTAATTCTTCATTCTTGTGTCTGAAGCTCACCATGTAATACAAGCAATGCAATACAGTTTGTGTTATCGCACTGTGATAACAAAACAATGCAGTACCATCTGCTTAATGTAATGCATGACCGGTAGGCTTAAGGCTTTCAGGAAGACCTCTTGACAGAGGTGAGCACAGGAAAAGTACAAGTCTTTGCAGTATAGGAGAGTTATGGTGGAAAAATATCTGGTCAATAACTGAAGCTTCTGAGCTCAAATACAATATAGTGGCAGCAATGACCATTAAGAGTAATTTCCAATTTCTCTATGGACTACTCATCATGCTCAGTTAAAGCATTTCAAGTCCTAGTTTCATGACTAGTGGAATAAAAGCAGCTACACCGTGGGAAAAAAAAAAACCCAGCAACAACAACAACAAACAACAAAAACGACAACAACAAAAGACAAATGTCAGGGGGATGGACCAGGGTCTGCTCTGGAAGTGCTGAGCAATAGGCAACAGACAGAAACTGATGCCCAAGAAGTTCCACCTGAACATGTGAGAGAACTTCTTTCCTCTGCAGTGACAGAGCACTGAAACAGATCACCCAGAGAGGGTGTGGAGTGTCTCTCACTGGAGATACTCCAGAACTGTCTGGAGACAATCCTGTGCCATGTGCTCTGGGATGACTCTGCTTGAGCAGGGAGGTTGGACCAAATGACCCACTGTGGTACCTTCCAAGCTGACCTATTGTGGGATTCTGTGATAATGCACAATTTCTCTCTAATTATTAGAGAAGAACTGCTTTTCCAAGCTTTCAAAATATTGATAATTTCTGACTAGAAATAAGCCAGATGACATTTGACGTTATTGCTGATTTACCCTGTCAAAAATGCAAGATTACTTTGCTTTTGATCTGTGGGGTTCTTGAGATATGGTCTAGCTGAAATCTTTGAGCATATAATTATTGTCTGTCTTAGTTCAAATGAGAACTAAGATATTTATATTGGCCAAGAAATAATCCCTCTCCTTGAATTTAGAAAAAAAAC
>JAWWMP010000001.1:14972700-15007296 GCA_035047865.1 Dendrocincla tyrannina
ATATGGCTGGCCTCTCCTTTGCCCCTCCTACTCCTTGCCTTATATGGTGAAGCCTGTCCCATTTTTCCCTTATATGTCGCAGACCTATGAAGCTCCTCCCTTAACCACACCCACTTTCTAGAACCTTCCCTAACTGACCCTATAAAAGCCCATGCTCCCGCAGAATAAATGGCCATTTTGCTCCAACCCTCACGCAGAGTGGTCCACTCCTTCTTACCTATCAGGTCTGCATCAGAAAAGCAAAGTACAATAATTTACTTTCTGATGGAAGTGACTCTTGCATCCTTCATTATTATATAATATTTTATATTACTATTATACTATTTTGTTATTTAACCACACTGTGCAGTTGCTTTTAGTAGTAGTATCTTTCCCAAAAGCCACTGAGTAGTATGAACACCATAATAATAAAGTACCATTATTGACACATGTTTTATAGCAGGCAAAAATCATACATGTAATGTAGAAGTATATCATTACAAAGGTTCCCTATGCTACTTATTACAGACCCATTTGTACTGCACAATAAAATTAGATTTCCATGAAACCCACTTATACATTGTAAAAATTGTATACTAAACAAGAAGTCCTGCAGAGCTAGAAACCATGTTGAAAGTACACAGAACTTCTACAGGGATTGAACTTAATGACAGCTTTAAAGTGTAGGCAGGATTGCAAACACAACAGCCCAAGTCCTTCAAGTCCCGCCCAGCTGAGAGAATACTTTGCTCCCTCAAATTTATTTCAAACTTTTTTTCAAGATAGAATATCAACTAACCCACCAGAAGAAAAGTTTTTTACCCTGTTTTTTGCACTTGATTGATTCTTTATCTGCTCACAGTTCCAAACTATCACAATTCCCAGTTGTTTCTTTATTGAACTCACCCATCTGTTGACCTTTCAAAGAAGATTTTGCTGCAATTTCAGTTACCAGGTGGCAAGAACCAAGGTGAAGAATTTATTAAATCCACCCCACAGGAATACTCCTCTTGTTAACTTCAGAATTTCACTTACCCTTTTCTTTTAATATTCCCACTTTGCTCAAACTTGCCTTGGTGGGCACTGCAGCTTTCTCACATTCTTAGATTCTTGGAAACACTGATATAACTGTGTGCAGAGAGAAATTGGGTAATACAGATACAAGTTCACCCTCAGGAAGTTCCAGAAGGAAAACATACTAGGATTAAACTATAGCAACTGTTCCAGAGAACTGTTGTTAAGCATCATTGCTGTGTTCCATGTCTAAAAATCCTGAGATGGGACATAAACTAGTTGCTCGTATTTTTTGGTAAACAGAAGTCTCTAAAACCTGCCTGTTGAGACTGAGGACTAAAACATGCATTGTATTAATTCCAGGGGAGGAATGAAGGAAGGAGGTCTTTAACCATCACACAAGGAGAGATATGTTGAAAGTAAGTTTTAAAACTGGCCTCAGGGCTGAAGTTCATACATCAGGGAATAATTAAAATTCATTGTTAAAATATGCAACAGGCCCCAAGCTATTAAATTAATTAACTTCAGGAACATTATTGAGCTAAAATTTATAATCAAACAGACAGATGGCATTTTAGAAACCTCTTTAGGCACTATGAAATTTGGTTATATTTATGAGGAATTTGATGATTTAATGATTGGCCAGCATTTATAACTAGCTTATTGAGGTTCTGACCCTATAGACTCATCCTTCATTTAGTTAAATATTGACCATAGCTTAACTCTGAGGATATATTTTCCTCATATTTCATAGCTTGTTTACTAAGTTCCAATATATCATGTAAAACATCAACACAAATGTTACAAAGCACAAAATTTTAAAAACCTGTGGAAATCTGGGGTTATACAGGCAGATGACTCCAGAAATCTAGATTTATCAGGGGTTTTGGTAAGATGATTAATAAATAAGGTATTAGGTTGACAATGTAGAAATAATCAAGCAAAATTGTCATGGGCAAGAGGAGGGAGAAAATTAACATCTTACTGTTTCTGTTGCAACTGGAAATAAGGTCAGACAAGTTTGAGCATTTAGAAAATAAAAATTTGATTTAAGTTTTGATTTTCTTTTTTTAAAAGAGAGTTCACATTCTCTTCCTGTTGTGTAACAATGGCGGCAATTAGATAATAAAAATGGCTGTTCTGGAATATCTCATTACTTAACCTCATTATTACTTTTTACAACATCGCCCATTCCAGGTGTATCATTTTTAAACAACCATATCCTATCTTACTTTGCAAATAATTCAGTTATTTCAATCCATTATGAATAAAAATGGTACTTGATCTTTGAACACCAGAAATCATATTCTGTTTGTTCTTTCACTTCAACATATATTGCCTTTCCTTTATATATACCACTATGAATCCCATTTTTTTGCATGCATCATTTCAGGTTTTTACTCATGCAAAATGCTTATATATAAATCTGCCCAGCTGAAGCACTAAAAAGTCTTGTAAAGCATATAGCTAATGAAAAATGCTTGACCTTCATATGACCCTCTCATAAACATGGAGTTCTGAGAAATATGCAAAAGAGGAATAAGGAAAGTGTTAAAATATTAGGGAGGAAGGATACAAATTTTCATTTTCTTAAAATAGTAATTTATGTTCATAGATTATTATAAAATACATTCATTTCCTAACATTCTTCAATGAAGCAAAATATCAAAATTGAGATGCTTGTTCAATTTTGTCTCATTAGGACAGTGTTTGATAATGACCTCATAAAGTTCTGAATAATTTATGACACCACACAGTTCTAAGTACCTCAGAACAGAGAAATGAGTCCTTCATTGAATGACCTTTAATGCACAAAGCATTTTTCCACATACATAAGAAAAGCTTTATATTTATAATGGCACTGTTAAACATAGTTTTAGTGATATATGGAACTTCCAATTAGACCAATGTGAAACCATCATATCTGAGAAGGATGAATTTTAATGTTCATTTTGTATAGCTGAGAGAAGCTTCAATTTCATTTTGAATGTTAACTCTTAAAATGTCAAGTGAAATAAGCTGAGGTAGGGGAACACTGGGAATTCTGAAGTCTCAGTTTTCTAGATTTCCTGAAATGGGTTGACTTTGCCATTACTTTCAGTATAAGCACTTGTACTGGTATTGCAAGAAGAACCACAGACCATTAAAGTTAGAAAAACTCTCTGAGATCGAGTCCAGCCCTTATTGCAGCACTGCCAGATTCACCACTTAACCATAATCCCAAGAGCCACATTTTTTCACTTCCAGGGATAGTGATGTTATAGGCAAAAGACCATAGTCTCGAAAATTTGGAATATTGAACTTTATTAAAGTAAAATTAAAGAAAAAATGAGCAAAGCAGCACGCTGGGCACCCAGGGAGTCTCCTGCTCCACACAGACCACACCCTTAATGGATCTACAGTCCACTTTTATACCCTCTGTCCTCTTTTGGTTTCTCCAATCAAAATTCACTCTGTTCCCGCTTTCATTCGAATCTTCCAATTAAAGTCAACTTTGTCCCCTCCCCAAACTCTGTCCCGTTGCTAGGGGTTGTTAGGTGTTTCAAAGATGAAGGCAGCGAGTCTTCCCTTTATCAGTACAGTCCAGAACCCACAACCAGCACAACATACACAACACTGTGATTTAACATTTAGCAGCCCAAACATAACATTTAGCAATTTAAGAAAACCTTCACAAGTATAACACCTGGCCATTTTAAGAAAACTTTCCCAAGTTTTAATTTGATTAGCAAATTATATGTTCTTGCCTTTATTACCCATTACAGTGATTCCAGCCTATTTCAATGCCTGACTACCCTGTGAGTGCAAAAACATTTCCTAATTTCCAATCTAAACATCTCCAGGCACAATCTCCATTTCCTTTTCTCCTGTCACTGGTTACCTGGGAGAAGAGATGGATCTCTACTAGCTACACCCTCCTTTCAGGTACTTATAGAGAGTGACAAGGTCTCTCCTGAGCCTCCTTTTCCCAGGCTGAACAACTCCAGCTCCCTCATAAAGCCTGTGAAGCCTGTGCTCCAGAGGACAAAAGTTAACTTTTTTATACACAAAGGATCACATGATGGTTAATTCTTCCCTTCTGGTATTGCTCATAAAAAGTGGAGGAGGGAGGGAGGGAGGAGAAGAAAAAGACTATACCTTGTAAATATAGAGACATTTATGAGATGTTTGCTTTTTAAAAACACTAATGTGTTTAGGTTCATGTGTGCAAATAACTGTAGAGAACAAATTTCTTGGACTGGTGCTAGTAAGCTTCTGTTCTGAAGAGAAGCTACCAGCACATAAAAACTTCTGATATGGACTAAGGCCTTCAATATTGCTTTTAAAACATCTGACAGAATAGGGTTTAGATGGGGCAGAAACTTGATTCACATTTGAAAGATGAATTAAATCATTCCCTCAGTAATTCCAAGTGGGGCATAGGGATACATGTCCTAGGAAATACCTGCTTAAACTTAATTTTGATCATTTTTCCAGAGGAAAATGAAAAAAGTCTCACACTGCTACCTCCAAAGTATGATAACATTCATCAATAAGAATGAAATAGCAGGGAATTAATAGCAGTTCTCAGAGGACTTATGGAGTTAGTTTGATTTCGCTTTATAATACAGATTTTCCTTTTGAGTAAACTAGGCAAAAGTTTGGTTTGTTTTTCTTTTGTTTGTTTTTTTTTTTTTTTAATAAATACAAAGGATCTCTCTAATGTGCTCATTAAATAACTAAAGCCAAATTCTGCACAAGAGAGTGGCTTTTGGCTTAACAATCCAAACTCCTCTGCAATGGGCAGGGATACATCCCACTAGATCAAGATGCTTGAGGCCCCATCCAACCTGGCCTTGAGCACTTCCTGAGGTAGGGTGTCCACAGCTTCTCTGGGAAACCTGTGCCAGTGCCTCACCACAGTAACAAGTTTCTTCCTAATATCACCTAAATTTCCCCTCTTTCAATTTGTACCCATTACTCCTTGTGCTATCCCTGCAGTTCCTGATGAAGAGTCCCCCTGTGGTTTCCCTTGCAGGCTACTGCTTTAGGTAGTGGAAGGTGCTATGAGGTCTCCACACAACCTTCTCTTCTCCAGGCTGAACAGCCCCAACTCTCTCAGCCTGTCTTCATAGGGGAGGTGCTCCAGTCCTCTTATCAACTTCTTGGTCTCCTCTGGACTTGCTCCAACAGGTCCATATCCTTCTTATGTTGGGGACACCAGAACTCTGTGCACAATTCCAAGCAAGGTCTCACAAGAGCAGAGTAGTGAGGAAGGATCCCCTTCCTCACCTGCTGCCCATTCTGCTTTGCCTTTCTGGGCTGTTACCCCACATGGCGAGGTCATACCGAGTTTTTCATCAACCATGACCCTCAAGTCTTCCTCTGCAGGGCTGCTCTCAATCACTTTTCTGCCCAACCTGTGGGTCTGTCTGGGATTGCCAGGTGAAAGACCCAGGTGAAAGACCTTCCACTTGGCCATGCTGAACTTCATGAAGTTAACACAGACCCACCTCTTCAGCCCATTCAGCTCCCTCTGTATTCCATCCCTTCCCTCCAGTATGTTGATTGCACACAGCTTGGTGTTATCACTCGGCTTGCTGAGGGTGCCCTCAGTCCCACTGTCCATGTCACTGACAAAGCTGTTGGACAGGATTGGCCGCAGTACTGACCCCCCATGGAAACCACTCCTCACTGGTCTCCACATGGATAATGGGCCATTGATCACAGCTCTTTGTGTGTCACCATCCAGCCACTTCCTTATCCACTATGTAGTCTACCTATCAAATCCTTGTCTCTCCAATTTAGATCCTGGTTATTTATTTGAAATCCTTCTTGTTTTTCAATGCTATTTATTTTAGATAAAAAAAAAATAAATATTAAAAAAACCAAACAAAAATGAAACAGAACAAAACCAAACCAAACAAAACCCAAAACCAAAAAAAACTGACAATGAAAGTGTGGCATAATGTTTGTGTCAGGCAGGAAAAAGGAAAGAGCTTCGACAGCTGAGCATGAACTTCTATGCCAAGCCATTAAGCAGCAACTTTTATCTCCTACCTCCCATAACACATGCACACAAAGAGCATTTCAGAAATGGATTTCAAAACTGGCTCAGGTTCAAAATAGCTCTTGCAAACAGCTCCTCTCAAGCACCTCACTCCTCTAAAGTCCTGACATGGAAGAAAGAAAGTTTTACAAAGCATTTGCCACATCCTAGAGAACAAGACAGACATATATAGAAAAAAGGACTACAGAAGACCTTGAAAAGCATATGTTAAAAAAGAGAAAGAAAAAGATTAAAAGCTTCCAGTGTAGGAGAAAAAATGCATGCAAGTAACAAGCATGATATATAAGGGAAAGAAGGAAAATCATTTCACCATTCTAAATAGCTGGCATTGCACTTTATATTAATCCTTATCTGTTGAGAGTGCAGTTAGAAGGGCATGACCCGATAAAATTATTCGTTCCTCGTATTACCTCACCAGGTAATACCTCAACTATATTGAAAGAAAGCCACTTGAACACTTCAGTGGTTCCCTCCCAGTCAACATCTAGATATAAATCTAACTAACTGCACAATAAACTGAAAGTTACCTTTCTATGGAAAAGAATCTATTCTTCATTGCCATTGAAGTACTGGTATTCAGGGAAAAAACTCTAGGTTGCTCTTACAGCATCTTTGACAATAGATTTGGATGACACGTAGACTGTTTTAAATACTTTTTCAAATTTAATTTTCTTTCTTTTCTCCACCTTTCTGTGGTCTGCAGGAGTCACAATAACTGGGGGCATGAAATAACAAAACCAAAAGTGTTAGCTGAACATGATTTTGAGGAATACTGGTACAATCACCAAAGGTAAACATTTTGTTGTGGGTGACTTTTTAATACTATATTTCATTTCAGGAAAAATCAAACTTTTTTTTACCTACCAAATTAGAATATTTAATATTTTTTTATTATCTCATTTCTTTTACTAAAAAAAAAAGCCAACAAACCAAACAACCAAAACCAAACACTACCTTATATAAACACTAAACACCTTATATAAACACTAGCTTATATAAAGAGTAGACTTATTCACAATCATAACATCACTTTGAAATAAAATGTTCTGACTTCCCAGAAGTCATATTCTGGGATATGGCAAATGAAATATTGTAAGTTCTCAGTGATCAAAATTACTTTTCAAATTCAGTCCAGCTCTGCAAATAACTTTACATTTTTAAATGATTTGTCTTTGGGAAATCAGTTGTTGCCTTTCCATTGTACCACTCCCACAAACAACCAAACTAACACTGTGATTTATGATCAATATTTTTGAGGGAAGGCTTTATATCTTCATTGTCAAGCATTAGCTAGCAAGTCCTAAGCAACCACATGGGACACATTCCTCAAGGACAGTAAAAGCACCCCACAAAATCATGGAGTCAGTTGGCACATCTGGCAAATCCATGTGCCATGGTGCTGACTAAGCAGCTGGGCCAGCTAAAGACCATAAGAACTTATCCAAAATATCTATGTTTGAACAGTACACGGTCTGAGCTGATATAAATCCTTCCACTGAACCACCCTCTCTGCACAAGAAACATCACAGTGTTCTAGAAGTGATTATATCTATGTTTCATAAGCATATTGCTAAGGGATTTCTATTCATTTTAGAAAAAAATACTACTAATTCTTTATTCTGAGTTATCATCATACCTAAACTTTTATATTGGTCTAGTCACATCTGGAAATGTAAATTTATTTTCTTTCTTTAAATCTGTCAGAAGGACATAATCATTTACACAAAATCCCTTCTAATAACTTTGCTAGTTGGATTACCATCATACACACACACCAAAAAAGAAAATAACTAAGACAAAAACCATTTTTTCCTTCTTAAAAGTTATAGCTTGATATTCTTTCAAATATTTTATTAATTCCAGTACTTTTTTTATTCTTTCTTTTTGAAATATACAAAAGGCATGTTTTTCAATGGCATTTATGGACCTTTTATTTTAAATTGTGGCCATATTTTAAAGTAAGTAAAAGAAATACTTTTTCAGTCTTTTTCAATAGAAAATAAAAAGGAAAATCAAGACAATGTTTCTTCCATGGTAACCTATTGTATTAGCATTGAAATCCTCATGAAACCCACTTTTCAAAATGAGAAGCATTCTCTCTGAAAATCTATTCATTTTGAAATTCCCTCAGATTAGATGCTCATAATCACTGGTCAGTACAAACTTCCACTGGTCAAATATTAGTTTGAAATGCTGTCTCATCCTGAACCAGGGGCAGATTTTTTTTTTTTTTTTAATAAGTTAGTCATTTTAACTCATGTCAAGGCCTGAGTTGAATTCTTTTTGCTACCTGCAATTACAGCTCTTCAGAATGCCCTCATAACCAAAAGTTTGTCCTACCATGTGTAGTAAGACCTCACAGAGAGATGCTGAAGCACATTGAGGAAATCTTATAAATTATTCATAGTGACCGCCTATTTTGTTTGGTCCTGTTTGAGTTGCCTTCAATCATCACACACTGGCAGCTCAGTGGTTTCAGGTTGCCATGTAAAATAGACACAAAAATTGAGCTTAAAGAATGATTTTGTAAAAGCAATGAAACCAACGCCCTCCTAGAGTAACAAACCTGCCATAAAAGCAGCATGGCTAATGGATTTCTAATGTAGGTGGAAGGTTTTAGTCAAATTGAGACAAAGGTGTGATTGACAAGAACAATTGTATCTTTTAGTGATATTCTTGGAGCTGAAGGGGTATAATGGAAACAGTTATTTCACAAGTCCTGCCTCCTATTGTCTGCCTCTTTTCATCATTCTGCAGCAAAGGCTGTACTTATCTAGATGGATAATTTATATTTACTACTATTTTAGTACTTTGCACAGGTTTTGACAATTGTGGAATGTTCCAGAAACACACTTTGTTGTAAGAATGCTGGAGCTGAAGGATGAGGTATAAAAGTAGCCACTCAATTTTTCCACTTGCTTTCAGGTTCAGCAAGGACAGAAGTGGGATATGTCAGTTATGGTGACTTAAATTTGGTTCTCAGAGATAACATGTAAATACTGCAAAAATGTCTTTCTGCACAAGTGGTTACACACATATTTGCTCTTGTGAAGAAATATCTCCAGTAGGGTAGCACAGTGTGACATGGTAAGGGCCTCCCTCCTATAACATAAATGCAGGATCAGACCAAGAAGTCTATGAAAGACAAGCGAGGCTGTTATTTACCAAATGGGAGTCAAATATCTAGTATGACAAAAGAAAATATAAAAGGAGTTAAATTAAATTCAGTATTAAATAAAAACAAAGACTCAACTTCCATGTGTATAGATGCAGCTATTATAAAAATGTCCTCAGAAAGAGGTTGCTTTAGAGAAATAACTATGATATTCAGGATGCAAATCAGAAGCCAATTTATTTTACATGTTCTACCCCAGCTGAGTATTTGACAAGACAAGTAAATCCAAGAAAACATTCATGTTTCTTCCCATCCTAGCCTGAGTCTCACTGTGCTGGCCACAGGCACGCAGCACACCAAGACAGATACCGGGCAGACTCTTACCCATAGAGGTCTTGTAGACCAGGACTCCTGCCTTCTTACTGGATTGTCGTCATCACACTAAATGCAAATACTCTCTCCAGAGATTTGGAAAGCAGTGGTTTCTAAACCTGTTTTCTTTGGATGCATGAAGAAATAGGGCATGTGTGGGATGTTTTCAAGTGTTGAAGATGTAACTATTATATCAGAATTTGAGTTATTTTACTGATGGATTTCTGAGTCTGGTACAGTCTGTGGAATACTCAAGGTCTCCCATCTTATTTGGAGATTACTCATATAAAATATGTCCAGAGAAGCTGCTTATCAGACTTAATATATGGTTCTTCATATAACTTCAGCTGACTTTTAAAGTGTACTGCTTCAATATTTCAGAATAAACCACAACTTCAAGGAGACTTTTGAAAAATATTTCTATTTGAAGCTTGTCAATTTTGTCAACCTTTCAAAAAAAAAAAAATGAACATAGCATAGCTTAACAGCAATCAAATAACCTTTATACTTAACATCAGTACAGACTCCCTGTTAAATTTTGTTTGTAGGGAGGAAGCTGGATTAACTTTACTCATTTTAAATTCAGCTTAACCAAGTGCTGTGAGAAGATTCATGTTTATTTCAAAATAGCTGAAAGTCCATCCAAGGCAATGAGAAAACTAAAGTACCTAAAGTTCAAGTGGTTAAATGCCTTCCTGAGCAATGGCAAGACTTCACCCTTAGGCTTAGTAGGATCTAAAAATATGTGAGCATTTCCTCAACCTGAGGTGTGCTAAGGATCTCTAAAGGAAACAGGCTTTTATCTTACTGTGGAGACTCAACACTGTAACCAGTTCATGTTACCTTAAATTATACTCATATGAAATGAAGCTCATTTTTGTTCTTTGTGTCTCAGTTGGGAAGCTAATTTTACCTAGGATTTTATTATTAAGTCCAATTTAGTATCTGTCATGCCTACGGTCTATTTAACTCCCACATTTTAAGCTTTTCCCAAGTACCTTATACAGGTTCAAAAGACGTAAGTCTAATTGAAAGCAAGTGCATGAAATACTAATTTCCTACTGAAAGAAGATGAAATCTCATTCATGAGATTAAATACTTCTTTTTTATGGGAATTTCTTGGAGGAAGCTTCATCAGAGCAGTTCAGTTCTCACAACCTGACCAACATCTTGCAACTAAACAGGGTTGGTTTAGTTATGTATTGGAGTTCACGACACCATAAAATGTAACTCCTTTATCACTACAGTAAGGGAACAGACTGCCTGCCTTAACTGTGCCTTCACAATTCATGTTGGTCTTCCTTTTGAAGTTTCCAGGTTACAAGGATTCCATCTCTATCTAGTTTTCTGTCTAGATGTTACTTGAAAGAAAAGTAAACATGTACAACCCTTCTGTGTGCTTGATGTTTCTCCCAAGGCAGACACCGCGGAAAAACACTCTATTCCCTTTACTTCCTTGCTGCTGCCAAGCCCAGCTCTTGATGCTAAGATAGTTTTGTACAATGCAATTGTGATTATTGCGGTCTGGAATGGGTAGAAACAGAATTCCAGCACCAGTACCCTAGAGACATTTCATCACGCTAATAATGCTCTAAGTGTGTGTTATCAACAAAATAATAAAAACCATTCATATATTTATTCATCAGCAATTCACTAATAAAATGCATTGAAACCTGCTAATTAAATAGAAAGCTGTTAATTATGAAGTGACAGCAGTTGAGCTATTGCAAGTCTAATGCTGATGGTTTCCTATATTAGAAATTATTCACTCCATGTAGAATGAACGTTCTCATTATATAAAACACTACATTATCTGTCACTCCAACAGAGCAAAGGAAGCATCTAAACCTTACTAGAAATATCAAATAAACCCCAATTTACTTCTTTAAAATATACAGTGTGGGTACCTTCCTCCCAGAGCACTGTGTAAAAGAGTATCCACAACTTTTCTTCTTATTGAAAGGAATTCTATGACTATAAAAGAGAAAGATTAAAACATAAATAATATAATTTTAAAAATTAACTTATTAGTGTCAAATTATCATGCTAAATGCTTAAATTTAATTTAAAGTTCTATGTCCAACTTAATTCTGTTACCTTGTGCGTAGTGTGCCATATGTTCCTTAATGGTATGAAGATATTTATTGCATATCCCTTAACATCACAGGCCACACAGCAAGATGTGAATGGATTTCTAATAACAAAGGGTTTTTACTTTTTCTCACCAATCTCTTCTCCAATGTTTCAGGAGGATCATTTATTCCAAAAAGAAAATCAAGAAGGATCAGTATTAATACTGGAATTTGGAGAAACCCATAGCAGTTCATAGGTTCAAAAAGCTAGTATGGAGAGAGGATTTGTATGACATCAACAAGGACAGTCACTATGCAGACAGTAAGGGAAAGTGGAAGGTTTTGTGGGGGCATCCAATTTGCTTGAGATGTGAGGAAGATCCCTTTTGAAATGACAAAATTCTCAGGAGGTATGAAAATAGTCAGACAGGGATACAGTTAAAGGTGTCTCCCCCCACGCCCCCCTCCCTCTCTCTCTCTCTCCTTTTAACCTCTATCTATCTTGTTCCAGCTGAAGAGCTGAATGATGGGTTTGGAGTTTTATCCTACAAGGTCTGTGCAGTCACTTACTACAGCTATCAAACATCTCTGACTAGTGATAGAAAGCCATAGTGTCCATGAAGTGAGACTGGACAGTCTAATTTACATGTGTAAGTTAATGAGCTGAGAATTAGTCCTTGATTCCTAGAGCAGAGAGGTCCCATTTCAGTTTAGCAGCAGCATTCAAATCCTGAACATCTGACAAGGTGAGTCCAGTCAGGCCCAGGGAAAGATCAGATGTCCCTGGATTTCACATGCTGGAGAGGACACAATTGCACATACAAATGTGACACAGCAACTCATGGCAGTGTAACACAGTCTGGGCTTGTTACTACCACCTGATACTGCTTCCTATTACTTGTAGCATTGGATAATATTAAAGCCATGAGATGCTAATAATTCTTTTTCCCTTGCTTGCAGTACAACAAATCACTTAGTACTTCACATCTGTATTTAAATGTATTCATCACATTTGAATACAGATAGAACACAAATGTTCTTGACAATAAAATGCAGTTATGGAAACTAATACAGAATTTTTTGTACCCACTGCAGAAAGGCATTAGATCCTTCAATTCCTCCAATTGCTCCAAAAATTAAATGAGATATTTTTTGAATTATTAAAATACACTGTAGATTATAGTGGTATGATTTGTATGCCTATTTTCTTTAATTAATATACAGGGGAAAAGCCTTGGGAATGGAGAATAAAAATTAACCTTCACTGCTCTATTTTCAAATAAAGTATTTTCCTCAAATCAAAGAGAAAATAAACTATTATGTGATCATTTCTATCAATGAATTAACTCTGCTGAGTTTCTATAAATTTATTTTATCACAGAAATTAAGAAAACTGAGTCACCTCATTCACAGGTCTTGGTATGACCCCCTTATATCCAGACATAATACTTTAATTTCAAAAATACAAGGCTAGCGGCACTTCTGGTATACCCTCTGGACTGAATATATCCTGGCCTGCCATGGACCCTTATGTTTTTCCCTTTGCTGCACCTGGGTCTCACAAGTCTACTCTGAGTCAGAGGTGTGAATTCACAGCAGCAGCAGAAACTACCCAGGAAAATCCCATTAGACTTCTTATCTCATGCACTATGAGTGAAAGTGAATCTCATGACTTCATACAGCACTAAAACAAGCATTTCTTTTTTCCAAATAGAAAATTTTGTGTCCAGTACAGAAGAGGGAATTCCTTTTTGGTAAGTGATTCCACAAGATCCAGGACTGGAAAACTGCAAAGGTATGTCTGCATGTGCAGTCAGTCAGTGAGTCTGGAACAACCTCTGCACTTCCTGCACACAAGGAGGAGATACCTGCCAAAGTCTGCAAGAACAGGTAGAAATTGAAGTATATAATTTAATTTCTAGAGTTACACATTGAAGTGTAAACTCAAGACCCATGATTTGGATGGATGGACCATGCAGGGGATAAGGAATTTGCTGGATGGTCTCACTCAAAAAGTTGTGGTCAGTTGCTTGATGTCCAGGTGGAGACCAGTGGTGAGTGGTGTCCCTGAGGGACTGCTATTGAAACTGGTGCTGTTCAATATCTTCGTTGGTGACATGGACAATGGGACCAAGGGCACCCTCAGCCAGTTTGCAAATGAAACTAAGCTGTGCTGTTGACACACTGGAGAAAAGTGATGGCATCCAGAGGGATCTTGGCATGCTTGAGAAGTGGGTCTGTGTGAACATCATGAAGTTCAAGTGGAATGTTGTGCATCTGGGTCAGGGAATTCCCAAGCACAAATGCAGGCTGGGCAGAGAATGGATTGGGGGCAGAACTGAGGAGAAGGATTTGGGGGTGCTGGCTAATGAGAAGCTAAACATGACCTGTCAATGAGCATTCACAGCCCAGAAAGCCGACCATGTCTTGGGCTACACCACAAAAAGTGTGGACAGCAAATGAGGGAGAGGATTCTGCCCCTTTACTCGGCTCTGGTGAGACTCCACCTGCAATGCTGCCTTTAGCTCTGGGGTCCCCAGCATAGGAAGAAGGTGTTGGAGCAAGTCCAGAGTAGGCCACGGAGATGATCAGAGGGCTAGAGCACCTCATCCTTAGAAGACATGCTGAGACAGAGGGTGTGTTCAGCCTGGAGAAGAGTTTAGGGACACCTTCTTGGGGCCTTCCAGTACATAAAGGAAGCCTACAAGAAAGATGGAGGGACTTTTTTAAGAGGGCATTTGGTGACAGGACAAGCAGAAATGGCTTCAAAGTGCAGGAGGTAGAGTTTAGATTAGATATCATGGAGAAATTCTTTCCTGTGCAGGTGGTAAGGCACTGGTTGCCCAGAGAGGTTGTGGATGTCCCATTCCTGGAAGTGTTCAAGGTCAGGTTAGATGGAGATCTGTGGAGATCTAGTGGTAGGTTTCCTACCTATGGCAGGGGTGTTGGAATTAGATGATCTTTAAGGTCCCTTCCAACCTAAACCATTCTATGATTCTATGACTCATCCCTATTCATGAATAAATTACTGTAGTGAGACACAAAGGTGAGTTGACTGTTCACAGAAAACAAATACAAAATCTTAGGGGAATTTCTTGACACAGTGTGTTTACTTGAGCAACCAGAAAAAAAACCCTCAAAATAACCCTAAAAAGACAACCAATTAAAATGAACATTTTAAAATACAGTGAGTGAAATATTTAATAAAAAGCGGCAACTCTGGCATGTAGTGACTTTAGCCAAATTGAAGAAATTGCTGGCAAAACAACTCAGTCTGGAAGGGTCATACACCTCCCATTTGATGCAAAAATGATTAACATTTGGTTGTCCATGATTCTTGCCTATCTGATGATACGTGCTAATAGTCTGTTGTTGCTAAGGAATGTTGCTAAGGAAGGCAAGGTTTAGAAGAGGTCAGACATCTCCTCACTGACAACTTCTAGCATCAATTATTTTTGTAAACTACTCATTGCCTTTTTTTTTTTTCTCACTGTTCTCCATTATTTGTTTGAGATAAAAAAAAGATTTATCACTATAGCACAATCCAAACATATAAAGAATAAAATGTTCTGCAGGAATTATCTCTTTTTCATTAAAATCTAATTTGTGCTTATCATCGCTGTGCACTCATCAGAAGGTAAAAATCATAGCCCGATCCAGTTTTTTTTTTCAGTTCTGAACAAATTACATGAGAAATTTGGGGATTCTTGGTAAAGAAGCATTTTTATGTTGATTGAAGTTATTTTACCAGCAAAAATTGTTTTTTATTCAAAGGATGATAGTTAATTTCAAATGGAAAAAGTAACAAGAAAAAAGTATTGCCTTTTAGCAAAGCAGAATATCAGAGCTATTAAAAAGTTGTAATAGGAAAACATGCAAATTAACATTATATTGAAAGACTAAGCAGTTTCTTAAATTTCATCTATTCTAAAACTGTTGCTTATTGAATTCCAAGTTCAAAATGGAAGTTTTTATGTTCTATTATTTCAAATTAGTATCTCAGCTAAGAGAATATATCACTGTGTAACCAAAATGAGGTAATATTGTTTCTAAACTTATTAATATAGAGATTTGTTTTTCTGTAAGGTTTTTACTGGTGACTGAAATGCTTTATGCTGTCAATTCCTGTTTAATAAACGAAAGTCAAAAGGATAGAGGCTCCCCACTAATTTAGAAGGGGGGGGAAAGCCACATTGCAAAATTCTACTTGCCTTTTTTTGGTTGTTGATTGCTGTGAGTCATTTGAAGCCTGATATGAAGAGGATAGTGTCACTGCATTATAATTTAAGTGTTTTTGAGCTGTCCCCTCCACAACCACTTTCCTACACCATTATGAGCATTACTGTTCTGTGAAGGGTAGATAAGTTTAATGAGCTTATCACTGTCAAGTACTAAAACTTGTTTTTTCTCTCTTAGTTTTAGCAAAACTATGTGAGTAACAAGCTCCCAAGCTTTCTTTCTCTAACTCATGGTCTATCTGTCTGTTCCAAACTCTTTTTGGTAATTTCTCTCATGGTCTAAAGCAGAAATGCTTGTTTGGTTCTACTTTCATTGACAACACCTTCAAATACACCAGGGAGAATGTTGCCTTGTAGAATAAAGGAAAGAATTAAAAAGGAAATAATAAATTTTTAACTTTCAGTGGCTTAACAAAATATGTCCAGAAAAATCTTTTTTTATGGGCTGTAGTTAGGAATAAGGGCCTAAAATGGATCATTAGTTTTCTAAGTGGTTCAGGTGAACAGTTCGGTGTTTACAGCTTGAAAGGCTCAATACACTTAATCCTTGAGACGGCCAAGTGAGAAAATTCCTGTCTCTCTTGTTCCTGTAGTAGGATTTTTTAGCTGAATTTTCTGAAATACTGTAAATAAAATTTTATTTCTATCATGTCTTCAACTCTCCATTCTTCATACATGGACAGAGGGATGATGCTGAAACTTCTGTTAGTATTGCTACTGTTACATTCATGTCCATGGCAGTGTTAATTTTCTTACCTCTGAATAACAACACCAATTGATTTTGATCAGGTAGAACATGTCATAGGAATCCTAATGGTACTGCACAAGTATCGATGAATTGAACTCCAATATAACCTGCCCCAGAGATCATTTGTTATTTGTTTTATCCAAAGAAGAAATTCTAATGATGGTTACTTATGAAGGTGATGATCTACAAGTGTTCAAAAGGTGTTATGGTTTTAGAATGTTTTATACATCTTAAATTCATTTTAACTTTCATATAGAATGAATCGCACATCTCCAGATAGGACTGGGTCAACAAATACGTACCATTTAGGATTTAACCTGTTCTAAAGGATTAAATGGGACTTTCTTCCTTGGCTTTACTCTGTGAACTTTGCTATTTTTGATAGCTAATTATATTTTTAAATGACTGTGATAAGGGTGCGTGATAATAGCCTGCATTAATAAGTGCCGTGGGAAAAAAATTCACTGAGTATCTGTACGCAGTGAAGTTATAGATCCCATCAAAATTATAAGCAATGGGTTCTCTCCAAAAAATATCTTCATATATTAATTCCAAAATATATACTGGAGACAGAGATGTGTGTGCAAAATGTATCCTTTCCTCGGAAAAATAAATATGTTTCCTTTAAATGAATGTTTGTGTTAAAGTATTTATATTACATTTTCCCTTTGCATTTAAAAGTATGGACATTTCAGAGAAAACTCAAGACACAAGGAAATGACAGAAAGTAAACTACTTGCAAAAGATATGTGTTGCAAAGAGCAGAACCATGACTTGGTCAAGAAGCTTCTGGAGCAACCCCTCACTCTGCTCTTCTTCACTGAAAAACAAAACAAAACAAGATTTTAACCTTTGTGACAAACTGCTCGGAACGAGAACGTGCTGCCAGCTGAGGAAGGGAATGAAATATTAAGTGAATTAAGAAATAAAGTGACTCCCAAATAACTGACTGATACTCTGTGATCTCTGTGATGTACCTTTGGACCTCTAATTGAAAGGGTGGGGCTACTGCATCCACAGGATGACAAAGACGGAACAACATATCTATAATGATCAGAAGTATTTTAAGTACAATCAAATTGAAAGAAAAGTCAGTTTATACTGAATGTTTTGGGTTTTTTTTTTAAACTAGATTTCATAGAAAAAGGATTTTCTTTTTCTGGACACTCAAATGAAAAAAAAAATCTGTTAAATGAATGTGCTACTTTTGCCTTATGTCTAGTCCCCATTACCTTCTGGTTTGAAGCCTTCCTTGAAACTACATATAACATAGTGTGCTGCAGACAAAAAAACCCAAGCACAGCATAACAACATACTGTCCTCCTAAAAGGTGTGAGAAACATATTCTAACCAATAGTCTTGCTTACAAGAAGAATAAACACTTAAAGAACTCATATTTAACTCCTCAAATACAGAGAAAAAAAAGTGTTTCTGCACTGAAATATTCACATATCCTATATCTTGTCCATTTAATGCAATTTTCTATAGCGGTTTTATTTTTGTTATTTGGGGAAAAAAAAAGAAAACGTATCCTCTATCAGTAGCCAGACTCTCTTTTTACTTTACTTGGTTGGGGATTTTTTGTTGTTTTGTTTTGGTTTGTGTTTTGTTTTGTTTTTAACCTCTTGACTCTCACTCTTGCACTGTATTTTTTTTCATGGAAACAGTCTGAGTTTTACCTTTCAGTTCCTGAAGTAGAAGATGTTGGTTCTCTACTACATTTAAGAGACTGTACAGTATGACAAAGTGCTAATTTATATGCATAAATATTTTCTTAGTGCAAATCAATGATAATGTTATTAATGGAAAAGAGATGAGAAGGATTGCAATGTCAGTTGGTACAATTTATCTAGTAGGGCTCACTCCTCTGTGAAGAGCAGAGGGCCGCAGTTACTTGCAGAAGCTGACACACTGAAGGAAAATTGCAAATACAGTAGTGACACTTCTGATATTTCTGTGAAGAAAAGGAACTGTGTGTGTCTAACATAGACCAAGAAAAAGTGGCATACAAGGCTTATTTTCATAAGAAGAAAACTAGAATATTCTACACATTCACACACATATGCAAATCCCCCATCAAAAAACATAAAATGAAAAAAAAAATCAAAGTATTGAAAAGGAAAAAACTCTTTTCCTTTATCCAAACAGGGCAATTAAAATACAAAACACCTGAAGCATTTGATAATCTGTCTTTTTGTTTTGTTTTATAAGCTTTTCTCTTGTAACACAAACACCCTAGAATAGGCTTCCAGATAAGCAGCCCACACAGACCTCTCCCTTAGAAAAACTGACCAGTTGTAGTCAGCTCTTACCCAGAGACACATCACATGCTCTGAGATAATTACACAGGAGAGGTGACTGTTCAAAATCTCACCTTAGGGATTTAGCTGCTAGTCTACATTTTAAAATAAATAATGGTAATCCAACCCTCTTAAGAGGTTTTCTCATATAAGCTCCTCACTTATCTAATGAAATCTTTTGGATATAATACCACGATTTGTAGAAGTATGAAAATTGTGCCATTGCTAATGTTTGTTAACTTTGGTAAGGTGACATCAGCTTTAACATTCTAGAAAGCCTCTTTTCCTGATATTTTATAAAGTCTCCTTTGACTTAATGCTTTCTAATTACATTTATACAAGTAATTTTTTTAATAATTATTTTCAAATGGTTTTAAGCATTTGTTTTTGTAGGTTTTTGGCAGGCAAACATAGATCAAGTTGCCACTGGGAAGTTAGCATAATTGAGATATCAATATATTTTTCTTAGGATATTGACTATTTAATTATCAGGCTTCCACTTAACTGTGGAAAGCATACTGGTATATTATTTTAAGAGCTACTTGTTTCTTGTAATAGGTCTAAAATGCTTACTTCTTGTCTTAATCTGTTGGGGGGTTTTAACTCTTTCTGTATTATTAGTGTTCTTCCCCAAATTCCAAACAGATAGCGATACATTTGGATGAGATTATTGTCTGTTCTGTAAAAAAGTCTTCACTTATTTACAACAATTTCCTCCCTGCAATTTTGGCCAGAAATCCGACAACAGAATCTGTTCAAATCATAATCTCTGCCTTGACGGCATAGTCCCAGGGCAAGGCAGTCTGCTGTAGGGCAAACACCTGTGACCTTCTGGGGCTGGCACAGATATTTCCACCCGCGCTGTTGTAGGGGGATTACGTGGCAAGGTTTTTGTAGCAGGGAAAGAGCTTCAGGGGTGTCTTCTGTGAGGAGACACAAGGAACTGCCCCCATGCCATACAGAGCTGGTTTGAGCCAGAGATGTTGGTAGCACTATCCACCTTAAATATGCAGACAACATATTGAAAAAAAAGGGAGAGATTGCTGTGCAACTGCAGGTGGAGAGTGAGTAAGAGCATGTAAGAAAAATAGTCCTGGATACACCAAAGTCAGTGGAGAAGGACGAGAAGGAGGTGTTCCGGGTGCCAGAGCTGAGGTTCTCCCGAAGCCTGTGATGAAGACCATGGTGAGGCAGCTGTGCCCGTGCAGCCCATGGAGGTCCATGGGGCAGCAGAGATCCACCTGCAGCCCCTGAAAGTCCCCACAACAGGCTATGACCCCACAAGAAGCCCACACTGGAACAGAACAAGCACCTGACAGGACCTGTGGACCCATGGAGAGAGGAGCTCATGCTGGAGCAAGTTTGTAGGCAGGACTTGTGACTCCACGGGGACCCACACTGGAGCAGTTCATGAAGAACTGCAGCCTGTGGGAATGATGAATGCTGAAGATGTTTGCGAAGGACTGTATCCCATGAAAGGGACCCCAAGAATGTGAGGAGGGAAGAGCTGGAGAGAGAAAGTATTATGAACTGATTGCAACTCCCATTTCCATGGCACTGGGGCTGGGGGTTATGAGGAAGTAGATGAGCTGAGTGCAGTTAAGCGTGGGAAGAAGGGAGGGGTGAGGGAAACATTTTCAGGTTTGTTTTTATTTTACCCTACCTGTTATTAATTGAAAATAAGTTAAACTCAGTGCCCCAAGCTGAGTCTGTTCGGCCCATGATGGTAATTGGTGTTTGTCCCTGTCCTTATCTTCACCTACAAGTGTTTTGTTGCATTTTGTCCCCTTGAGGAGGGGAAGCTAGAGTGCAGCTTGGTGGGTACGTGATGATTGCCAGCTAAGGTCAACCCACCACAACTGCTGCTTATATTTGGTTGAATATTAAAAATACACTTTCTAAAACATTAGCATTAGGATGTGGTTCCTGTTCCAAAGAATTTGCAATACAAAGGACAAAATAATTATAAAGACCACATCAGAAGTCAATGTAAAAAAAGATAAATAAAGAGGAGCTTTTTCTGTTTTGTTCTGTTTTCTTTTTTTTTGTTGTTTCACCCTAGAGGCGGCAAAGCTGGCCACAAACACAACACAGCCAAAATGTGTTGCTAATGACAGTGTTTAAGTCAGTGATCAAAAGTCTGGGGATAAAAATTTATAATGCAATTATTTGAAACAGTGAATTAACCTGCCTCCTACCCAGAAAGGAGCAGAGTATTGGCCAAATAATTCTAGAACTGGAAATATCCCAGAGCCAGGAGGAGCTTCACCACCCTGCATAGGCCACTGCCCAAATGCCATCCCGCTTGGAGGCAGCACTAGGAACTCGGTCAGGCATGAGCAGGTGTAACCCTCCTGCTCTACTGAGACATCGGGTGGTGCAGCAAAGGCCTCGTCTGAGGCATCGTGGTAGCAAAAACCAGTGATGTGACCTCTGTGACCATCTGGAACAGACTCTCTGCAGTGCAGTCCCTCCGAATATCACAAGGTGTTGCTGGTACATGTGGCCAGTGCACACTTCCCTTGCAAAACTATTTTAGCTTAAATCTTGATGAAAATTGATTGATTTAAATGTTTAATTCTATAAATTTAATTCTGCCTGAACATTTGCATATGAAAAGCTACAATTATACTACAAAGCCTATGAAAAGCTACACTTATAGATAACTCTTGCCTCAAATTAGAGTTTCACTGGCAAACCTGCCAGCTACCCTTTTATCATCAGGGTTTGAGCCTAGCATTTAGGGGTCAATGAATCGTCCATTTGAATTTCTTCTATGAAATAAATGCAATGCCAAATCCTTTTAATTAAATCTTTTTAGTGGAACAGTACCAGTCACATATTTCATGAGGAAATACAAAGATATGCCTGCATCCAGTTGAGATTAAAAAACTTGATTGCATCATAATATCATGATTCCTGTTTTCCATACCAGTGCTAACTATCTTGGCATAAACATCAACCCAATCATAACAAGCTGGATTTATCTTCCAAAAGATAAGTGAAATTATGTCTGTAGGTAGGACCTATTTACTTTATAAATTAAGACCACTTATAATTTAAATCACGTTCAATTCTCTGCCCAAGGAACAAGTAGAAGTAAATTCTTGTGAAGGCAACTAGAACTCATTTTAAAAGACAAGTCACTTTGTACCCCTTAAACTGATTAAATTTCAGACTCCCTTTCTTTTCATCATTGCACCATAGAGAATTAATATGCACTACAGTATAAGACAGAAAAGCCCCTTAGAATTCAATGCCTAATGCAATATTAAATTTGTTCTATTTTCACCAACACGAACAGTTGCTGTGTTATATACCTAATATTTTCTAGAATTTTTATTCATTTTATATGGTACTTGCAACCTTACACAAAAAGCTGATGGTGGTATTGTAACACATGGGTAGGAGCAATTTCTCCATGTATATCTGCACCATACAATTGGTTAAATATATTGTACTACAGTCCATGACACGACTGTCATAAATGTAATTCTTGTACAGGAATGCTGTTTGCTAAAAATGTCTCTTTATCTCAGGAATTTATCTTGAAATATCCAATATGTACTGCAATGGGACAATAATTTATTCCCATACTAAGGAAAAGATTAAACTGTCTAGTTTCCTCTGTTCTTCTGCAGTAATTAATAGAATGAGATGATTAAAAAAAAAAAAAAAGACAAAAGAAGAAATATTTTTCCGAGTTCGTCCAGGTGTATTTCAAGTGACAAGTCAAAATGTCTAAAAGTGATGATTAAAACTTTTCTATTGGTATTGACCATGGCATAAACAGAATTACTTCTGAGAATATATTCTTTACCTGATAAAACTTTTGATAATATGTTAAATTTCTGTAATGCCTATTATAATCAGACTATGAAAAAACACATTTAAAGTTATACTGGTTTAAAGGTAAACCAGCAGGAGAAATGAAACCAACTCTGAAAGAGATTGCAAGCCAGAATTACAATTTAAGAAAAAAGATCACGACAAGTATAATGATGCAGAACAAAAATCTGTTTGACCCACAAAAAATAGATATACAACCCAGCATGCTGGGCCACAAACAAAATGGAGTTCACCAGCCCCTGTGCTGAGCACAACATGTCCCACAACTTAGTACAAAGTAAAAGGAAAGAGAAAACCTGTCACTGAGGATCATGTCCGCAGTCTGGTCAAGAGTGGCAGTTGCAGTCCTGTTGAGGCCCTGATCCTCTTCTAAATCTCACAAGTGGTCCCCAAAGTCCCAAACCCCCAAGGTTATATATGCTTGGGCTCAGATGGCAGTGCCCAGTACCTCCCCCAGGGCGAGGAGTTTCACAATGGGTGATTTACTACCCTCTGAGTCTTGGGATACTCCTTGATGGCCCATAAGCAGACATGACCCCTGGGCTGGATATGAAGGTGCTAAGGACTCCCCAGAGGGGAGTTATCACACCGAAGTCATTGGTGTGAAGACAGAAAAACGTCCTTATCTCACAGAGTTCCTAAATACTTGTAGCCTGAGGGGTCAGGTATGCCCTGGGCAGCTGCTGCAAATGATCAATTGTTAGCAGTCCATGAGAAAATGACATAGAGGGTGTAGAATACAAAGCCCTGGCTACACCCACACAGTGACACTGCTCCTGGCCACTATAACTGGGACAAAAGGTCACTTTAATTTAGGTTACATGTAATATCTCATCAAAGGTGATGATTTTTTACAATGATGATGTAACAAAGAAAAAATATAGAAATCAAACCCAGTTACAGAGAAAATAAGATATCAAAAAATACTGATGTGTAAGATATTATTGTGCATTCTATATAAAACTGTAAGTCCTATTAAGTTTCATGTAGACAGATATTCTGTATGCATAAAGCTAACTTTTATGACTCACAGATGACATAATTAGGCTACTTTGCCTGTATAATAGGCAAACTGCCATGTGGGAGTAGACTTGCCATATCAAGAATGGAACAGATCCTGCAGGAGATGGGCCACTGGAGAAGCCAATGAAAGCATTTTGTAAAACTGTATTATAACCTGAGGTTTTTTTACTGTGTTGCAAACTGAAAGCTCCTTTTTCCCACGCCCCTGAAAGGCAACACCTTGCCTTACCTGATTAGTATTTAAACCCCACCCCAGGTGTGTGAAACCTTCCCTGGTTGGTCCTTTTGTATCTCCTCCCTTGATCCCGCCCTGCTGGGAAGTTTATAAAAGACCCGTCATGGGAATAAAGTTCTCTTTCTGCTTCCTGTCCTGGCTGTGTTTGGACCTGTTTACTGGGACCCCTGGAGACCACGTGGCTGACCGCATTGTCCTGGGGGAGGGGCAGGAGAGGGAGAGCACTCCCAGCAGCCGTGTTACTGCCATAAGGTTGTATAAAGATATGGATAAAAACACAGGTCTGCTTGATGAAAAAAATGTTAGTTATAATTTGGTGATGCTAACAACATCTTACTGCAGGTTATGGTGTACAGGAGTATCTGAACCACAACCCACCAAAGGCAGTAGAGGTGCTTGGTTATTCAAAGTTATAGGCATTTTGAAGTGCTTAGTTTAAGTTACAAGCTGAAGGGGGAAAAACATTATAAATATTTAAATTTTCAGGTAATAACTCCTTACAGAAAATTGCTCAGGTTCAGATTGTAAGAATCCTATATTTTCAGCAGGACAGAATGGTCACTGTCATCAGAAATTACCATTTTCACTGAAATTACACTCAGTTTTTGAGAAAATATTGCAGAAAAGTGAAAAGCAGAAAAACTATGTGTTTATGCATATGTGTACATAGCTATAGGTATGAGTAAAGAGAAACATCTGACCTCGATGTTTCTATATTACTCCGCTTTTGCCTTTCCTTACCCAGGCTTTCCCCACTGGAGCTCTGAGACCACCCAGCAGCCTCTTCCAGCTGTTGGGCATCTGAACCCCATACAAAAGTGTGAAAACTATATATATGTGTGGTTTTACCCTCCTTTGATGTCTATAGATACAGAGTCTGCCCTTCCAACAAATATATGCAATTTAAAAAAAAAAAAAAAAGATCAGAGTAAAATGCACACACCAGGACACATACCCTACAGAAATACATTGCAAAATTTACAACTGGGAAACAAAATTGTGAAAAAGACATGTATAGTCATTGAACCTGCTCCATGTCATAGCCCAGTCAGTGACACTTGTGAGACAGAGACTTGATTTTGCATTTTCATAGTCTGATTCTGTATCCTATATATTTGTACACAGCAACAGTTTAGGTGCCTTGGCAGACAAAGTTCCAATTCGCTGTCATCACATGCCTTTAGTAAAGGTTTATTTCAAAATGAACAAGGTGTGAAATTAAGAGTTCTGTTGAAAGAGATCACTTCAGGTGATTACCTCCATAAATTCCTTTTTTAACAGAACATATTTCATTCCATCTAAAGTCAGAACTAAACTAAAATGTCCTACCAAAGTGCCTCACTGGTATTTTGCACTTTATGAACTGTCAGTGTGATATAATGTAAAATCAGAAACACATATATAACTATATATATATATCCAGTGGGATGGAAAATCTGCAGAGAAAGCACTGGGGAAAAAAAAACATTAGAGAGAATGACAGAAAATATAAAATTGAATGAAGTATGCTAGTAGTAATTTTTGCTGTGGACCCAAACTTTTATCTACTCCAGCTGGTTTTCTCTTCTTTCCTCTAAAATTCAAAGTCTTGTTATTGATAATACTTTCACATCCCACACTGCTCATTGCAGAATGCTACGAGCCAGCATGAGACAGCGTATCTGAGGTCTCCTAGAGTCCCAAACCTCACCTTGTGCTCTTAGCACAGAGCAGAGATCTGCTCCCTGTCTCCATTTAGTGACTCCTTGTGGCCCAAGGGCTTTGCCACCCAGTGAAAACAGACATCACAGGCAGCTGCTGTGGTGTGAGGGCTCTCAGGCACTTTCACAGGGGGCTGCACTGGTGTCAGCTCAGTGTATTGGCACAGCATCACCAGTGTTTTCAAGGAGGCAGCTCCAGCCCTTAGACTTCATGTGCTGCATTAAACTGCCAAATCCAAGGTCACTGGAACATTGGCCCTGTAATCTGTGAGCCATAGCTAACTCCTCCACAGTCCTGCTCTGCTGCACCCAGCAGGTATCAGGTGAAGTAAAAAATCTGTCCCCACATTTAGGCAACATAATCTTCATGTCAGTAAATAGAAGGATTTCCTGAAATACAGCAATATTTTTATTTTTATGGCAGAATTAAATATACTCCCTTTTAAATCCCCTGAAATAAAGTTCTCACAGCCTTCCTTATAAAAACAAATATGATTTTTACCCCTTTTCCAACTGCACAGTCCTGTATATCCTTTTACAAGTTGGCAGACACACAGAAATAATATTAATTCTTTTTGATGGTTGACTATACTATTCTAGATTATAACACAAAAATATTTTCCCGCAACTATTCTCTCCTTAACAAACTTTTTCCTAACAGGAAAATAATATAAGGCCAAATCAAATGAGTTTACATGATAAGAAATTGTGGATAATATTTGACTGTGTCATAGTCATTTGTGCTGATTTAAACTCAGGTTAATTCTATAATCATGTTCTGTGGTGAGGTTATGCCAGTCTTTGGAATTCCAGCTGAATGCAGACTGTCAAAATGGGGCATGACTGAGCAGAGAGTTAGAGAGCAAGACATATCTAGAGACTTTAAGAGCAAAGAAATAATGAAAATTCTTGACATTGAACTAGAGGGAAAGATACAAAAAGTAATTAAGGTCTGGGCAAATTGTTCATTTGAAGGGTTCATTTTGCCCCTGGAAAAAATTGCCAATCTACTGCTAAACAGCAAAAAAACCTAAACAAACAAACAAACAAACCAAAAACCCCTGTCTTTAGCATTTTCAATCTTATAGAAGTATTACAAGAACTAAAATAGATACTTTAATATGGGAAGATACCTGTCTAAATTGGCCAATCAAAAATGCATGAAGAGTTTGAGATAAATGTAACAAAAAAAATCTCTAAAACTCGTAATGAGTTTTATCTGAACTGCAGCTCTTGAAAATAACTCAGCTCTTTAGCTTGTTTACAAATGTAGAAAAACAGCTTTTATAGCTGTACGAGTTATAAAAGTGTTTTGCAAATACTTATTTGTATCTTAGAAAACTCAAATGAAAACCAAATCTCAAATTTGTTTTATAATGTAATTGTAGCTCTAGATATGTCAAGCTGAATTATATAATGAAGAAAACATGTCTTGTTTCTCACATCAAAACCTGACCCAACCTGGCACCAGTTTCAACATGCTTGTCAGTTTAGATATAATTTCTAAGAGCAGTGAATTAATTTTTGGCATGGAGACCTTCATTCAACTCAGAAATAATTTTTATTGAGAACTTCTTCAATAAGCATTAAAACATTTTCACAACTCCATCTGATATTATTTTGTGTCATTAGATTTTTTTTCCTTTCATATGACTCAAAATCAAACACTTTACATGTGTTTAAAATCAAGGCTAGGTATTTTTTAAGCTTTTGTGACATACAGCAAAAAAATATTTGTTTTATGTCCAGATGCCAAAGCAAGTTGAGCTCTCTTCCAAAAAAAAAAAATAATATTTATAACCTTCTAGAAGTTACCATCAATGCATGGCTTTAATCTACTAGCTCACTTAAACACAACTTTCAATGGAATTATAAGCACCTGGATCAAATAAAAGAAATTCCAAAGTTTTCATGTGAACTCTAAGTCACAGCCACTCCCTGAAAGTCTTAGTACTTTTTCTCACTAGCATAGAAAAACAACAACATCCCTCAGAGTTCTCATGGAGCCGACCACACTAATGCTTGCCTTTAAGGTCTGAATATGAGCAAGACTTCTTGATTCCATTTAATAATAATGTGGAAGTAGGAAAACAGTAAATATTAGCTGAAAATCTGGGTTTGCAAGCAAAAGGATATTTTACCATTTATTTTCTTCCAGATTCTGTTCTTCTACTTTAAACTTTCAGAGGGCTGGATTTATACTGCAATACATAGTAATAGCTAAGAAGCAATGGTAGAACAACATAGAAGATGAATAGTATACCCAGATACATGCACTAAAAATTGGGGTGAATCATAGGGAGAAGTCTACAGAAAAGGTTTGTATACATAAAGTGACATTCTTCAATAACCCTGCTCTACTTCCAGGACTCCCTTCTTTCTTTTTAGTCAGTTATCATGAGCTGTGGATCTTTTAGCTGTGAACACCTTTCTAATTCTTTTTTATCTGCATCTGTTTCCTCTCTTGTTGGGACCTGGCATTTTTATAACCCTTTATTTATTTCATAATAAAGACATAGCATTTTGAGTTTCCAGCATTTCTCTCACTTTTATAGAGCAGTTTCGACTCAATCTTCAAATTAATATTGGGGGAATCTAACTTCAGTGCAGTGAATTCCATACCTGCTGGCTGAATAAGAAACTCAGGCTCCTAACATTCCTGATCCAGCTGCAATGGATGACAGATGGTCAAACAGGCTAGAATTTAGAAAATTAGGATTTCCTGTTACTGTTCCTCAGCAGCATCAGCATTCAAATGCAGTTAAATTTATGCAAGATATTCAATTAGGATCTTCATATCAACACAGGAATTCAAATACCAGTAGGAAGATTTTTTTTTTTAATCCCATTTATATTCCATCATAAAAAGCATTTTATTAGTATATTTTACTTGTGAAAGAAATACATGGGTCTGAGAAATTACAGGGTTCCTCAGGAGCCCAACCCAGGAATGTCTGCAAATATTACAGCACAGTTTTCAGTCCCTACTGTGTCAAATTTGGAACTTCTGGCATACTCCTTAGAAGTAATAAGGATCTCTCATTCTTATTCCTTTTTAAGATAATAGATTGCTATTTTTTCCTTTACTTAACTGCCCCTATTCTGATCTTCATTCCCTTCCTTTGTGCTGTAGAGCTTCAAGAGTTAACTGAAAAGACATTTCTGAAGCTCTCAGACATATTTATTTTCTCTTGTAATTTAAATATCAAAGTCAGATTTTATTTCCAGCCTTTTAAGTGAACTTCTGCTGAAAAATCAGGGGTGCATTATGAAGCATAAGTAAATAGTGATCACATACAATGTGTTTTGTTGACTTATTATGCTTCAAATGCCTTCATATCTTGTAGTACTTTATTTTGTACATGACAGAACAAATACAGAATAAGAGATCTGGTTTTACCATTTGTGATACCTGGTGAAATTGTCTGTATGACATTCTCAGAAATCTCAACCCTACCTATTTCATGCTGCTATTAGAGTGGTTGTAAGACAGTGGTGCTTACTATGAATGACATTGTCATTTGTCTCTGCTGTTCTGATACCTAATAATCCAAATAAAAATGCAGAAAAATTACTGATTTGTGAACTTGACATTTTGACTTGTCACTTTCAGACCAAAAAGTAGAATGTTCCTGAAGCTCTGTGGCACTTTTACTTCATCTTAAATGGTCAGGCCTTTCCATCTTTCAGAAGACTTGTGCGATGGCAGCACAGGCTGGGCAGAGAACAGACAGGGAGCAGCACTGAGGAGGAAAACTTCAGGGTGTTGGCAGATAAGAAGCTCAACATTACCCTGCAGTGAGGTCTTGCTGCCCAGAAAGCCAACCATATCCTGGGCTACTTCCAAAGCAGTGTGGGCAGCAGGGGAGGGAGGAGATTCTGCCCCTCTGCTCTGCTCTGGTGAGACCCCACCTGCAGTGCTGCCTCCAGCTCTGGGGTCCCAGCACAGGAAGGACATGGACCTGTTGGAGCAAGTCAGAGAAGTCCATGAAAATGATCAGAGAGCTGTAGTTCCTCTGCTATGAGAGAGCTGGGGCTGTTCAGCCTGCAGAAAAGAATGGCCTGGGGAGAACATATAGCAGCCCTTCAGTGTCTAAGGGGGCCTGCAACAAGAGGGACAGGATAATAGTGGCAGGACCAGGGGGAATACCTTCAAAATGGAAGAATGAGTTTAGATTAGATATTAGAAAGAAATTCTTTACAATGAGGGTGGTGAGACACTGGGACAGGTTGCCCAGAGAAGCTGTAGATGCCCCATACCTGAAAGTGTTCAAAGCCAGGATGGACAGGGCTTGGAGCATCCTGATCTAGTGGAATGTCTCCCTGTCCATGGCAGGGGGGTTAGAACTAGAGAGACTTTCAACCCAGGCCATTCTATGATCCTATGATAATTGCATAGATAGTAAAATTGTTTGATTTCTTTTTCTGAATGGAGTGAGAGGCTACATAGCTGAAATAGGAAGTACAGAAAATCTGTTTCTTCTGAAAGCACTGATAATTCTACATTAACTATAAAGGAATCAGACTGGGGTTTTGAAATATAATGAATCTTGTCCTTATGCTGGTCAAGTACAATGAAATCTCTGGAAAAAGACAAAACAAAACATTTTTTTTATTTTTTTTTTTCTGCACAGTCTTGAATAAAGAACTGAACAGCTCTGAAGATGCCCTTCAGACATAAATCTCCAGAAGTAGTTGGAAGTTCCTCACTAAACTTTATACCCAGGGATGCTCTTTTCACAGCTACAGAAATTTTCAAAATAATGAAGTGATAATGCATGTAATACATCTCACCTCTTTTCTCTGTTTTACGGCATAGTTATGCAATGGCTTGATATACTCATGACTGTATTTTAAAATTTTAGAAGGATAAGACCTTTATTTCCTTTAAGGCTCTCTAGTGCTCTTGCAACATAACTGCACTAAATAAACCTTGACCACCTATTTACGAATTTTCCATGAAGGTATGGAAATCTCCAGATATTGTTAAATCTACAGGTTTAGCGCCAGGACTCTGCCTGGTTCCCAACAGTGTGCCAGCCTTACTGAAACAGTCCATGGTCTGACAGGAGTGATGAGTATTTCTGGTCAATGGCTGGACATTTCTCCAAGCTTTCTCCAGTACCATGTTTTAATGTTTCAGAAAATGAACATTATGATATTCCATCATTACATTTATGTAGGAAACCTCACAAAAACCAGCAACTCAGCTTCAGTACTTTAATATGTGTACATGCTGTGAAAGCCCTCTTCTAAACTGATCAGTGGCACTCAGTGTTCCATAAGCATGCTTTGTCACATTTAGAGTTTCTGAGACCTTTGAAAAGCATGTTGTCTAAAGTGTCATTTTTTTACAGACAGCTGAGGGGGAGGGAAATGAAAGAACAAATAATGCCATTAATTTTCAGGCTCTGTGACAATACCTTCTGTACATATTTTCAAAACGTTCACCTCTCCAATGTCTTCACACTCTTGCTACAGCTAAACCCCTCATTTGGGGATATTTTGGCAGCAACTGATTTACAGCTAATGGAACCAGACAGTATTTCAGTAGGCTTATCCAAATATTAATATGAAATGTATTTTACTTACTACTGCAGTTTTTCTGCCAGGCAGGTTAGCACAAAGCTTAGCCAAAGCTAATTTAATTTCAGTAACTCAGTCTAGAGAGACTAGGAGGTGATCCCAGGGTGGATGCATGACAACATGTTAAGAAAGATTAAACTGATTGTGAACATAAAACAGATTTCAGTGACAAGCAGCCAACCTGCCTTGGGAAAGAGAATTTTAAGGCCATGTTTTATCACCTTAGCTTATTTTGGTTACAGCAAAAATAAAGCACAAACTAAAGAATAAAGACAAAAACAGCACAAAATAAAGAAACATCAAGCACTTTCTGTTAACACAGACTTTCTGCTAACATAGAAAGTAGGAGTTCCAGTTCTGGGCTCCCCAGTGCAAGAGTGACACGAACATACTGGATCAAGTAACAAAAACAGCCACAAAGATGGGGGACTGGACCATCTCTCCTGTGAGGAAAGGCTGAAAGAGCTGAGACTTTTCAGACTGGAGAAGAAAAGTCATGGGGGTAACTCAACAACATGTATAAATACCTGTAAAGAAGGCATAAAGAAGACTAATCCAGGCTCTTAGTGACAGCAGAAGACACACTGGCACAAACTGAAATACAGGAGGCTCCATCTGAACATAAAGAAACACTCTCACACTGTGAGAGTGTCTGAGCACTGACACAGGTTGTCCAGAGACACTGTGGAGTCTCCAGCTTTGGAGTTATTCAAAAGCCATCTGGAAAAATCTTGGGCAATTTTAAACACTGCTTGGACCAGGGTGCACTGGAAGACCAGAGGACTTCCAGTGGTACTTTCCAAACTCAATCACTTTCTGATTATGTAATTCTGTGAAATGGTATGGAATCAAACTAGACTGTCCTGATTGCAGCTGATGCTCTTTTTCTTCTGTTTTAAAGAACTTAGAAGTAACACATGGTTCTTTGAGTACAAAGTCGCCTTTTTAACAGACTGCTAAAAATTCCTTTTTCACATTTCAAAGAGAACAATTATAAAAGAAGAAAACTGTGTATGTGGCCCTAATGACATAGAAGTTTGGCATTACAAACTTTTGACTTTCTTTGTAGTCCTACAGAAACAAAAGTCTTTTGTGGTATCAGTCTTACTTTAAGCTTACAAGAAATTCATATTTTATAATAGTAAACCCATTGTCCAATAAAGACTAGTGAAAACTTCTTATTTCTTAATTTAAGAGTTATAAGGCACTAGGTTTCTTGTCACATAGCATAACAGTACTCACACACATGGACACACACAAAAGT
This sequence comes from Dendrocincla tyrannina, assembly GCA_035047865.1. Taxonomy (NCBI): domain Eukaryota; kingdom Metazoa; phylum Chordata; class Aves; order Passeriformes; family Dendrocolaptidae; genus Dendrocincla; species Dendrocincla tyrannina. The sequence continues at coordinate 15,005,246 of JAWWMP010000001.1, forward strand.
AATTTCATTTAAAATTATTATGATATCCATAGAACTCAAATGGAATCAATTTTTGGATAACAAACACTTGCACATTTTGTATAATGAGGTTTCTCAAAGGCCACCTACCTAAAGCACCTAATTATTGATACTCAAGGCTTGACAAACAAGCCGAAAACTAGTGGGAAGAGAGCTTTGATGCTTCCCTGTCAAATCCCTACCAATTTAAATGATAAATTCTGGGCAAAGCATTTTTTAGATCACCTTTAAATGAAAAAAAAATCAAAACAAAATAAAATATCAAATCATAAAATATCAGAACAGCTTTGGTTCCCCCTTTTCCTGGCTAAAAAATACAAACCAGTGAATGCTCCCAACTCAAGCAAAGTGAAGCAAATTAATTTTTGGAAAAATGTATGGCTTGGCAAATAAATGTCTTCAAATATTTTAAAATACAGGCAGCAAAGAGCTGGAAAGAGACACATGTGGCATATAGTTTATGCTTCCAGTTCCAGAGCGGGATTAGTATAAAATCTGAGCTATTATTTTAAATGACCATTTGTGTCAAAGTCTAGAAATAACAGATTAGATCCCATGTGCATTCAGTGTGTTCAACTGGTCGCAAACAACATCACCTCATTTCTAAATCACTGAGGAATTATTATCTCATACTAAAGCATTCTCTTTGCATTTTAATGATTTGAATATAAAATTTCAATGGTTTTATGCCATTTGAAATGGAATGCTTGAGATGCAGTAACAACCAGCTATGGAGGGTTTTATATAATAAAGTCTTCTCTAACTTTAAAATGCTGCATTCAAATAAATTATTTACACTTCATAAGACTTTTCTTACTTTTTAAATATTTTATGTCCTTTCCAGTGTTGATTATTTTCATTTGCAGGTTTTTTCAGATACAATTAATTGGTATTAAAATAAAAGATTTATAATTCACCAAAATTGGCATGTAAACTGGCATGTTCTTGATTCCATCCAAAACTTTCTCTCTGTTATTCTGCTGATGCCTTGCTGCTCAGAGTCATCATTCCTTTCTTTTACATATAATCACAGAAAAATTCAGTATTTCAAGAAATCAAATACCTCTGTTTACAATTTCTGAAGAATTATTGGGTAATGGTTTGTGGGATTTTATGGATGTTATACTAAACTAGTGTATAAGAAAAGTACACAACCTGCAGCTCATTCCTTGTGTTCATATAATTCAGGTTAAGATTTCCACCTGAAGAGGTTCAGTGTGGGTTTCTTTCATTCACCATTTAACATTACCTCTAATTTATAATGCATTCTTTTACCGAGCAAAGAAAGAAATACAAATGAACTTAGAGCATAAGATGCAGATCAAGACTCAAGAACCAGTTCGTATTAAAAGCTCTTTCATGTCACTTAATATTATCCTTACAGCTTTACTCTGTGCACCTACAGTTTAAAACATTGCATTAGTAGTGTTTCAAAAACATGCTTCTATCAAATATATTCCATAAATCTCCCCAAATACCTGTCTTTACCTTTCAGCATTATTTTAGTATGCCTTTCTTCCCTTCCCCCTTTTACAACAGAAAACATACTGCAGAAATAGAGTAATGTGCTGTAGACTTATCTTGCAATTCAGATCAGAAGACAGGAAGACTTTAGAGTCAGGCAAATAACAAAACCACCTTTTCCTTTGGCAGTTGCACTAGAAGACTGTTAGGAGTGTCAAATCTAAGTTGGAATTCCTTCCAAAAAGCTTGGAGCCAACGCCTTAGGGTCGGTAAAGATGTTTAACAAAGAAGACAAAAAACATGCATATGCTGATGTTATCTGCCTTAAGCACAGCTTTTTGTTCTGATTTTCCCCCAGTCTGGGAGGGTAAAGACTGGCTGCAGTTGGGGGAAGGAACTGGTTTTTCTGGTTTTTCTGCACAAGGCAGGAGCTCAGCTCTTGGCGGAGTGTGGTGGTTTGGGTTGGCTCCCTGCCAAGCCCAAGGGCCGGCCACACGGATCCCCCCCAAGAGAGAAGGGAAAAAAAGTACCCAAAAAGACAATTTTAGTAAAAGTATATATATATATAT
>JAWWMP010000001.1:15007396-15042219 GCA_035047865.1 Dendrocincla tyrannina
TTCTGTTTCCTAAATTTAAAGGAGAGGGATTATTTCTTGGCCAGCATAATATCTTAGTTCTCTCTTGAACTAAGACAAAGACCTTGATGTTCTTAAGGAGGAGATGAGGAACACAAGTGAAGACGATTCTATTACATCTCAGGGATTGTTTTCAGAATCAGTTTAGTCTGTTGTTTTTGAGGAACTGCTTTCTTCACAGTGTACTCCTGTAAGTATTGATTGTGCTCTATGTGTTTGTAATATAATTTCATCCATATTTTTTTCAACCCTCTGCAATTTTGGAAGTTGCAGTTCCTTTTAATATATATGCTATAATTTCAAGCATATTTTCCTGAAAATATGCATTGAAGAAAATCTTCATAAACAAAACCCTAAAAAAAAATTGCTACATTCTAGTGTCTTTTTTCAATCAAGATGTTCTTGCTTTGTTAAGATTTCTTCCATGGTTTTGGAAATGTAGTCTAAGGTTTGTGATATACTTGGAGTAGATATAGTGGTCTTACATATCTGAAAAAAAAAAATACTTAAAAATTAGCAGCAAGTGGCAGAGCTTATGTAGAAGTGGTAAGCATAGGCTGGTTAGCAATGATTTTACCACAGCTTTTTCATTAGTTAATGCTGACTTTTCAGAACCAAAAATTCCTCTTAGGCATATCCTGACTTCAAATGCAGCCTCTTTTTTGGAATAAGAAGAAAGGAAAAATTCCTAAGAATAAAAACTGAAAAAAAAGAAATTATCAAAAGAGAAGCAATTGTATTCCAGTCTCTCTATTTCACAGGTTAAAAAAACAGCTGAAGTCTGTAAACCCCATGAGAGATGGGAAGACTCTCCTACTGGGCAAATGGCTCATTTTTCTAAAGTGGAAATAGTGTCTATTTTGTCTTCCAGCTTATTTCATTTGCTATAGAGTACCTTGTGCTCATCCCAACCCAAAGCAGATTCCAGAAATTTCAAGAATGTGTTTGTACAATGGGGAAACTACTTTTATATAGTCATTGTAACTAAAGCAAAAAAAAAAAAAAAAATATTGTCCATAGAGAAATGTTTGTTTCAGACAAGAAACTATTGTTTTCTTGCCTGTTTCAGCAGGTAAGGGGATGGTTTCAGTAGCATGCTATTAGAGTTTCAAAGCCTAAGGGGGGAATTCCATCCAAAAAGGTTTGGAGCCAACACCCTGGTGTGGTGGGGATGGTTAACAGAGGATACAAAGGATATGCGTATCTTGATTTTATCTGTTTTAAGCACAGCTTTTGTTCTGATCTCCCCAAAGTCTGAGAGGGGAAAAAACCTGATTTTTCTAGTTTTCCTGCGCAAGGCAGGAGCTCAGTCTCTCGTCGGAGCGAGGAAGACGGGGACACAGACGCTGGGATCCCAGCATCACTGGCTCCTGGATTTGTGTTCCTTTTTTCCTTTCTCTGACTTGACTGTTCTCATCCGTGAGTGATCATAACTACTACAAAGCTTGCCGTAAGGAAAAGAGGTGGGAGAAAAGCCCCGGTTTCCCTGCCCCTGTGAAGACAGGATTGCTGCTGCTTTTGCTTTCCATTTCTCCTCTCACAGGAACTAATCTGGGAACTGCCTGCCACCTCGCCTGAGGGGAGAGCCCAGCCGGCCAGGTACGACATCGCCACCTGCTGTCCGTGGATATAATTGCAGTCGCCCTTTTGGTGGGTAGCCAAGAGGACCCTTTTGACTGTTTTGCCTTGTCATTTGGGGGGTGGAGGGATTTGTTTTAGACTGTTGTTGTTTGGTTCTTTTCTGGAGATATAGATATATATAGATAGATAGATATAGATATAGATATATGTGTTGTGGTTAAGAACTGTTATTCTTTTCCTTCATATATATTTTTTCCCTAATTAAAGTTCTGTTTTCTAAATTTAAAAGGAGAGGGATTATTTCTTGGACAGCATAATATCTTAATTCTCTCTTGAACTAAGACACATGCCATGACAATAAGCATGTAGAAACTATCAGCATGTAGAAACAAGTGTTTCCTAAACCAGGCAGTAATAGTTGTACTATTTCAACAAGAAAATTTTAGATTTTTTTTTTTTTGAGTTTTTGACTAGTAATGAAACCTCAAATAATAATAATAATAAAAAAAAAAGGTTTGTAATGGCTTGATTATTTGTGCTGCATTTTTTTTTTCAAATTGCTAACTCTAGAATGATTTAATAAATATTTACTGTCACACTTCCCACCTATCCAGGTGATGTGATATAATAAACAAGATTTCTGGAACATATTATGAGAAGAAAGGGGCATCATTTTGATACAATCATTTGCAGTTACCAACTGTAAATAAAACAGGTTAAAAAGAGAAATTAGAGTCCCTTGAGAAACATTCATGGAAGGAATATTTTTCTAATAACACTGTTATGAAACTAAACAAATGGAATGCAGGCATTAGACCCTGCAGCCCTCACCATACTAGAAGTGGTACTGTATATAATAAAATATAAAGTAATTTCATAAGATGTGCAGTATATTTAGTTCTAATTCTCTAATATCTCCAGTGATGTGGTATGCCAGAATATGTGGCTATTGTTGAGAATAACTCATGAATATGCAGTAGGAAACAATTTCTTCCCCTTCTTGTTCAACTGTATCCTGGAAAACAATTGAGCCAACAAGACAGAAATATTAAGATTTGAAGTGTCAGTTCAAAGATGAAAAGGGTATTTGATTCAGTGTTAAAAATATTATTGTTTCTTGCCTCTAAAATATTCTTGTAAGTTTCTAGGCCTTCCCAAACAGGCTAAAAACATATACAGCTCATCTTTCATCCTTTTGCAGATTATTTTTTAAAATAATAGAGGCTTGTTTCCCTCCTTTCTTGTCATAACGGCTTTGTGCAATGGCCCCAGTGTCACACGGTGATGTTTGCACCAAACAGACACAGGAGAATCCCACCACCAGCCCAGCCCATGGTACAGTGAGGCAATGGAAGCAACATGACATCAGGGAATCGTGTCATGATTCCCTGATGTACCCGTAGCCTCATCCACTGCAATGCCACTCAGTGTGCATAGAAGTTCCTCCAGCTGATGTTGAAAAGCCTTTGATAAACTTCTACTTTATTCCACTAAAACCATAAAATTCCAACCATTCTGTCTCAGAGCAGTTAAGGGGCATATGTACTTTCAGAAATACAGGACTGTATTTTTTTTTATTGTTGTTTTCAGCATATGCCTAGCCTTCTGCTTTCTGAAATGCAGAAGATTTCCAGGAACTGTAGCTAGGTTTTGGATCCACATTTTTTTGAACTTGCTTAGTGGTCACTCTTTGGTATTACACAAAAACCTAAAATTACTAAATCAGGTGTGGTTGTAATCATGCAAACTGTCACTGGTTATTTTCCATCTTATTCATGTATCTTCTTTTGATTTTGACAGTTGGATACAATTGTCAAAAGTTTTCAGGTCCCTGTAATTTTTTTTGCTTCCTGATTTAATTTTTTTTATTGACTCTTCATTTGAAAGTGCTCACTGGCTTATCACAGTATTCCCCAGATTGTAAACAGTACCATGAAAAACAATACTACTCTACTTTCAAAGTAAACAGGAAAATACATCTTCGCTAATTTTCTATATCTAAAATGTAAGTGTTAAAAATAAGGATATTACAGAGTTATTTAAGGATGTGCAATTAACAATCAAACATCCTTAATCCTCTTTTACTATTCTGAACTTTAATACTAGAAATCCTTTTGAAATTGTCCATATGAATGGCATGATAATGGTATATTTGCATATGGTTTACATATGAATAAAAACAGGATTTACACACAGATAAAGCCCTGAACATTAAAGAGGGAAATTTTCAGGGTCTTAATGTTGTTTCACACTCAACATTAAAAGTGCAAATGTATAAAGTCACACACCAGTATGAATAAGTGAACATGCTAATATTGCTAAACCTTTAGCTGCAAAACATCATTACAAACATTTGCCAGCTTTCAAATGGTAAACACATATGCTTAATCACTCTTTGAATTGCTATAATGTATGTCTTGACTAACATTTTTTAATGGTTTGGAAAACGGCTCCTTTGCCTATGCAAAAGATAAACAATATTCAGCACCACAAGGCCTGATTTTTATACTACTCACACTGCTGTAAATTGGTAACTAATAAATCAGGGAAATAATGCTGATGCAGACTCAGTGTTGGTAATGCCAACAAGTTTAACAAGGCTTTCCAAATGTAAAAGTGTTCTTCATTATTTCAATACAAGCAGAGGTCAGAAAAGACAAATGAAGAGCAGAACTGGACTGTCTGTTTTGTGAGATAATAATTAATCATCTACATTTTGGCTGAAAGATCAGAGACCTCAGTTTTACCACTGAGGATTTTCTGAGGTTTGGATGACGAAGTATCCTCTACAGCTATTACATTTTAAAACTATTAAATGGGTGATAAAGACTTTTATTTTATCCATTTATGATGCAACGGAAATAACTGTAGTAAATAGCAGCCTACAAAACAGATTTTTGATTCATCTTCATTTGACCTGTTCAATTCTACAAAACTCCAAACACTGAATGGTATCAAATTCAACATTATCTACATAACCACAAACTGGATGACAATTGAGAAGTGTTCCTTTACTCCTCCTTCCCTAATCAAAGTGCTTGACACAAACTGCTGATCTCCCTCCTCTCATTTCAAGCTATTGAAATTAACAAAAATAAGGTTGCAGTGAACTCACAAGTGTCGTGTTTTCCATCCCTGTGCTTCAGAGGGGTCACAACTATATTTTGTTAAACCTGAAATCCTTATCTTTTAGTTTGAGTGAGGTTGACTTTGCAGCTTTTCTGTTCCAGTTTTTAATTATCATTAGAAGGGTTTTCATCAAGCCCTCTCTAAAACTCTTATTGATTTTCAAAGCCACTGCTTCTCCTGTTATCCTCCACTGATGTAGAAATAATTTTGCTTTTACATCAGTCTTTATAGGTCTTTGAAGATGACTGTGACAGAACACCCCTCTCCTTTCTCTTTGAAACTTCTTCTCTACTTTCATTGGCCATGTTTCCTGTAACTTCAATAATTCTTTATTTTCTTCTCTGGATATTCATCAATTTGTCCACATATCTTTCTTGAAGTGGTGAGCTCCAAGATAAACAACTTTCTGGGCCTCAAGATTGAAAGATTACTTTGCACGTACACAGAATGTATGTATACACATACATTCCTTTTCTTATATCTAACAAGATATGCTTTTATTGAACATCATCCAACAGTTAATTCATTTATCCTCTCTCATATTACATTTGTCCATATTTACTTTTTCCCCATGAATTCCATAGCTTTTCATTGTAATTTCAAACTCTGTGTTCTCTAGTGTATTTGCAGTTACCCCTGACTTTGGGTCATTTATGGAGTTAATAACTATTCCACCACCTAAACAGCTACCGAAAAAACTGAGGAGAATCAGTCCTAAGATGGAGATTTAAAAACTCCAGTTAATACTTTCTTCTAGAATGAGCCATGGATAACTGCTTCCCACAGTAACATTTTCTTAGAAGCTTTTCCAAGATAGTTTTATCTACTTCTATTCCTCAGTTATGAAGGTATCACTTCAAACAGTAAAAAAGTCATAATAATTTAAAAAGTCCTTACTAGTGCAAAGATACATGACAGCTTCTGTTTCTCTCCTAAACAGTCTGGTCCTTATCCTGTCAGAAAGGGCACTTGGAATTGTCTAAAGATTCTATATGTATCTTTAAAATCTCCTCACCTTTGAAATGCCTACACTTATTCAATTGCAGGAATTTTGAGTGGGGGGATAGAGGGATGGAATTTTTCCAATAATTGAAAGGCAAGCTAAAATGTCTAATTTTGTCTGCATTGCAACCCCTCTTTTTAACGATACACGTTGCGTTCTGCCTTTTTTACTCCTCTTTTTCACTTGTCTACAGTGTTAAATTACTACCAGTTCCAGATTGCTTCAATCAGTTCCTTAAGTAGCCTAGGTTGAGGTTTTCGAGACCCAGCGATCTGAAACATTTAATTTCCTTAAACCTCTCACCTGATTTTCTTCTGTTTCAGAGTGAGCATGACCTATTACTGCACAAATGCACAGATCTTTCTTTACAAGGACTGATAAAAAAGGCATCAGACATTTCAGAGCTGTCGGCATCAGCACTATCTTAATGCTCAGCTGCAGACCATCTGTGTGGCTCTTGTCTTGGTAATAATATAAGTATTTCTTGACATGCTCGATATTAGTTGTATTTCAGTTTGATCTTTTGTATTTTGTTTCCTGTTGTTTTGGGTGGTTTTGGTTCTTTATATTTATCCTTTGTAACTTGACCTGATTTCTGTTTGCTGACATTATCTTCTTACATCTGAGCTTGAGACAGAGGGTTTGGGTTCCTTAAAATTATTTCTTAATGCACATTCTTTCTTTTCTTTGCATTAAAATAATTTGTGATGATGTTCTCACTATGATTTTTTTTTTTTTTTTTTTTTTTAAGGAGAACTTAGTTCTATATAATTTTTCTTCCCCTTTGAGGAACTTCTTTTCCTTCCTTCTTTGAGTTTATTAGGACGATATAGCTCAATGCTTTCCACAGTTATAAACTAAGCAGAGAACAAAATCTGTATTCTTAACACACCAGAAAGTCTTGCTTGATCATGACTAAACTCAGATTCAACCCACAGAGTCAGCATCTCCCGCATTTCAAAAATAAGCTCGTTTTCCATTATCACAGTGCCTTTCACTGATACAATGAGCCCTCTAAATTCTGCAGTATTTTGTCACAGGAAGATGTTCTATTGTGAAGCACAATTCCAATTTCCTTTCCTTCACAACATGGAAAGTATTTTGTTAGATTCAATTTAGAGTGCTTCAACATATGATAAATATTCTTTGTTCTGGGAAGCTTCACTCTTTTATTATCAGTAATCTTTGTGACTTAAGGGAAAACACTTTCCACTCGCATTCACTTTCTTTCTTTATGCCTAACTAGGAAAGGAAAAAATTGTGACTGATGTAATTTTAAGCTAAATAAACCTCAACTGAATTGGAAGGAACCCCGTTAGTTGTCACTGACAGCTGAACCAATTTTTATTCAGTCACAACTTTAGAATATTATTGCAGTTTGAATTTAAATGTGATTTACTTTAAATGTGGTTTGCTTCCCTTAATTGCATTATATGAATATTTACTGGAAAGAAAACAAGTTTTTTCTATCATGCAAACATAGCAACAAGTAAAATAAACATTTACTATTGGGTTTTTATATAAAGAGTAAAGGATATGGCTTGCAGATTCCTTTTGATATGCAAGTATTATGGTCATCAAGAACAAATAGTATTTTAAAAAGTGAATTTACTATTGCTGCATATTTAGAATGTTATTTTCAAATGCATTCCTTTTATCTCTGCCTTTGAGCTTTTCTTTAATGTATCTGTTTTTATTGTCAGTCCAGAAGAACACTTCAAGTACGTAGCACGGACTTCAGCATATATATGCTTAAATGCCCTTTCTTAAATGGAAATAATTCCCTGAGCTGAAATCACGGTGAATGCTGAGAATCCTGATATAACTCAGTTAAATTCTCTATGAATATTTGATGATACTTTTAGGGCCACTGAGAAAAATATTCTTCAAAGTAAGTAATAAAAAAGTAATTGGCAGAAACTCTGAAGGGTACAAAAATATCAAGTAAACAGAACTGCTGGGGAACAAAACATTTCCTATAGTTTTAGTGTCCCTGCTTAAAGGTCATCAATAACTCAAGAAAATAAATAACATGCACACACATCCAACTCATTCACTACCCTTTATATATTACGTGGCTGCTGATATCTGTGATGGCATTTATCTTCATTCCTGAGGAAAGACAGAATAACTCATGAGGATTATTGACACAAGGGAGTTATTTCTCTGTTCCTCTCCAGCACAGGTAAATGTCATCCCAAAATCAGCTACTGTTTGTATTCACAGAGCAATAGAAACCAATTTTCGGTATCTGCACTTTGCATTTTAGAGATCTGCCACTTAAATTCTTGATGTTGATGTAGTTCATAGTGGTTCCTGTAACTGTGGGTTGGCAGGTCTTTAAATGCATGTCACACACTAAAACAAGAATAGTCACTTGCTGAGTTAGGAGTTACACCAATCCTTCGTGCCATCTAGCAGCCTGTCTTTCTTTGAGCCCTGCACTGGGATCTGATTCTGCTGGTTTGAGAACCAACAGGCATCACCTCTGAAGAGTCTGAGATCACTTTGCTTTGTTTTGATCCTTCTTACCCAAACAGAAAGACAAGTACTGCAGTCCAACAGCAATTTTCCCTACTGGACCAAACATGCAGTCAAAGTTATTTTGCCTACTTGACAAGAAATACTTTAATGTTTGTTTTTTGGTTTTCGTGGGGTTTTTTTTGCAGAGCAAAAGCAGAAACTCTAAGAGCCCCTAGTAAGCTGTAAAACAGTCTTTTTACTCAAGAGCCTGCAAAAGAGCCCATTCAATCCTCTAAGGCTGCAAGAGATTCCCAGGCACTACCACAGCCAAGAGGTTGCTCCTCGCTGAGTTGTCCATAAAACTAGGACAAGATGAATGATTTTTCTGTTGTCTTTTCCCATTATCTGGCTGTTTCTGTTGGTCTGCCACACACATACCACGTTATCAAATGGAACAGTTTCCTGCTGTTTGGCTACCAAGGAGGAAATTCTTACAACTCTTGACTGCTGACCAGATGTAGCAGTATTATCAAGTGATGGCTCTATTTTAGGTTTCTCACGAATCACTTGAACATATTTTTTTAAATTATGGTCCTAAATTTATAATTGTTATCATATCCTCCTGTGTTACCACCATTTCATACAGCTCTAATGCAACACTGTCAGCTGGTTGTGCAGTTTAATGACAAACATAGTGAGAGCTTGTATCATCAGTCAGCATTTTATAGGAATGATTTTATTGAAATATGGACAGACCAATCACATTGCTGTAAATAGTTCATTGTCTTCTCTGTGGGGAAATAGCCGAGCTGCCTCTCTGCATACATTTCTCATTTCTGACAGTTCAAAAGAAACCCCAACAAACCAAGCCAAACTGCATTCTTGACCTCACTTCAGCTGATTTGCACTGTTCTGAAGATAAATAAAGCACAAATTTCTGACAGTGGTGAGATACAATTTTACTAAGGAGTAAAGAATGTGTGAAAGATCAAGTCATGGAGAAGCCTGAAGAAGGGAGAACCAGAGTGATGGTGCAATGCTGAGGTCTGCTATAAAAAGACACATGGTAGACAAAGCATTTAGATTGTCTAAGGGGTAAGTCCAACAATGTCAATTTAAAGATAAATCTCTTGCTTTTCAATCCCATGCCTTAACAAGGCTTAACAAGGCTTCAAGGTCAACCACCACATTACCTGATGTTGAGGAACAGTAACGTGTTTTTGAAAGCACTATTGCAAAGGGGTTAAAACATACAATCTTTTGTGAGCACTGCAATTTCACTGACACCAGTGAAGTCACATGAGGGCTGAGTTATAGAGATAATTTGCAATTCAATGTACTATGTAATTCACAATTTTTTGAGATGGATTTACTGAGTTCATGTAATCCTGCTAAGGATTCCAGAGTATCTGCAATGTCTCATTATTCTCTTCATTTCTAAAAATAAGCCCAAACAGTGTACAGCTGTATCCAATTAGGTATTGGGGCATTCTTCTTGCATAAGTAGAGATCAATCCCCAGTGCCAATTGCACAATAATTAGTGCAATTATTAAAAAGAATGAAGACATGTTTATCTCCTGGAGGTTCTTTTTTAAATTTACAGAATAACTTAGACAAGTCTTTAAGCCCTTCAAAAGCATAGGGAATCTTTTAACTCTGTCTTTTCCCTAGAAAACATGAGTTCCAGTTTATGACCAAATTTCCTAACATGTGTAAGTGGAAATATTCTTAAATTTCGTTTCTTTTAAATACCCTTACAGTCCTTTACAACCTTTGCAAAAACCTCAACTGGGAGTCAATTCTTCATTCTTCAACATATTCCACACCACTTAATTTATCCTAAAGTGAAAAGTAATCCAGAGAAGTGAAGAGAAATACAGTGGGGATCTGCTGTGGGAATTTCCTCTGCATTTTCCACAGGAACAAAACTTGCGTCTCTTACAAGTGAAGATCTGCAAAGCATAGCTCATCTATAGATTTCTTGAGATTTACCAAATATAAATGAGCAAATGAAGTGATTTGAGTTTGCTTCCTAAAAACATAGCAGTTTGACATAAACTCAGACTCAATATTTTGTTTCACTTTTTTTTTTCTCTGATCTAGAAGCAGCAATACATTGGAATTAAACTAACTTCTGTGTGCCATTTAATTTCCAGTAGGATTCTGGAAAGTCCTTTGGAACATTCCTCCTTCTTTTCAATGGATTAATGATCTGATTATTTAAGGGACTATGAAAACAATGGTGAAAATATTTATATGTATTTCCTCCACACACAGGTATTAAAAATGTACAACTCAGTTTTTATGTAAAGCAAAGTAATATTGGAGAAATGCAATCTACGTGGCAGATTTTCACAACCAAAACTACTCATAAATGCTATTGCCAAGAATATGGATAATATTTATTATAATTTCAACTACAAATCTATCCTTCATAATTTTTAAGAATGACATGTAAGACAAATTTCCTAAAACTGATGCAAAAATATTTTAAATTAATGATTTGCAAACAAAACACTTGAAAATATTAAAAATTTTCAAACTAAATTATGACAAACCAGAACAAAAGATTGAGCTATGGTTATCATATAAAAATTTATCTAGAAAGAGGCAAGGTGGTAATTTTGAAAGTCTCTACTGGTGACAATTTGCTTCTTTGGACTGTACCAGCCTAGTCCTATGTCCAGTTAGCTCAACAGATTCTACAGTAACTGTGAGACAAACAGTTAACAGCTCTTTAATTATAAATCTATTTCTTGCAATTTCTATTTTTATAAAACAGTGCGGTAAACTAACTTGTACTAAAGTACCCCAGTGAAGATGTTTCTAACTAATAAATCAGAAAAACAAATTAACATTTTTTCATTTACATTTTACTTTTTCACTGGCTAACAAGAATACACTTGGGGGAAGTTTCTCTATTGCTTCAAAATATTTTCATGAAAATGCTCTTACTCCTATTCTGTAACAGATTCTAGGGGATGAATCCCTTCCTGCCAGAGATGTGGTTCTTCAAACAGGTGTTCCCTTTCGTTTTCAGATTAAGTATCTTCCAAACCCAGAACTCAGTAATATTCTACCAACCTGACAGAAGCTTGGTTTAACAATTATCCATGCTGCACATCATAATCGAGTCAAAACTGTTGTCAACTCTTGTGTTTCTATTGATGGCTGAAAGAAATCAATAATTACTTACAACGCAAAAGATGCCTGCTAGCCCAAGGCTACAGAATTCACATTACCAGGCCTTGCTTCCCTTGAATGTATAAAATTGCTTTACAATTACCTCTCTCATCAGAAGAAATACTTTCAACTTTAATTTATATGGAAATAATTTGACCCTTTGTAAGCACCCTGTGTTAACAAATAATTAAAGCATACAGGAGCTGTTTCCAAGTCCTGTAAAAGAGGTGTTGGTAGCCCTTAATGGACTTTTAGGAGACCTTTCAAATATTGTAGGCAAATGAGATCCTTTGGTGCAGTTTATCCTTAGACCTTTATTCTATAATAGGGAGGGAAGCAAAAAGAGTCAATCAGAGACTGATTGTTCCAAACAGAAAATAAAGAACCTCAGGTATAGAGGTGGTTTAAATGGTCTTACAGTAGGTATAAAAATAACCAAATAACAGTGTATAAATACAAACGCAGGTTGGAGAATGTGTTCACAATATCCTATTGCCACTGAGAAATACTTGGAAATATCTAGCTGTGAGAGGAATAAGGAAAATATGGTTTCAGGTCATGCTAATTGCAGTGTACCATCAAGCACTAAAAGTGTGTGGGTTTGGGGTACCTCACTTGTGTAAGGAAATGTGGCGGAGGGTTATTATTTTAGATTGTGTAAAAGTGTTCTCCTTCTCTTTTTGCCTCAGGTCATGTGTTTGCAATATGAAAAGAAATTAGATTTGCATATTCACTGTTTTCTAATGATCCATGGGCAGGCTAATACTACCTCCCTACTCCCAAGGAATACATTTTAGGAAGGAAAATCTTAATTAGCCTCTATAAAATAACATTTTTTGAGTGACCAAAAGGTAACAGACATCTCCATCAAAAAGAATACATTTTTAGAGCAATGACTAGTAAATGGACCAAATTTAACATTCTTAGTTATGTTTCCATAATTATGTCAGGGTTGATATTGCGTCTAGAATGATAAAAAAGAAAGGGATAAATTTATTATTTTCAAGGATTTATCATTTAATAGTGCATGAAGCCAGCTAGCACTTGAAAGCATCATACAAGCAATTTTAGTAGCAGTGTCAGGTCACTTATTTCTACTGAGCATCTTTGTTTTGTTGTTTTTTCAATCATGTCTCTTCCTTTCCATTGCCTGAGCAGTTTACAGTATCGGGATTTCTTTAGTCTTGAACTGAATGCCAAACTATCACATGGAAAGTGCTGAAAAAAAATGCTGAATTTTTAAAAAGGCATCATCAATAGGTCATGCTTCTGCTTTTGCTTTGAGATACCTAAGATAGTGCAATAATATTAAAAATAAAGAAAAAAACATTTCACTGAGAACAGCAACAAACACTGGCTGAACAAAACAACCCCTGCACATATCTCACACCCCTGAGGATGCTGTGCAGCTGTGCTCATTATACACAGAAAACAATCCATCACACCAGCAAGAAAAACGAAAACTCAGCCCTTGGCTTCCAACCTCCCAAGTCTCCAGCAACAACCACACAAAGTGCAGATTTTCCGGGTGACGAGACATGGAGGGGATGCACCAGCTCTCTTCGTGGAATGGGGCTATTTGGGATCTTTGAATCTGAAGTCTCTGGAAAATATCCCCTGGCTGAACAGCCGTGGCCTCTTTTACACCTTCACTTTCTCAGACTCAGCCATACACACTCTCAAGAACTGGCTGAGTTTACCAAGGAGCAGAAAAGATGAGTGTGATGAATAGCCCAGATCATGGAATGGGTGAATGTATAACTAATTAAATGTCTCCATAACATCAGTCCAAAAGAAGTCAGGGTTCCTATATGGTCACTTAATGTACAGATCTGAAGTTTATGACATTTTCATAAGCTTTGGGTGAAAGTATTTTCCAAGCAGGAAAAGTCCTTGGCTAGTAAATAATGTATTTCAACAAACCAACACTTCTCTTCAAGACATTAAACAACAGATGTTTCACTATGTTGTGTTAAGAAATCAGAAAAAAATGCTGTAGAAAAAGATGAAGATCACTGCTTTTTAATATCTTAAAAAAAACAATACAAAATCAGTTGCAGTGACCTTATGCTGGGAATAAAAAAATAATTATTTATTTGTACATGTCTGGAAGATAAAATGCCACTAAAAGCAGAAATGAAGCTGTGCAAGTCTAATTCTTAAATACCAATATAAATAGGTGGCAAGATTATCTCAACCCTTCTTTCCAGCAGTGGGATAGTCAGATGTATAAGTGACAAATTACAGAACATGAAAAAGAACACGTTTGAACTTAAGGGCATAGCTTGTCCTTGATCTGGAAGTGGAAAATTATATTTACTCCTGTTTCGAAATGATAATGAAAGCAATATCGTGCAGAAGCACTGCTACAGATGTCAAAAGTTCCAGAAACAAAACAAGCAAATATTCTTCAACAAAACAGAATTGTTTCCACAGTCTTACTATCTTATGATAAGTGCATTGAATGTTTTCAAAACTATCAATATATAATTTTCAGAGCCAAAACATATTCAGTCTTAAAAATTAAACTTAAATTCTACTCTACAGACAAACCGAAGAGTGCATATTCTTGTCAGCTCTGAAGTTTTCACTCTATTTTGGCTTTGGACAAAATATGTTGCTTGAAGGTCAGAAAACAGTAGACCTTTTCCTCCCTTGACACTGACTTATAAATATTAGCTCAGTCCTAGTTCAATGACAAGACATGGTCAGCAGAATATTCTTAACATTGTGATTTGCTCTCATAGATGTAACTTAAAGACAGTAGTTTCAGACAAATTATTCTTGTGCAAAAATGTCAAACGCTACCACCTTATTAGTGTTGTGCAGTTGTCCCTTAGAATAGGCTCTTCTAAACTGAATTTAAGGGAGTATGCATACAAGGAGCATATATTTTTTCACATGAGGTGCCCTAAAATTATTCCAGAACAAATCTTTATTTACTTTGCCAAAAAATCTGCTCAGTGAAAATCATCTCATAAAGCACTTTCATAAAGCAAATACTTCCAATTATTGTGAATTTGTTATTCAGTTCACATACTGTTATCATTTCTGCCATTTCCTGAGTTAGAACCTTTCTATTTCTTTCACTATTATAAAGAGAAATGAAAAAATGCACATTATTTTTTTTAGAAAGTTAATAATCTGAGTCACAGGCCCTTTGATGCCTTGAATATTCTGCCAAGCTCATAGAAAAAAATCTCACTGAATTAATTCTGAGAAGATAATTAATTCCTCTAACCTATTTCCATTTGCAGAAACCATATTTAAGAAGGCTTGAAAAGGCAAAGTCAGTCCTGTGTTACAAATATACCATGTTGGACTCAGTATTATTAAGAGGAATCACATCTGAACTAAATATTGAGCTTTGAGAATAAAAGCTGCAGCATCAAGACTTGAAGAATGAACTAGTTAGTCTTCTGTGTAGCCTACACACAAGAGGAGGAACTAATAGAGATTGCTTTGGTACCATATCATATCTAGTCTGTGACCCATTTATTTATACAGAACTTAAATTTGCTTCATGTATCCAGGCATATCGCTCTTCAAAAGTCTATCAAGATTTTGCCTTCTGTTAGCAAAGTGTATCCCTGTACCAATCTATACATTCTTTAACACAACAGAAAACATTACAAAGAAAAAACGAGGCACTGAAACAGCCACTTTTAAATACCTTCTGTTAATAAAGGTTGGAAGAAAACATCCAAAACATTACAGGATATAAAATGTGTATCTTATAATTTCCCTTCTACGTTTACAAGATAGTCCCTAATGCCAAGAATTTTCTGACAACCCCATGAGAGCTTGGCTGGCCCTTTCTCTCCACATTATGAACTTTTTGCAGTTTTTCTTCATTCTAAGAATCCCACAACTTTCTTTCCATTGAGCCCAGCCATTTACCCCTTCCCTTCCGAGTCTGTGTTTGCTCAGCAATGTTCTACAATGGCAGCCTTTTTGCTGGAAAGGTGACTTGTCCCATACCACAGGAATCTCCTGAGCAATGGGGTTTCATCCTGTTCCAGTGCCACCTGCTCAGCAGAGACTGACATCTTCCTCATCTGAGGGAGTACAAGGGTGTCTTCAAAAGCTTTTGCAGGCCAACCTTGCCAAAGCTTACCATGTCTGAAGTTGGGCCCTACAATTACTCTCTTTTCCACATTCCACAGCCAAGGGGAACTCAGAAACCTAGCAAAAGCCTTGCCAGTAAAAGTAGCAAGCAACAATTTCTTCAAATGTGAGCTATGTTTTGTATAAACCACACAATGAGCATCTGGCATCTGACCTCTGACAGCTTAGAAATGCTGAATTCCCACAATGTTCTCCGCTGCACTCATTTCATCCCTGTGCCATTAACAAAGCAACCTCAGAATTAGATTCACAGGAGAAGCATCCCACTGCATTTGCCTAATAGCAAAGTTTAAAATGAACCTGTGATCAAGGTTTCATCTCTGCCATAAACTCTGCACAAACTTTTCACAGCAAAAGGTTTTCAGCACATATTTATTGATTTCTGCAGCAGGGCCTTTCTTCTTGTTACTAGATGCCAATTTCATAAAGCAAGAATATATCGATTGCCCAGGCTTACAACATTTTCAGATGATCTACAATGCCGTAGGACCTACGAAGCATTACCAGCATGTTGGAACAACTCCAGCAAAGAGAATGTATAAATATAGATAGACATGTACAAATTGTTTTATGTACTTGCATAAAAAACTGAACACAGACCTAGAATTTTAAATATCCTACTTGAAATGAGAGTGTGTTGCTTAAAAGTAAACTAAAAAAAACCAAACCAAACCAAACCAAAAAAACCCCACCCACCAATCCCTTTTAGTTTATGACTCCACTTTCATCTTTGCAAATATTCATAAATCCTAAAGGAACAGTGTCTTTCTTTAATGTTTTCTTTCAAATTCAATGATGTTCCTAACTTTATTTATGAAATCCTTGTATTTTACATAACACAGAAAGAAAAATTAAAAACATTGCATGACATCTGCAAAACAGCATTTATTATTAATTAAGTTACATGCTAATTTTCTAGTGCAATACATAGAATATAGAGAAACAGAACACAGCTGAGAAAGAGCCAAATTAAGGCTGTGTTTTGTTCCCACCTCATAAAGACAAAACATTTAATACAGCAAATGATAGCAGTTTTTGTTGAAATGTTTTAAACCTTTTGACAGTTTTTAAATTCATGAGGCAGAACAAAATCTCAGTGTGAGATGGAGAACTGTGACAAACTATTTTTGTTTTTCATCAGTCTTTTACTGTTAACAGTAATGAAGCACAAGCCTTATTGGAACACAGGAACACATACCCTGGAAGCCTCAGTAGGCAAAATAATCCTTCCTGTATCAATCCATTACAACATTTTAAAGTAATCAAAGTAAGAAGCCTTCAAAAGCATTTTTGCTCTGATTCATCGTAGAAAAAAAATTTCCATGGTTTTTCTCCTTTCACAGACAGTTTCACTCTGTCCTACCTTTCATACAAAGAAGAAATACACCAAGACATGTGGAAGTGTACCAACATCTTTCTCCTTAAATAAGGCAAACCTGGCAGAGAGAATTGAGATGGTTCAGTCTGGAGAAGAGAAGGCTTCAGGGTGACCTTATTGTGGCCTTCCAGTACTTGAAGGGAGCCTACAGGAAAGATGGAGAGAGACTATTTACAAGCACATGGAGTGACAGGACAAGGGGGACTGGCTTCAAACTAAAGAAGAGTAGGTTTGGATTGTATATTAGAAAGAAAATCCATACTGTGAGAGTCATGAGGAACTGGAATGGGTTTCCCAGGGAAGCTGTGGATGCCCTATCCCTCAAATGTTCAAGGCCAGATTAGATGGGGCTTTGAGCAACCTGGTTTAGTGGAGATGTCCCTGTCCGTGACAGGGGGGTTGGAACAAGATCTTTAAGATCACTTCCAACCCAGGCCATTATGTTATTCTATGGGAATGGACCTGTGCAGGGACAGGAGTTGAACTCAATGATCCTTTTGGTCTCTTCCAAGTCTGCATATTCTGTGATTCTGTGATTCTATGATACCTGACATGCTTTTCTTTCTTCTTAAATGTCTTCTTTATATCACCCCTGTCTCTTCACTGCTCCCTTGTACTGCTTAGAGCAGATTTCAGTGTCACCCTGAACACTTAGCCTATGCCCACGTTTAAGCACATTCAGAGTCTCTCTGCAGTCAGAACGCATTGAGAGTTCTCTGTTATGTGGCCCACAGTATTTTAAAAATGAAAACGACCAGAGGAGTAAAACCCTCCAAGTACAGCAGAACTCTGTCTCCAACTGAGTGTTGGGCATCATTCCTTGTGCAGCCACAACATCCTTAAAATTCACCTTTTACACTTATTCTAAGTTTTGTATTGTCCTTTTGCATACGCCTACACAGCATACCAAAATAAACATCAAATACAATTTCATTGTAAATTTGCAACTAATACAATATGACTGCCTTAATGATGTAAGTAAAGGTTAAAAAAAAAAAAAAAATTGGAGTTTTGCCAATGTTACTGTCCTTGTTCTGAAATAAAGCAATAATGAAAATCCATAGTGAGGTAAACTGAACTTCAAACCAATCCTCTGATTCACAGAAGCAGATATAAGTTAATTTTATTTTTTTTTAATTTACACTTAAGAAATTACCTTAGGGGTAATCCCTGATTCAACAAATAATAAAATAATAGTCTTACCGATTAGCAAAAAAGGAAATAAATTACCAAAACCAACACCACAAGTGACTCATTGTTGAAGAGATTGACTCTTAGATAGGAAACAACAGCTACCAGGTAACATCTGGCACAACAGAATTCCTGTGGAAGCACAACGTCCTAATTCTTCTCAAATGACAGTAAATAGTATTCAGCATCTCAAAGCAACAAAAGTATTTCATAATAATATTTAAAAAGGGGTTGGTTTAATTGATATACTGATTAGTTTAAACATTAAAATTCAGAATCTACATACCAATCTCCCTTTAACGACAACAAGAAATAAAAATCAGGTAAAACTGAAACTAAAACAAAGATTTAATACATATGCTTTGAAAAACCTCATTCGTGTCCCTTTTTTTTTTTTTTTTTTACTTTTAGATTTTCTGTCAAAACACACAGCAGCTTTTAAAAACAAGTCACTTAGACAAAAAGTGGTCAAATAATCTATTTGGACTTCATTCAATGTGATTTTCTTGTTTTAAGAAAACCTTTTTCAAAATAACACACTTTCTGAGCAGTACCAATTTAAATGAAAAAATGTCTTCCAGTTGCAAAAACGGAGGGGAAAGATTTGTGGAATGAAAGGTTTCTCAATGATAAATCATCCTGAAATAAAATGAAAAATTCTTTTCCTTGGCTTTATTTTATTATATTTGCTCATTAACAAAACATATACAGGAATACCTCTCTTAGCTCCTATTCCTTGTGGAATTCCTGAAACATGAAGGTATATAAAAAATTATATACTTGAGGTCTTCCAAAATTATTGCTGACACGTTAAGATAATATAAAGCGATTTTGAAAGACATGCAATGATGATATTCCTCCTTGTGTGTCTCCCAGCAAATGAGAGTGCAATTTTAGAATCGTATTACTCCATCCATGCAAAGTTCTTCTTATTTTAATGAATCAAAGGTCTTAGGGAGTACTGAAAGCAGCTTATTAAGTTAAACTCTTGAGCAAATGCCTAAAGACAAAATATATGTGATTGATTACAGAATGAACAGGTTTTAAATAGTAGTGTTTGTTTCTGTTATAAGCTATGGAGTAGTAGGAGTATACTGCTGATTCAAGCATCAGTACAGGAGCAAAAATCTTTTCCAGGAGCCATAATAATGCAAAATATTTCTTCTTTCATATAATTACACATTCAAAGTAGAAGCTCTCTCAACATATTTTAATCAAGTTATTAAGAATAACTTTAAGGCACTAGGTGTTCTGAAGAACTCCAGCAGTCCTTGAATAACAATATTCTTACTCATCTGCCATCACAGTGTCATAGGTCCCTGATGCTTCCACCATATGGGCTGCAAAATATATTATCTTCTTAGTGGAAAGAGTGGGGTTGAACTAAAACTTCCACAACACTTTACATAGAAAACAAGACAGACAAAAACTGGATGACCAAGAAGCATCTAAATTATCATCTCATTGAAACAAGACATCCTGCTACTCAGCATCACTTACTACAGTGTCAGTGCTGCTGACACTGTCCAAACTCTTAAAAGTAACTGTGTCATTTTTCTTATATAAATACTATTTTAAAAGCCAACTTTTTAGAATCAGCAGTATGAATCAGCTTTTTTATCCATTCAATTTTGTTTCTGCTCTTGACAAATGTCTGAAATCTCAAACTGACATTTTAGCTTTGAGGATGGGTCATCACTGGTTTACAGCTGGTGTTTGAATGTCAGAAGCAGAATAACCATGGAAGGACAAATTACTAATCAACACAAGGTCAAGAGATCCAAATTCCAAAACCCACTTTCCATTCCTGTCTTAAGACCTGATATGAAGGCTAGTGATGGACCTACAGAACTAGGTTTTAATGGAATTTATGATATGGTAGGAAAATGCAGATACTCAAGTAGCCTGAAGAAGGGCATGTTTGTGTCACCTATCCCTAAATTTCCTTACAAAACCTCATGTAAAGTTGGTGGAGAGTATCGGCAAAAGAATTACAATAGGTAGGATGATCAGTTAATTGTAACAAGGATATTTGAGTTCCAGTATGATCTTGTAAGGACAAAGACAATTTTAAGCATAGATCTGTTGCAAGAGGCTTTAAATTAAACCACCAGATATGCACCTAACATCAAAGCTAGGTATTAGGCTTAGCAGCATCTGAGGAGACCATATTGTCTAGGAATTTGCTGCAAGGCTTAAAATCTACCTAGGATGTGAAAATCTAGCTGCATGTTTAATGGTCACTGCCTTGTAAATCAGATTAAAATCATATCATTAAAGACAATCTTTCTTCCTAAAAAGAAGAGAAGCACATCTGGAATCTATACACTGGAAAAAAACTACAATATCTTCGTGTTCATTTGTACGGTGTGTATGTAGACCATCCATACTTTGCATAAACTGCATTGTCACTCTCCACTGCCATTCCTAAAGCAGAGATTATAATACAGGTAATTTCATGAACTCATAATTTCTGGTGTTTATTTTTAAATTATGAAGCCACCATAGCATCCAGAAAACACACATATAAATGGTACTTGTTAGATAAACCCACAGTAGCAGCTTTCTGCAGCACTAAACTGAAACTGTGCTGTGAGATTTGTCTGACGTGATTGTTAAACAGGCCATGAGGCACAGAAGGGAACAAGGGCAACAAAGTGCTAGGCAGCATTTTTTTCTACTTTTCTGTCAGAAAAAGTGTTTTATACATGGATAAAAGGGAGCAGGGGCTTAGGAATATCAGTGATACTTTTATGTGAAATCATCAAAATTAATAATTCCAGATTTTTGCTTGAAAAATATTCCAATTCAACTGCATTTGCAAAGATTGGTCATATAATTTACTATAATTATCCCATTACAAAGGTTTCATATGTAATATAGAACTTTCTGAACTGGCAGATTATATTTTTCCTTCATAGAACAGAAATGAAAGACATTTTATAAAGGAGCACTTTAAAATATGGCTTTATCTTACAGGATATCCCATATGCTAGAAACCATCCTCTCTGTCCTGGAAAGCAGATGAACATTTATGATGCATGAGACAGATAGTGATGCCAAAGCAACTAGGAAGAAAAGTTCTCCCATGTGAATATTTGTCTCTTTTTTCTTTAAAGATGTGAAAGTCCAACTCTTAAAAAAATGCCTCATGCATCCATCCAACCCCACTGCTGATTCTTGTTCAGGCTTTCTTACCTGTTGGACCAGAACCTCACAAAGAGATGGAAAGAGAGGAACTTTCTCTTTAGGTCCATCTTTATCATAAACTAATGGAAATAGTGGTTTACACTGGAATATGCTTAAAGATTTATATTGTTTTTTCATTTCAGTTAAACTTGAAGAATAATCATCTCATAGTTCATTGGTCTTTTTATGTTTAAAATGTCATTCATCTCTCATAAACACATTAAGAAAAATGTATTGTCTAACCTAACAATGAGCACTCACTGAAAAGAAAAATCTAAATAATGATAATGAATATCACAAATCCACAAGCTCTCTTTTTAAGTGTTGGGAATTGTCGGGTTCAGATGTTGCTACTCAAAAGTAAGTATTTTGCTGAACCAGTGTAAGTGTGCAGTAGTACTACATCTGCACATATTATGCAAATTAGATTTCGAAACACTTTTGTTTCTTCTGCACTGAAAATTGGTATTTTATAGGCATTATGTAAATGAGATTTAGTAGAAATAGTCTATTTTTTCTCCAGATAAATTTATAAAACTTTAAAAACTCAGTAAAATATGTACATTTCTTCCAATTGCAGGAAAAAAAAATAATTAGGACACTATTTTTCTACATTCCATGTTAGAAAAGAAATACTGCCATGGTTAATAAACCTTCCTCACAATCATTTGTGTCAAGGCCAAAGGATGAATCCAGAGTTACAGAGAGCAATTGTGCTTATAAGGCAATTTCTTCTTCAATGAACAGGAATAAAATTCTCTGAAGTGCATGCATGCTTTTATAATCCAAATGTAGGCTTATGGATTTGCAGTGTTCTGAGTGAAGTCACAACCATTTTAACATCTCTGTAATTGCTGCCCACACTAACAAGATTAAAGCAAATGGGAAATGTTCACTTCTAAGTGTAAATTGAAGATCTGTTGATATACTGAATTATTGATATGTATGACTGTGTACATAAATATGTTATTAACCACTGAAATCATTGCTTTCATAGTCCTCCCAAGTTCAGAGAATGTGTTAAAAAACTACCCTTTGGAATTTTCCATATCCCTCCAATAACTATTGAGAGACAGCATGGATAAATATCCCAAATTACTATTTGCTTGTCTTAAAACAAATTAAATAAAACCACATCTTAGAAAGCATGACCTGTAGACACCTCTCAAATTCAAAGAGAAGTTTTTTAACTGCCATCTAAGATAAGCATGATAAGATAAGCTCACTAATCAACAGATAAATGGTGAAGAACAGAGAAAACTTTTGAGAGAGGTGTGTATGGGGAAATTAATAAATCAAAATTTCATTGTCTTGTCTGATTTACTCCATATTTTGTCTGCTTATATCTGTAGTGACTTGTCAAACAGATCTGTTAAACTTCTGCAGTTTTATAGAGCAGCTTTACAGCACATCCAGTAATTAGAGAATTACCAATGCATAACATGCATTTTGCTCTTTTTCACAGCCTTTTCTTCAGAGAGAAAAAAAAAAAAAAGTATTCACAAAATAACGAGGCATTTTTAGCTAGAATGACTCAACCACCTGAAGCAGATATTTCTATTTGCAAATAGTGGATTTATAAGGATAAACAATTTAGAAAGTGAAGTAATTTCCACAAGTTTTCCCACCAAAACAAAATGCACTTGCCTAAAACATTCTTAATCAAACATGGACTATTGGGTTAAACACAGCAATGGCTGTATGAAAGCCAAAGACTTGTTTTATAGATTCAGACAAAAGTGATCTAGTTCTTTTTCAGAGAGTGCCTTACAGAACAAGTTGCAGGACACTCTTCCTTAATTGAATTACCTTGTTGCATGTCTTCAGAGAAAGCACATCATCATCCCCTTGTACTAAATTTGAAAGAGAACAGGCATGTAGATATGTGCTGTCTACACAATTCATTAAATGTGTATTAAACCACAATTTCATTGTGGCTTAACCCAAGTTGGGAACTCAGAACCATGCAGCTGCTCACTCAGCCCTCTCCCTGGGTGGGATGGGGAGGAGAATTGAAAAAACAAAGGTAAAACCGGTGGGTTGAGATAAGAACAGTTTAATAATGGAAATAAAATAAAATATTGCTAAGAATATTGCAATGAAAAGGAAAACACCACCAATAAAAAAACCCCAAGACAAGTGATGCACAACACATTTGCTCAAAAGTGACCAGCCTATCCCCCAGCAGTGTTTTACCCTTCCCAGCCAACTTCCCCCAGTTTATACACTGGGCATGTTGTTCTATGGTGTGGAATATCCCTTTGGCCAGTTCAGGTCAGGTGTCCCAGCTGTGCTCCCCTCAGCTCCTTCTGCATCAGCTCACTGGCAGATCATTGGAAACTGAGAAGTTCTTCACTTAGTGTAAACACTACTCAGCAACAGCCAAAACGTCAGTGTGCTACCAACATTATTCTCTTATTGAATCCAAAACCCAACACTGTACCAGTTACTAGGAAGAAAATTAACCCTATTCCAGCCAAAACCAGGGAAAACTATTAACTGCTTTTAGCATCTCAATTACATTGTTTTTAAGTACCATTGAGAAACGTCTACAAGCATCCCTGTCTATAACACTGGAGTTAAAGTAGAATTTCTGATTAAATATTTGGGTTGTTAAGCCACTACTAGAGGAACAGGTTCTTCCTTTCTATCTTTAACATATTGTAACTCCCTCAAAGGAAGAGAGGCCTTGCAGAGAAACCTCAACAAATTAGAGGGCTGGACAGTCACCAACTGCATGAAGTTGAACAAGGACAAGAGCCAGATCCTGCATCTGGGATCAGGCAGCCCTGGGTGTACAGACAGACTGGGGAATGAGAGGCTGGAGAGCAGCCCTGTGGAAAGGGACCTGGGGGTCCTGGTCTATGGCAAGTTGAATATGAGTCAGCAGTGCCCTGACAGCCAGGAGGGCCAACCATGTCCCAGGGGCATCAGGTAAAGCATCGCCAGCCAGGTGAGGGAGGGGATTGTCCTGCTCTGCTCTGCACTGGGGCGGCCTCACCTTGAATATTGTGACAGTTTTGGGCACTGCAGTATAAGAAAGATATTAAGGTATTAGAGAGTGTCCAAAGGAGGGCAATGAAGACAGTGAAGGGCCTTGAAGGGAAGCTGTATGAGGAGCAGCTGAGGGCACTTGGTCTGGTCAGCTGGACAAAAGGAGACTGAGGGGAGATCTCATTGTAGTTACTAGTTACTCATGAGGGGAAGAGTAGGGTAAGGCACTGATGTCTTCACTCTATGACCAGTGACAGAACTCAAGGAAGTTATGTGAAGTTGTGTCAGGGAAGGTTTAGGTTGGATATTAGGAAAAGGTTCTTCACCAAGAGGTTAGTTGGGTGCTGGAACAGGCTCTCCAGGAAAGTGGTCACAGCACCAGACCTGACAGACTTCAAAGGGTTTGGACAATTCCCTCAGGAATGTGGGGTGATTTTGGGGGCTGTCTTATGCAGGGCCAGGAGCTGGACTTCAATAACTCTTGAGTATCCCTTCCAACTCAGAGTATTCTCTGATTCGGTGAATCAAAGAAGTTCATTTTGCTAATAGTATAACCCTGCTGAGTGAACAACACCTTTCACAGTGCTGCCAACAACAGTGAAAAGACATGGAGTTTTACTTTTATATGTAATGGATTGTTTAATAAGCAATCCATTAAGGAGGGGAAAAGACCATTAAGACAGCTCATAAAATAGCATTGCTTCTCTTAGAAATTCTCTTTTGAAATTTGGTATGACACTAAACTGAAGAAAAATTCAGAATTTCTGAACAGAAATTAAAAGGACCACTTAGGAATATATCATTTTATTGAAATACATCACATTCTGTAATATCAAAAGATATATGAAATACTGTTTCCATTCAAAAATAAAGCAATAAAATTAAAATTAACAGTGTAGATCTAAGTGCTTTGAATTTTTGCTGTTAAAAAATTGTCAGAATCAGCACATTATCAGTGTTTAGTTTAGGGAAAGGCAAAATTCTATAGGGAAACCATTTTCTTGTAGGCTTTCACAGCCTTTCCTATAAGCCATACCTCCTGCGGCAGTGTTAAAGAAATCATTACACTTGTGAAATCAAATTCCACTGGCTCAGAATCCATTCTGAGAACAATTAAAATAAAGTAAAAAGCCTTGTAAAATTATCTGTTTCAGTGTCAGCTATTACCACTGGAGGTAAAGGGTCAAGATGCTCCTTGGCATTACTTATCTTAAGCTCTTGTACTGTAATAGAGAAGTTCAACTTAGCGTAAAACATCAGGTTCTGTTACTCTGTTTGAAATCCAGCTTTGTTGAAACTCATCTGCTCTGTATTAAGTTATCAAAGAGCTTATTGTATCCGAGTCTTAGCTTGTCTCAAAGGAAAATTTTATAAGGTCTTTTGAAGCTTTTAATGTAATTATTCAGAAGACAGTGCTGTTACAATCTCATATTTAAAACATGGAAATAATTCGACAGAAAAAAAGCATCAAGGACATTAATTTATGGTGTGACTTAGGAATTTAGAACCTGCCACTGAAGGTCCATCCAGCCTCGTGTTCTGTTTCCAACACCAGATTGGTTTTGTGGCTGGAGATGGGTTAGGACAGGAATGGCCTCAGATGACACCTTTCTTTAGTGCTCTTCCTGCCTCAAAGCTTTTTTCAGTTCCGAGGCTACCTTAATGAAATATAATTCCTGGTAAGTAACTTCTTAGAAATTTCCCTTATATAAGTTTGCCCAGTGTGTACTTTAATCAGATAAATGAACCCTTTTTTTTTCACAAAATATTTTCACAATGTTTTCTCATTTCCCACATTAAAACTTTTTGTTTTCAAACTTCCTGAACACATAAACCTGTGTGCATTAAGTTTAGCATTCTTAACTGTTTAACCACAGCTACACTATGGGCTGAGAGAGTCTGGATCACTGGGCAGACCCAAGAGTTTATCTAACAAAGAACACCCCTAAAACTCCAGGTTCTTTTGACAAAACAAATGCACTCAATTCTTACAAACTCTGTGACTCCAACAAGCTGCCTATCCTCTGAAAAAGGGCTCATTTAGCCATATAAGTCAAATGTGTCTGGGACCTAACACAAAGCCAATTAAAATCAATGGCATATGTTCTATTGACTTCAGCTTGTTTTGGCTTAAATCCTTAGGCTCTGTTCCAGCTGCCAATTCATTTCCAAAAGTGAATTTAGGCATGTGCTTTAGTGATTTAGCTTTCCTGAAGAGGGATGTGTTTAAGTACAGGCTTAAATGTTGTGTTGAATTGGGATTTTAAATGCTGAATGGGAGTCCAAGTTTAATTTTCAGTGAAGTTCCTAATATGGTATAATAAATTCTGAAGAAGTGTATTTGGGCATGTAAATTTAGACAGGAATTAAAACAATGAGTGAGGATAATTACTCTCTTATGATACATTGAATAATTCAACGTTTTCCTCTTTTTAGAATTTAATTTTTTGAGAACAATATAAAGTTTAATGGTCAAGAACAACACACTGACAGTTACAATACTAAAAAAGCATTGTTTTTAAGCAATTAATGTAACAAGGCGAGTCATTATAATAAAATATCTTTAATTGCAAAAGTGGGTGATAATCCATAGCTAATCAGTTTTCACTATACAAACCTGCTGTCATTTTTAATTTTGGATGGAAAGTTGTCATATATCTTTAAAGGACTCAAAGTCCCAAAATAGAAATATCCATATGATTGTCCAGAAGATCCACTTTCATCTAAGCACTCCTAGATGAAAATTCATAGATTTTAAGTTAATTTCTGGAGCATAAGAAGAAAGGCCTATAGCTGATACTACACAATTTAAAAATATACCTGAATACCTTTTAGCAAACCTCTAAATAAATAAATAAAAAAAACTGGGCTGTGAGTTATTACGTAGCTTTAATTGCTCTACTTTTTAACATTAAATAGAGGCAGATGTTTTCATTTCTGGTTTAATCTAACATGTCTAAGCCTGAGCCAGTAAATTGATTGCTAAATGAATATTAATTCCGTATTTCTGTGCTCTGACAATACCTCGATATTTCAGGTCTGAATCAAGACTGCATTGTGCTATAAAATAATACGCGTTCCAATTGACTAAATTTTGAATCCTCTCTTCTCATTACTGTCTAAGAATGCAATCGTTCAGGTTTTAGGAGAATTAAATAAAGGAGATATTCAACCCTTTAAAGCCACACATTCTGTTCTTCCTCAAGGATCCGTTTTGACCTAGTCCCAGCTTACATCTCAGGAAAACATTAAAAGTACATATATTGCAGGTACATATATTGGTGGATACTGAAGACAACAATCCAAAACATCCTTTCAGTTACCAGGACATGATATAGATTTTGAAATTATTTTTATCTGCACATCTGATAGACAGTTTATTCTTTCTGGATCAAATTCTGCTTGTGACTACTATGGTGTTATTGAGTCATTTCCACTGTCTTTCAGACATTCCCCTGAATGGTGGGCAGAAGGTCAGAATTTGGCTTTATATTACCTGAAAAGTACAATCCTGTAGAAATTATCAAGGAGGCCTTCAAAGGTACATATGATGAAGTCTAAAACTCAAGTTCTTGGAATATAGGGGTAAACATGGAGCAATTTAATATGTTTGAGTTTTTCACTATTAGTCCATCCACAGAGAGTTCAGAAGTTGAAGTTAAGTCAAGAATAAAAAAGTAGAAAAAAGTCACAACAAAATTTCCAAAATATTTTTTACTCTACCTATATTTCTATTACAATAACTATATTCCCCCATCATTTATTCTTCACATTACATTTTGGAGTTGTTGTGTTACTGAGAGATAATACAGAGATGACATTCATTGAAAATAGAAAGATTGTTAGAGACATTTTACTTTTTTTGTCAGAGAAACTAGTGATCACTGAGAGTGGTGCACTGTTAATCATATTCCAGTGTCCCAGCTCACACCCTTTTCAATATTCCTGGAGAATAATGACTGCAAAAGACTATACTCATTGTTACCAACAGACTTATGTGGATTCAATATAATGCTGAACATGTGGGTCCCTTTAAATAAATGCAGACAAGGTATCATGACCTGTCTTTACTTCTACTTTATCTCCCCATGCCTTTACCTACAAGGCACACAATAATCATACATGAAAGTTACGTTAGCTAACACCATCTACCTTTTAGGGCTCCACTAGGTTAACGAAATGTCTGTCTGTGTGTTTCATAGACTCTATTTTCTGCTAATAGAAAGCATAGGAATTTCATAAACCTTCATATTGATGTAAACTGAGATATGAAATATTTAAGAAACCTTTGTGGAAAAATAGATACCCTGTCAATCCAGCAATGGAAAAAGGATTCAGAACACCCTTACAGAATCCTTCATCAGCAAGCAAACTACAGAAAACACCAGGACGCTGATTGAGAGGGTAGCTGAATGAATCAAAATACAATTCTGACTGTTGTGATACAGTAATTAAATTATAGCACTCGAATGTTGTATAAAGGTCAAAATGATTTTGTAAGTTGGATCTTCAGGGATCAGTTATACCCTCATATAAAAGATATAGATTTTCCCTCTCAACATCATGAATAAAGATATGCAAAAATGGATGTTGTTATTTAGAAATGTGTTTAATCACTTCAACTGGCTCTATTAGTTCTCTCTGCAAATGTATTTCAGTCTATGGGGATCTGCTGAATATTCCCTGGAATAACCTCTCAGAGTACACACAGTCCAGGTTGGACTACCAGCCCCTGTTAAGTTCTCCATCTGTTCAGATCTTAACCAAAATAAAGTGGTTCCCTATTTCAAAGAAATAACCTTTCTATTTCCCTTTCCACAACCAGTTCTTGCCTTCACATATATCCCTCACAATATTCTGTCTTTTTTAATGCTGCAGTTTCTCCTGTGGCTCACCCCTGAAATCACATGGACACTTAAAACTTTCACATGCACCACCTTCCTACCATGTAACTGGTGAATGTCTTTGTTGCCAATGACACCGTGCCTTTCTCCAAAAGGCAAAGGACCTGCGAGGTCCCTTCCACACTGAACACAACTCTCTCTAATCACCAGTGATATTTATTAAAGCTGAACTCCAGCACTATTCCTCTTTGCTCTTCCCCTTTCACTACATGTTATTCCCACACTTGACTGATTCAGCTTATGGGTTGCTAAACTGTGACTGAGCAAGTTCAAATATGAGGCTCTACACAACCCCATTCAAATTTTTCTTGAATGCAGACTTCTGCCATGCTTATCAACCCTGTTGAGCTGTACAAAAACCTGATGTTCTCCTTCTGCCCTTAGAATGTTGGCTGTGAGGTCAGGAACCATTCCTCTGGAAATATATTTCTGTCACAAAGTGAATATTGCTGAAAAGAAATAGCTGCCAAAAAGTACAGCTCTTATAGAATTGCTCAAACAAACAAACAAATGAACAAAAAAACCTTTACATATTCAATTGTAAACAACTACAAGTAGCTTGGTTCATGAGTACCTAATGAGTTGATTAAAGATATTTTATTATCATGTAGAAACACTAATAGTTTCAGCAGAGAAAACAGTATCAGCTTTTCTTCTATGGCTATAAAAATTATTCAATTTGGAGTAACCTAAGTGCCAATTAATTTACCCATCTCAAAGCCCCTCAGACCATCTGTGAAACCAACAGGATTATTCGTTGCTTTTTATACAAACACATGAATGTTCTCAACTGGTCACAATAAGGTTACAGGGGGGTTTGTGTTATCACAATAAAAAGTGAAACTGTTATTTTTATTGAGGGATGTATTTTGAATAGGCACTTCAGATTGTCCTTAACCAACATATCAAATTAAAAGGTAGATTAGAAAAGCAACTGCTGAACATTAATTTTTCATGAGATTTAAAAATCTGTCATAGGCAATAAGAAATGACCGAGTTCAAAAGCAACTCCTATATTTCTTGTTTTGTAAACTGGCATAGTTGAATGCCTAAGTATTTCACTTTTGTGCATCATCCATAGAACAGTGAAGATATAGTCAAGGTGTTTTCTTCAATCAGAAACATTTCTTTGTAACAGAGCTTTCAAAATTACCAGGGCTACACTAAAATAGAAGTACTGGGTGTAATAGATCACTTGGCCCTTCACTACCATTCATCAGATATAGATAAGCTCCTAAGGGGCCCTTAATTCCTTCCACCAATAAAATTTTGAGGTGTGTGTGGTTTACTGTGGCAGCGGCCGCACACACAGACACAGACGCACACCAACAGTAAGAACCATCAACGATGACCCCTTATTAACAGAAGGCTTCTCTTTTATACTTTTTCTTATCTGTCCATGTGGGAAACTGCCAGGCCTGTAGATCTCTTGACAGAGCAAAAGGAACGTGACCTTGGCCACACTGCTCTGTACTCGTGAAGATAAGCAGCTTGCAGAGACTGTGAGAACTCAGGAACAGCTGAAGACAAGTTGCACAGAGACAGTAGTTTTGTAACTGTAGCCAATGAGTGAGTGTTTATGTGTGTGAGCACCAGTAATGTTAATGCACGTACACTTAGAGAACACTATAATTGCAGAAACGCCATTTTTAATAAAGGAGCTTTGTAGCTAACTCATATTGGGTCGTCTCACTGCTCCATAAGCCTGCCTCCTACAAGTCCACACACACACGTCACACTCAATTAGCCAAGCACTTCTATCCACGAGTCTTAGACCATCTTCTGATAGGTAGTTCACATCTCTCCTCATGCTGGTAAGACTCAAAACATATCTTGTTTTTCTCAGTCGTTTTTCTTCTTTCTTCTACTTTCCCAGGCATCTGTAAGGCCACAGACTTTTTTTTGTCCACTTTCCCATGCTCACAGCTGTATCCTTCCCAGGTCGAAGGTGTCTTCAGCCCAAAAGTCTTCAACAGTTTACCAATAACACTGAATGTCTTTCAGCAGTCCAACAGTACAGTGTAACATCTGCATTTGATTCACTGCTTTGTTATGTAAGAGAGCTTTTACGGCACAGTTTACTGCATAAAAGGCCATTTCTCAAATGTTCATTCTGTAAATTTTATGTTTTGGTGAAATCATGAAAACGACACTGGTGGTCTCTGTCAGAATATGGTCTTCACTCTTTTCTCCATGTTTTTCACACAAACAGCTTTGATCTTGCTTTTCTGTGGTGGAGAATGACTTCAGCAACACTACTAATTTCCAGGAACACAGCAAAGAACATGCTAAGCAGTTAAATAAGACTTCTTGGATTTAGAACAGTTGCAAAATATATTTTGGTACATTTTTGCTACATCATGACATGTGCTGATCCTATTTTTCCCTGTACTTATAACACTAGGGCTGAGTATTATCATCTGACATGTTGATCTTCCAGAAGATTTCTCTTGCTGCAGAAAAGACTTTCAACTTCCTCTGCAAAAATTGGCTGGTCAGTACCAAAGGGAATTATGGCCATGCCCCTCACCTCACACTGAAAAAAAATATACTGAGGCTAAAATTTGTTAAAACTCTACTTTAAGCCAAGATGCTTTTATAGATGTTTTTCCCATCACAAGGAAGTTCTAGCCACATATGATTTCTCTAAAACTTAGAATTAAAGCTTTGCATCGATTTCTGTCCATACAGAAATCTGTGCCAAATTTTCTGGTGTAAATAAAGGATGGCCTACTAAATGTCAAATGTCATGGAGCATAGTTGTTCCATAAAGACATATAGCCTGTAAAGGAACAAGTAGAGCCAAGGATTTTCTTGCAACATCCATGCCCATCAACAGAAGTTTGGACAAGGCAATAAATCAATCTTATGGCATCCATCAATTTAATCAGGCATCTACTTAAAAAAGCTCAGGGGTTCTGAAGCCTGGAAAATGGTATTTTTCCACAGCACTTCACTCTGTAAAAAAATAATCCTGGTGTGTGAAAGGAATGTAATAAAACTTTAGCCACAATGAATGTAGAAAATATAGCATAGAATAGATATATTGTTGTTAGATAATTTCTGTTAATTGTGTTAATTCTGTTAATCTGCTTTCATCAAAATTCCCAGTTTCTCAGGATCAAACTGATCTGAATAAAATTTCAGCAGAAACAATACAAAGTATTTTGAACTACTTTTTTTCTGATGTACAATTTCATCCTTTAGTGTTTTCTTTATCTATTTTTAATTCAACTAAATTATAATCTTGACATCGTGTAACATTCTGTTGTTTCTAAATGAAATATTACAGATACTGTGTTTTGAAAAATAGAGATAACCTCCTAAAGTATAAGAATAAAATAAAATTTGGCAAACTTGTAATATTCCAAACAGAGAGAACCCTGACCTCCCTTTCATATTGGCATCTGTGTAGTTTTATAAGATTAATCTGCGAAATGAACATTTTTTTTGTGAAGGTGTTAAAACAACCTTACTAACCATATTTAAGTGCAAGGAATCTACAATAACAATAGAGGTAATACTACAGTCTATAAAAGCATCTTCTAGGAGATAATCTCCTGTTCAGAGACTCAAAAAAAAAAAAAAAAGAAAAGACAGTCTGCTTTTCCAAAGGGTTTTAGGGTTTTTAGTCTGAAGTAAGAGACAGACTGATAAAGAGAGATAAAAGAAAGCAATAAAAGTGAACAGTGATACAGGAGTCATCGTGCAGTTGAAAGGATTTGTGTGTAATGAATCACAGAAATAGAAAACTGAAAGGCAAAGCTCAAAGGCAACTATAGCTGTGGTTTCACACATGTTTTTGGAAAGCTCTTTTCAAACGATAGGGACAGGCAGGAGGATAATGCAGAAATGTTTGCCTGAAAATTATCAAAAGGATGGTAGACTCTCTACATAATAAGTCAGTCCAGAGAGGAAAAAAAAAACACAAAACAAAACAAAACCAAAAAAAAAAAAGTGATCAAATCATGCCTTGAAAAGTAAGGTAAGTGACTGAGATACGGTACGGGAGAGCTGAAAGAAAGAACAGTGCTTACAGGGTCAAATTCAACAATGGGAAATAGTCTGTGCTGGTGTCCTTTAACCCTCAGATACAGCTCTTGAACCATTAATGGAAGCAAAGTATCATTATCTCCTGTTGGCATAGAACCAGTCTCAGCACAATTACTAATTACCCATTTACTACAGAAATAAAAGTCCTTACTTGTCTCTGATACTGTGGCCATCCAAACTTCCAATGTATCTAAAAATAGCAAATATAGGATCTAAGGAAATTAATTAGGGAAAGGAAGATCCATTTTCATAGTGGAAAATAAGTTTGACTAAAATTTGTCAGCTTCCCAAATCCAAACCGTGATTTAGAAGAATCTTAGTCATAGAATCATAGAATATCCTGAATTGGAAGGATCCCACATGGATCACCCAAGGATCTTAAGAACCGTAAAAGTGAAGAGATAGCACCCCTCTATATCAGACAACAGGTTATGTATGATAGTTTCTGCTACAGCTAAAGGCATAAATAGAAGAAAACCTAAGGATGCTTCTAACACATTCTGATTTGAAGTAGCAGATGAACTGATCTTGAAATGCCTTATGTCAAGAATAAAAACTGTCCATGAGTAAGAGAAAGGGTGATACAATGAGCCATGACAAGTGGAAGATTATACATTTAGTTTATTGTTTCATTATACTCTCATAACACAGCTACAACAACATCTCTACATTGTCTGTGTTTATGCTATTGGAGGAGTTCCAGCATGTCATGTACTTTGTATATTTGACAGGGGGGACAGCAGCACAGAAGAGATTGGGAATGACTGAGTTGACAATGAAAATCACTAATTGTACCTGTATTCAGGGAATTTAGACATCTGAAATGTCTAGATAGATATTTAGACATTTTAGACATCATAACTGTGATTTCTCCTCAGCTCAAAAAAGGCTATCAGGCAATACAGTTCCTTTTACCCTTCAGTCCCTGCTTCATGTAACTCAGTGTCCATCATAACACTGATTATGAACTTGCCAATTAGAGTTCATCTGATATTCCAGAGAAAATGACATGTCCCTCAAAATAAAATTACAGCATTCATGAGTGATCAGTTAAGCACATCTCTTGCTTGACTGAATGCACTCCACTTGTGTAGCTGCCTCATGGAAGAGCCAATTAGTTTGGAGATGATGTGTTT
Organism: Dendrocincla tyrannina; assembly: GCA_035047865.1. Lineage (NCBI taxonomy): Eukaryota > Metazoa > Chordata > Aves > Passeriformes > Dendrocolaptidae > Dendrocincla > Dendrocincla tyrannina. The sequence continues at coordinate 15,041,748 of JAWWMP010000001.1, forward strand.
ATAGTACACAATGAAGGGCAGCGACTGCCAAACTAGGGCTGCTTTGCTGGTAAAGTCGAGGCAGTACAAGGCTTTTTAGAGTGACACAATGCAAATTAGGCTATTTTACTTCTAGGGTCATGCTATCTTTGCCTGAGTCAGCATGGGCAAAGACATAGTAAAGGACATCAGACAAAAATGCAAGACTATTGCAAGATAATGTAATAATATTATTACAAGATATTTTTAATTATATCAATCTGCCATTGTAGTATCACCGACTTCTACCTACCTCATAGTAGGTAGGCCTTACTAATATCTGAAAGACTGCCTGAATTTTGTGAAGTTTCAAGGTCTATCAGCATAAGCGTCATTCTTTCAACATGAAACGGGGAAGTTAATAACTTTTAAAGTAATGTCTTAGTTCAGGAGAAACTAAGATTTTGCTAACCAAGGAATAATCCCTCTCCTTTGAATTTAGAAAAAAAAACAA
>JAWWMP010000001.1:15052003-15066756 GCA_035047865.1 Dendrocincla tyrannina
AATCCTTGTGGTGGTTATGAATGCTCACGGATGAAAACAGTCGAGTTGAGAAGGGAAAAGAGGAACACCATCCAGTAGCCAGTGATGCTGGGGTTGGAGTGTGTATCCCCGTCCTCCTACTCCGCTGAGCCCTGAGCTCTCTGACCTGTTGGTGCAGATGATGGCTATGGTCTGGTCGGGAGTGATAGTTGTAGTCTGTTCGAGAGCGGTGGTTTCCTCCTGTTGAGGTCCTGCTGCTCCTCTGGATTCGACGAGATGACCTCGAGGTCTTCTGAGCCCAGTTAATGTACCCTCAGGGAGCACCCAGTCCCACCCCCAGGGCGGGGACTCACACAGTGGGTGATTAAGTCTGTGAGTCATGGGGTATTGTTGAACCGGTGATGGCCCATTAGCAGCCACACCCCCTCAGGCTGGGCGTGAAGGTGCTAACGACTTCCTGGACAGCTGCTGCAAATGGTTCATTGTTCTTGGGAAGTGAATAGAGGGGGTAGAATACCTAGCTTTGATCACCCCCACACAGTGATAACTGGCCCCTCCTGCTGAACTAGGACATTAAGCAGGGGTTTAAAGAAATGGCACAAACACTGAATGAAATGAGCAAAGCAAACACAAAACCAGAAACAGCTGTCAAGGGATATAAAAAACCAGGAAAATATTTTATAAATAAGTTAGAACAAAGTAACAAAAGAAAATAAAGATCTACTGTTTAAATATGAACCAAAAATAACATGCAACAGAAGATACACTAAAAGCTGATGATTTTTTGTTTTTTCCTACTGTTTTTAAATTTAAGTGATATTTGGAATATTGTTTCAAAATTATTTGGGCTATGTTTTAAGGATACTCAAGAGAAATCCAGTGCACCTCTGGGAACATTTTAAATTATCTAAATACTGTGTAATCTATTCCCTTTTTCTCTGTAGACTCTTCACAGATATCTTGAAGCACATATCAGAGTATAAGAGAGATTAAAGAACATATAATATTATACTTTATCTTTTACTGTAATGGAAAAGTCAGAGATGTGCAAAGAAACTCTATTCAGTCTGTTTTCAGAAAATGAAACAACGATGACTGAAATTATATACACACCTTATTAACACCTAGAAAATAAGATGATGACATAGATTTGTCAAGGACAAAAATGCCAAACCAGTTGTTTTCCTCTTTACCTAAACATATGTCCAAGTGAACAAAACAGGTATTTACAAAGATTTTGATGCCTTCCACACACAAACACCTTATAAATTAAGGAAACTCTCTCTAAACAAACAAGGAGGAAATTAACTCGAATCTCAAAGCAATGTGCTTAAGCTTATACATCATGACATTGTCAGGGCACTGCAGGTGGTTTCCAACTGAGATCTCCTCCAGAGCCTATTCTACTCAGTTGCCCTTGAATAATAGAACAATTTTATGAGAAAATGAAAAATACGTTCACAAAAATTATATCAAATACCAGTCTGGGCAAGGCTGTGAATATTTTAAAAGAGAGGATGCAGGTTCAGAATGGTCATGACAAAAAGAAAAAAATCTTTACAAGAAGGGATGTGAAAATCCAAGCGGAGACCACATCACTGTGTTTCAGAAGAAAAAATAAAATGTACATATAGGAAATATTTGGCTATGCAGAAACATAGAAACTTGCCAGAATAGTATCTGGAGGGATTGTGGATCACAACTGAAAACTACAAAAATACCAACTGATTCTTTTATATATTGCCAAGGATGACCCATGTAAGAGATATAAGGAAACGATTCCTCCCAATAAAGTTCTAATGAAGCCTCAGATGCTGTTCAAATGATTTAAATGCTGAAAGAAAGAGACACTGATCTCGTAGGAGAACACTCAGTGGAGTGTGGTTTGTTTCATTTGGAAAACAGGAAACTAAAAAATAGGTAGATAAGAAACTGATTTCTAGTATATAATTTTTTTCCTAAAGGCCTATGATCAGTTTTACACCCTAAAAACATCTTAGGAAAAAATATTTAAATCAGATATGTAGTAAACATCTTAACTTTAGTCTCAGAGAAACTTGAGCATTTCGAAATACCCTTTGCCAGAGGTATCCAGCACAAATAAAAACTATGTTTTGTGAAGAAATTCTCAACTGCTTTTAAATGCATTTTTCTTAATCTCACAGCTTTATACATTGACAAGATCTTCTACCCATGGTCATGTTTGTCAGGATATGAAACCTAAAAATTGGTTTTACCTCAAAGTGCTTAGGAGGCCCACTAATACAATTTATTGCTGATCTTTTTAAAGCCTGCTGATGATTTACAGTGTGTTAAATCTGTTAATGCTCTTTTCCAAAATCCATGAAATCAAGCTATTTTCAAGACTGAAAAATCAAAACCATAGGGCTCTTAACCTGAAATTTACAAATTTTTCACAGCCCTGAGTAATGATTGAAAAAAAAAATCAACCACAAAATAGATTACAAATTATTTAGCTGATTATGAAATTGATAACTGTTGAAAGGGTAGTCTACATTTTCAATAACATCTACAGTAATTGGTTTGCAACAGTTAAGTATTTCAAGAAATCCACAATTTAATCTGCCTGGATAACACTGTAACTGACAGGCCTGCTCAAGAAATCTTTTTGAAAAGACCGTATATTGAAGTCCCTTTGATTTTAGAACATTTTCTCACAGAATACCAGGAAATACTCAGGAATGTCAGTACTGGGGATTTTTCAAGTATTGAAGAATTTCTTAGCAGACAAAGATTCTGAATTAAATGAAAAAAAAACCCAACTTTGAAAAGATTTGTGGGGGTTTAATTCATAAGTATCTATTTTTAAATTTCTAATTATCACCAGTAACAATAGGCTATTTCCCTCAGAAGAGTAAAGTAGTGAAGGGATCACTCTTCAGTTTTCCAGTCTATCCAACTTCTCCAATTCAGCTCCCTTGGCCTCAGAAGAACCATTATCTCTTACACTGCTGTGGAAACCTCTAGAGGATACCTATAGTAAGAGTACTTGTTTTCGGGATTTTTTAATATATACTAAGGGGAAAAAAACGTTCTCTGTGCCTTACTTAAAGCATATTTTTTTAAAATATGGTTTTGAGATGAAAATTTTTACTTTATGATATCATTGTGCTTTAAATCAATCACATTGCATCATATAATTCTGATGCAAAAAAACATAAGACAAAATTGCAATATGATTAATCCTGACAAGTCAAACAAGTAGAACTAAGGTTAGAAAATTGTTCATATTTGTTAAGGCTTTATTCAATCATAATTGGTTCCTTCAATAAATGCAGCAGAATTAGAACACATTCATAGTTTTATTTTTTTTTACCTATATTAAGATTTGAAAACTATGGCTAAAATAGCCAGTTGAAAGTTGTTTTGACATTACAACAAATTAATATTATTTGATTTGTTCATTTGTATGAATAATAAAGACATTCAAATAGAATATTTTAAGCTGTCAAAGTTGCTGGTTTGTCAAGCATGGAGAAGATGGTGTATATTCCTACTTAAGTCTTTTCATTCTACACATGAGTAATATTCTCAACCAAATCCAAGTCTTACAGTGTTTGTAGCTCTATGTATGGCAAAACAAGAATGAAATTATCAACTGGTCCAAAAAGAAATTGTAAATGCAAGAAAGGATAGAGCCATAAAACAAAAGATAAAAAAAATCAATTTTCCTTTAGATATAGCCTTATCCTTCTCTTACCAACATTATCTTTCTCCAACACATTCTTTTTAATTCGTTTCAATGGACATTAGACTTTCTAAGCCAAGAAGGAATTATCTTTATATATTATCCTTGTATAAATTGTTCTTTTGATCATTGCAATGATGTTGCCTATCAGCTTATATGATGAAGGTTCTAAAGCAATGAGCAACAGAACATTGGGGCAAGAAATACAAAATTCACTTGTCAACAAGGACTATCCTGTGGCCTACCAAGTAGCAAGACTTTTTTGGTTTCTTTCCAAGTTCTACTAGAGTCTTAATCATAATGGTCTAAGTAACTGTGTAAATTTCATGCCTCAACCAACAATAGATTTTGATAAGAATATATCAAAAAGGAATAATAATTACAGTGTGGGGAAAAAAAATATTCTTCTGTAATACTCTGCTATTATCTTATTGAATATTTAATGTTACAAAAGTATTAAACTAATGTTATGAAAGGACTATATCCAAGAGCCTTAGGCAAGCATTACCAATCACTAGTACCTCATTTTTTACTTATTAATCTTATTATTTTTTTCCTGAATTTGGTGCTAGATTCCTTCCAGAGATGGAATCATCTATGCAACTGAATTCTGTTTTTCGGAAGACTCAATTAGGAAGCTTTAATCATATTAAGTGACCATAACTCATATTTGTTATTATTGAACTTCACAAAGAGGCCTTGCATGCCAGATTTTAGGAAACGGTGCTGTGCCATGCAATGTTTCAGATTCAATTTTGTTATATCCTCTAAAAGAAAAAGGTGCTAAAATGTTGGGTAAAATTTTACTTGCAAGGAAATAAATAAATACAATAAATAAACTTTTTTTTCCCTTCCTGACCATAGTTAGGTAACTTTAAATTGCATTTTCCTTAAACAAAATTGTATCTCTGCTGTGTCAGGTCTTCATGAACGACAGATATATGAAATACTACTCCACTTCCATGGGCCACAGTGGACAACCTGTGTCACCACAGCCTTCACAAATGGACGGCAGTTGCCTGGACACCTCCTCCACCTGCTTCTTCACTGACCTTGGTGTCTTCATGGTTCTTTCTCTCACATATTCTCACTTCTTTCTCCCAGCAGTTATTGTATAGCATTTTTCTACCCTTTCTTAAATAAGTTATGAGGGAGGGGTCACCAGTATCATTGATTGACTCAGATTTAGCCAGTAGTGGGTCTGTCTTGAAGTTGTTTGGGACAAGATCAGTTCAAAGCTGGGAGAGATCCTAGTGTTTTCTCACATAACTCACACTTGCTCCCCCACTATTAATACTTTTCCGTATAATCCCAACACGTTCCACCCTCACCTCTGTGAATTACTTAAGAATTATTATTAAAATACACATTCATCACATCATCTATTACCTTCATAAACTTCACTTAAGTCAACAAGAAAACTGTCCACACAAAAATCAAAACAATGTAATCACAATACCAACTAAGGTGGACAATTTGCACATACTCCCCCATTCATCCCTTCACAAGAATTACAACCAAAAATTTCCCACAAAATTCCTTTCTTTTTGCAATGTGCAGTCTATGTTTTGCCCAATGCATCTCTCAACTGTCCTCATCTCGAATTCCTCATGCCCCATGTTTGGTGCCACAAAGAATTGTGATGGCTTGACCTTGGCTGGTTGGCAGGTGCCCAGCAAGCCACACTCTGTATCCCCTATTTCAGCAAGGCAGGGATCAAGACAAAGACAATTTAATAAAGAGAAGGGCCATGTGCAGAAGCCAGAGGAGAAAAAGGGATTTATTCTCTTCCTCCCATCAGCAGGCGATGTCCAGCCACTGCCTGGGAAGGCCTCATCTACACCCTCTGGTTAGGCAGCTGTCAATACCAATCAGAGCTCCCCTAAGCCTTCTCTCCTGACTCACTGTGGTTCAACGAAAGCCCATATCACCTTCTGTCCTTTCTTCTTCTCTTACCAACAGGTTCTTCACATGCAGGTTCTGCTCACACTGAAAGATTTCACTTGTTTTGCAGTGATAGCACTGAACGTTTAGAGTATAACTTCGTTCTAGAGAAACCAAATCTAAGTCTTCCCGGTGTTTGTAGCTATATGTATTGCAAAAAAACCCAAACAAACAAACAAAAAAACAAAACACCAAACAAACAAAAAAACCCACACAGAACCACCTCTGATCCAAGGAAAATGTTAATGGAGAAAAGTATAGAGCCATAAAACAAAAGAAAAAAATTGCCAGCATCTATATCTTCTAAGGTCTGCAGATGGATTAAGTTCTTACCATTTTCCCTTAAGTGTATCCTGATCTTTTCTCTTACCAGCATTATCTTTCTAGTGCTGTACAATATCTGTACTTAATTTAAGGAAACATCATGTTACTTGTGCTCTTGGAAAGACAGGAAAATGTTTATTTAGTTTGAACACAAATGGTCTCATACATCTGTGCAGTAAAGTGTAATCAATTTGCCTCAGGTAAGGTAACAAGAAAATCCATGGAAGAGGATACAAGTACCTCCCTCAGGTTTAGCTTTGTTACAAAGATCTTTTGGCCAAAGCCAGATTTTTGATTTGGTTGAAGACAAACTCCAATGTTGTCATCACAGAGACTTGACTCAGATAAAATAAATAATATTAGCAAGTATTTTTGTCAGAATTTTTCTGAAGAAATTAGATTTATGAAAATCTACTTTTTGTTTAAACTCTGAAAGCAGGGAACAAATCTGTGATGATGCCAGATGGCAGTGAGTAAGGCAGTGACAGCAGGGGAAAGAGGCAGACATCAAGGACAACAGACTGCCAGATTTGACTGTGCCAGAGGAGGCAGAGATTTGCCGTCCCAGAACAGCAGCCAATACAATGGGCAAAGCTTCTGCCACAAATGTACATGTCTCTCCCATCCAATCTCACCTTGTCCTCTCCTTTCCCACAGTAAAAAGAGGTGCCAGCCCACACCCCTTCCCAACAGTCCATGACACACAGAGAAAGACAACATGAGAAGAGGAGATATCTCTACCTTGGATAAAAGAAATATGAAATACCCAAATACATATATTCTTTAGTGCTATTCAGCACTGCTTCTAGGTTAAAAATAAAACATTCACTTTGCTATTTTTGTTACTGAGTATTAAAATGATACACAGAAAGAGCAACCTCCTTCCTACTAAAAAGATTTCCCTTGCAAATCTCTTTTCTCTAGATTTCTGGTTGTGAGTTGATATTTTTATACTGCTTTTAAATCCCAGTGTGTGCAGTGCTGAAAGACTACTTTAGCATTGACAGGTAAAACAAAAGATGATTGATGTACTGTCCTCCCAAACAGTAAAAGACAACTTGCTTTCCTGAGGTGATACACATGTAAAATAATGGCAGCTGTATTTCCTTCAGCATGTTTGCTTCCAAGGAGAACTAGATTCCTAAGTAATCAGCAACCTTCCCCCTTGACTCAAGGAGGCAGCTTCTTTGCTGATATTATCCCTGCTACAGGTGTCAGAAATGTACATGCAAGAAGTTAATCAAATTCACTAACAGGAAATTAAGGGGGGAAGGGGCCCTCAAACTCCTGCCACCATGCATTTGCTTCATCTATTTACTCACAGTAGTTTCCTAAAGAGAAAGGGCTGTAAGACATGCCAGACATAGTTTTCCCCTTCTCTAAGTGAGATGGAAGCATAACCTATAATTTTAAATAATGGAGGATTTTAATGGCATAAAGGCATGGATGAGATAATTTGTTTATAAAAAACAAGCTTATTTCCCCTCCAGTTCTAAGATATCAATCTGCTGCTTTTTTCTTGGGAAAAGCTCACAGCCCTGGATTGCATGCATCATTATGAGTTACAATACCTCCTGTGTAAAAGTTTAGCTTTACAGCATGTGTATCTATAAATTAACATAAATTGCCATGTGGAAAGTCACTAAAGCAGTTGTTCTGCTTAGTTAAGATTGATAATTGGACTCTGAGCTATTCAGAAATTCATGAGATGAAGTATATTGAGCTAATCCCAAACACTACACAAAGACCGAAAATCAAAAATTTACTTTTTCATGTTAACTCCTTAACGCATTTTGAATTAAACTGTGTCACCTTGTTTAAAAATACCTATTGCTGTGCTGAAAGAAGTCTTAAGTCTCATTAGCCTTTCTAGAAACCAGTTTTCAACAAAAAATGTATATGCTGTTTCAGAAGTAATTTCCAGGCTTGAAAAATAGGCACTGTTAACTTTATCAACCACTCCCATTCACAGAAGGCTCAACTCTTCTGTTCATATGGAAAAAAAAGACAATACTAAGTGTCACTTGGGAAATCACATATCTACACAGAACTAATAATCTTGGAAAACTGATATCCTGGTTCATAGCAATACCCTGAGATGTTCCACAGACTTTTCTGGTTTTCCCTCATAGCTTTAACTCATCTTTTTTTTGTGGGAAAGATATAATTTTTATTGATTCATATGATAATTTTGTGGTCTTATCTTGAACTTGGGATCAACCAGATCACATATAGAAAAGAGGAGGTGGGAAATGTTTCAAGGGCCCATATTTTGTAGTTTCTTGATGCTGATGGAAGTAACTGAGTTAGCAAAGTGGTTATTCAGGAAAAATCTCCATGCTGTTTACAAAAACCTGTTTCTGGCCTATCACTATTCCATAACACATTCCACACACAAAGTGACTTTTGAACTCTGCTCTTCTTTCCCGCTTGGGAAAAATGCAGGATCTTTTCTTTGCTCCTTCCCTTGTATACCAGAAGCAGTGAGTATAAGAAGTGTGCGTTCACCTCTGAGAGCTCATGTCAGAAAGGGAACTGGAGACCAGAAAAATTAATTAAGAGGCTCTCAGAAAACTGAACTGCCAAAACTGGTATGAGAAATGGGCAAAGCTTCAATTGTTGGAGTCAAAAGCAAACCAGTGTTGCTATGAACGAGGACGATTAATGCATTTATTTTTCAAGGATCAGAATAATCTGAAGCTACAGTTTCAGACAGCAAAACCCAATGTTCTGCAAGGGAAGAGACAAAGAAAGCATATTATCAGAAAAGAATGTATTGGCAACATTTCAGTTGCATAGGCTTCAGGAGGCAGTGCACCTATAAGTAGAGATGAATCCAAATGATTTTTTTTTTCTCATGCATTAATCTGATAACTTTTTAGCTTTATTATGCATCTGAGCTTCAGATTTTGAGATTATCAGCACTGAGTGTTCACAGTGCTTTCCTCACAGATCAGCTCTCTTAACTGTGAGTTTTAGACAGCTTTTTGACATTCTGCTCACTCTCTCCAGGAGAGACAAAAAAAAACCAGCCAGAGGAAACAGGTGTGAGGAGAAAACTAAACAGTAATAACAGACCTAGTAGGATCTATTTCTACATGATTTTATTAAAATTATTTTTGATCCAGTGTGCCTACAAACAAAAAGATGAAGTAAGAGATAAAGCACTATCTTATTTTCTCTCTCTTCTGCAGTCAGACAGGGGAGGAGAGGTGAAAATTAAAGTCACCAACAAGGCTCTAAGGGAAGAAAGCAGAATGTGTGCTTTTCTGTTTGGTCAGGTTTTTTTATTTTATCACTACACGTCAGTTTAAGTAACATTGTGACATGAGGTCTGGGGCATTAAGATCAAACACTTCATGATTCTCTGCAAGTTTTAGATCGCTCTGCTTTTACAACCAGAATAAAATATTTTACTGTGCTTCACACTAAACTACTGTGGAAAACCAAGACAACATGAATGCATAAGCAGAAGTCCCAGTCAGACCAGCTTGCTTTTTCTTTTTTTTTTTTTTGTCATCTGCCATTTGATTTGGGAGTCAAAAAGAGACACGTAGCAAGATCTTGCACACAAGCGCAATTTTGTGTTTCCAACAATGCCAAAACCCTTTTCGGAGTGCATCCTTTTCTGGGTGAACTACTTGCTTCAAAGGATATTATTGGGACTTAGTTGTAGCTAAGTCTACATTCCTTCTCACAGCATATTTCCGAAGGGTGAATCTGCTTTGGAAACTGGGCTGACTACTGTGAGTAACAAACTGAATAAAGGGGTTTCTGTATCTTAGTCATTCAGCATTCGAAAGCAAAGTTTGATTTAGAATGCTGAGCCTTTTAGACTTTTCACTTCAAAGTGTGACCCCGTCTGTTCTGTCAGTCTGACAGATGCAGAGTTGAAATAGATGGTGATATATTTGAAAAATGACAGGTTTAAAGATACTCAAGGCTGTCAAGAAAATCTCAGTTTTCTGCATGGAGGCAAACTACAAAGAATAGCAGTATTACAAAGCAGAAAGTTCCACCATCAAAACAGGGGAAAAAACCAAAAGGTTTGGTTTTAGAAAATGTTCATTACTTTCTCCCAAAGCCTCAGTGGCTTCCTCATTTTGAGAAAAGGGATAATAAGGGGGAATATGTACAGGCAAAAAAACCATTATATAGCAAATGTGTACCAAAGCAATTCTACCCAGAGGAAACAACTTCATCACATCATTCAGCTAAATATAGATGATAATTTATCAGTATTGACATATATGGTGAAGAGTGCAAGAAAAATCAAAGTTAGTCCTTTGGGACACAGAATGACATATTCCCTTTCAGCTGTGATTCTTTTTTTACAAGTTTCAACCATTGAAAAAATCTTTGAAAAAACCATTGAAAAAACAGTGATTTAATAAAAATAACTTAGCAGGAACGTATCATACCACTCTGCTTGATGTTTCAGTGCCTTTCCCCTCTGAAACATCTTTTTCTGGACATTCAGAAGTAAATACGTTGAGTCTTGGAAAGGGTATTTTTAATAATTATGTATTATTTTCTGAAGAAGCAGTTTTAATACCACATCTTGTGAGTATTTTAAGTAGGGAAAAAAAATCTCACAAATATTGAAGTACCACAGTGGTTTGTTCCAAGAGGACACCGAAAGAACTTTTCCCCTTCAATTTAATATGTATATCTATTTTATATTTAATGTAGTCTTATAAAAGAGAGAGCACAATTCCCCATAAATGTACAACAGGGAGGAAAATACAAATCCCAACCAAAAAACCTGGGTGGACACTGGAAGCGGGTAGTTTAAACTTCAGCAGAAGTTCAGGAGGAATACAATCACTTTAATCTTATGCTATTACAGCACTCCAAGTGTGGAGAGTCTTCCAATGGACAAATATATTGCTCCTTTTTCAGTGAAAAATGGAGTATAAAGTGGATTCAATCTCAGTGATTCTTCTGAAAGGAAAAGACAGGATGGTGTGAAACAAGATAACCCTTACAACCTGTTTAGAAGCCTCTAACTTTGCTCTTCCAAGAAATTTGCTCTTGGGAGTGTAACTGAATTCATTTTGAACACAAAATCACAAAATTCTGCTCTTCTGAAAAGGTAATTTGTCTATGTGCCTATAGAGAACAGTTTTTTCTCCATGTTTTTTCTCGAGTTGTGCAACTTCTCCTTAAAAAGATAAAGTACCGAGACAATTAGGGTGGAAGTAGTAGAGGGAATAGGCCTACACAGAACTCAACAATTCTTTATCTCCCATCTGGGATGAGGTGCAAGATAGAATTCCCACTTGTGTTCCCTAGGAGTGCTGGATACTTATTTAAATCTCCGTTCCTTTTTCTTTGAAATTAAAAAAAAAAAAAGGCAAAATAACAAAACTAATTCCTTCCCCTACTTATTTGTCTTGATCATCAGAAACTACTGTTCCTTCTCCATATGTAATTCAATCACTACCGAAAAGTCTTTGTCATGAGCTTCATTTACAGACAGAAATATATAAACTCTGCTTGTGCATGCTGCACTAGAGAATTAAAATATCTGGCAAACAAATATAAACTTCTGTGCATACAACCTTAGGCAAGTTATAAATGAGGTTTGGGGGCTTTCATAAATACATTTTGTGAACTCAAATTTCTGCCTTTCTTTTAAATATTATTAGTAATAAAAGTATTATGGTCTTCCATGCAATTGTTAAAAAGTTGCAGACACTAATGCTAATAAAGATTTTCCCATATTGGTTTAGGACATAACTAAGGCAACCTTGCCTCTTTGAAAAGATGGAGATAGCTGCCCAAAATATATTGTTTTGTGCATTTGAAAGTCTTATGTTTCACAAAAAGAGGATAATATGTTCCATCATTAGCTGACTGGACAGATCTGTCACCTCTGGCATCTCACCAGCAGCCCCACATGTCAAGAGTGAAAAAATTACTAAGTCACATCTGTTAAAATAATTTCCATTTTGATATAAACTAAAACAAATGTAAAACCAGGAGTGGCACTACCAAACTTCTGATACTTTTAGCAATAAGAGAAAGAAAAAGAAAAATCAAAAAGTTTGCTCTGCAGGAGATAAATTAATTTTCTCTGCAAGATAAAATTCAGTTTTCATGTATATAATCTGCAAATATAGATATATAATTGGGATATTGACACATGCAGATCTTACACTGTGATGGAAGGGATGTGTGAGCAAGCAGAAAATGAGCCTTGGCATATATTTAGTTCAGCATTATTGTGGGCTGAGAAGCAAAGAGAGATGAAGTATCCTAATAGGCATTCACACAAGTGACCTCTCCTCCTCCTCCTCCTCGCTGTGTTTATTCAGAAGGAATGTAAGTGTTTTTAGAAAACACTGAACTGCATGATCTAGGCATAGACATTATTTGATAGACAAATTTGGAAAGTGCAAACAAGTTTGCCTTGAGAATTTTAAGATGAAAATCAACTCAACTGAAAAATCGAATATTTTCCCTCAATTTATGAAGTAGGATTCACATTATTTTCATAAATATTTTATGGAAATTGGAAAAAATTTTCTTTCTTTCTAAGTAAAAGATGCTACTTGGCATCATGCAGATGACAAAAATTCAGTTAACTTTCTCTAAACTACTGCACATACAGAATAAAAGAAGTAAAAAAAAGTAAAAAAAATGGTAATGTAGCCTTGTGGAAAACCTTAGGCTTTTGATGTATGTTGGGAATACCTAGGATCAAGTTAGACCCCAACTGAAATCCACAGGGCAGAATGTGTGACAGATTTCCTGTACTGCCCAGAGATTTACCTTCTTCATGAGACAGACTAAATGGGAGACAAACTTCTGTCTCTGAGCTCTAAACAGCCAGATTGTGAAGGCCTGGAAGACAGAGTCCTCACTCTTCCTGTACCTTTGTGCTTTTTTCTTGTGAATTATGTCAAACTTTCAGAGTGTGAAACGTTATCATGTTGGCAACTGACATCTCAAGGCAATCCAGGCTCAGGATGTGCCTGGCCAGAGGTTATTATCCACATAATGGATATTTCTTCAAAGGTAGGGGAATTTGGAAGAATTCAGGCCATCTTTGGATGACTTTCAGTTCCTTCAGTTTCTATTTTATATTCAGGCCAAACATCTAGGTCGCAGATATCTAAAGAGGTGCTGCTCATGTAAAAACAGTTTTCGAGAAAATTACGTTCAGTCAAAGAAAATACCTCTAAATTCCTCAAATTTATATTTGCCTAAAGCAGGCATTACTAAACCGAAAGAAAGCAGCAGATGAATCCTCACTGAATTACAAGAATGCATCCTAAGGGTGTGCAGTTTTAGAACCAAATACAGTAACTAAATACACAAGTTCTCAGTCTTGTTTGTTCAAAATCCAAAAGAAATGGTTTGCGTCTTCTACAGTAGTAGCCCAAAAGCAGAGGGAGACAGTAATCTAAAACAAAAAATGGAATATAGTGTTTTCACTGTATTACTGTAGAAAGGGTATTCAGGAATTTCCAACCTTAAACCAACTGCAGAAAGAACATTTTTTTTTTCAATTTCAGTAGAGGAATGTTTTAACATGAGCCTTCCTACACACAGAGGTACAAATTTACATTCTACAGCTACCTGAAAGGAAGTTGTGGTGAAGAGCGGATTGGCCTCTTCTCCCAGGCAACCAGTGACAGGAAAAGGTAAAACAACCTCAAATTGCACCAAGGGAGGCTCAGGCTGGAAATCAGGAAAAAATTTCTTCACCAAATGAGTGGTCAAGCAGGGAAGTCACAATTCCTGGAAGTGTTCGAAAAGTGCATGGGTGTGGCACTTTGTGATATGGTTTAGTGGGCTTGGTGGTATTTGGTCAAAGGTCAAACCTGATAATCTTGTAGGCCTTTTTGAATCTTAAGGATCCTGTGATTCTATGCTTAATATAACATAATTCATATAATTTGCAATAGTCTCTCCCATTGTTCTTTCTTGTTTAATTTTTCTGTGTACAACCTTTTCTTCTTCCTCTTAATTATTAAAAAAGGCATAAAAAAGCTTTCTTTGATGTGTCACTCAATACTTCATAGAGAAGTGATATAAATATCACATCAGTGATATAAAACCTGTGTATCAACATGCACATTGTTAAAACACTTGTTACTGCAATAAAACAATACTTTCTCAACTGCTGGCAATATTCCTTTTAGTAAAATATTATTCACAATCTTAATCGAGAAATAAGAAACTCAAGGAAGAAAGTTTTAGCTGTGGATATTGCATTTTTTTCTCATCTTCTTCCCTCCATGCTCAGACAAAAAAAGTCTTTATTTTCCACTTGTGTATCTAAACAAATTTTCTGTGTATTTCAATAAGCTAAGAGAGTAGCCGTGAGTGTGCTCTAAACTTGACTCGATTCACAGATATTTTTTATAAACATAGAAAAGCATGTATGTTGTACATACATATTCACAGGGAAAGCTGTAACAAAGTAGCAGAACTCCTTTTAAGTACCTGAATTCTGTATCTGTGCTTGGCAAAGTAGACATAAATTACAGTCAGCACACACTGATTTTACTTCACATCATATTCTCAATTCAACTATCTTTCATGTTTTTATTTTATTGTGCCTTTGGTACACAACATAGTCCATTCCGATTTCACACTAAGTAGTCAATATGCAACAACCTCAATTAAATTATTAGCTCTCATAAAAGAAATCATAAATGACATCTGTCATTATATATCCCATTATAAGAGTAAAATGCAAATTAAGAACATTAAACATCATAAATTTCCATTGTACAGAAATCATGCTATATTCTTCCAAAAAAAGTAAATGCATGGAGTTATT